>JAJOZX010001662.1:0-627500 GCA_023014485.1 Bathynomus jamesi
GAGACCCAAACTACACGAGAGGAACTTCAGAAGTATTACAGGCCGCAGGAGGCCAGTGTCAGCAAATACACTGTTAGCAGAGCACTGTGTCATGAAGGAATACGATCGCGGACGGCTAGGAAAACTCCTCTATTGAAGGCTAAGCATGTCCAGGCCCGGCTAAAGTATGCCAACGAAACTTGAAGAAGGCCAACTGATTTGGGACACTGTTCTCTGTCTGACGAAACCAAAATGAACTTTTCGGGAGAAACATCCATAGTCGTGTTTGGAGAAAGAAAACCAGCCTATGCTCCAAATAACACCATCCCAACAGTGAAGTTTGGAGGAGGAAGTATAATGGTGTGGGGCTGCTTTAGCTCATCAGGTATTGGGGAATGTCATATTATTAAAGAGAAGATGAATTCGGCAGTGTACAGACAAATATTAGAGAAAAACTGATTACCTCAGCCAAGGCTCTGAAGATGAAGCAGGATTGGATATTCCAACAGGATAATGATCCTAAGCACACGGCTAAGGCAACAAAATCTTGGTACTCAAACGCGAAATTAACGTAATGAGGGCCTAGCCAGTCCCCCGACCTAAATCCCATTGAGAATTTGTGGAGGGAGCTCAAGTTAAAAATCATGGGAGAGAACGAGAAACTTGAAGGATTTAGAGTTAATTTGCGTTGAGGAATGGAAAAAGATCTCAGTAGAAAGTTGCAGGAAACTGATTGTCAACTATCACACGGCGTTTAGAAGCGGTTATTGCTAATAAAGGTTATGCTACAAAGTATTAATTAGTGATAAGGTCTTATGTGTTGTATACTTTTGCTTTTTGGTTATCGATTATTCTTGAATATTTAATACATTATTTGTTTTCCCACATTTGGTATGTTTTCTTTCGTTATGTGTTCAATGAGGATTGATATGTCCAAATACCAATTTTGTAAATTTATTGGAAATGTAATAAATAACAATATTTGTATGTGTTGTATACTTTTGCACCTCACTATATATATATATATATATATATATATATATATATATATGTGTGTGTGTGTGTATATATGTATGTATACATATACGTATATATATGTATACCTATATGTATATATGTGTGTGTGTGTGTGTGTATATAAATACAAGTATAAAATGACCAAAATGTATGCTCTTCTTACAACTTTTATTTTCAATTTATTTTTTATTTTTTATTTATAACTTTAACATGAGCAAAGGTCTTTTTCAACTCGATCCCATTGTTTTGAATTCGTTCAGAACGGATTTAGCCAAGGAAGGGCAGTACTAAACCTTTGGTAATTTCCCTTGTATATATATATATATATATATATATATATATAGATATATATACAGTATATATATATATATGTAAGCTTATATATATAATATATATATGAAAGTATAAAACGACCAAAATTGTATGCTCTCTTACAATTTCTATTTTTCAATTTATTTTTATTTTTTATTTATTTTTTTTGTGACCTATATATCATTCAGGCATTATCTATAAAATTGGTTGTAAACAATCCATTTGATCTTGTGTTGAATTCAGGCAAAGTGTTAAAATTGGTAGTTTTCCTTACAAATGGTTATGCTCCTCCACAATTTTATTTATATATATATATATATATATATATATATAATATATATATATATATTATATTCTGTAACCTATATATAAAATTGGTTGTAAATAATATAATCCATTTGATCTTGGTTGAATTCAGGCAAGTGCTAAAATTGGTATTTTCCTTACAAATGTGTATGCTCCTGAGGATGTCATTAGACGAAAGCGCTTGAGCACATTTTGGTTCCTTTCCTTCGTGGTTTTATTCATCATATATATATATATATATATATTTTCTGTAACCTATATATAGTCTTGAACTTTATTTACTTGTGTTCCTGAGGATGTCATTAGACGAAAGCGCTTGAACACCACTGTGTTTCCTTCCTTCGTGGTTTTATCATATATATATATATATATATATAATATATACTTACCTTTATATATAATTCAGGGGCGACGCCAGACTTTACACATAGGTCAGGCACAAGATATGGGCTTGATATGACTTCGACAGAATTCATATTAATGAATATGTAAAATTTTGTTTTTTAAATAAGTTTGCTTTGTTTTCAAAAATTACTTAAGCTACTAAATCAATAAATTGTTTAATAATTATAATAACTTACTTGTATTTTATTATATCCTTAGAGAATGTCTTCATCATATTTCTCTACCATGAGTCATTTATACATAAACCAACCTCCTCACAAAAGCACAAAAGAAAAAAAATTCAAATGCATTGAAATGAATTACGACACGGTCCTGAGGGAACTGACAATGAGGAAAGCCGTGCGCAATTTATAGTGCCACATATCTCTATTTTCACTCAAACATCTTTCTGAGGATGAGATTTGGCATCCAGCGTAATGTTAGGCACTTAGAAATATGCCTGACTTGTAAACTGAAAAACTCGCTTTCTCTTCTTTGAAAAAATAGATTGACAAAATTATTACTTATCTGATTGTTTTGACAGAGGTTATGCTATATTGATTTTAAATTACATTAAATTTCGTTAAAAGTTTCATTTTTTCATAACTGTGATGTAAGGCATGGAAAATGATGCCTGACCTGGCTTTGTGGCTTAATGCGCTCGGTCGCTCAGGCGTCATAAAAACAAGTCTGACTTTGCCCAAAGAAGCGGCGCATGGAGAGAAGGAAAAAATGTGGCATTCTAAAATTTATATTGCTCTAATAAGGTGACCATAATAAATAGATCTTTGAAATACACAAATTTAAATTTACATGATGACTAGGAAATTAATTTATTTCTTTTAAAGTTAGTCAGGCTGAGCCTGACCTGCCTGACCCCCGCCGTCGCACAGTGCCACAAATGGATTAAAAAACGGCCAAAAACCAAAAATAACAAATTAAGTAAATTATATTAAAACCATTTCCATGTCAAAATAAAACACTTCTACTACTGATTTAGTATTTGAAATTTTATTATCTCTACATTAAGGCAAGAAAAATCTACGAAATAATATACATTGTCTTAAATATCTTGGAGGGAACAAAATATGTTTGTTCTAACAACTTACTTGAAGTACTATATCACAAAAAATTGTCTGTAGTTTCATGTTCTGCTTAGTTCTATTGAAAGAATAAACAGTTTAGAACATTTCATGCATATTTTTTTATTGAAAACTAAAAAGATAGCATTAATTAAAAAACTAAACAATTTAATCTGTAATCTATGATATTTCCAATCTAGAAAATGTGTAAAATTAGCAAAACAAAAAATGGGGAATTTTGGGGAATGTAATTTTTGTGTTAAATTAATGCAACCTTGAAGAAATCAAAGAAACAAAACTTTTTTGCGAATTTGCGACTTTGCGTGTTAGAACATGTTTTCATGTATTAACTAACTAAGTCTGCAGAAGAGTGATGCGTGATATGTTCTAAAATGAAGTTTTTGTAACTTTGTTTACACTATTTACACTTTTTTTCATATCAGTTGTCACACTTATTTTGGGGGAATTAATTTCATAAACTTTAAGAGGTATTACGATGTTTTTTATTTACCCCTTCTGATATAGTGGCAGGTTATCAAATAATGTTTTAAACAATAGATGTGTATAGTGATTAAAATGAAACCATACTTATTTTAGTATGTCATTTGACAAAATCTGCAAACATAGGCCTAATTAACAATTATCTGTTTAGTATATTTTTAGTAATTTGAGAAACTTAGAAAACTACAGTAGGTCATAACCTATTGATTTGGAATATTATTATTATTTATAGAAAAATCACTCAATATGTCACCATTACATATATACAAAAGGTACTAAACATAATTTTTTATTAAAATAAATCATAATTAAACATTTCAACTACATAAAACTAAGTACAATCGAAAAAAAATAATTTTGACCGTTTTTTAACCATTTGTGGCACTGTGCGTCGCCTCTGATATATATATATATTATATATGCGTGTGTGTGGCGGTATTAAAGGAAAACTCGACATATACATTTATATATATATATAAAAGAATGCTTCAGATTTTCTTTTTTTAATAATACGTCCCCGGTGGTATAGTGGTTAGCATCGCTGACTACAAATCCATCCGCCCGGGTTCGATTGCCGGTGAAAGCAGGCGGAGCTCAGTTCACTCAGGTGTTTATCATTAAATACAAAAAAAATTGGATTGGTAAATAAATGAGTATCCTAGGTAGCCCAGTGGTTAAGATGCTGGGTAGCTGATTGGGAGGTCGTCCGGCGAGTTTATAATTTTGTGACCCACCCCTGATGGGTTTAAAAGAAAAATAAGAGAATGGAACATCAGTGGGAGGTCTCGAATTCAGACACCAGTTTATACTACTGAAGTTCAGTAACTAGAATGTTATCGTTATTCATACATGTTTTTAGAAATAAGAAAGCAATGTTGTTCAGCATATTCGGTTTTAAATAATAATTATTACGAGTGTTAAGTGCAATTACCGCACTTTTTCAGATGAGAAGAGAAAAGAACCTTTTATTATTCAGTGAGTACTACAGGTGGTACATGATACTTACATCGAAGCTCATCGAGCTGACCATACACGAGCCTGGCTTGACCGTAAGTACAGCAAGTTTCTCCTTCATTGCGAATTGGTATCCGAATACCACTTCTCATCATGAAAAACAAACCTGTATTAAAGAGGGTACCTCCAGTTCAGTATTGAATTTTAATGGAACTTGTAACCACTTCATCATTTTTGTCATAAAAACTTTCTCTTTTTCAGTAAACACGTGGGCGATACGCGGCTAAACCTACACGTTTTTTCATTCAATTTGCTGCGTTTCGGACTCTCATTTCAAAGTATATGAAGAGACAGAGTGAAACAGACACTGAATTACAGGAAATAATGTCGAGAATACATTGTAAAAATCGAAGGCATTACGACATTTCTTTAGGTCCTTAGTCCAATTTAAATGTACAGCCTAATTACACCAAAAACAATTGAACCCTATAAACATCATTATTTACTAATCAGAACAGTAACAACGTCACGTGACACAGGGTCAAGTTTCTCAGCTTACTGTCATTTTCCATTATGTTATATTATTGGGAAACCCAATATATAGTCCTTTAATTAGGGCAATCAGGTCCAAAAAAGTTGAACAACAAAAAAATTCTTAATTCATAAACTTTACTGAACTAAAAGAACTAACTTCGGATCAAGTAAAGATAAGCACCCCCAACCTTTTTTAGTTAGCTTTATAAGGCTAAGTAACGAAAATATCACGACTAACCTAACAATCGTTAGGTCAACTGTACGCCCTTGACGATTGGTTAGGTTAGGTCGTGATATTTCGTAGTTAGCCTCATAAAGCTAACTAAAAAAGGTTGGGGGGGTGCTTATCTTTACCTGATCCCTAACTTCATTATTTATTTCACATAATCATAATACTATTGTATTTTTTAAGAAACATAAAATAAAAAAAAAACTAATTAAATTAAGATTTATTTTTAAAGTGTGTACTTTTCATCTAACTGCCATAAGAATAAAGTTTTGGATCACCTCAAGATCAGGGTTCCCAGCCTCAATTACCGAATGATATCTTCGTTAAAACTAACGAAAATATCACGATTTAACCTAACCAATCGTCAAAGGCGTTACAGTTGACCTAACCGGGCATTCAATTTAATTTATTATTACATTTGGTACTGTAAAGCAAAAAACGAGAATACATGGAGGGGCCCTGATCTTCATTCAGGTGATCCAAAGTTTTATATTATCAAATTAACGCGTTTTTCTTGAACATAATCTACTTGGCTTTCTCAAGAAAACTATCATACTATCTATACTCATTACACGATAAATACACACTCGTAATAAGATACACACGCACTTATTTCCAAAATAAACAGCAGTCACTACACAATACACCCACACTTAACACAAAGACAAAAACCACTGGGAGCTTTTGGTAAATAATGTGTACAATTTTTAGGCAATGAAACTGAACGAAAAAGAGAGAAATTATTCATGATTTCATAATTTACTTTCAAAATAATGATGTGCACACACCTTCCAGATGCACGACAATAATGCTTTTGGTGTATATATGTAATATATATACAGTATATATATACACTGTACAGTAGGGTGGATCGATTTTACATTTTTTCGATTTCCATATTCTAATAGAGACAAAAACTTGCGCATGCATGAGAAAATAGCCTCTGCAAAATCTTAGCTTAATAGGTATCATCTTCTGCCCCCGGCAGAGCGATGAAAATCATATTTTAGTAGTCAAAAAACATATTTTTCTTATAATTTCTAAAAATATTTCAATATGCATCAAAATTATTCCTAATAACTATAAAGTCGATGAAAAAGACCTCATATGATCGTTTTTCCAAGCGCGTTGTCCTACGTTAATATCTTTTGCCCCCGGCAACAACGTCAAATGTTGAAAAAATAGGTAATTATATGCATATTTTCAGATCGGCTCTTTGTCTAAATAATGCATTATATATTTCCCATAGCATTTATATCGTGATTAGGCATGAAATAACACACACGCATAATTTTATGCTATTGAAATATTTTAAAAATTATAAGAAAAATACGTTTTTGACTACTAAAATATGATTTTCATCGCTCTGCCGGGGGCAGAAGATGATTACCTATTAAGCTAAGATTTTGCAGAGGGTATTTTCTGATGCATGCGCAAGTTTTTGTCTCTATTAGAATATGGAAATCGAAAAGAAATGTAAAATCGATCCACCCTACTGTACAGTGCTCAAAAAATGTCTGAAAAGGATGTATAAATAATATAATATATAATTTTGTTTTTTATAAAAATGTGTATATGTCATATCTGTTTGTAAAAGCTTGCAAAATTGCAGTACATTGCAGGACAAAGAGCAAAAAAGCAGGACATTGCAGTAATCCATTTTTTCTTGAGATAAACTCTCAAACAGCAGGACTGCCCTGCCAAATGCAGTACACCTGGTCACAGGGCCGGATTTTCCAATAGGCAACATAGGCCATTGGCCTAGGGCCCACCAGTAACTGGGGGCCCACTGGGGACCTCCTACAATCCCTTGACACAAACAGTATCATTGACAAATTTGCCATGAAAAAAGCAGGAAAAAGTCATTTTGAACTTCACATAGTTGTGCTTGCAAAATTTATTATGCTTCAGTTTCATTGTATTTTCCATTATTCCTATGTGTAAGATGTACATGATATGGAACTTGATTTACTTTGATGTACTTGATATGGAACTAATTGATTAAAAATATTAATGTGTAATGTATTACATTATGTTGTAATTCTTATTGCAAAATTTATTAGCTTCAATTTGACTGTTTTTTTCCATTATTCCTTTGTGTAAGAATAAGTTGTACATGATATAAAAACTAATTTGAATAAAATTATTGATGTGTTACATTATGTTGTAATTCTTTTTTTTTACATTACAATATTACGATATATATAATATATAATATTTTTTTTGGGGGGGGGCACTGATAAGGTTTGGCCTAGGGCCCACAAGCAAGTAAATCCGGCCCTGCCTGGTCACCCTACCTTTAACACCAAGTAAAAATTATGAGTTTTTCCAAGAAAAATATTTTTAGTATACTTTTTATCCCCCACATTTATGTAATCCTCTTTACCCCTTATACCTATAAAAGATCATGTAACGGGATGAGAGCTGATGAAGGGAAAGAGAAGGCATTAAGCCTAGAACTTAATTGAGAGAAACTTGCAATGAACGAATTCTCCCTCGACTTGTCACTCTATCAACTCGTTAATATCTATTTGATTTCTTATATAAACTACGTTATTCCATAATAAAAATAAAGGAAAAAGTCATCATTTTCATCTTTATAAATCACACTATTTCAAAGTTGACACTGGAGGAGACTCTCAGCGAGAAGGAGTGATATGAATTCAAGCCTGGAAGTCTCAGAAGAAGGAGAAACATTGTCGAAGAACCAACAAAAACACAGAACGATAACAAGGAAATTTTTATTATATATACAAACACAAAGACTGAACATATATGAAAATGAAATGAAAGTCCTTCGTGTATTCAACAGTACACCTCGTCAGGGAAAAGGCAAGCCAAAAATATATGTGTGTACAGCGTCAATGAAATAGTTAGGAGGGATCAGCAAAATATTAACAAGTACTATTTAAAGGCAAAAAGTATTTCAAAAGATGTTGTCCATTTTATAAGTTCCCGAACTGTTATTGAAATATTTATTAAATAGATGAATGCACATTCCACAATGTTCTTTTCACTTATGCCTTTATTCTTAATAAGAACTTTAAAACTCTCTCAATTAATACTATGATTATTTCTATACATAGGATTAAACAATGTATTTGAATTATTTGCAGTTCCACACGCATATTTATGCTGATTTATTCGGTCCTCTAAAACAGTGCTTCTTAATTATAGTGGTGAATGGTTCACCCAAGGGTGAATAAAAATTTTGTTAGGGTGAATGAAAGGTGAATGAAGTAATAAGGGTGAATGAGCTAAACTAGAATGAATTATTATAATTTTTGCTCAGGTTTGAAACTGGTAACTGCCTGATGGGTAAATATAGACTAGTTGGCAGCTGTGCAGACTCGCTTATTGCCAGTGACAGTAAGTATTAAATTGTATCTAATTATAAAATAGAACTGGTAATTTGTGATAGTGTTAAGTTATGTTATGTTGTTAATAATCAGAAAATATAGTGATACATTTGTAAGAGTTTCAAGTAGTAATTGAGCTTAACTTATTATTTTATTTACTTTCCATATATTGGACAAAGCATTTCAAAAAGTTTACAATTAAATAAAGCATAAACTGAGGCAGAAAATTATATATTAGTAGGCCAAAGATATTAATGAAGCGAATAAGAAAATAGATATATTATTTAAGGTTTTATATATATCAAAACTGATTCATTCACTAATAATACTCATCAGATTTGGAGTAATAAAGATTGCGGTGCTACTATAGGGTGATTCCTACCTCGATTCGGCGGTCTACCTTTTAATTATAGCTTCTTACCTTGTTTACTAATTGCTTGTTTACATTCCAATGTCCATCGCCCTTGACGATTGTTAGGTTTAGTCATGATATTTTCGTTAGTTTTAACGAAAATATCGTGACTAAACCTAACCAATCGTAGGTAGACCACATACTATAGTAGACCGAAACTATTTTTTAAATAAATAAAATTGAATAATAAATAGCATTTATATTTATTATATTTATTTATACCTTGGATAGGAATCACACTCTACAGTACTGTAGTTTCGAACCAAAACGGGTAGGAATCACCCTATAGTATCGAAGTCACCGGTAGGAATCACGCTATAGTAGCACCAAGATTGCTTATAAGGTAAGTAAAATATAAAACTGAATGATTTTGGAAAAAAATTGTATTTACTACTATAAAGTCCAAATGTTTGAGAGATTCAGACTTTTCAATATGGTGATGCTGGTTTATGCACACTTCTTTAAAAGTATTCATGTAAAAATATTTTTTCATAGTATTATGTATAAGAAACCATTGTGAAAATATGTATAAGAAACCATTGTGAAAAAGCTTTGTTTTGGTGTGTAGATGTTTTTGCGACCATCTGCGTTGCTCTAGCAATTTTGAGGTATATTTTTATCAGAAGGATGCACAGGCCTTGGATAGTCAGATGTGGTAGTCAATCCGTTCATTACCAGCCACATTAAGCGAGCAGAAGTCGAGATCACAGAGGTATTAATGGAACTCCATCATGACTTCTCCCAAAAATTGTGTTTTGAGACGTACTACTATTTAAGTAATCCAACCAATAGTCTCTACTATGGAGACTATTGGGTTGGATTACTAAATTTCCTGAATACAAATCAGCTGCATTGAAGGCCCTGAAGTACTAGTGATAATGTCAACTACTTTTATGTGTGAACAAGGATTTTCGACTTGGTAGAATTGAAAACCAAGAAACGAAATTCTCTTCTAGATGTTGATTCTGTGATGCGGGGTCCTGTGGAGACGCAAATTGAGCCTCGATTTCGGAAGCTTATCACAGGAATGCACGAACACCTGAGTCATTGATGTTGCAAACCCGTTTAAAAATATGCAGTGGTATATGTATGATGCTTGCCAATAATTAGCTTTGTTTTCATTTTTCATTAGTTTTCATTAGTCATTAATTTTTTCTGTTTTATTAATGTAAATATACAAAAAACGGATTGTTTTGTTAATAAGAATGCTAGTCACTCATTTTTTTCAGTTTTGTCCAGGTGGTAAAAAAACGATATATTTTTAGTAATTAATCATTATTCCTTTCCTAACGAAGTGTTGACATGATCCATATTAATTGTTTATACAGAGAGAAAGGAAAATGGAACATAAATTATAAGGTGAAGTCGTGGGTGAATGAAATTTTTAACAATGACTCAAGGGTGAATGACATTGTAAAAGTTTAAGAAGTACTGCTCTAAAGTTTCTCCAGTTTGACTTAAACTGAATCACATTGTTTACATTCAATCGAGTAGACACATCCAACAGCATATCTTGTCTTATTAGCGGAGATTTAACAGTATTTTTATAATTAAAGACTACGTTAATGTCATTGTTTTAAGTAACGTCGCAAGACGTTTAAAATTACGTGGCAAGAGAGGTTAAGGATATTTTTATGACCAAATTCCTTTTCAATTAGACTAGTATAATACCTTTTTTAGCTTTGCTTTAACATTTTTTTTAAGAAATGAAATAGGATAACATAGTTTAATACTAATGTTCATAATATTGCATAACTCAGAATCAGGACTAACAACTTGAAGGTTTGATGGAGGTGTGATGGCCAGAATGAAAAGAACATAAGAGTTAGTTAGTAGGCCAGCAAAAAAAAATCAAATTTGAATGATTTGGGCATCTCTGAATTTTTAGATCAAGAAATAAATATCGTCATTTTCCTTTCCAACAGTTAATTGTACAGATGGAACTAAATTATTGAGCTTATCAAGGAATTCATCAACATCCAAATTATGAGGCCAAAGGCATGAGACGTCATCTATAAACAGGTACAAAACAATATGAAATTAACAATAGTGGGCAAAATTCTACTTTAAAAAAATTCTAAATATAAATTAGGTAATACAGGTGAGAGGGGCTTTCCCATTGTCAATCCAAACGACATAGCATAAAACTAATCTTCAAACTTAAATTTACCACGCGAAGCTTAAGTCAATAAGAGTGTTGTGTTGTCAACAAAGAAAAGATACTCGGAAATCTTATTCTTTAAAAAAGTCAAGCGCATCAGTAGTATAGCCGCAAAAGGGGAGAGTGCAGGAATGTTGCAGGTTATTATGCAATGTTGCAAAGGGGGGTGGGGTTGTTGCAAAGGGGGGAGGGGTTGTTGCAAAAGGGGGGGGGGAAAGGGGGGTGGGGGGAAAACTTGGAGGCGGCGTTATCCCCCAAGAGAAAGGAGGAGGAGGAGAGAAAGGAGGAGAGGTGTTCACCTGGCAGGAGGCAAGTGCACATTAAGACTTCCAGCCGGGCTGGCGTTGTTTTATAGGCTCCGAATCAGCCAGAATCAGCCAGTTGGCTGAGCCAAGGTGAGAGAGACGCCTGAAGGAGAGACAGCTGAAGGAGAGAGAGAGCTGAAGAAGAGAGAGAGATGCCTGTAGGAGGGAGAGACGCCTGTAGGAGGGAGAGACGCCTGAAGGAGAGAGGATAGGTACACATGCAGGAGTACACATGCTGGAGGTACACACACATACGCACACATGCAGGAGTACACATGCAGTAGGTACACATGCTGGAGGTACACGCACACATGCAGGAGTACACATGCTGGATGTACACATGCTGGATGTACACATGCAGGAGTACACATGCTGGAGGCAAACATGCAGGAGAGAGAGAGAGAGACGCCTGAAGGAGGAAGATACATGCAGGAGAGAGAGAGAGAGCTGAAGGAGGGAGAGAGACACCTGAAGGACAGAGTGGAGTTCTCCCCCAATTTATTTTCGTTTCCCTAACCTAAGAGGCCACTATGGGTTTACCAAAGGGCCTGAAATAGAAGGAGCAGAGCTCCTTACTCGGCCGGAGCCGAGGGGGGAATGGTTCTTCACCAACTTCGCGATCTTTTATAATCCTCTATTCTGGCTGAGTTGCCAGATAGCGCAAGGTATTCCAGATAGCGCCATGTGTCCCATTAATCGTGTAACACATATATAACGGCTGTTATTCCAAATGTACTTGTATATATAATAAACTAATGAATCATATAAAATACCACAATATATATTTATATGGTTATACAAGATTCAACCGTATAAAATAACACAAGCGCCTCTTTCATTACGCTTTAATAGAATTAGTAAAGTTACCCTATTTCGTTAGACAGAAAACGAATTTTTATAAGGGTTACCCAACTAATTATCCACCATTCAATAAATAAATAATAGCAAACGTGAATAAAGAGTTCCAATTCAATGGGTAACTATATCGACATAAGCTTATTATTATTGTAACGTTTGCTCCCAATATAAATTTTCCTAAATAACAGTAAAACCAATTAATTATGAAACTTCATTTAAATACAGCTTCATTAAACTTGAAGATGAACGAAACAAATAACATAGTTGCCAGATAGCGCCATGTGTCCCATTAATCGTGTAACACATATATAACGGCTGTTATTCCAAATGTACTTGTATATATAATAAACTAATGAATCATATAAAATACCACAATATATATTTATATGGTTATACAAGATTCAACCGTATAAAATAACACAAGCGCCTCTTTCATTACGCGTTAATAGAATTAGTAAAGTTACCCTATTTCGTTAGACAGAAAACGAATTTTTATAAGGGTTACCCAACTAATTATCCACCATTCAATAAATAATAGCAAACGTGAATAAAGAGTTCCAATTCAATGGGTAACTATATCGACATAAGCTTATTATTATTGTAACGTTTGCTCCCAATATAAATTTTCCTAAATAACAGTAAAACCAATTATGAAACTTCATTTAAATACAGCTTCATTAAACTTGAAGATGAACGAAACAAATAACATAGTTATCCATAATTCAGCCCTCACGAATAACGAAACGAAATGATCATTTACGATACAATTCGAAATACGATAATTTACGATACAATTCCACCAAACGAGATGAAAACTTATGAAGCATATAGCCTCATTCCTGCGACGAAAAAAATGAAAAATGACGTAAAATAAAGAAATTATTCATTGCCCAAGCCACTATAGCGGGGTCGAATCGTGTCTCTAGGGACACGATTCGAACGAAAAAGGTCTCTAGGGACCTTTTTCGGGCCGAGGGATTATCCTTCTACAAGCTATTCGAGCAGAAATCACCACTGACTTCAGATATTAATTTTATCATTCTTATTACTTCTACAATGAAAATATTTACGCGTAATTTGTATGGTGTCATATAGAAATATAATGATATATATATATATATATATATTGGGGGGAGATCTCTCACCCGTTCTTCGGCCCGACCCCGTTTCATTGTAGAAATAATAATAATAATATATATATATATATATATATATATATTATATATATACCCTTTGGATAACCTTTGGTTAGCTTCAGCCCGAATTGTTCATTCTGACGAAGGTCAAGGGAAAAACGTACACACAATATATATATATGCTACACACAGACCGTGCATGGAACTCTTCTGGGATAATTAAATCCACTATAGTCCGAGTAAGTAATGACAAATACCGCCTCGGTGGTGTAGTGGTTAGCGTCGCGGACTACGAATCCATCGGCCCAGGGTTCGAGACCCGACGGCAGCCGGCGCGCAGCAAAGCCCAGCTGTTCATCCTTCCACACAATAAAGAAAGTGGTTGGTAGATAAATGGGTACCCTAGGAGGCCTAGTGGTCAAGACGCTGGGCTGCTGATGGGTCGTGGTTCGGAATCCACGTTAAACTGTAGGTCTAAGGTGGAGTGAAAAGCTTGACCTTCGTCAGAATGAACAATTCGGGCGGAAGCTAACCAAAGGTTAGCCCGACGCGGGCAACGGGTCACTCGCAAAGAGAATTTAATCATTGGTAAACTTCCTTCCAGACCACTCTTTCTATACATATATATATATATATATATATATATATATATATATATATAGAAAGAGCGAGAGTTTTGTTCAATAAATAATAATCGAAAAAAACTGCACGATTTTCTATGTAGCAATAATAATAATTAACTCTTTCAAATACGTGATTTAAAATAACAGGACCATTTTACCCGAGGCAGTAGTATATCCGAAAAACATCGTAATGCACGATTTTTTCTATGTAGCAATAATAATTAACTCTTTCAAATACGTGATTTAAAATAACAGGACCATTTTACCCGAGGCAGTAGTATATCCGAAAAACATCGTAATGCACGATTTTTTCTATGTAGCAATAATGATTAACTCTTTCAAATACGTGATTTAAAATAACAGGATCATTTAACCCGAGGCAGTAGTATGCCGAAAAACATCGTATAACCTAATTTGCAACTATAGTTTACCTTGACTTTCATATGCTTCTATCCTGTTTTATTAATAAAGATTTTTAACTTTTAATAACGTATGAATAAAGATTTTTAACATTTAATTTTATTTTAGTATTTATTCATGCCACGCCGCCTTAGACCACAGCTTAACGTTGAAACCGAATGTTCTTTTTAAAATATAATTAGGATATAATTTCTTTATTATAAAATAAGTTAACAATTATGTTAACAAACAATACTAATAATTTGTAAGTAAAAAATATAATATAAGGGACTACCATAGAAATGTAAGTGCCTATAATTCGATTTTATATATATGTTACTCGTCCGGTCTCGTTATAGCGGATTGGTACACGTCATAGCTCCACCCAGCTACATCGGCAGCCAATCACGAACATCTGGTCTTTTGGGCGGAGCTTGGCGAATGTGCATATAAAAGGGGATATTTTCAGTTGGGAGTAACAGTAGCTATTTTCGCATCAGTGAATAATCAACCATGGACCTGTACGTCTCCCCAGACTTGTATGAAGAACGTGATACTGCAGCATTAACCACAATTAGTCTTTTCAATGCGGTTGATTGTGGCGAACTATTTTCGACGCAAACCGTAGAAGATATTTGCAGTGACGCTCCTTACAATCCGACGCAAGGGACTACCATAGAAATGTAAGTGTCCATAATTCGATTTTATATATATATGGAGAGTTGTAGTATTCGTCAAATAGATACTAGTCAAAAATGTCAATCAATGTTATTTCCCCATCATGCTAAAATCGAAATTGGTAATCGAACCAAAGATATCTTCACATAATGGAGATCTGTCTGTCTGTATACTCTGTATATGTTTTCCTTTAAGGTCCGATGAGGATTTGACACGAGTTATACAATCTTTTGAAGGGAATACGGATGATATACTGATCAGTCAGCAGTGTCACACATCCTCCACCATGGACCTGTACGTCTCCCCAGACTTGTATGAAGAACGTGATACTGCAGCATTAACCACAATTAGTCTTTTCAATGCTGCTGATTGTGGCGAACTATTTTCGACGCAAACCGTAGAAGATATTTGCAGTGACGCTCCTTACAATCCGACGCAAGGGACTACCATAGAAATGTAAGTGTCCATAATTCGATTTTATATATATACGGAGAGTTGTAGTATTTCGTCAAATAGATACTAGTCAAAAATGTCAATCAATGTTATTTCCCCATTATGCTAAAATCGAAATTTTTATGGCGTTCACTCCTCGAACCAAAGATATCTTCACATAATGGGGATCTGTCTGTCTGTATACTCTGTATATGTTTTCCTTTAAGGTCCGATGAGGATTTGACACGAGTTATACAATCTTTTGAAGGGAATACGGATGATATACTAATCAGTCAACAATGTCAAATAATGTAAGTGTTTTTCGATCTTTTTGGGATAAGAAGACGCAATATATTTTCATAAATTTATTAAATGAAAGAAATCAGTACAATAAACGAATATACAAATATACGAACAAAAACATTATAATATACAACGAGTACGTACAATTGGAAAACGGTTTTTTATCTGTCTGCATACCATTTCATCGTTTCGGTGAGTGTGACACGGGTCAAATAAATTTAAAAAATTTATAAATTCTTTATCATTTGACATATGCATGAGAAATGAGACACAGTACATTCCGCAAACATTAGTAAAATATCCCTGCATACGAAATGGGTTCCATACAACTTCGGGAATATGTAACTGAGCGAGAAATTTTACAATAATAGGGTCACTCCAGGGTTGAGTACCGAGTGAATCAAAATAGTACAGGCGCTGTCTATTTTTAAAATAGACGCGATCCAGTGAATCCCTTCATTACCGATGATGTCTGTGTTCACAATAAGACTACCGCATTCTCGCGTACTTGGCAAACTCAATGTTTCATTCTTCGCAAACACGCCGATAAATTTGGAACGTGTGACTCGCTCCATTACTTTCTGAAGTGTATTAGCATCCATTTTAAAAGTCAGTGATAACGCTTCTAAATCTATCTACTTCTATTAGGGCTTGCGATTCGAGATATACTAGTACACTAATAGGAGCGTCTATAGGCTTGGCGAATTCCAGCCGCACTGAGATGTTACCGCTCTGCTGTGGTGTTAAATGGGTATTTACGCTAGCAGATAAGTCAGGTGTAATGTCAAACGGATAAAGGTTAAATTGATCAATGAATTCTTCCTGCGTTACCCCATTACCAAGCTCATCACAATCACCTGCAATATGGGTCAGATTACTATAGGCTCTGGCACAAAGAGGTAACACAGCGTCTGATGAATAGTCCGTACCCATTGTTCCACCCAAAGCAGTGCCATTAACGTATAGAGTTATATTTTTAAGTCCGAAATTCTCGAATTTAAAGGCACTCTTTTTATATTTTCCATTCACCGAAGCGTGGTCCTGCATGCCGATTAATATCCTTTTAGGAAGATTTCCCAGGGCAATGTTTTCTATCTGCTTCGATGCCAACCCTGCAGGAACCGTATATAGTTTGATCTGCACTCTGTTAATAGGATATTTCACTGTAGCGTTTAGTAAATTTTTCTCAATTTCTAGTTGTTTTGGTGAACTTAATTTCACTCGCCGTACGCGGAGGTATGTGTCCATAATGTGAACCACAACGGACTTTGCGCCCTCTTCTTGATTCGCATCCAGATTTAAGCAGATCTCAGGACTCGTGCGGGTGAGCTTTATTTTCATATCCACCCCGTTCACAAGCAACTTCTCCTGGAAAGTGAAATCTGTGTGCAACCGTCCAAAACACTCGTATATTTTCTTTTTAGAATTTTTAAATTTGTCCTTTATACTATTTTCATCTTTAGTTTGATAATATCCCTCCGCACTTAAAAAGGTAGCCTTCGCTTCTTTGGAAAAGTTGAGGACATTTTCCAAATAGGCTCGTAGATGATAGTACCCCGTGCCTGCCGATATGTTGGTCTGATTTAAATATACGTCACACTGGTTGAATATGGCGTGCAGAAAGTTTGTTTCAGGGTATACAGCATATTTGTCATCGCAGGCCGTTCCATCAGAATGGGCTATACGTAGCTTAGCGTACATGTGCACACAGCTTGGATCAAAAAAGTAAGGACCTGAGCTGGGTATCACGAATTCTATAGGTGCACTCGGGGAACTAATTGTGTTTAAAGGGTTAATTGTAATAAAGTCACTGTGCTCAATAGAAACTTGGGTTGGCGGGAGCTCAAAAAAGGACAGCTCCGACTTACAGCATTGTGAACTACATGGGTGGATGAAGCGTGCCATGGCGAAATAGTGACTCCTCTCTCGACAAGTGGTAAACAAACTATGATTCATGAGATCAATATCCTTAGCTTATATCAGTCAAAAAAGTGGTCAACCATAGGTTTCATTCGCTTACAGCATTTCTTTTTTGATAGCCTTTTACGTTTAATACCACGTGACCCCTTCTTCCGGGGAGCCCTCTTCTTCCCGCCACCACGCATTTTTCTCTTTGCATCTTTGATGATTTCGTTCCGTGTACGCTTTAAATGTTTTTTTAGGGCTTCTTTAGGTTTAGCCCCGGCCAATATGTCTTCTGCAGTGTTAAGGCCTGATTGTAGCGCTTTCCTTCCAAGGTATCTGGCACCCCTCTTCAGCAAAGGAACAGCCGTACGTAGTATGGATGAAAAAATGGATCCAAGTCCACTACCGCGCTGGTATCGCATCCCTCGATAGACGGTGAAAGGCTTTCTATCCATTATAACTCAGTGCGTCGAAAGTGTAGCTTCACTGTTAAGCTCCCGTTACCGAATGGGAAGTTTTCGCCCTCAATCGTTCTTATATATATTGTGATATTGGTTATTAAATTAGTTGCGACATTCACATAATGGGGTCTGTCATATGTAATACTCAAACTCCTTCCTCTATGGTTGGGGATGTGAGCAATGCGCAGCAGGCGTGCCTGGGTATCCCCAACAAACTGGTGCTCCACTATATTACTGTAAATATAGCACATGTCTGGGGACCTTTCAGCCAATTTCTCCATCTTCAATTGATACATTAATCTGGACAAGTTATACTGTGTCTCGTGAAATGTGTCTCTTTGGAAGGCTGCGCTATATCGGCCGTTGGTTAGAATTTTGAACTTTCTATGTTCTTTAAGACATCTGTTAGTCTTTGATTTTAGGATTAGTGTATGTGCAGGGTTGTTTACGATTTCATATACTAAATCATTCGTAAGGTTTGAGTTTCTTAAACTTACGTTTAAGCCTCTCACAACATCCTCGGCCGAACCATATTGACCCGGCCCTAGTCTTACTTCTGTACTGTAATACCGTGCAATCTTAGTCCAAGCGATGCGCATAGTTTCATCCATAGCTACCCCAGCTTTTTCACACTCGTCAATGTCTCTAAGAATCGTAAAAACGGTTTCTTCATGTTCAATATTTAAAAAGACGGTGTCCAGCTGAATTTCGCATATCCCCACCTCATACGAATCACGACCCAATTCAATGTGCCCATGGAGTTCTGTTACAAAGTTGGCTAGCGTGTTGTTAGGGTGTACAGACAGGGACGAGGAGGACGGGAGTGTGACGTAGAAATGGTTAGGAGCCATGTTGCATACTATTTAAGCTTCATTATTGCATCAGCTTTTATATAGGTGTTGAAGCTTTCTGGGTACCCTAGCCATTTCACCAGGTACATTTTTCTCCTTCCTGAACCTTTGCTTCCTAAAATTTTCTCAATTTTAAACACATTTTTTTCTAAATTAAACGCAACTTTCTGCAATTCCTCGCGGTAAAAGCCTCCTGAGATTTCTTCCCCATTCAAATCTTCAATGTAATACATCATTATCACACCTTTAGGTCTCACAGCCCTAACTTTAAAAATCTCGCGTGTCCATCCTTGCTCAAAACCCTTTGCGAATTTATTCCCCGAACGCGACAGCCTTACATAATCATTGTTTTGAAGCGCACAGATGGTGGTGGTGGTGGTGGTGGTCCATCTCTTCTCGGGAGCGTACCTCTTTCTAAAACTTCGTTAGGTGTTGCCCCAATCGTGCGATGGTGTGAGCGGTTGTAGGATGATGCCAATGGTTCCAGAATGTCTAGAAATCTGTATGTGTTTTTATGTGTAAAATAACGGTGCATGCGTTCCTTTATGGTGCGCTGAACTCTTTCAGCTAAAGAAGCCTTATGTATAGAATTGGTTGTGTAATAGCTGATATTAAACTCTGTCAACATATTCTGAAAAGCACGGCCTATAAACTCCTTCCCCATATCCGTACAAAAATAGCCAGGAACCCTGTTTTCTTTTAACATTAGCGTTTTGGTGGCTTTAGCAACTGTTTCAGGTGATTTATTTTTCAGAGGAACTAGCCACAGATATCTAGAGAATACGTCTATTATGAATAGAATGTAGCGGTAACCATCGTTATACACAGAATATCTTTGCATGTCTGTTAAATCTGCTTGCCAAATAGAATCAATCGAGGAAGCCGTTGTCTTGGCTGTTTTAAACCTTTTTCTCACAGGCTTATGAAGCGTATAAGCGTCCTGCTCCCTCAAAAATCTTTCAACATCTTTTTTTCCTACTCCGTAAACGTGCAGTCTATCTACGCCGCCGTAAGAGGATGGGGTAGAAATGTCATAATAACGTTTAGTTAATACGTTAGCCATTTGCGTATTTTAGAGGCAGGTGGGTAGGGTTGGTTTAACCTCTTCTTCTCCTCTTGAAAGGTGTTACCGCAGGGGGTGACGGCGTCTTCAATTGTGCCACAGACGTTGCGTGTTCCAAGTCTTTTAACCTGTTCAGATTTCCTATCAACGTTTTAGGGACATTTATTTGTTGTAGTCTTGCTTTAATATGCTTCCATCCTGATGGTGATGGCCTATCCCACTTTCTCACCAGATCATGGACAATGTCTACGATATTCGATCCCTGTACCTTTGATCCTTCCACAATGATCTCCCCTGTATCGGTCCATTGTATGGCGGGATCCTCATTCAATAGATTATAAAGACTTAAGCCTTTACTCCTCAATGTAAGTGGGAGGGTATTTTTTAATACATGTTCGATATGTTGTGTGGCTAATCTTTTTGGTTGATCAGCTGTATCGTCGGGTACAGGTCCTATGTCGCCATCGTCCCCCGTGCTGTGCCTAATAACCACAGGAATCTCCGTAGGGCTCTTATAATTTTCGTACTCGTGAAGAAATTTCTGCAGAGCTTCTTGGTATAAGATTCTTTTCTCATCAGGTGTTTTTTCACTGTTTAATAGGGCTAACAATTCGCTTTCCATTCTTTTAAGTCTGCTTTTACGGGGATCTAGATCCGTGTCTCTTTGCAGTGAAGCGTACACCTCGTGGGGAATCACTACCACTTTCTTCATTATATTAATCTAGTCAGTAAAGGGCCCAAAACTGAAAATAAGATGGGGAGAAATGACCCTCCTGTTTGCACAATAACTCGTTTTTTCTTCGCTACAGTTTGACTTTTACGAGCGAGTGTACGTATTATGTTCTTGTAGCGGCGTAGGCGAGCCTTCTGATGGGTTTTCATTGATACATTGCAATTTATAACGTTAAGACAGATTTCACAGATGCATTTTAAAAAGTCGGCGTCGATATTTTTAATAAACATCTGCTGCATTGCCCGGGGCAGTCGATGATAGATTTTTATTAATTCATGGTATTTCTTTAGTCTCTTTGTCATTCTGGAATATACACCGTTTCAGGCTCGTTTGGAAATATATTCGTTCGCAGAAGCACTCTAAACGTGTTTCGCGGATGAAGGTCGCAAAGCAAATATCCGTAACGCGTGCTTGTAGCTTCTTTATAAACTTCCAAAAACTCCTTACGCTGATTCGGGAACATTTGATTGGCTAATACCCCAATTTGTGATACATCTCTACGTTGCGCGAATAAGACTAGATATTGCGTATTTAACGACACATCGCGCATGTATCTATTTTTGAAAAATAGATTCTGATTGATGAAGAACACGCTTATGTTAAGATGGTGGGAGTATACTGTAAATGTCTCGGCAAACGTTTTATCCATCTCCAACATGAGATCGTCAATTACAATGATTGTATGTTCAGTTCCCTTTAGCGAATTAACGTCATATACACCTTTGTGGAACAAAATATCATCTTGGTACTCGTTGAACACTGATTGATACGTCGAATAGCACCATATAACTTTATGCACAAATTTCGAGAACATCTCGCCCTTTTCTTTAATGATTTTAAGCATAAACACAGTTTTACCACATCCTGTAGGTCCAGATATAATACATGTGGATGGGCTCGTGAATCTGAATTTTTCTACAGAGTCCATTTCTAACACGTCACACTCCTAAGTGGGTCATTTACAAAATATTACAAATTTTGAGTGCTGATCCTTATATTTCTTCTCCCACAGAACCGACGATGAGGTAGAGCACCCTATCATTACGGATGACGATGACAGTGTAGTTGTGATCTCCTCCCCTGAACCCTCACCAGCGATACAGGTTGCACGTCCAAAGCGGAGGTATGAGAACCCCACATCAGGTATAAAGCGGCCGAAATACGTACCTGTTGCAGCAGACCCCCAACCCTCAACCTCTTACGCAACAACCTCCCCAGCAGCAGCACCTAATATACCCCCTTATTCCGCCCCCCGTTCTGTTAAGTCTACAATAATAGATCCCCAACCCTCCTACGCAACAGGGCCCCCATCAGCAGCACCTAATATACCCTAATTCCGCCCCCCGTTCTGTTGAGGATGTTATTACGTTCGAGTTAGTGCGCGCCGCAGCCCCCACCCCCGCCTTGACTAGAAATCGGTATAGAGTCAGGGTCGACCCTAGAGCCCTGTATAGCAATGGAATTGAGCGCGGGATACGCAGGGTAGTACAGCGTATTATAGAGTTTGCTCTTCAGAATCGCGACGAGCGTGAGGTCAGGACGAGTCTGTCCTTTGGGTTCGGGTCAGATGACGGTGATGTAGACGATTATTGGGTGATAGTACCGTTCAGACGTTTGGCTGCTGAAGATGTAGAATATATATTAGGGCGTATAATGCAAGCCGTCCAAAGTAGTATAGCCTTCAATATGGACAACTTCACGGTAAATATTGACCGTGTATTCCGTGTTGCGGGTCATAGTGCCATACCGTACACTCTTAACTTCAATTCTCCAACTATTTACCGAAGGCATATAAACGTCGATCGTGGTTGCGGCTTTATAGCAGTACTCTTAGCACGTATGTTTACTGTACAAAATACACGGACTCAAAAAATTTGGCTGCCTACGATCGTTGAGCGTGCCCGTAAACTAGCTGTAGACTGTGAACTTGAATTTGACTGTAATATGGGTCCTGAAGAGCTGAGAAAGGTAGAACAGGAAATGAATGTGCGCATAGTTATATTTGGTTTGGATGATCGCCGCCGGACTGTGTATGTTTTTAAAAGCTGTGTGAGAGATCGTACAAGGCCCCTACTTATTTTAGGATTGTCAGGACAACGTATCTCCCCATCCGTAATATAAGGGGGCTTTACGCGAGTTATGACAAAAGTCGAAAATATGGGAGACATCATGATTTGTGTAAGGGGTGCCTCGAGTTTGCGGATGATATAGTGAGACATTGTAAAGAATGTCACATGGTATGTGAGCAGTGTAAAAGCACCAAATGTGAAAGCCGTGTAGTTGAGAAGAGAGACTGTGATGTGTGTAGACGCACATTTTTCAATAATAGCTGCTTTGATCTCCATAAATCAATTGGTACGTGCAGGAAAATGAGAATCTGTGAATGTGGTATGTTTCACACAATGGATAATTGGGGAAAATTTAAGCACAAGTGCGACGTAATTCACTGTCCTACATGCCAGGAGGAATATAAGGCGGATGGAGTAAAGCATGTGTGTTATATGAAAGATGCTAAGCCTAAAAATAACCCTTGTATAACTGTGTACTACGATATAGAAACATATACGAACGCTGAAACCAAAGAGGTAATTCCACATTTACTTGTGAGCCAGACCATCTGTGATGAGTGTATGGGTATCGAATGTGACGAGTGCCCCAAATGCGGTAAACGGACAAACGTTTTTAAAACGAATGTCAGCGATAGTCCTGTGAAACTATTTGTGTCCTATATTGTCAAGTTAGCCGACAAGTTCAAAAAAATGACTGTGTATATTCTCGCCCATAACGGGGCAAAGTTTGACACGCAGTTCCTTTATAAGGAGTTGCTTGAACACGAATCCTCTGAGATATTTACAGGTGATCCATTGAAAAGAGGCAACAAATTAATACAGATGCAGATAAGAGGCAATGTACAATTTAAAGATACTTTATTATTCACACCTTGTAAATTAGCAAAGCTACCCAAGGTGATGGGAGTAGCAGCTGAAGTTTCCAAAGGATACTTCCCATACACTTTCCTCACCAGCGAGACTTTAAACTACGTAGGCCCACCACCCCCCAAACATTATTTTGACTGCATGGATGAACGTGAAGACTTTGATCGATACTACGACAGTTTTAATGAAAGTAACCCTTATAATATAGCTGATGAATGTGAGCGTTATTGCGTGAATGATGTGCGCGTGCTTAGAGTATGTTTCCAGGCCTTTAGAAGTATGTACATAGCCCGTTTCAAATGCGATCCACTGCAAGTCGCAACCACCATCGCATCATTATGTTTTACGGTGTTCAAGAATAACTTCATGCCTAAAGACACCTTAGCCATTATTCACCGAAACAACCCCCGCAGTTACGGACACAAGGCTATTTACTGGCTCATACACCTGCAGCAACAAACAGGTGTATACATAAAGCACGCCCGCAACACGGGTGAAGTACCCATTAAGATTAATGGACGTGTTTTTTGGGTTGATGGGTTAAGTGAAAACCGTGTCACTGGTGTGAAGACTGTGTACTCCTTTAACGGTTGCTGGTGGCATGGATGCCCCCGTCCTGAGTGCGGAGTCACCGGAGATATCAACGGTAGGTCTCCTGCCGACTGTCTTGCATCGACCCGCACCCGCGATCAACTTATAGGATCACAGTTCACTCACAAAGTCTTGTGGGAGCATGAATATGATGCACGGATGGAGACAGACGATGTATACCGTGAGGAAATAAAAACGATCAAGCGTTCAATGGTGCTGGATCCTCTCAAATGTGGTGATAGCTTGTTTGGAGGACGTACAAATCCTTTCAGACTATACTTCCCACCTACGGAGGGCGTGAAGCTCCATTACTACGATTTCTGTTCTTTATACCCATACGTGATGAAGAGCAATCCGTACCCCGTGGGCGCTCCTGAGAAACTGGTGGGGCCTAGCCTACCATCCATCAATGAATTTTCAAAAAATTTGAATGATCATTACTTTGGGCTCTCTTTCGTAGACGTACTCCCCCCACGCAATTTATGGATGCCGATCTTACCTGTCGTTATCGACGACAAGCTCATGTTTCCCCTGTGCGTGAAGTGCGCGGAAGAGGATAACGGCGAATGTAACCATATACCCCACCAGCGTAAGATCAGAGGCGTATATACAAGTCCTGAGCTGGCCCTAGCCGTACGCCATGGTTATAGAATACTGAAGATACACGAGGTGTGGAGGTTTCAGAAGCTCCCCAACCTTTTCACACCATATATAAACGCCTTTTTGAAGGATAAGGTTGAAGCATCAGGGTATCCGCGAGGAGTTGATACCGAAGATGAAAAGTCTGCCTATATTCAACGTTACCGCGACCGCGAAGGTATACAACTTGATCGTGTCCAAATTGTAAAGAATCCTGGCAAGCGCTTTAGTGCAAAATTGTGTCTAAACAGTCTATGGGGAAAATTTGCGCAGAATACCGGCAGAGGGAACATTCATTTGGCACAAAGTTATAGCGATGTCTGGGATTATGCCAATGCCCCCGATAAAGAGGTCATGGAGATCGTGAATGTAGGTAATACTTACGTAATAAAGTACAACAACACTGAATTTGCCACAGATACCTCAAGGGTTACAAACATACCTGTGGCGAGCTTCACAACAGCCTACGCCCGTATAAAACTTTGGGGTCTATTGCATTCTCTTGGGCGGAGAGTATTGTATGCCGATACAGATAGCGTGATATTCACAGAGAGGGAGGGTGATTACATGCCCGCTATTGGGGAGTTCCTCGGCGAGCTCACTGATGAGATCAAGGATGAGTATGGGGACGACGCATACGCCGACTCTTTTATCTCAACAGGACCTAAGACTTATGGGGTACGGGTCAGGGTAGGGGATGAAATGAAATATATCGTGAAGGCAAAGGGTATTACGCTCAACCATGCGAATCGGGAGGTTGTTAACTTTGAGTCGTTGAAGGATCTAGTATGTTTGGAACCTCACCAACTAATTGTAGGCACCCACAATTTTCGGGCGCAGAAGCTGGGAGGCGTGAAGGAACTTAGGGGTACGATGGTGTGCCGTAACACCTATAGGAAACGTTACCAGTTACCTGGCACCTATGATACCGTACCCTTTGGATACCAATGATGCTTCTAACTCACACGTCTTGTATATAATCGTATCTATTTGTAAATATATATATATATATATAACTTGAATATCTCGAATCGTATTTGTAAATATATGAATATCTCAATAAATCAAATAGCGTTTCACTTTCTCCTTGTGTGTGTGTGTGTGTGTGTGTGTGTGTGTGTGTGTGTAGGTGAAAGTTCTAAGCTCCGCCCACTGCGTGAGTCATGCTACTATCTGGGAGTCCCTGCGTGGTCAGTCGACCGCAGTAAGCCCGAGAGATCAGACGTGTATTCAGATCAGACGTATATTGAAATGGCTACCTTTAATATTGCTTGCACAACGTTTATGAAATGGTATTCAGTAAAGTGTGAGGATGTGGTGGATACCGAAAAACTTCCTATTCCCCCCTCCTATGCCTCTTTTAAAACCACATTGGATTGTGCGAAGTTCCAAGATGTACAAATACTCTACGGATGTTCTGGTGAGACTGTTGAAGGCTTTCGTTGCACAGACGATGTGCTGAAGTATGCTGCAGGGCTAAACTTTATAAAGTCTCACATACACCGTGAAGTAAAAGAAACAACGCGTGCAGAAGAGAAGCAGCAGGTATGGATAATGAGCCTTGTGGATGGGTGGTGTGACAAGCGGTATTACGTCATGCTACACCATGTCGATTACTCATACCCTACGTCTGAAAATGTGAATCTCGTGATCATGGACAATCTTAGGTGTTTTTATCACTATATTAACGTATATCATGATGAGGTTCATAGTGAGGTTGTGGCTAGTGCCATGCGTGAGTTTTTAACAGATTTTAGAGACGAGTATCGTTTGATGGGTAGAAAGGAAAAATATGAGCATATGTTCCTCTCAAATAGTGCGCCGGAGTGTGGAGATGATTAGCGCCTAGTTCTTATCCAAAGTGCGTAGGCTGGTAGTGACGAAACGGAAAAACAAATATGTGCAACAATTCGAGTCGTACGAACATGCCCATTCACGTATCATCGAGTCAGCCGCCCGTCGAACCGTTCCTGCCTGTGCCTCACACGGCTCATAGTTATCTCAGAGCTTGAACCGAGTAGACGTGCGCTCCTCGAATACGATGGAACTTCCTTTGAGCAGCATTCTCAACGCCTCGTACGATGTGTCCGTGACGAAATCGTTGCGCGTGTTCAGGCGTAATTCCGGTACCATTAGCTATGTACTGGAAACGGAATGTAGACCGACAAACAAACGGGTTTATTTAAGTATCGAGGAGATGAATAGAATCTTTGTGATAGTTGATAAGTGGTGTGAAGATCGTTATAAAATACCTGCTAACGTAGGTACAAGAAGAGAGCAGATTAGTGACGCGCCCTCATACGCCGTTGTATGTACGTTGTGTATAAATAACGATCGGCCGTGCATTGATATAAGGCTATGTGGAAGAATGCTTCTGATAATAACGCTCTTATTCCTACGCGAAACCGTTTCATCCTCGACAGAATGTTTGAAATCGTCGGATTCCGTAAACTGAAACCTATATTAGACGCGCGTGTTACGGATATGCTTTATTTTGATACAGTTCTTGAATACGCATACACTGCTCTGCTCGATGGGTTTACCGAGTGTAGGACTGGTGAGAATGGTCTAGTGCTGGATGTTTATTTAAAAAGTTTAGACTCTTTGAAATACCATGAACTTTGGTACAAAGCAATTGATCGGTACAAGGCTGAGCTCACCTACACCGTTCACCCTGAAGAACTATTTCTTTATATAACGCGCAGTTGCCGTAACGATTTAGAAGATTATTTCAATTGCCGTTATGTTGAGTGAAGAGTTCACGATTGAAAAGCTCGAGTCGGTAGAAATAAACCCTCGATTGGAAAAGCATTCTTATAAACTTGCGTTTAATAATGTAGCTAACGATGAACTCTTTGTGCGTGCTTTTGATTGTATTCTAGACGTATTTAAAGATGACTTGCCAACCGGTTGTAAAGTGGGGACAAAAATAGTACTGAACGATATGAAAGCCATTCATATCGAATACAGGTTTCCCTATACTTTAAGCGGTGAAATATTATTAAGCCGCATAGACTGCGTAATGCAGAGCAATAATGATGTAATTGTAAACTCGATTAAGACCGATTTTAGTATTTTGAAAAAAAAGTGAATTGTATATATATTTTGATTATACGCATATTTCTATTGATTTGTGTTTATATATATATATATATATTTGCTTGATATTTCTCCTGTACTGTTATGTACATATTGAAGTGTATATGAAATGTATATTTTATTTATATATCACCATATTGTGTGTGTGTGTATATTTCTGTTATGTACATATTGAAATGTATATGAAATGTATTTGAAATGTATATTTATTTATATATAATTATGTGTATATATTTCTGTTATACATATTGAAATGTATATGAAATGTATATTTTATTTTATATATATATATATCCATAATTGTGTGTATATATTTCTGTTATACGCATATTCCTCAAATGTATATGAAATGTATATTTTATTTTATATATATATATATATATCCATAATTGTGTGTATATATTTCTGTTATACGCATATTCCTCAAATGTATATTTATTTTCTATATATTTATAATAAAAAGAATGATGCAATGTTGTTTATTGTTATGCCTTCTACTACCGGTATTCTGTATACAACAGGTATCTGGCAATATTTAAGCCTTCTAAGCCAACTGGCTGATTAGGAGTCTATAATAGTGTATACAATGGAATACATGGAGCTATCTGGCAACTCAGCCAACTGGCTGATTAGGCGTATATAATAATAATGTATGCAATAATACTGCTAAAAAGAGGTATCTGACAACCAGCCAACTGGCTGATTAGGAGTCTATAATAATAATGTATGCAATAATACTGCTAAAAAGAGGTATCTGACAACCAGCCAACTGGCTGATTAGGAGTCTATAATAGTGTATACAATGGAATACATGGCGCTATCTGGCAACTCAGCCAACTGGCTGATTAGGCGTATATAATAATGTATGCAATAATACTGCTAAAAAGAGGTATCTGACAACCAGCCAACTGGCTGATTAGGAGTCTATAATAATGTATACAATGGTATCGCGGTATCTGGCAACTCAAGCCATTTACGCCAACTGGCTGATTAGGAGCCTATAAAACAACGCCAGCCCGGCTGGAAGTCTTAATGTGCACTTGGCTCCTGCCAGGTGAACACCTCTCCTCCTTTCTCTCCTCCTCCTTCTTTCTCTTGGGGGATAACGCCGCCTCCAAGTTTTCCCCCACCCCCTTTGCAACAACCCCCTTTGCAACAACACCCCTTTGCACAACCCCCACCCCCCTTTGCAACATTACATAATAACCTGCAACATTCCTGCACTCTCCCCTTTTGCGGCTATACTACTCGCATCATCATCAGGGACTTTACTGAATAAAGAACATATATCAAAACTAACCAGTTTGAAATTAGGATCATTAGGAAACTTCAGTCTGTTAATAAGATCAATGCTATTTACAATATAGGATTCAGAAATAGATCCAACTGAAGGAGTTAATAAACGAACTAAACCATTTACATAGCTTACACTGGTATGCATCAATTTTGCTGTCAAGGGTTTTGTAAGTGATTCTTATAGTTTTTCCTGCTGATTTCGAATCTGCAATCCGTTTTCCTCAATCAGTTCAGGTTATCGGCTATGGCCTCATAAGTAAATAGAATTTTTCGTGATTTTGTCAAAGCGGAATTGGAACAGTAACATCTATCATCACTTGTTTCACTTGTATAATATCTTTTTTTACTTTTCAGCATATAGATAAAATATGTCATAATGAATAGAGCGTGTAAAAAAATGATCCCAATAGATTCTGCTACATAAGTGGGACGGTTACCATGCCAAATAACCAGTCCAAATCACTAAATTTGTGAAGACAATGTATAGAGCATACTTTGGAATTAAGCTAGGGGACCAGGACAAAAATTTCGCCCCTCATATGTGCTGCAAGACGTGCATTGAAAATTGAGAAGATGGAGCAAAGGAAGAGCGAAATCTTTGCCTTTGGAATTCCCATGATTTGGAGAGAAGGAAAGGATCACGTGACGATTGCTATTTCTGCATGACAAACCTCCAAGGTGGGCTTATAAATTTATTTTTCTTAAATATTTTGAAATCCTCGTATGAAACTTGACATAATAGTCACCATAATGTAATATTCACCATATATAGCATAATATTCACCATAATGGTAATCATACATTTACATATACATATTGTTATAGAAAATACATTTACACATACATATTGTTATACAAGTTACATTTACATATACAATGATTGTATATTTTCTTTCTTTTTCATTCATATTGTCCCCGAAGGGACAATATGAATGAAAAAGAAAGAAAATATAGAGACTCCATCGACCTATTTCATATCTTACAGACCGCAGCCTTCCCTCACGAGCCGCCACTGTCTGAATGCTTCTTCAACTTCATATGCAAGTTTTATATCCATGTTTCTGGTGTTTCTATTTTCAGGAGTTAACAAGAAGAATAAACACATTGTTGTATACCTGACATTCCTTCTGCTATGAGACCTGTACCCATGGTCCTGGAATTCAATTACCCGACCCACCTCAAACCCTTTTGAACTTCGATGATTCTGATGATGAATCAATGACCAATGCCAAGACCAGTCCCAGTCGTATATACCTCAAAATACCGCTTCAAATGAGCCGAGGCCTCTCAACCAGGCCAAACTTAATGATCTTACAGGGATTTAGGACTTTCCAAAATTAGCTGCCGAGATCTTGGGCTCACGACTTCGAGAGGACAACTTGCTGGCTCCGGGAACAACATTCTCTGGTATAGGAAACGAGAGGAAGAATCCGCAAGTTTTTGCAGTGCACGAAAATACCTCTTCCTTAGTGTACTGCTGCAATGTGAGGGGCTAATCGAATCCTGCCTGCCATATAACGCATCAGAATGGAGGCTATTTATAGACTCGTCTAAACGAAGTTGAAAGCAGTACTTCTCAACATTGGGAATAGGGTTGCATCAGTCCCTGTAGCACATTCCGTACAACTTACTGAGAGCTACGATACATGAAAATTTTACTGGATGCTCTCGTATACGACCAACATAACTGGAGGATATGTGGAGATTTGAAGTAATACTAATATCATAAGTAAACTATTGCTATGACTATGTTGTTTTTCAAAGGTTATTGAGAGCGTATAAGAACACTTAACTTCCCACAGAAGTGATACAGTCCAATGCATAGATTTTTTTATCTTATAGAACAAATTCTCTAAATTCTTTAAATATTTTCATTTTTTTCAGATTGTGGCATTTGTATTGGGAATGCAAGGGGGATACACGAAATACCCATGTTTCCTCTGCAAATGGGATAGCCGAGCGGATGAGAAGCACTATGCACAGCGTGAATGGGCATCCAGAGAGAATTTTGAACCTGGGTCGCATAATGTCGTTTCAGTGCCCCTTGTACCACCAACAAAAATTTTGCTCCCACCACTTCATATTAAGCTGGGCTTGATGAAAAATTTCATCAAATCAATGAATAAGGAGGGTTCAGCATTCCGATATCTCGAGAGTAAATTTCCTCATATATCTGATGCTAAACTAAATGCTGGGGTTTTTGATGGTCCTCAAATTCGAACTTTGATCAAGGATACTCAGTTCGAAAACGCAATGACTCCAACTGAGAAGAATGCCTGGCAGGCATTCAAATCAGTTGTCACTGATTTTCTTGGCAAGCGTAGAAGTCCAGAATACGAGTCCGTTGTCGAAAACTTGATGGAAGCTTTCAAAGCTCATGAGTCGCGCATGTCCATAAAAATGCACTTTTTGTGGTCCCACTTGGACTATTTTCCTGAAAATTGCGGGGATTATAGTGAGGAACAGGGTGAACGATTTCACCAAGATATCAAAATAATGGAAGAGAGGTACCAGGGAAACTGGGATATCAATATGCTGGCGGACTATTGCTGGTGTTTGAAGCGAGACGTGCCCGAAGAAAAACACAGACGGAAAGCCAAAAAAACTTCATTCCTTCCTCAATAAACTTTTTTCCACATTCATTGTATGAATAAAAGTATTTATTCACACAATGTTTTCATTTTTCACGAGTGTTCTTATAATATTACTCGTATCTACAGTGTTTAAGCTAAAAAAATCAATAAATTTGGGGATAAAATTGGATTTAAATAAATGGCCAATAGAGAAAAAACCTGACCTGATTGAGGAAAACCAATGTCATTTTCGAATTCAGCATCGTCGAATTATATAATATGAGTTGAAAAAAACCCTCACAGCAGACAAAAAAATTTCATATGCATACCAGTGTTATAGGTCACGGAGTTTTTAAACTTCCACGATTAAAGTCTCGAGGCACGAAAGGCTGTTAGAACTTTCTAAGGTCTCTCACGATCTTAAAAGAAGCTGACCTTTAAGGTCAAGCTTCGGTGAAGATTTTTGTAAGCGAATCGAACACGTTCTTTGTGATGTTTCTGACGCGGGTGCGAGAGAACCTCGGGCCTATTTCACCGATTTATTGTACAACAATAAAACTTTTGTTTTCAAACTGCGAGAGATACGTGGCGGCCATGTTGAAACACCGCTCCCCAATAAATCAGCAAGGTTAGGCGAAGTTGGATCTGTTCTGTTCAGTAACTGGATGGGTGGCTACTGTCCTATATGTTTAAATGAAGTAGCGATCTTCAGAGGGTTCGGATCTCACCTATAGCTGTAGGTACCCCTCGGTCACCTGTCCTTTGCCGTTGGAGGAAGTTAAACAACCCGAAATCTTATTATTATTCCTGCTACGATAATGAATAAAAACTCTGAAAGAAAATATTATGACACTGTTCCTTTATCAAGTTCAAACATCTGTTGCTGACATCGTTGAAGGGTAAAAAATATGTTTATTTTTGTGAACGAGAATAATATAAAGTTTTGTTTTCGTAAAATATTTATAAAAATTAACTTCAGATTTCTTCTTCACCTTTATAACATCATCTTTCAAATTATAAATATTACAGATTCTAGTTATTATTGTAAATTATAATAATACAGGGTGTCCCAAAATGAATATACCAAAAACAAATATTATTTGCCGTTTTATTTTTACAGGTACCAAAACAAATTTAAAAAAACACGTGACTTAAGGAGGTTTTGAATTTTCTTAACAGTTGTTTACGTTTAATACAGGGTGTCCAAAAATAAATATACCAAAAACAAATTTTATTTGCTGGCCTGCTCGCGCCCCTGATTTCTCACCTTTGGACTTCTATCTTTGGAGCGTTTTGAAAGCAAAAGTCTGCCAGACTACCATAACAACTCAAGGGATTTCAGTAGCTAAAACATCGTATCCGATGTTGACATGTCCAACCCTGAAGCTGTGTTGGAAAATGTGTTTTCAGAATTTGAACGCAGAATAAAATTAATTGTAGCTAATGATGAAAGACGTGCACAAGTTTAAAAATAAAACTTATAACTCTTCAGAATATAATGCTATTTGGATTTTGCTGCTATCTGAACTAATAAATATATAATAAAGATTTTTTCGTATATTCATTTTGGGACACCCTGTAATGTAACTGTAAACAAATGTTACAAAAACTCAAAACCTCCTTAATCACATTTTTATATATAACGTGTATATATATATATATATATTTTCGATACCGCTAAAAATAAAACATATATTTGTCTTTGGTATACTAATTTTGGGATACCCTGTACGTAAATGTAAATAAAACATTCAAAACGTCTTTATTAATCACAGGGTTCTTAAATTTTCGATACCTTTAAAATTAAAAGAGCAAATAATATTTGTTTTAAGTATATCCCTTTCGGGACACCCTGTATAATATAAACTACATTGCTTTGTTTAACCGACTTTCATGGTCGACTACATCCATACCAACTAAATCTTAGTTTCCGCCAATTCACACTTGCTCAATTTTAAGCTTATTTTGTGTTCTTCAAGAATGTGAACACTATAATTCATGTAATGTTCACACACACACACACACAATATATATATACATACATACATATACACACACACAGTGCTTAATTTGTAAATTAAAAAGAAGTGGAACGCAGGTGAAGCCCTCACAGTTAGGGGGTCTGGGGGAGCGCTGTAAGCTCCCCAGCGGGGTCCGGGGCGGCGGCGCCCCGGAAAGCAACGCGCTTTTTCTGCGAAAACTGCGCAACATGCAAACGAAAGTTCTTCGAATACAGTATTATTTTAAAGAAAAAGTTAGACTGTGATTGCAACATCTAAGTGAAATGTTATTTCATCTAAGTGAAACAAAATATTATATGTATTTGAAACAAAATAAAATTGCTTTACTTACATGCTATTGCTATATATAGGAAGTTGATAGAATAATCACATTAATTTCCACACACACTCCAAACTTCTTTCTGCTTGATCGACTAGTTTTCGCTTTCTACTGTCTGTATTTCGTTGGATTTTAAATTACGAAATTACGTTGCTGACCTTTTTATTAAAATAAAAACCTTTTTTTTTTAATTAGGTTTTAAAATAAAAGTACCGGAACGGCGTTCCGGAGCGTTCCGTCACAAATTAAGCACTGTGTGTGTGTATATATATATATATATATATATATATATATGTCTCTGACCAGTCATGCGTGGCTGGCTATGAGGGCAGGAAGAGAGTGGAAACAAATTCCCTCCATTAAACCCCACAAATGAGGCGGTGTAGTGATTAGCATCGCTGCCTACGAACCCACTGGCTCTGGGTTCGATTCCCGGCGATGGCGGGTGGCGCTCATCTCACACGGCTGTTCATCCTTCCATATAAAAAAAAATTGTTTCGATAAAGGAGTGCCATAGGTAACCCAGTGGTTAAGACGCTGGACTGCTGATCATGTAGTCGTGAGATCGCGTCTGGGCGAAAACTTTGTAATTTCTAACTTTCTTGGTGGGTCGTGGTTCGGATTCCACGTTAAGCTGTAGGTCTAAGGTGTATCACTGAACAATATATATATATATATATATATATACACACATCTCAATAACCTTAGGTTTGTTTTCGCCCAAATTGTTCATTCTGACGAAGGTGAAATTCGTTACTCCATCTTAGACCTACAGCTTAACATGGAATCGAACCACCATAACCACCAAGAAAGTAAAAATGACAAGGTTCTCGGTTTCTCTCTCTCTCTCTCTCTTTATATATATATATATATATATGAGAGAGAGAGAGAGAGAGGTGGTTATAAAACACCTCATTATAGGTCTAAAATTATATGCAGAAACTTCGTAGATTCGATACGATAATACACTTCTCAAATGCATATCGAATGGCATCAATCAAAAGACCGCAAAAGGTCACCCTTACAAAAGTGATTTTCGCTTTCTGTTCAGTTAAAGTCTAAGAGCTCAATTCATCACGGTTATAAAGATGCATACGGATCTTTGTTATATTTGGACTATGACCAAAGAGTTGCTTGGTAGGTATAGAGGTCGACCCAAACGGACATTTCCGATTACCAAAGGACACCATAATTTCGTAACCGACTGAACAGATGTCAGCATCATAAAGCACTTCCACGATACCTAAACAACCATTAAGTAAGAAGCCTTCTCAGGCCTACAACTTACAAGGCTTTAAGGTTTACCCCTGCCGGAACTGACCGGGTTCCGGAAAACCGAAATGTCACAAGAAACTTCAGTGAAGAACCAGAAGTCAGTCATCGCTGACCTTTGGAAGATGTAATCTCTTCAAAGAAGCCTTCGCTATGGCCTACTTTATCATTCCGTTCATCCCAAAAGAACTTTGAAATTCATTCGGGCGTCACCTTATGAAAATAATTTGATTTATCTTCCACTTATTTCTGTGCATTGCTCTTCATCGTCATTAACATTTAATCCTAACAATTCAATCACAGTATTATTACACACCCAAATTAAGCAACTGTAATGTTAGTCACTTTAAACACTTATTAATTATTTATTAAATAAAAGAAAAACCAACTCAGCCTATTCTTTTGTCCTATCGTCAATTGGTACGTTTGCTACCTGGTGATCTCATACAACTAATTAACTATCTACTAATTATCTCGTTAATCTATCAAAAATTATAAATTACTGAGACCTATTAACCTCCAGCACAACTCACTGGTAGCCTATACAATAAAGTTCCGTAAACGAGCTTCAATAAAGCTGGCTCTATAAATTGGTAACTGACGATAAGAACAAATGTTAAAACTTTGCTGCCATAAAATGGTGCGTATAACTTTGGCACTATAAAGTGGTGGGGGGAAAAAATACCTGTGTGTACAGGTTGTTTCATATATCTGGAGACATTGAAAATTTGTAGAAAGAATAATACAATTTTAGGATCACTTTAACATATTGATTCCCAAAGCATTCAGGAAGCAATATGTTAAAATGATCCCTCCTCGGAAGTAATATGTTAAAGTGATTAACACTGGGAAGCAATATGTTAAAAAGAGAAAGGTTGGTTGGTTAGAAAGAGGTTGGTAATCTAGGCTAACTAACGAAAATATCACGACCTAACCTAACCAATCGTCAAGGGCGTACAGTTGACCTAATGATTGGTTAGGTTAGGTCGTGATATTTTCGTTAGTTAGCTTTATAATGCTAACTAAAGAAGGCTGGGGGCCCTGATCTTCAGGTGATCCAAATATTTAACATTCACAAAAAATGGCAAAAGCATAATACGTTAAGTTGTCCATAAATTTACATTTTCTCGACTAGCTAATCTCTAAATATTATAAACTATTGTAATGTAACTAATTAGCTGTGTAATGTCTATTTTTGGGAAGCAATATGTTAAAGTGATATACACTGGGAAGCAATATGTTAAAGTGATCCCAATTTTATGACAAAGTTTTATTTTCAACATATTCATGGGCATAGGAGGCGAGGGGGGGGGGGTCTGGGGGGTCCTGGACCCCCCAGTCAAACTTTGTGTCAGATCCATTTTGCCTCACTTTGTCGGGTCCATCACATCATGTCAATGAGAGAAAAATTAAAAAGGGAGGCAAAGAGGATTAGAAAGTAAAACTGTGAACTGAAATTATTTTACAAATTAATTTTATTTGACCACTCGTATGGTTGTATACACCCGTACAGTTGTCTTGTCTCGTATGCATCTGATTTTAAATACATAAAACTGAAGAGTAATTTACATAATAGCATCATTATAATTTATATTACTGTATTTTTCTCATACTTGATGAAAAACTAGAGTTTTGTTGCGTAGCTTTGCATTATCGCTTTTATTTTTCCAATCACCTAAAATAAATAATCTTCCTTATTTTTTATTTCAGGTTTACTTTTATGGCTTTAAGTTGGAAAACAAAATGTCTCCAAAAATTAACTTACGAAAATGACAACACAGCAGCAGGTACAAAGTCAAATGTGTTGCATGCCCTACACTAGAAAAATTCCTGCAAACGCTAATGTGTTAGCTCAATAATTCTTTTTTTAGGTTATGGAAATGTCGGTCTGAAGCTCTGAGCAACATCTTTCTTGTCGGGTCCAAACACCTGGGGCCCCCAGAGACTACTTATCGCGTACGCCTATAAACATATTATTACAAGAGGTGTTCGAATTGTTCACCGTATGTCCTGTGGGTACATTTGAAATCTGTTGCCTACGTATACAGACTAAAAACAATTGAGGATTTGAAAGCTAATATAAGACTGGAATTGCAGTGAATTTCTGCTGAAACAATCAGGAAGTGTTGAGAAAGGTTGCCACTTACGAGTAATGAAATGTCTTGAAGTTAATGGTGAACAATTTGAACACCTGTAATAGTATGCTGAAAATAAAACATTGTCATAAAGTTATATGGAGCAAGTGTAGTTTACGTCCCCCTGTGGTGCCTAGTGTAGTTTGCATTCCCCGACTTTGACCGCGTATATCTAATCAAATAAATATATATTGATGATTGGTTAGGTTAAGTCGTAATATTTTCGACAGTTTTAATGTTTTATTTGATGGATTCATTTAAAAAATGTCTCCTAAAGATCCTAGTGTAGTTTGTGTTCCCTTTTGCGTCAGGGGGACGTAAACTACACTTGCTCCAGTTATATTATCAGATAACCCCAAATATTCTCATTGTATAATAATGGGGTACTTTAACGCGCAAGTGAACTCGGAATTCTTTGTAGAATTGGGTAACATGTGCGAGTCGGCCAATTTAAGTATAAGTGATGTAGATGTATTAGGGGTAACCAGTGGTAATTTTACGTACGTTAGTGATATGAGTGGTACCACCAGGTGGATTGATCATTGTCTCACTAGTAATAATCTAAAGGATCGAATTGTTAGAGTTCATATTCTGCATGATTTCCTTCTTTCTGATCATAGACCATTAGAAATATTAATTAACTTTACCAATTTATGCGCAACACGACTTAACAAGAACTCAATAGGTAAGAATAATCGCGTCGATTGGTCCAATGTTACGATGCAGCAGAGAATAGAATACAAAGACAGAACAAGTCACCTCTTTAATAATTTAGAAATTTTGCATCTTGCCTGTAGTAATCCGCGTTCAAATGATTCTCACTATAAACTCATAGATAGGTATTATAGTAAGATAATATCCCTGTTAAGAGAAGCAGGACGCCCCCTGATTAAATCTTACAACTAGGCTTAAAGAGTTAAAATTGACTACTCTCGAGACTAGGAGGTTAAGGGGTGATCTAATCCAGGTTTTCAAAATTATGAATGGGTTTGATAACGTAGATAGAGATAGCTTTTTCGAAATATCTCAATATAATAGGACTAGAAATAACGGGTGTAAGTTGACAAGTAGAAGGTTCGAGACAGCAGTTGCGAAAAACTTTTTTACGCATAGAATAGTAAATACCTGGAATAGTTTGCCGGTAGAAGTAATTAGTAGCACGTCTATAAACATGTTTAAAAATCGATTAGACGCGCATGTTGATAGAAAGGGTATAGTTTAAGGTAGTAAAATTAAGGCTTTGTGGGGATAGATCCCACAGCTCAACACAAGTGTTGTGGGATATAGGGAAGCAGCGTCTTGGGTTAGGGGATACTCTCTGTCCTTACACACCCCATTTTAAAGAGATTCCTCTGCCGAGCGGTGCCCCCCATAGTACTGTGAGGTATTGAAAAACTCATGTTCTTCACTTGCCCCACAAACACCTTTAAATGGGAGACCCATAATGGGTGCACACACATTTCTACATTACTGTACAGTCTTTACAGCCACACCTACACTTTTCCTCGTAAGTGTATATATTGTAATGTATATGGTTGTAAATTTTGACTTGGTCCGCAATCGATATGGACCGTGACTTGATGGATACCGTAATGAAATTGACTGGATTCTTTGGATCTGATATATTTGCATGTCCGTTATAAATAGATATAGAGTGTAACATTTGTGGATAGTAGTCTATTATGACTTGATCCTCTGGATCCAGAGATTCTATCTTTAGTTTTAAATCGATAATTAATTAGTTTTAAATTGATAATTATTTAGTTTCGTAAAAATTGGTCGTTGCCAATTTACCGGCAGTTTTTACATAAATTTCTTATGTTCTTGTGGTTCGGAACCCACGTAAAATTGTAGGTCCCCTCCGCCACCACGGAGGACATACACAATACACGATTACGAACACAGTTAGGTAGACCAGCCATGAGTGGATCCTAGGGTCTTTGTTGGTCTGAAACATTATAACATTATAACTAAGATTATTCCTGGATGGAATGATTTTATTGCCCCCCTGAAGAGGGAATCGAAAGACGCCTATCATTTGTGGTGCTTTCATGGTAGACCCAGATTAGGACCTGTATACATGAATATGTGTAGAAGTCGGGGTCAGTATAAGGCGGCCATAAGGCGATGTAAACAGGAAGAAGAGTCTATTCGAGCATCAAAAGCCTGTGAAGCTCGCATAAATAACGATAATAATAAATTTTGGAAATTTGTTAAGAATCAAACGGGTGTAAAAAATGTCCTCCCTCCGACAATCGATGGGGTGTCGGGGAGGATGAAATTGCAAAGCTGTGGAAAAACCACTACTCTAACATTCTAAACAGTGTGAGTAGGGATAATCTTAAGATAGATTGCAGCGAAACAACTGTGGGAGGGACAAGGGAAAATACTTTGATATCATTTTCTGAAGTAAAGAGGTTAATTAAAGAGTTAAAAACTGGTTCTGCGTCAGGGGTAGATGACTTATCGAATGAGCATTTAAAATATGCCAATGACGTATTATGTCTACATATATCATTGCTCCTATCAGCCATGCTTGCTCATAGCTATATCCCTGCAGAGTTCATGAGGGTATATATCTTGCCCCTGGTCAAAAATAAGTACGGAGATATTCTGTCCAGCAATAGTTACAGGCCTCTTGCTGTCGCTTCCTGCTTCTCGAAACTACTAGAAAAACTCTTGTTACTCCGATTAAATTATTTCCTATGAACATCTCCTAATCAGTTTGGTTTTAAAAGGTCCCACTCAACTGACCTGTGTATCTGTGTACTGAAAGAAACAATATCTAAATACATTGACAGTAATTCAACTATTTATAGCTGTTTCCTAGATATAAGTAAGGCATATGATAGGGTGAACCACAATATTTTATTTGAAAAACTAGAAGACAGGAAGGTTCCCATGTACATATTAAACGTATTTAAATTTTGGTATTCCCACCAATCTTTCACCGTTAGGTGGGGCAATGTACTATCCGAGTGTTTTTGGCTCCTCTTGCGGGGTGAGACAAGGCTCCTTGCTCTCCCCTATGCTCTTTAATATGTATATTGACGAATTAATTGCTTCACTTAATGAGGCAACAGTGGGATGTTGCATAGATAACACAAGGATAAATAACTTAGTTTATGCCGATGATATGGTGTTAATAAGTCCCTCTGTTAAAGGTCTGGATCGACTACTAAAACTCTGCGAAGTGTATTCGCAGAAACATGATATTCTTTTTAATGTTACAAAAACTAAGGTTATGCAATTTCATCCTAAAAGCTTTAATCAGCCAGCTGATATAAGGTTTAAAATGAATGGTGAAGTAATTGAGTTTAAGTATTTGGGTCAAACTATTACCAGCTCCTTGAGTGATGACTCGGATGTAAGAAAACAATCTCGAAGCCTGTGTGCTAAAGCGAATATGACCATAAGGAACTTTCGATTTTGTACAAGCGAAGCTAAAGACAGTCGTACTTTCTGCAGTAATATATACGGACAGCAACTCTGGGTGAATTATAAAAAAGGTTCTGGCAGAACCCTAAATTTGCTGTACAACAGGTCTTTCAGACTCTTACATAAATTACCCCCGAGATGCTCAGCTTCGCAAATGTTTGCTACCCGCAATGTCCCGAGCTTCCCGGAGGTAACAAGACGTGCTCAATACAGTCTAATGCAAAGAATTAAAAAATCAACCAACCCGATTATCCAAGCTATCCATGAGTCCTGCCATTTATCCTCTAAGCTATGGACTTCTTTGTACGAAAACGTCTGTCTGTAGCTCCACTTAACTTCGACATTACTGTATTATTTCTAATCAACTGTATATATTTCTATCCTTAGTATATGAACTGTCATTGTATTAATAATATTTGTCATATGGACTATAGTCTGCCAATAAACCTTTTCATTTTCCAATGTCTCCAGACATACGAAACACCCTATATATATATACAGGGGTTCGACAAAATAATATGAACATCTTGATAAATGGCGGTTTTTATTCTTAATATGGAGTTGGTCCTCCTTTAGCGGCAATAACAGCTGCAATGCGTCGGGGAATTGATTCATACAGCTTTTGGACAGTGGCTAGAGGAATCCTGAGCCATTCTTCGAGCAAACCCTGCTCCAGTTCCGCCAAAGACGCCGGCGGTGGGAATCGGCTTCTGACCTGCTGCTCCAACTGACACCACAGATGCTCGATAATGTTAAGATCCGGGGATTGTGGAGGCCAATCCAAGCGTTCTACTCACTAACATGCTCTTCAAACCAGTTTTTAACGACCCCAGCGGTGTGGATTGGTGCATTATCATCCTGGAAGACGGCGCCGACATTGGGAAACAGCGTTTGAACCATGGGATGGACCTGGTCAGCCAATATTGACAGACAGACCTGGGCGTTAACCCTACCATGCAGTACTACAGCTGGGCCAAGAGTATTCCACGATATTGCCGCCCAAACCATCACAGATCCGCCTCCATGCTTAACGGTTGGGGTCAGGCAGTCCGGGTCATAAGCATCTTTAGGCTGTCTCCAGACGTAAACTCGACCGGAACATGGAAATAGCGTAAAGGAGGATTCGTCGGAGTAGACTACATTCTTCCACCGGTCCAGTGACCAATTCTTATGGTCATCACACCATTTTCTGCGCCGCTCAATGTTGATGTGCGAAAGGAAGGGTTTGGCAATTGCAGCCCTCCCATGGTATCCAGCTCCATGGAGCTCGCGACGTACAGTTCTGGTCGATACTGGGCTTGCAAGATGCTGGTTAAGCTCTGCAGTCACTTTTGGAGCTGTGGTCTTATGGTTCTTTGTCACAATGCGCTTTAGCACCCGGCGGTCTCGATCACACAGCTTCTTCTTGCGTCCACTATTGCATTTGTCGGTGCTTGTCTTTCCATGGTTTTGGTATGCAGACATGACCATAGAGACAGTTCCTCTGGATACATTGAACATCTGCGCGGTTTTCGTCACCGATGACCAGCCATCCGCGCTCCGACAATTTGCCCTCTTTGGAAGTCTGTCTTTCATAACTGCTAATTCATAATTCACTCAGATCTGTAAAAACAACGTGAGGGTTATAACATGACGTATACACTCTCTGTTACGCATTTAAATAAGTTTGCCAGTCATTTGACCGTTTACTTTGTGTCTGAGCAGTCCGTAAAGATAACCGGTGAAATCGGCGGGTGTTCATATTATTTTGTCTAACCCCTGTATATATATATACACGAGGGGCGGGACGAAAGTAATGCCCCTTATTTTATTTCTCACTAAATACAGTATAATTCCAATTACTGTACAATGAAAATTACAAGAAATATGCATACAGGCGTGGGAAATATAAAGTAAATATAATAAATAAATAATATAAGATATATATATATATATATATATATTTTATATATATATGATGAATATATATATATATATATATATATATATATAAAGTAAATATAAACTGAAAAATAAGAGGCATTACTTTCGTACCGACCTACGTATATATATATATATATATAGCATATATGAACACTTGTTAGTAAGTTATTAATTGTCTTCGTAAAAGAAGACAAGTGGTAATGCACATATAAATTATATAACTCACTATAGTAATTTAACCATTGTAATATAACTAACAATGTACAGAATAGATGATAATACTTTAGAAGTGCACATAATAATAGTGGCAATTACTAATACAAAATAATTCTCACACAAACTCTTCCAATTGGTGTTCTTTTAAAAATAACTAGTTGGTAACTTTAAACCTCATGGTAACAGCTTGATTCCTTTGCACAGCACAGTATGAAATTCAACATTATGGGAATATTCTGCTTGCTACGTGGTTTGTGTTTGGTTGTTTGAAAGAGTGTATTTGTTTCTTTGGAAAAGATAAATTTACGTATCGTTGGATTTACCAGTTATTACAATCTATTTTACTAGTGATTCAAATAGATTGTGAGGAGAGATACCAAAGATGGCAACACCATCCAAGAAACAAAAACCGCAAGATAATGGTGTGGATTTTTTTCCTGGTAAGTTTGAGTGGGTAGCTTATCCCGGCAAAATTTGTTTGCTTTATTAAATTAATTTGATTGATTAAAGTAGTTTTTCATATTTCTTCACTTGAAAATGTATTAAAATCCTGATCTATTATGTACTTCACTGTTTTATTAGAAATTAATGTACTGAAAAGATAACTACACTGTATATCGTGTAGGCTAGTAGAAGAAATTAAAACTAAATATATATTAAAACGCGAAGGTCTGTAATTGAGAAATGTTGATAATATTAAGATAAAGGAATTCATATTTGCAGTACTATTGAGTAATCGCAACTATGAGCCATATATAGTGAACCAAATTAAAGGGAATCCGAAGAAATTCTATAATTGTTAGGAATGAAAAAGTAGCTTCGCTTCGCAGACTTATTGGTCTACTCATAAGCGAAAATGACAAACAAATTTACGATGACTTACAAATGACTGAAATTTGAAATATTTTTCTTCCGTCTTCACCAGTGAAAATATGAACATTATTCCTGTTCCCGTAATCATGCTCAGTGATGATCATTTAAACTTGCAGGGGTGGGGAAACCCTCGCCCGCGGGCGAAATTTCGCCCACGAGCTAATTTCAGTTCGCCCGCTTAGGTATTTATTATTTACTAAAATTATTTATTTACAGCCCAGCAAATAGCTTTTTAAAATACATCTTATATACAGCGTGTCCCAAAGAAATGTATACCCACTTTGTTCGATAATACCAGCTATGAGGATAATAATATATTACTTTTTATATGTTTTTTAATAAAGAATTTTCTCCTGAATCTAAATATGTAATTATTTTTTATTAAAAATTGAAAAACAAAAAGTTACAGATGTTTAAATTATAATTATTATTTTCGAGACTTCATGTGCGATATTTTCTAATATTTTTGCACGTATACGAGATAAGTTTGAAACCGACGGCACTGTGCAAAACTTACAAAAACAACGTTCTGGAAGACGTCGAACATTTTAGATAAAGTGTCATTTAACCATGGAATTTATAAATTTTTTGAATTAACTAATAATTACAACATTTATGCTTCAATATCAACACTAAACATAAGTATCTCAAAACAGTCGGTTAAAATATTAGAAAATATCGCACATGAAGTCTCGAAAATAATAATTATAATTTAAACATCTGTAACGTTTTTGTTCTTCAATTTTTAATAAAAATAATTACATATTTAGATTCAGGAGAAAATTCTTTATTAAAAAACATATAAAAAGTAATATATTTATTATCCTCATAGCTGGTATTATCGAACAAAGTGGGTATACATTTCTTTGGGACACGCTGTATATAAGCTTAAAATTTGCCAGACTCCCGCGGAGGTGTTGTTATCGATTTTCGCCCTTGGTACTGAAAAGTTTCCCCACCCCTGATTTAAAGCTTCACGATTTTAGCATTAGTGAAAGCGAAATACTCTCGGTCACAGGTAAAATTAAGGTAATAATCTACTTAAGCTCCCGTCTCTCCGATTTTCCTAAATTATACATCGGTAGCTTCGTTTCTTCATTAGGAATGCAATGCGATTTAGTCTCTAGTAAGGGAAATGCTTCAAAACCTAACCTAACATTTTGAAGCACAGCTCGTCGCCTTGCTGTAATGCCAACTGTTTCGAGACAACCTAACCTAACCATGTACAAACCATGTACAAAACGTTTCAACATTTACACGAATACTGATGTCAATCTGGTGATTTTTTTTCTAACTAAAAAAACACTAGATTTTAGGTTATTCATGGCATAAAAGGCTATTTGGAACTTCGTGATAATTGTTTTTAAATAAAAAAAAATGATTCACTATTAACTTTTACCGCAAATGGTTCTACTAACGTATCCTAGCATACGGCCTAACTCGAGCATAAGATTCACCCCACATTACTAACCTAACCTACCTAACTACTTATTTCACTTACACATTTTTTATACATCACTGGATCCTTACTAGAGACTGTGGATCTTTTCCGTTTGACTGCCGCCATTGAAACATAAGAGGTGAGTGCCCCCAGCCTTCTTTACTTAGCCTCATAAGGCTAACTAACGAAAATATCACGACCTAACCTAACCAATCGTTAGGTCAACTGTACGACCTTGACGATTGGTTAGGTTAGGTCGTGATATTTTTGTTAGTTAGCCTTATAAAGCTAACTAAAGAAGGCTATGTTTCAATGGCGGCAGTCAAACGGAAAAGATCCGAGACTGTCTAAATCGCATTCCTAATGAAGAAACAAAGCTACCGATGTATAATTTATGAAAATCGGAGAGACGGGAGCTTAAGTAGATTATTATCAAAATTAATCCTAATAAAACCCTGGTCCAGATAAGATCTACCTAGGTAGCCTCAGCCTGAGTAGGTACTTAAAGAAATTAACTGCGCAATGGTCTCTCCTCTTAGATATATTTGGTACTTTTCCGTTATACGGTTATACCCCCACAATGTCTTCTTTCCCGGTTAGGTCAACTATACACCCTTGACAATTGGTTAGGTTAAGTCGTGATATTTTTGTTAAAATATTCGTTAGTTTTAACGAAGGATCACCTGAAGATCAGGGCCCCCAGCCTTCTTTAGTTAGGAGCCATTCAAAAACCACGTGGTCTTTAAAGGAGGGTTCCTTATTTGACCACCAAGGGCCACATGGGGGAGGGGGGTTTTGACGTTTAACCACGTGGCCACGTCCCAGAGGACCAAAGAATACAGCCTTGGGAAGAAATATAAATACGCTACACTGTATGCTCCAATTAATATGTATGTATCCAATATGTATACTCCAATAAATAATGTTTTGAACATTCAAAATTACATATTTTAGTAAAGATATTCAATTAAAGAAACAAACAATTAATAGTTTATTTAGAAGATATGCCTTTTAATCGTTCATTTACCTCATTACCTCTCAATAATATAAGAAATCTGATATGGCACCTTACATTTTACATAAGATTAAGAAGGTGTGGAGGTGACATCAGAAGACCACGTGGTTTTGGAGGGGGGTTTAAGTCATTGGCCACAAATGACCACAAGGGGTGACGGGTTTGAAAACCACCCGAAAAAGGACCACGTGGTTTTTGAATGACCCCTTAGCCTTATAAGGCTAACAAAAGTATCACGACTTAACCTAACCAATCGTTAGGTCAACTGTACGCCCTTGACGATTAGTTAGATTAAGTCGTGATATTTTCGTTAGTTAGCCTTACAAGGCTAACTAACGAAGGCTGGAGGCCCTGATCTTCAGGTGATCCTTAACGAAAATATCACGACTTAACCTAACCAATTGTCAAGAAATTAATCAAAGATTCTCAACACGGCTTTCGGCGTAATCTTTCTTGTCTTACTAATTTGCTCAATTTCTTTAATGATATTGTAAATATATATAAAGGGTGAGCCAAAAGTCACTGTGCACCTATCGTAGACGAACATCCCTCCGACTGAATTGTCGCGTGTCTTTGCAAACAAAATAAAACTTGTAGATGCGTGTCTACAAGCACGTGGGGGCCATTTCCAACATTTGTTGTAACTTATGTAAGTATGAGAAATGTATTTGTATTAATGTTCAGGGACACTCTGAATATACTCATCGTCTACGGTAGGTGCACAGTGACCTTTGGCTCACCCTGTATATGACGAGAGTAAAACAATAGATATGTTTCTCTTTTCAAAAAGCTTTTGATAAAGTGCCACATAGGATAATATAAGCTAAACTTCATTCTCACGGAATTGATGGTAAGGTTCTCAAATGGGTCAAAAATTGGCTTAGCGGATGTGAACCAGGCCCGTAGCTAGGGGAGGTGCGATGGGTGCGTAGCACCGCCCCACGGCCCGTGGAGGTCCGCTTAATGGGACCAACCACTAAAAAACACTAAAACATTACAAAAGCATGGTCATATAAGGTGTAACTTCACATTTCTATGACCATGGTTGTTCATGCATTTAAATTTTTGTCTGATAACCTAACCTACACCAGTACATCACGGAGATGAAAGCATTATTCAATCCCCTCTTCGTACTTTAACATGCTAGTCATACAGCCTATATTGAGCAAAGTTTTATATTATAGTCTAACTAAGCCTATACAATTCTCAACTCTAGCTTGTCCACTAGCTGCTGCTCCGTCTCCCGCGCAAACGTGCATCAAGGAATCATTTGATTACAACAATTTGAGTAACGTTTATTAATTTGCCGCAAATTTAATGAAAATTTAATGGTAATAGGTAACTCGGTTTACCTCTGGTTTATTTTGGTGAGCGGAGCCAATCCGGTCATCTGACCAAGAGGCTTTTAGTCAAGACACTTGCTACAGACCAAGTGAGGTCGGGAGGTTAGTTTTCTAGTTTGTTTTTACCTTAAAATGTCTTAAAATTCGCAAAAACCTGACGTTTTCACGCTATTTCAGACTGATTTTCTTTGCAAACGCCTTCAAAAGGCAGGAAATGCAGTCTCGGACAACCTAAATTTTAAGATTTTCACGGGGTACCATGCCCCCCCGACCCTCTAAGACCTCAGGCCTTGGAATCTTTTTTCTTTTTCTTTGTGGGTTTACATCATATATATATATTAGTGGTGGACCGGATATCCGCATCCGCACTTCTGACTGCGGATATTACTCTAATAAATTATGCAATTTACAATTAATTAGCTTATAAAGTAGCTTATAAGGCCCAGTCATGCACATTTCATGTAAAGTATAATTAATTATTAATGAACAAACAATATATAAACCTCAAAATATAAATAGCTGGTAACAGAAAATTGAATGAAACTTGTTTCATTGAATTTTCTGTGGCTGAAACTCTGAGAAAGTTATTTTATCATAATGAAAACATTAATATTAATTTTAATTCTTATGCATGCCTGCCATAATAGTAATATCACGAAATTTGAAAAATTATGTCATATATTCATAATTCTATATTATATTGATAGATTAACTAATATCCGCATCCGCGGATATTGAAATTAAAGATCCGCAGGTGTTGAAAAACTGACATCCGGTCCACCACTAATATATATATATATATATATTATATATATATATATATATATATATATGGGCTACGTCTTAGCCAATGTCGTAACACCGCTTCCTGTTGATCAGCGAAGTTAGGCGACATTGGGTCAGATAGTAGTAGTTGGATGCGAGACCGTCCGCTGCGTCCAGACTATGTAGCGACCCGTGGTTCGGATCCCACGTAAAGCTGTAGGTCTCCTCCGTCATATGTCTTTAGATGTTGCGAAGGAGGTTAAACCAAAAAAAAATGTTAAACACAGACCGTACATGGAACAAGGAACTCTTCTGGGATATTAAATCCACTATAGTAACACACACACACACACACATATATATATATATATATATATATATATATATATATATATATATATATATAGGGTGAACCAAATGTAGGTGGACAGTAAATGATAACGTTTATTTTGAGAATACATATTTAATTTTTGTATACTATAATACAAAATAAAATTTAAATAAATTTAGTTATAATATTTAATATAATAAAACACAAACACAATAGTTATAATGAACACCATAGTTATAATATAATATAACACAAACCGTATATCACCTACTGTCCACCTACTTTTGGTTCACCGTGTATATATATATATAAATAAATAATAACCTTACTACCCAAGTTATAGGCACCAATTTATAGGTGAAAAATGGCAGCTAATTAAGGCAACTTTGTGGAGCTTAATTGTATAGGTTACCAATTTGGAGATAGGTTTGGTAATTTATGATTTTAATTAAATACTTAATTAGTATTGGGGTGGGGGTCAACAGTTTATTTTTAGCTGTGGTCGAGGAAAGGAAAAAAAAGACGATCTGGCTTTTTCCTTATATAAACCCTAGTTTTGTTTCCACCCGAATTGTTCATTCTGACTAAGGTCAGGTTTGTTAATTACCCCACCTTAGACCTGTAGCTTAACGTGGAATCCGAACCACGACCCAGCAAGGAAATCAGAAATTATAAAGTATATAAATAATATGGCAAATGGGGCTGAGTTTAACAATAATGGACAAATTTTTTGTTTTAACAAAAAATTGTTTATTGGACTTTTAGCAGAGCAGACAACCACATGCAAGTGGTTTTTTTGTAAGTTAAGTTAGGTAGGTTAGTACGCCTACAATATGGTATTGTATGTGATACCTTTATTTCATAATTAAATACAAATTATTAACTTATTAAATAACTATAAAATTGCCTCGGGATTGGCGACAAAGCCTATTGGGAATGGAAAAAATTGCCATACATAGAACCCAATATGTAGGCATTGGGCCTACATAACAGCAAGAAAAATGTATTATTTCGTATAAAAATTTTCCATTGCTGACTCGTGAAAATTACTTCGAGAGAAATAATGAAAACCCCAAAATTAGACGTCTGGGGACTTTGTAAAGTAAGTGAATTTTTAAGACAAAGAAATTATATTAGCTCATCTCAGGGCTGTCGAGTTTCAAGCATTGCTTTAGGCAAGGGAGACGTGCTTAATCTTCCTACAAGTTCTGAGTGAAAACCTAATAATATAAAACTAATAACACAGAAGGATAGGCCTATTCCTTCAGGTATTTAAGCATAGTGAGTTGCCTATATTAAACTGAATACAGGAATACATCAAAATTCGTCGTTTCGAATTTCGTTGTTTCGCAGATTCGTCGTTTTTTGAAAAAAATGTGAAAAAAACCCTGATCAAAATCGACGAAATTCAACTGTTTACCAACGCAGTATATTACACATTTTGCCGAAAAACGAGTAGAATTTGATTAATTAATCTGTTTAATAACATAATACAGTAAAATGTTTTCTCATTGAATCATGTTATAATCTACCTCGTATTTCGTCGTGTTATTCCGGAACGAATTAACGACGAATTTCGAGGTATTCATGTAAACTTCTTTTGCAACCCCATCGCCTATGTACATCGAAAGAGAGGCGCGATAGGCAGCCGCGCCCCTACAACCAGAAGCGAGGCCCAACGAAATAATAAGGTATGGTAATTTCCTTCTTTACCATTAGGCAGCGCTGAATACTGAAGGCAAATAAATTTAACATTAACCAAAAAAAATACTTAACGAGGTCTTTTGAACACCTCCACAAACACACTTTTTAACAAAGACGTAAGGTTTTTGCCGTCAACCGAGCATAAAGATCTGCTGGAAATTTCCATCGGATGGCCACCTTGATTGGCAATCAAGGTGGCCAGCGCAGGCAGCGCTGAATACCGCAGGCAAATAAATTTAACATTAACCAAAACAAATACTTAACGAGGTTTTTTGAAAACCTCCACAAACACACTTTTTAACGAAAAGACGTAGGGTTTTTGCCGTCAACTGAGCATAAAGATCTGCTGGAAATTTCCATCGGATGGCCACCTTGATTGGCAATCAACCATAACCCTATATAGTTTTTTTATAGTTAGGTTAGGTTAGAATAATTACTTTATCATTTTTGCTTCTCATACTTATTAGAAGATTTTAAAAATTTTCTCGAATTTTTCGAACGCCATATTGACACCTTCCATATAACAATTAACTAGCCTAGGTCTTGCTATTTGAAACGCGCATCCGCTACGGTTAAGTGTGGTGAAAACCTAATGATTCTATACGCTACACTAACTAGTCCCATGTTTAACTATTATTTATAGATTTATTTACAATTTCTATTTACCAAAACCACTTATTCATGGCATAAAAGCCTATTTGGAACTTAGTGATAATTTTATTTTTTTAAATAAAACAAAAATTGTTCACTATTATTAACTTTTACACAAATGGTTCTACTAACGTATCCTAGCATACGGCCTAACTCGAGCATAAGATTCACCCCACATTACTAACCTAACCTACCTAACTACTTATTTCACTTACACATTTTTTATACATCACTGGATCCTTAATCATTTATACTGTAAATATGATATTACCAGTAAACTCTGAACTTAGAATGACAGTGTGACGTACTGACGTATATCTATACAAAATATCCATTATTGGTAGGTAATGGTATGACGTCATTGAAGTGGACGGGATTTTGATTATTTCGACTACCAAAAATCTGGTGACTGAAACTACCATATAAACCACGTACAGTTTTGATGAAATGGAAGATAGGTTTGAAACGACTAATCTAATTCCCTAGCTTAGTAAGTACCAAGGACGGAATAACGCGTAATGCGTGGGATTGTTATGAGTTACTGAATACAATTTTGAATGAAGTTCGTTAGATACAATGCCTCGACTCGAAACATTTATCCAAATGGTTGGCGAAATGAATAACATCGAAAAACAATGGCGGTATTTCACTCAAATCTGTGGTGTAACGTTGGGATTCCATTGATGGAATATCACGTATGAAGAAGCATGAGTTTCTCTGACGTAAAATTACCTCCACAAGGATTCCGACCATATTTGGGACCCCTAGTTTTACACCAGATTTGAATGAAATACTGTCATTGATTCGATTGTTGGTGGGAGTTTCATGAAAAACACCTTCGGACACGAAAGTGTTGCGTGTTCCCTAGGTTGTCGAAATATGCACCAAGGATATGCTAAATTTTACTTTGTCGTAGCGTGATGGTAGCACCCTCGCCTTCTACTCAAGAGGTGCTGGGTTCGAATCCTGATGAGAGCACTTTTCCAATATGTAAAATAGTCTGTTCTTGCATGATAATTATGCCATATAATATATATATATATAAATTTTAACTATTTTATCTTGACTGATAACGCTGATTTTCATTTGTGATGTGCGTACTCTTGGTTACCTCGTATGTAACGGCAGCAATCTTTTGGGCACACACAGTTAATCGCGACACGAATGTGCGGACAGCGACATTGTGTCGACACAGTTTGCCTTGTTTTCTTATAATTAAAAATAATTAAATATCACGAAAATGGATATAATGATCAAAGGTTAGGTTAGGTGAAACAAATTTAAAGTTGTTCAGATTAGGTTTCTTTATTCTTTAAAATATCGCGGTTTCATAAAGTTGGAAAACGTGTGTGTGTGTAAATTAATATATGAATATATATATATGTAGATGAATGAATGAGCGAATGGTTATGTAGGTGAATGTGTGTGTTTTTGGTAACAGTAAAGGTCATATGACGAAGGGGATCTACAGCATTACGTGGGATCCGGGTCGCTACATCATCTGGACGCAGGGGTTCACCCATCCAACTACAACCCAGACTCAATGTCGCTTAACTTCAGCTGATCGACGGGAAACGGTATTACAACATTGACCACACTGCAGCGACCGCGAAGCGAATCGCGTCGCGGTCGCTGCAGTGTGCGGGGTTCCCATTCTGTGAATGTAAAATCACACGTAACTCGAGTCGTCACGACCCAAGTCGTGAGTCGCAAGACGATCTTGTGTGGGGCCGCCCTAAGTAGGAATATTTAATACAAATCTCTGATCGAAAAATACTTAGCCAACACTTACATTATATGACACCGATATGGTCTACTTTTAAACTAATTTCAAAGAAAAATTTGCAAAAGCGAGTAACATCAAATAGTTACTGTCCTTGAAATCATCATTGGAAAATGGGAAGGTAAGGAAACATAGTGTGAAGATGACAAGCACTTGCATTAAGTTATGTTGGAATAAAATTAAGTTTTTTCATTACACATTTCATTACACATAACGTAACATTTAACCTTTTTGTAACGTTTTAGACAGTTGCATTTGCACGAGTCTAAAGAACTTTCGGTCTATATGGATGAAAATTACGTCCACACCATAGAGGGTGAAGATGTGGAGGGAAAAAGTTACCATCGAGTAGTTTTCGATCGGGTCTCATGAATACAGAGACTTTTCTTGTGGTGATATGGTCGGGATTTTGCCAAAGTATAGTAAAAGTTCCCTGTAGAGTTTCCACGGAATTTTGTGGAAGAGACTAGCTTCGTTTTGGCATTTAACCAATTGACGATCAAGGTACTTCCCTCTATGTTAACAAGAGTTATGTCGGGGCTTCTTGGTGTCCAAGGAAGAATCTACATCCTCACTTATCTTCCATTGACTGGAGGTTTTTGAGTGCGACGTATAATGACAGGGTCCTTTTATACAGGATTCTGGGCAAAAGTGAAGGACCCAGACGCGGTTTGGAGACAGTCCGAAAACATAGCCTATCCTAGACTAACCTAATGGAAGAAATTTCTCTGAAGTTATGAATGGTTAGGTCAGGCTTTCGGACTTAGTCTCCAAAGTGCGTCTGGATTCTTTTCATAACAGCTGGACACTTCTGAAAGATTGAGAGGATATTCTTAAGAATGGCCGTGTTTAGCAGAATCCAGATATCCCTCGATGAATACAAGATCAGTTTTTCCAAGATCCCAAATTTCTCTCCATGAATGCAATAAAACACTCGTGTTTAAATTGTGGGTTGCAAATGGGATTGCATGACCAGTCATTCTCCCTTCTCATACCCATTGGCACCTATTCGGTGTGAACTGATTAAGCTTTGCTTTAGTGGCAGTTCGCATTATAACTTTGTAACCTAATTATGGAAGAAAGGTTTTTAATTTTCCAAAATCTTGATAGCGGTCGATATTCCGAGGAAGATGATGATACAGTACGGTACTGTCTTTCAGAATGTGGAGTTCCAATTTGCTATCTCAATTACTTCCAGAGCTGTAATGATGTACCAAAGCAGTACAGTATTTAAGAGTTTACCTAACTTTTGACTTATTTCCTGAGTTTTGTTAACTGCGAACCTTCAGGTTTTTCACCCATTCCTTCAATTTTTTCATTGATTTAAACTTATGAATGTAATGATGACAAAATTGTCTTCGTTCTTACACTTCCCAACGACGGTGTATTGACGATTTGTCATTACTCCTATAAACACTTTTAATCTGTATATTCATAGGTATTGGACAGATTCCTTATAAGCCAAATGCAGGACCGGAGGAAACTTGTGTTTTCAAGCATTACAACTCGTCTCAAGAAGTTCTTGGGAAAACTATGGAAGAATGGCTTCGCTTTTCAGTTTGTTACTGGCATACATTCAGAGGCACGGGTAAGGAGAATACTATCTCCATAATACAAGATATAAAAGCATGTTAAAATTCATATTTAGTTTAATTTTTCAGACGTGCGATATTTTGAACATACAGGTTGTCCAAAAAGAACTTTGATGTTTTTTAAAATGTCATAACTTTTTAACGATTACCTCAAATGAAATTAGACTATAACAACGTGAACTCACCCTTTATGGAGTGACGGTTTCAGCTGCAGTGCGGATTCGGTCTTTAATTTGCGCACTGTTTTTTGATACGTAAACACTCGGGCAGTAGCGTGCATACAGGGTAAAGCTGGGCACGCGTCGCCTACTCGGTTAAAAGCCAAATTACAAAAAGTCGGTATACAGTAATCGAAAACTAATATAAAGTTATGATGCTTGTATATATTCCCTTAATGGTAGTCTAACAATTTGAAGTAAACATTAGCAAGTTATGACATTAAAAAATTCACCCAGAAGTTTGTGGACAACTTGGACTGTATTTGCAACCAGATTTTTTAATTTATTTCTTTCAATGCAAACAGAACTCATTTTATGCTCGCTATTTCCAATAATCAATTTGCACGCTAATTCAGAAGAAAATGCAGTAGTAGGTTTTGCTGAATGGTTTCTTATATGCCCAAGTCGTGTACGAGTAAAATTACTTAAATTAAATGGAATGACAGTTTGATTTACATAATCGGTAAACGTGTAGTTTTATTTCAAATTTTCGTTGTAGGTAGTGATCCATTTGGCGGTGGAACAATCGTGCGTCCTTGGGATGATGGATCCGACTCTCTCGAAAATGCAAAACAACGTTTGAGAGCAGCGTTTGAATTTTTCACTAAATTAGGTAAGAAATATATCTACATTTAATATACGTAGAGTTAGTTCAAAACCTTCTGCGCTGTAATGAAACTTTCATATTTCTCACCGATATTTATTAGTAGGAAACATGGAGAGTGAAGATTACACTAAGTTAGGTGGTCGTTTTAAATTGGTTAGTTATTTGCCACGTGACCAATTTCGGCCAATCAGGATCTTTGTAACAGATTTTGACTCGAAGAATTGGTCTCCGCGAAACTTAATATTTATCATGGAACTTTTTTGACTGACTGTACCTTGGAATGAAAGCTTTATAAGTCGAGACACTGTTCAATACGTCATAGCCAATATCGTAACACCGCTTCCCGCTGATCAGCGAAGTTAAGCGACATTGGGTCGGATAGTAGTTGGATCGGAGACCGTCCTCCGCGTCCAGATTGTTGTAGTGACTCGTGGTTCGGATACCATGTAAAGTCGTAGGTCCCTTTCGTCATATACGAAGGAGGTTAAACCACCTCATTACATTAGCTAAAAGCCAGATGGGTCGGGCCCATCTATGGTTTCTCATCAGAAGGCTTCTTCCTCGAACTTTACAAGACAGTTTCTAGAGAAGAGTTTAGCCCAGAACACTTTGGTCTTTATTAAAGTTGCTTGAAGTTGCTTCTTTGGAACAGGGTACAGATTGTTCCCTAGAAGCGACATTTAAAAGTAACAAATGTGCTAGCCGGGAAATGTTATATTTATCTGGCGGCACACCTGGACTCACTCAATGGCACACCTATTGAGAAACGCTGCTCTACGGAACTGATCAGTCATAATGTAGAAGTTTCTCAATTGGTTATCAGTAGAACCCGGATGTTTAGGCACTAAAAACTTTAACAAAAGGCTGGCAAATAGGCAAAATAAACATTCAAAATAGGCAATAAAACCCCCCAAAAAAGGGCATTTATAAATTTGCTTTCAAAAAATGTTTAATCTAGAATAATACCTTTATATACCCACAATACGTATAACAACGCCATTAGTGAACAAAACAGTAGTTAATGCAAATATTAGTTAAGCATAATAACAATGATTGAATTTCCCAAAATAAAGTTTAATATAGAATAATAGCATTACATACGTATAAATAATACATATTACAACGCCATTAAAGTGAACAAAACAAATAGATACTGAAAATGTTCGTTTCAAAATACTGACAAGGATTTAAATTTCAAGAAATGCTTAATATGAAATTATACTATTATGCACACTCAGCTTTTCTGTTTTATTATATATATATATATATATATATATATATATGAGAGAAATTTCACGCTTAAACACATGAAATGAATTCTAATGATGCAAACTCACAAGAAAAAAGAAAAAATGATTCCAAGGTCTTTCGTTTTATTCAGCAATACTTCATCAGGGAATTTTATTACTTTAGAATTTATTGACGAAGTGTATTGCTGAATACACGAGAGACCTTGGAATATATATTTTTTTCTTTGTGGGTTTGCATTATATATGGTGTATGTATATATATACCGGGTGTCCGAGAATTATCTGTACAATTTTGGCTGTTATTAAAAGTCAACCATGAAGTGTAGAAATTCCAGTGTTGTCCCATTTTACAGAGAATCTCATTAAGTTTTTTCTGATACCACGTTTTGACAAGTTTTTTAGAAATGTACGCGGGTGACAGACATTGATGATTTAAAAGCAAGAATCACAGCTGCTATTGAGCGAATTGATGTGGATATGCTGCAGCGTACATGGCAACATTTGGAGTATCGATTGGATGTTTGCGAATCACTAATGGTGCACATATCGAATGTTTGTAACAACGTTACTTTAATAAGAGAAACTTTTGAAAATACAGATTCTAAATAATCTTGTTTAAGAATTTTACGCGTTATCAAGAATTTTATTAAAAGATGAAATTGTACAGATAATGTTCGGACACACTGGAATTTCTAAAAAACTTGTCACAACTTGGTATCAGAAAAAACTTAATGAGATTCTCTGTAAAATGGGACAACACTGGAATTTCTACACTTCATGGTTGACTTTTAATAACAGCCAAAAATTGTACAGATAATTCTCGGACACCCTGTATTATATATTTTTTATTGGGGTTGTTTAACCTCCTCCGCAACATCTAAGGTCATATGACGGAGGGGACCTACAGCTTTACGTGGGATCCGAACCACAGGTCGCTACATAATCTGGGCGCGGAGGACGGTCTCCCATCCAATTACTACTCAGACCCAATGCCGCTTAACTTCGTGATCTCCGGGAAGCGGTGTTGCGACATTGGCCATGACGTAGCCTATATACAGTATATATATATATATATAAGGAATATAAAGACAAGAGATACGACTCTCAACATTTATCAGCCAAACGTTTCGGTCCACTCAGGGGCCATCTTCAGTGACTACATGGAAAGCATCTAAAGACAATCAAAAGTATAACTAAAGTAAATACAAATGTCTGAAAATTCACTATACAAAATAAAACCTAATTACAATAAGCAAATAGTTAAAAAATAGATAAAAAAAATTTAAAGCTATTTTTTAACTATTTGCTTATTGTATTAGGTTTTATTTTGTATAGTGAATTTTCCGACATTTGTATTTACTTTAGTTATACTTTTGATTGTCTTTAGATGCTTTCATGTAGTCACTGAAGATGGCCCCTGAGTGGACCGAAACGTTTGGCCAATAAATGTTGAGAGTCGTATCTCTTGTCTTTATATTCCTATTGAGGATAAGGTTCCCGAAGAACACTTCTATCGTAACTTATATATATATATATATATATATATATATATATATATATATATATATATATATATAGGGTGGGCCGTAAGTTTCCATACATAGGAAAAATAAACATTTTTTTATGGACAACCATTTTTATTTATATAATATGCTCTACATGGTTGCCATTGTTTTGAAAACACATTTCAATACGTGTTCCCCACTGTTGATGAACACGCATTAGCACAGTTGACGTTATGCTTGTAATGGCGTTGGTGATACGTTCCTTTAGATGATTTATGTCTCGTATCTTTTCCTGATACACCATGGCCTTCAAGTGCCCCAAAGATAGAAATCAAGGGGGGTGAGATCTGGGGATCTGGGAGGCCACTCCACAGGACCACGCCGACCAATCCAAGCATCCGGAAACTGCTGATCCAAATACCGACGCACGTATTTAAATTTTCCTATGTATGGAAACTTACGGCCCACCCTGTATATATATATATATATATCGTAAAGAACGACGCTTGTATAGGAGATATTCCGCGCAAGACGAGAAAGAGAAAACAAGCGTCGTTCTTACGTTATTTATACTGCGTGTTCTTTGCAGTTGAATATAATATATAATATATATATATATATATATATATATATATAACCGACACTGATAGGCCTATTTTGGGACTCTAATGGAATAACAGAAAATAATGGAAAAAAGTTAAATTAAACATTTTATGATGAAAAAGGCACCTTTTCCTGTAAACGCAAAAGGCATTTATGGCATTTTGACTGAACATCCGGGCTCTAGTTATCAGTCATTATACAGGGTGTCCCAGAATTAACTATATTTCAATGAAATCGGACAAATTTTTTAAAAACACTTTTATTTATGTTTATCATGTTTAATGTGTTTAAAAATGTATAAATTTCTAAATTTTTTTCCTAATTTTATTTTCATAATTTTTTCATTATCTGGTCCAATGAAAGACCGTCTGAAGTCATAGAATGGCAAAGAGACTCCAAAAGTTAACGTGTGGCTTGGAATGACCAAATCCAAAATTTATGGCCCATTCTTCTTTGCGGAAGCAACTGTAACAGGTACCGTCTACCTTGATATGCTTCACCAGTTTCTCGAACCACAGCTTCTTGATGATGGCATTCTTGATAATGTTGTGTTTCAACAAGAAGCATTGATCTTTTGGCGATAAACCTTTGTTTTTATGAAACCCCATGCAAAGAAATCCAGGGGTCAAATCCGGAGAACGCGGAGGCCAAGGTCGAGGTCCTCCACGTCCAATCCACCGATTCGGAAGGCGTCTGTTGAGGTATTCTCGAACAATTAGAGCATAATGACATGGTGCTCCATCTTGTTGAAACACAACATTATCAAGAATGCCATCATCAAGAAGCTGTGGTTTGAGAAACTGGTGAAGCATATCAAGGTAGACGGTACCTGTTACAGTTGCTTCCGCAAAGAAGAATGGGCCATAAATTTTGGATTTGGTCATTCCAAGCCACACGTTAACTTTTGGAGAGTCTCTTTGCCATTCTATGACTTCAGACGGTCTTTCATTGGACCAGATAATGAAAAAATTATGAAAATAAAATTATGAAAAAAATTTAGAAATTTATACATTTTTAACACACATTAAACATGATAAACATAAATAAAAGTGTGTTTTTAAAAAATTTGTCCGATTTCATTGAAATAGATAGTTAATTCTGGGACACCCTGTATATCGTTTTGAAAAAAGTTCACCGAGAAACAAACTTTAAAAAAAAAAGAAACAGTACTAATCGGTGGTGGTCGAGTTTTGTTCTTGAAATTTTATAAGTCGCCAAAAAAAAGAATAAAATATCCCAAAGAAAGCAAAGTATTACTAATTAGTAATTTCTTATGTTTTTTAGAAATTTTGTTCGTACTCGTAGGCGAAGTTTTTTACGAAACTGTACATTTTTCATTTATTCAAATTTAGACTGTTCCAGGTCGAGTCTGAGAAGTGGGAAGGCAAACATTTTGATAGTTTCCACTCACTTCAGTGACCTTTCGTGACCTTTCGTGACTCGAAGATGTAGAACTCGGATTAACCACAAACCATCGACAAATTTTGTTCATTGAACCCAAAGTCGAAACGAACTCTTTTTACAACCTTTTCGATGTTGTTGTTTTTCAAACTTGAAAGAAAACTGCTTTAAATTGAAACTGTACCATTCTAATTAGATACTTTGAAAGTTCATAATAGTTTTGTTTTTAAAAGTTTCGCTTTTCTGAAATTGAATCCAATTTGTTGTTAATAATATTGGATCATCTGAAGATCAGGGCCCCCAGCCTTCGTTAGTTAGCCTTATAAGGCTAACTAACTAAAATATCACGACTTAACCTAACCAATCGTTAGGTCAACTGTTCGCCCTTAACGATTGGTTAGGTTAAGTCGTGATATTTTCGTTAGTTAGCCTCATAAGGCTAACTAACGAAGGCTGAGGGCGCTGATCTTCGGGTGATCCATAATATTTTTCATTCTCGAGTATAAGTTTAGGGATTAAGTTATTTATTCCGTATTTTGAAAGTTTTATTACAGTACCAAGTTTAATGTATGTGTTCAGTCTGTGAACTTGTCTAGGCTTGGTTAAGTTAGATTAAGTAACACAGTCGGGTTAAATTGGTTGATTAGACGATATCGATTACATTTTCCATTGACAAAATGTCTGTACGTCCGTACGACGGACAACCAACTAACCGTCTTTTCATAATGCTCCTCCTTTTTTTAGGACTGACTTTATAATTTTGCGCTTTTTAACTGGGTTCAGTATTGCGTTACGGTGTCCCCTTACAAAGGGGACAAGTTCGTACAGATGGAGCAGTTGGACGGGTATTTTTTTTTAAAACACGTCAAAAGGCGTATGCCTCATTTACTATTATATAATATGCCATATTTCGAAATATAGAGTTACGTCGTGGCAAATGTCGTAACCGCTTCCCGTCAACAAGCGAAGTTAAGCGACATTGGGTCTGAGTAGTAATTGGATGGGGGTACGAGTTACAAACCCATCAAACAAATGATTTGGAAGTGTTATATGTAATAGTTATGCTATTATTTATGACCTCTTTGTTCGATACTTGTAGCGCTTTCAAGTAGTCGTATAGATTAAATGTACCTTTTAGTCGTTTAGTATATTTCAATGGTTAGTTCTTTAGAAATTGTATAAGTTTTAATTTTGTGTAGATACGTTTAAAGGAGGCTTGTCCAACATACGGCCCGCCAAAGATTTGTATCAGGCCCGGCCGGCGGATACTGAAAATTCATTACCCATCGTCATATCTTATTTCAAGAAAATTTAATTTTAAAATAAAATTTTATCCAAAATTTGCACACTGGCCCTCGGTGTGGGTCATTAATTGAAATATGGCCCTTCATGAAAAAAGGTTGGACACCCCTGGTTTAAAGGTATATTTAATTTAACGGAAACTTAATTTTTAACATTATTAAATAAAAAAAAATGATAATTTGTGCGTATGCGCATAAAACTTCAAATGTCAGTGACGTTGACGTCACTCATGTTTTGCCTTGCCCTTCCATATACTCTATTCAATTTTCTTCTTTCGTTTACCAAAAGAATTTGCATTAGGACAGTTTTTGTAGATAATTCTTTCGTGTTCATTTTTAACTTCTAAAATTATAACAAACAATGTAAGGGAAAAAAATGAAAACTAACACTTCCATTGATTCCCCCGTGGGAAAAAAAAAAGATTGTTTTGGAAGTTATAATAAGCAGAAGATCGCAAACTCTGAATATCATCAAAACGTGACTTCATCTTTTTGCGAATTTGAATTAGTTCGGAAGGAAATTTTTCGTATATCGTTTATACAAGTGAGCCACATCGCCTCAAGCAAAGTGTGAGTTCTGAATAGACGCGTCGTCCATGTCTGATCAGTGATCAACCATTCAGACACAGTACGAGTATGATACTCCATTTTTATATGAAGCTGTCCTGTCGACGAAATGGGTACAAGTCTGTTGCTGTAAGTGGCCACCATTTTTCCTTAAAATTAAAGGCTTCATTTCAAAATACAAGACACGTTCTTGTGTGTACGTACGTGTGTGTATATACTGCTAATACACATGAATACGTACACTACACACATCAGTATGCAAGTACATGCAAACGCATGCATGCATAAGTGTGTGTGTGTGTAAAGTTCACTAGTAACAACCTACATTAAAAAGCAAGAACGGCATTTCTGCGTTCTTATTTCCAAATATGAAAAACTGAATTTTGTATTCTTTTTTATAAAAAAAATTTCCACAAATTTTCTTTCCTTGAATTTTCAATTTGTATTTCTATTTTCTCAATTTTATGGGACCTTTTTATAAACATTTCGTCGACAAAACCAAACGGTCGACGGTCTTAAGAAACTAATTTAACCTAACCAAGCGTAATAGACTTAACTTGATCTAACTTATCGATTATTTGGTCTTGTCGATCATATACTTTAATCTGGTTTTGTGCGTAGCAAAAATAAATGTCGCTTTTTCGTTATTTATCCGCATATTAAGCCAAACATTTATTAGCAAATATGAAAATATATGAAAAAGAATGTTTTTGGTGAATAGTAGCCCATGCTTCTTGAGCCAATCAATAGTGTCGTTTGTGTAGTAGCCGTCAAACGATGTAGTTCTCGTAAATTTAAGGGCGTACAGTTAGAACCAGTCGTGATATTTTCGTTAAAACTAACTAAAATATCACAACTTAACCTAACCAATTGTCAAGGGCATTCGATTAACCTAACCGGGCATTCGATTAACCTTGTAATTTATCGAAAAAAATGTATACAATAGCAGAAAAATAAAAAAAAATTGGTGTAAATAACGAAAAAGTGCAAAAATGTTGACCTTTTTATTTTAAAGATCTATCGAACGATACAAAATCTTCGTGTGTCAAATTTGAATATCTGAATTTATGACTGCGTTGTACTTGAATATATTATATATATAATATGTATGTATGTAATAATTTATCTCACCACGATTCGAACCCGGGCTCTCTGACTCGGAGATTCTGGGACTGACCATTCGGCTACGCCAGGATAAAGTTAACATTCTCGCATCTGATCACCCGAGGGAAACGCATAACGCTTTTTCGTCTAGAGGTTTTTACGTGTTAACCCACTGCACTCGAGCTAATAGACGGCATTTAATTCAAATCCAAATGACAAACACGAGGGTGTGAGATGGAGTGACCGGGTTCGAATCTTAGTAGATTATAGATTATGCATATGCAAAAATGTGTGTTTATACGAAGAACCTCGAGATTCTACTGCGGTACTCAAGCTTTTATAAATGTATTTTACGTTAATGCTCCAAGTTTAAGATTTAAATTTGATGAACTATTTATAAGTACTGTCCTTGACCAAAAATTTGAGGCTGTAGCAATTACTGAATCCTGATTAAATACAGAGAATAGATATTTTCTCGGAGAATATCATATTCCTAGTTGAGATGTTTAACAATGACAGAATAGAAAGAACCATACGTTCGGTCACGCTTAAAATCCATAATTATTAAAAACATTGCGGAAATTGATAATATAAATGCAACGTTTGTTGAAATTAAAGATAACTCCTGAAAGAAATTAATTATGGGTTTAGTATATAGGCCTCCCTCTCAGATTATCGATAGTGATAGACTTCAGGAACTAATTTTTGATATAAGTGGCGAACATGATGGAATAATTAATTATGGGAGATCTTAATTTACCTTGCAGGGATTTGGGTGGTCATTTACAGTCTAATTTCGGTCCTCGGTCCTCGAAAGTTCACTTTTTCAAATGGTCAAGGAACCCACTAGAAACTCAATACTCCAGATTTAGTTTTAAGTACAGGCCTAAACTTAATTGATAATACCTCCGTAGGAGCCTACTTCTCCACCAGTGATCATAAGCAAATAACATTTGAAAATAACATGTTCATAATTTGGAGAATCTGGAATACGTTTGGATTTTAAAAACTAAAGTTCGTGACATGAAACTGCAACTATCGACCCATAATTTGGATGAGGCTCTATTGCCAGATGATGGTACATGGACTTCTCTCTTTAATTATTTTAAATCTTTATAATCGACTAATATCCCATTACGTAGAAAGACTGGCGAAGTCTGTTTAGCCTCAATGGTGGAATGCTGAAATTAAACGTAGCTTAACTTTAAAAAAGAACGCGTATTTCAACTTTAAAGAAACAAATAATTTGTCCGATGAAACTTCTTACGAGCTATTGAGAAGGCGAAGCAAAAAACTTATTAGAAAAAGTGAGCTCAACTATGAGCTATATATGGTGAACTAAATTAAATCGAATCCGAAGGAATTCTATAATTATGTTAGGGATAAAAAAAAGTAGCTTCGCGGACTATTGATCCACTCATAGGCGAAAACAATGCTAACATTATATAATTCCTTAGTATGCCCCAATCTAGAATACTGCCTTTAGTTCTGGTCTCCATATTTACGACAGGACATACAGAATGGAGAAAGTGCAGCGACGGGCTACTAAGATTATTCTTAGACTTAGAATCAAATCGTACGTTGCCAGTTTAGAAACGTTCAATTTATTCTCACTCGTAAAAAGGCGAATTCGACGAGATTTAATTCTTTAATGATTAAAGGTTTTGATAATGTCGACCCCCAAAAATATTTCACCTTCAGAACTGCAGATAGAACTCGCGGTAATGGTCTCAAATTAGTGGGTAAACATTTTTTTTCTTCTATCGTATAGTTAACCCTTTAGGCCAGTGGTCGGGGAACAGGGGTAAATTTAAAAATTTTGGGGGTAATGCGTGCGGTATGAGAGACACCATATGCAACAATTTTAAGAGCAATTGGTTTGTTTTTGTTTACTTTGAAGTCTGGGGGTAATTTCATTTTACTCAAATAGATTTTTGGGTAATACCCAAAAAAGTTCCCCGACCCATGCTTTAGGCCCTGAATTTTTTGTAGGGTTAAGTTATGAATGCTTGTATTTGAAACGTTAGCAATTTGTACCTTCAGTCCTTAAAGGGTTAATTTGTGTAATCGATTGTCAGCTAGCGTAGTTCAAAGTAATTCGGTCGAGCCCTTTAAAAAGAGACGTTGTTTATCTTGCCTTAAACCCCCAATTGGAAGCATTTGTCAGCGTTTAGAATTGTAGAATTTTCACTCGGATTCCCTCCTCTTTGCTTTAAAATTTTCATTTTATCTTTAAATTCCTTTCCTTCCTTTCAATCTCCTCTTTGCTTTGCTTTAAAACTTGTCTTTAAATTTTCTTCCATCTTTTAACATTCCTTCCTTAAACAGACAGCTCGCAGGGACCAGCCAGTCTGTTGCTGTTTGATGTGTGTGTACAAATAAAAAAATATAAGTGACGTCACTCATAATCTGCTTGTGTATATTTATGCTTTTTTAACAAACTTAAAAAATGAATTTATAAGATAGACGAACGTAATATCGTTGTATTTAATATTTCTTTCAGCTGACCACGAAAATATGCTATCTAACTGCAGCTTAAAGAGATTAATTTCGTTACTCTTCCGCGAGTCTGCTCGACTATGCAACCTTTTCCCAATGGATGCTCGACGAAGTCTCGTTTTGTTGATAAGAGTCGATTCTTCTTTAGGAATAATAAACCATAACTCGTTTATCTCGAACGCCATTTTATAGTAGGCCACCTTACGCGAGAAATTTAATATTTTAGGTTATTCATTAAACAAAAAAAAAAAATATGTAGAGAAATTACAATTTGGTTTAGCTACTTTGCAAAACCGCGACATTTAACCTAATATAAATAACCTAATTTACATGTCTGTTTTTTATGGTAGTTTATTTTTTATTGAAAATCATTGAGGACATCGCTAATGTCGCTACACGCACGTTCGTGTCACGTGTGTGTAACCAACAGATTGTCGCGGTTTCATGCGGTACCCAAGAACGCACACGTGCGCATCACCGTATAAGCGAGGTATCAACTTTTTAAAATCTATATATCGTAAAATGTAATCCCCCAAATCAAATTTAATCCAACCTAACCTTAGTCTAAGCCACAAAACCGCGAAGTGCGTGATAAGTGTTCCGGATGTAATTGAGGACTCGAATGGTATTTCCTGTTAAGACATTAAATAGTGAGGTACCTAATCGGGACTAACGTATCTTTTTTATGGACAGTAAAAGTGTTTTTAGACATTTTATAAAAAAAAATTGTGTTCCTAAGTACCAGAAGTGTTACCTCACAAACAAATGTGTCTCTATTTGTGAATTATTACTCTCTACCTCACTTACGCCCAGTTACACACACACACACACACACAAACCTTTAAATTAGAATTTTATCCTTATCGTTACGATGCAGGCGTAAAGTTCTGGACCTTTCACGACCGCGACATCGCTCCCGAAGGAAAGACTCTGGCAGAGACGAACACCAATTTGGATGAAATTGTGAATCTTGCCGCCGAATTGCAAAAGGAGAATGGAATAAAGTTGTTATGGGCAACTTGCAATCTCTTTTCAAATGAAAGGTTAGATTTTTTTTTTTAATGTAAATTATTGCAATAAATACATTTGCAGTCAAATTTTCTTCTGTGCATTGCTTATCACTTGATTTTGTTTAGAATGAATAAACTTCGTAAATTATTGACCAGCATCCGTAACTCCATAACGCAGTGGGTAACACCGTTTCCCAATAAGCGAAGTGAAGACGCTGTGGTCCGGTGCTCGGCTCCCGATGATGCTGGTTTATACTCTTAATAATACAGGAGTTAGCTCAATGAGTAACATTTAGTTTGCCTGAGCGCTGTGCCAGCCTCTGGCCCTCCTGGCTCATTATTCATCAATAATTATATTTTCTTGAAACTTTACTCTTGTATATTATATTTTGTACCCAAAGATTCATGCATGGGGCAGCTACAAGCTCGGATGCCCATGTAATGGCATACGCAGGAGCTCAGCTCAAGAAAGGGCTGGAGATAGCCAAGAAATTAGGGTCCGAAAATTTTGTCTTTTGGGGGGAAGGGAAGGTTATCAATCACTGCTAAATGTTGATGTAAGGGAAGAATTGGATCACCTGGCGGCTTTCTTCAAAATGGCAGTAGGTAAAGAACAAAAATTTTATCGATGGTCATATTCCAAAATCTCGTAAGCATCAACTCCCCAAATTGCCCTTTTTTTTTTAATTTTTAGCTTTTATTATTATTGGCAAAATTAATTGTACAAAAAAATTAGACTCCACTTTTCTCTTTCCCATCATAACACTTAAGTTTCAAACGCTCTAAACGTTCACGACATTAGACATTTTTTCCTCCTGCAAAATTGGTATTGATACTCAGATGTTTTACAATATTATCATAATTATATTTCATTTAAATGGCAATAACTTATCCTTTTTAGAATACAATACATGAGTCTTATTATGTAACCTAACATTGATATGGCATAACACTTAAAACGTATCGAATCCTGTAACATAATTCATTTTATCCTAATAAGAATAATTTTAAAATATTCTTTTTTGTTTCTCCTTCAAGCTTATAAGAAAAAAATAGGGTTCAAAGGTACGTTCTTGATTGAACCTAAGGCGAAAGAACCAACACGTCATCAGTATGACTTCGATGCCCAAACTGTCATGGCCTTTTTGCATCAATATGGCCTCTCTGATGAATTCAAACTCAACATTGAACCCAATCACACGATGCTCGCCGGACATCCCTACGAACATGATATAATCATGGCGTCCAGGTGTGTTATTTAACACTTGTTAAATTGTAAGTTAATTATTATTCCACATGTTAACGTGATAAAATGACCCCTTCTCCCTCCTACACACACGTATATTGACTTCCCTACAGAAGCGCGACATTTTCACTTCACATATTCAATTCTGTATCGCTATACTCGCCTAATTTTAAAAACTTAACTCTAACCAAACCTAATTTGACCTTTCCCAACCTAGCGTAACCTAACCTAAGCTTAATTGTATCCCCTTTTTTTCAATGATAAAAGATAGCATTTATAAAGATAATTCATCGCGACACAGCAAGTATCGGGATACGTACGTTCGTGTCGCGACGGGCTCTGTGTTGTATTCAAGATCGTCGTGATTCCGTAGGTAACACACACACACACACACACTGTGGTGGGTAGTGCATTTAAACGTTTTTCAAACGAAAGTAAAAATTTCGAGAAATGAGGCTCAGGAGCGGTTTCTATTTCCTCTTTAAGTTTTTAAATTAATCTTTCTTTACACGTGATTAAAGTATACAAAATAAACCACCACAAACTTTTCTCCGATTTCTAGTAAAATGTTTTACAGAAATCTTAACTGCAGTGAAACTTCAATTTTTTCTGAAATTTAAAAGTTTTCGAAGGATATTTATTTGCCTTGTCCTCGTCTCACATCGACAATGAGGCGACCTCTTTTTGAAAATGGATTTTAACCAATGAATCACTTCAGGGAAGTATTTCCCAAACCTCGAAATTTGTTGCGGTTTTGAGTTGTTTGACTTCTACTTTTCCAATGTAGAAATAAATCGAATCGAAGGAATCCTCGTTTCTGTTTCTGTTCAGATTCTCTGACGTGTGAAGGTTTCAAACAAGACAAAGCGAAAAATACATTTTTGGAGAGATTGACTGATTGATGATGATGATGATGATATGGAATTATGGTATGAATAGGTAGAAGATATGGATAAACATCAGTTATATTATAAAACTGGTTATCGAATATCTGTAGTTAAAAAATATGCAATTTTATAATTGATTTTAACATTTGGATTACTTTTTTAGAATTTTATGTAGTATGTAATGTATGTGAGGTATTGCCAATGTGAATGCTTAACTAAGGTCTCGTTCTCACAAGAAAACTTTGAAAACTGACCAATAGGATATTATTTTTGAATACTGCGTCTTCATGGGTTCACTTTTGCACTTATTCAAATCAGTGAGAATGTGTTCAATTTAGTACAAGCGTTCCTTTCCAGACATTGAAAACTACCTATCTCCCGAGGGGTCCATGAACAATTTCCCGCAAAAATCTTTGAACGCAAGAAAGTGGTTTTGCTTGAAAATTGTCTCCCACAGGGCCGACTCGAGGTTTGTCAGCGCCCGGGCAAATTGAATTTCGGCGACCGTAAAACTTTTTACCATTTTAATTTTTTTCATAATGATAAAAATACTACAAATACAGGAATAAAGAATTTATTACAAATAAATAAAAAAAAAATGAAACGCAACAACAAACATTCAAATCGTACATTAGCCTAACCAAAATATTTTTTCCTCGACTTTAGATCCGCAAAACTTTTTGATATTTATATTTCTGCCAAGGTCATTTTCTATTGACAAAATTGCTAAAGAATTTAATCTTTCTCGTCTCGTGGAAGACCTTAAGTATGTCTTTATCACTTTTAGCTTACTAAAGCTTCCTTCTTTCTCCGATTGTGGTGACGTCAGCTCGTTCTTGGAAAAACCTGATGGTTGTGATTGTTTGAATATACATATAAACACGTATACTATTATAATTGTTAAGAATTTGTAAGAAATTTACGACACCCCAACAATTTGACTGCATGTCAGACCATTTTTATATTTTGGATTTTTTACTCATTCATGCATTAAGTTTTCCCTTCGTTTTTTGGCTTCACCCCCAGCTCATTGCGCCCCAGGCAACCCGCCCGGTTAGGCGGGCCTTGAGCCAACCCTAGTCACCGACGTATGTGCCCGCTTGTGGATGTCTGGGAAATATTTTTTATTGATTAAATGAAATGGTGAATTAAAGCAATGAATTCTGTAGTTGTCAGTGTTTGGAATGAAATATTAAATTTATTGATGATATTTGTGGTAGGCCTATTTAAAATCAAGTTTTATAAAGGGATTGTCTCCTGTTTTATGACTTAATTTTGATAAATATTAACGAAACGTTATGATGTTAATCTAGTTTTTAAATATTTTTTTAATATTTAACCCATTTTAACATTAACCTTTTTAATTTATTTTAATCCGCAGTTATGGCATGTTAGGAAGTATAGATTCTAACACTGGTTCTCCTGATCTTGGATGGGACACTGATCAGTTCCCGATGGACATAAAAAATACAACTATGGTGATGAAGATCATTATTGAAAAAGTAAATTTTTTATATTGTTTTTACTTTCGGCGTTACTCATAACTAATATTAAGTTTTGGGACACCCGCTTTTGGCGATCCGCCATTTTTTATTCTTTGGGCCAATCGGCCAATAAGAGGGGTCCAAAAACGGGTGTCCCCGAAACTTAATATTTTCTGTTTGTCACAAAATTTGAGTATTTAGCATATGTACAGAACTTACAAAACTATAACAGTTTATGGTATAATGTTGTTTCGGAAAAAAGAAACGTAAAATGTCTAAAAAGCATAAAAATTACTAACTGGTAGACTTTTTTTTTTTTAATTTTGTTTCACAAAAAAAAAAAAAAAAATTAGGAATTAATTTTTCTAGGCGAACTTTTTTCCGTAATTACAAAAGTTACTGGTTCGAACCCCAGTGCTGCCTCTAGAGCTGGGCAGTTGCCTTTTCTGTATTTCACTCACGACGAAGCGGCAGGCTGGCCACCCTCCTTTAATTGGCTCTGGCCCCTACCCTCCACTTCCTTGGGGGGTATACGTTTTTTTTATTAATTAGAGTGTTTCAAATAAACATTGAAAAGTAGACTATAAATCCATTGACCCGAAAATAAATTGTGGAAAAAATCGCGGTAAAAAAAAAAAAATAATTTCATATTTAAGAATTGTATCGTTAATTAAGGGTACAAGATACGATGCTCTTTGTCCAGAACAAAAAAAAACTTTAACCCTCAACCGCTATCGTTAAAATTTCGCTCATACGATGTCGGTTGAGGATTAAGCAAGTTTATGGAAATAAATTTGCCGAGAAAATATTCTGAAAAGTTGCGTAAATTTCTAAATTCTGCTTAAATTCATATTTGGTTAGAAAAATGATGTTATCCTCATGGGCAGAATGTCCTTTTGCTTTTAGAATTGGTCATCGAATTTTTCCCAGAGGTCTGATTTTCGCAACTGTGCATTTAAAATGCTCGAATAACGTCATTCTCTCGATGTAACATTCATTCGACGAGTTATTGTGGGTAAGATTAAGTTGTTAGCTTTTTAGTGTGTGGGTAGAATATCCCATCGACCAAATAGACAATAATAATAATCAGTCAGGAAGACCAGAGACTAGCAGAGCGCTCATGTTAGATTAATTACGTTAACTCCTATATTATTATTACCACTACCATCGGGAGTCGAACTACCGACTCTCGGTGCCTTTACTTAGCTTATTGGGAAGCTGTTACCCAATGAGCCACGGGCGATGGCATACCAAATCCGTGGGTATAGGTCCAAAATAGAGTAATGGAATTCACAAAGTTCGTTCGTTTGAGTGACTTTAAATACAATATTATATTGCTTTTAATTGTGTTGTATAATTTTATTACTTAATTTACTTTTATTGAATAACAGGGTGGCCCAAAAGTCTGTTGCCCCGAAAAAAGTTTAGAATGTGTCGGGGCGCCAGACTTTTGGGGCACCCTGTACTTTATATGATTCGACCATTATGAATTTATCATACGTCAAAGAAGCATTGGTGTAGGCAACTGTATGCTCATTATTCATAGTGTTTCACTGGCCTACGTAGTCAGTGCTCCAGAAAACTCTCTTAACCTTCTATGAACCACTTGTACAATGTTTGTACATGTTGAGTCTCAACTAAACTGTTTGTTATCAAATCTAATAATAATTAGTTCTCAATTAAAGAGCTTTTAAGAATCATCGTAATTGCTATGAATGTGTAGTGTCCTAACTTAACCTCTTCAGTGTTGTGGGTTTGGCTAAAAAAAAGCTACATTGGTGTGGTTTTGGTTATCACCAGTTTGAGAGTTGTTCCCTGATATAGTGCGAAAATGTCAATGGAAAATTTCAAGACTTGAAAGGAATTTTCTGTCGGTCAGAGAACTTTGGAAGAATGAGAAGTTAATTCAATACAATATTGAAATAAGAAAGCTTCATTTGGGTTGATTGTTGTTTTTTCCGTCGGCATTTTCATTCACTGACAAAACAATTTACATTAAACTATCCTGACTAAAATAGTCCACTCCGACGCATCAACTATGTTGAACACTCAAAAAGTAATATATAAATAAAGATTAATTATACCTTCCACAAATTTAGATGGAGGTTATTTCTATATCCTAAATAAATTATCTTCCAGGGTGGTTTAGCGCCCGGTGGTCTAAATTTTGATGCCAAAGTGAGGCGTGAATCGACTGCTCTGGAAGACCTGTTCATAGCTCACATTGGGGCAATGGATGCTTTTGCAAGAGGACTGAAAAACGCTGCCAAAATGGTCTCAGAAGGAGTATTACGGAAAGCATTGCAGGTAAAGTTGGAAATATCTTTCCATGTTTTAAATATATGATATTAAGGCCAATTCACAGGCTGTTTATCTACTGAAATCGGGGCTTCAGATATTATAAACTACTTGTAGGATCTACATTAATTGTGAGAGGTAAAACCGTAGATTTTAAAAATTAGTGGGATTTTCTTTTCTATCACTTATTTCCTACTTACGATTTCTCTTATAAACCAGTAGTATCTAAGCCCACAAAGTCTAGGGCTACACCAAATTTTCCACCGAGTCGGATTAATCAGCTAGGTAGCGGGCAATTTGGTGGTAGTGATGCATATTTATTTTCCAGTATGACGACTTTCTTAAATTTAGAATATTCATTACATATATTACCAGCAGGATCAAACCTTGACTATATAAATGCAGTTTGGTCAACCTTAATTCTTGAACAAGGTTATTGCAGTAGACTTTATTCATTTCTTCTCGTAAACTATAATAGCCTGGTCTTCTTTCAAGCCCCCACCCCATTATTGGTCTCGTAGGCTGTCATAAAATGCCTGAGGTTTACAGATACAATACAAAGATAATTTTTAGTCTCATTGATTTGCGTGGATCAACGTCCGCGTGAATTCGACTTATTGAGGCTTTGGTAAATACTGTACATGCTTAAATACCATTTTATAAATCAAATGAAAAGCATTTTTTTTCTTATTTTGCCTTCTTCGGCAGCAACGTTACATTTCTTGGAAATCTGGAATAGGATCTAAAGTGGCTTCGGGAGAAGGAACTCTCGAAGACTGCGAGAAATATATTCTTGAAAATGGCAACCCATGTCCTGATTCTGCGCACCAAGAACATTTCGAATCTTTATTCAATCATTATATTTAAATACTTTTATGTATTTAATCTGCTCTATAGACGTACTATTGTTTCACTTTGTAATTATGGCCATCTAAATAAAACTATTCCCAATTTATTTTCTCGAATCCTCAATGTAAACGCATTCAGAGTTACTAACCTAAATTGGACAAAAGGAAACTAAAATAGCAATAATAACCTCTACTAGCGTTATACAGTGTGTCCATAAAGTCATGGTGGGATTTTAAATAGCTATATTATTGCAACGAAACATGATAGAGATGAAAAAAAGGCAAATTGAAGAACTCTAAAAGAATAACTTTATTTAACGTAGTTCGATATGGGCTCCTCTGGTAGCCCTGCAGACATCTAGGCGGTGATTCAATTCCAGCCACACACGCCCAAGAACATCAAGTGTAACGGATGCGATAGCTTCCCTGATTCGCTCGTGCAAGTGATGAATATCCCTAATGGGTACACTGTACACGCTTTGCTTGACGTAACCCCAAATAAAAGTCCAAAGGTGTCAGGTCCGGAGAGCGTGGAGGGCATGGCTTCCATCCTCCTCTTCCTATCCATCTGTGGAAATTTTTCATTAATGAATTCTCGAACAACGTTGGCATAGTGCGGAGGAGCACCATCTTGCTGAAAGATGACATTGTCAATAAATTGGGGTACTGCAAAATGTTCCAAAATAGCGAGGTAGTTGTGACGTCACAGTGGGTTCCGCGAAGAAAAATGGGCCAATCACTCCATCTCGTGCTAGAGCACACCACACATTAACTTTCGGGCTATTACGCTCATGTTCAACATAGGCATGTGGACAGCCTAGACTAACTACGAGATAAAGGTTAAGCTTAGCCTAGACTAACTACAAGATACAACTTTGAGAGTTCTTAAATTTGGCATCGTTTCATCTCATCATGTTTCGTTGCAATAATATAGCTATTTAAAATCCCACCATGACTTCACGGACACACTGTATATAGGAGTCAAAATTGTTTTGCTTCAAATTATTTAAGATTCAAATTCAGTGTCCATTAAGCTTTGCCAACTACGAGGTTCCCCTCACCCTACTGGCACAAAATTTGCAGAAAAAGTGGGAGTTAAGCTTACGTTGAGAGACCAGTTTCGTAACACCGCTTCCCGTCGAACAGCGAAGTTCAGCTACATTGGGTCTGGATTAGTTGGGTGGGGGGACCATCATCCGCGTCCAGATTATGTAGCTACCCATGGTTCAGATCCCACGTAATGCTGTAGGTCTCCAGTCATGACATTTGTTATGGAAGTAAACAAAGTGGAAATTAGAAGCAAGACGGAATGATACATCTCTCGAATATGAACCCCGCCAAAGGGGGAGTAATTACCCGTGAGATCGTAGATATTTGTTTAAGATTCATTTGCTCCAGATTTGTAGGGCAGGTAGATTTTGAGCTTAAAGTAAGTTGTCAATTATTTCGAACAATTTTTTCACCGATGTGTAGCCAATTAGAAAGCTTCAAAATTTTTAAAAAATTTGGGCTTCGTCTATTTTCACAAAATTTGCATTTCAAAGGATATAGTATGATCATGGTAAACAAGTTTGATGCGAAAATATTGAAGTAATTGAAAACAAACCAGGCGTGATAAATGTAAAACATTACCTTTACAGTGTTAGTTTGTTTTCCTTTTGGACACACTGAGCACAAAATATACTGAAATTGGTTTGAACCATCAAACACGTTTTTGCGTGGAACAATCTTATAGAACAATACAATGAACACACTAGTCAGTGTATATATCCTGTAGTACAGGGTGGGCCGTAAGTTTCCATACATAGGAAAATTTAAACGTTTGTTTTTATGTTTCAGATACCCTAAGAATATGCGTTTGTAAGATCTTGTTTACTGATGAAGCAAATTTTTACGTCAATGGAGAGGTTAATCGGCAAAACATACGTTATTGGAGTAATGCTAACCCTAACTGGCTGAGTCCGACGAAGATGCAAGGTGCATGTAAAGTGATGGTGTGGGCCGGGATATGGGGTGACAGAATTATTGGACCAATTTCTGTCAGTGGAAATCTTAATGCCGAAAGGTATCTTAACATGTTGCAAGAAGAGATTTTCCCATCCCTGCTAAACGAGGAAGGTAACTTCCCAGTTTACTTCCAGCAAGATGGAGCTCCACCTCATTATGGTCTTCACGTGCGTCGGTATTTGGATCAGCAGTTTCCGGATGCTTGGATTGGTCGGCGTGGTCCTGTGGAGTGGCCTCCCAGATCTCACCCCCCTTGATTTCTATCTTTGGGGGCACTTGAAGGCCATGGTGTATCAAGAAAAGATACGAGACATAAATCATCTAAAGGAACGTATCACCAACGCCATTACAAGCATAACGTCAACTGTGCTAATGCGTGTTCATCAACAGTGGGGAACACGTATTGAAATGTGTTTTCAAAACAATGGCAACCATGTAGAGCATATTATATAAATAAAAATGGTTGTCCATAAAAAAATGTTTATTTTTCCTATGTATGGAAACTTACGGCCCACCCTGTAGTATCCCCTCAAAATTTACTTCACAGAAAAGTGGGTTGCAGCTCATGTATGAACTGTCCAAGCAGAAGCACTTTCCTTTCAAATGCCGACCAATCGAAGGAAAATATTTTTATACCCAAATACTGGTTTAGTGTAATAGCTTACACATTTCACGAAGTTAAATCATATTTTTAACTCTGTAATCATACTATCATCATCACAATGCCGACTGGGAAATTAAATTTTGAATTAAATACCCTTAGTCATTCTAATGCAATCATTACATCCGTTCAATATCTGCCATTTCATACGACTGATGCTTTAAATTTAGAAAAAAATGAATGAAGCGGGGCCGATGTACATGTTTCATAAGTTCTTATGCATTTTTGCCAGGGATTGAACATTTTTCCTAAAAGGTATTCAGACTTGGGTAAGATTTATAAAGTCCAATCAAGGACTCATTTTTGACAGTGACCAATTGCAGGAAGAACATTTACACGTAAAATCTGATTGATTTCGTTCATATAAAAGATGTGTAGTGTTCCCAAACTAACGGACAGACAAGGAACATTCTCAACCTTAAAGGAAAATAGTTTTGCTAGCAGAGGGATAAGAGTATTCAACCAGCTGCCCAAGGAAATAAATGCGGAACAGGACTGGTGTAGTGGTAATCTCCAAAAGACTAGACGGCCGACTCTGGTCATTACCAAATGATCAAGGAGTGCGCAAGAAACCAACTCAAAAGGATCAATAGGCCTGACCTCGGCGAACTGAGGCATCATCGCACGGAACACGTGAAAGGTTGAAAGGAAGTTATATACGTAAATGGATGTTTTCAGAAGCCATTAAGAAACGGATTGAATAAGGTCTCTTAAAATTCTTGCAGATAAAAGGCTTAAACAGCAACCAAAGTCCACAAGGAACCAGATTTGTAACTGCCAAATTCCGTGTCCAGCTTGTGTTCAATGCTAATCAGGACTAAGTTGCAATGACGTCATGACAATGTTCAGTAAAAACAATTAAATAAGAGTATGTATTCAGAACCTAATTTCTCAATTCTCCACGGCGTGGTTATGACTATTGAAGTCGGAGCTGAACACGCTCAAATAACTTGCACCACCGGAAATAAGCTACTACCCCAACCCAGGCTATCCAGTAGTAGTTTTCAAGGAAAGATGGGGAATATAACTAGCTTTGCTAGTCTACAGTAGCTTATTTCGCGCACACGAAGTTAATCAAAAACACCCGTCTGGACCAAACCTTGGGATTTTCTTTCAATCCTCTCTCTCTCTCACGATTTTAAAATTTATTTTACGCACCTAATTTTCCATCCAAGTACGGTAGTAACTTCATTCTTACAAACTGATTTTAAAAATTTAGAAACAATACGTAAAGAGTATAAGCTAAGGCTTAAAAAGAATAGGTCAGCTTTGATCGTAAAGATGGCATCATTAACGGAGGGAGAGAAAGTCCCACTTTCCTCTCCGTTTGGCAAGATCAACATTCCTTCAGGATGGTTTTAATTAAGACTGTCGCTGAAACTGTGTATGGCCCGGCGAAATGACGTTGAAAGCCCTTCCTCGAAACTAGAGTCGCGCACTCAAAGCGACAGGTTCATTTCCCTTGTCCCATTTGTAACACCATCTCCAAACTCGACTTGAAATAGCAGTAATGAAAAATAAAAGTTCATTTAACCGAAAATACTTTATTTCTTCTTCGATACACCGACGGTACGACCGCGTCTGCCAGTGGTTTTAGTGTGCTGTCCTCTAACTCTGAGACCCCAATAGTGCCTAAGACCTCTATGGGCCCTTATCTTCTTCAACCTTTCTAAATCTTCTCTCAGTTTGGTCTCCAGGCTGTTAGACATTATCTGATATAGAGAGGAAGAATATTAACCTTCGTACTACAAAAAAATCAACTTTACCATTAAATAACTAAACATTTGAAAAATGCCAAACTACGATTACGTACAAATCATGAAATAGGCGCTCTCCTAAAAACCCATATATAAAACAACCTATTTCGCTTCCTCCCGGATGGTTAATTCTGACGAATGTCAAGCTTCTTGACCCACCTAAGATTTACAGCTTAAGGTGGAAACCGAACCACGACCCACCGAAGAAATCAGAAATTACAAAGTCCTCGTCCAGATTCAATCTCTTGGATCGGCTACCCAGTGGCACACGTTTATCTACCATAAAAAAAAAGCTTATGTTCTGGCCGGGAGCAGAAACGAGGGCCGGTGAATTACTCGTCAGCTATGCTAACCATCAACTTCTATATGGAAAACATTAAACACGTAATTCTTGAACTTAATTCCTTACGATTCACAAGTTCTCTATTAATTATCAATCACAGTTAATATGGCAACATTTCACGACTTTATAATTCCAATGCCTCTGATGCTATATTATTTTGTCTATAGTCGAAAACGCATAGAAAGTTTTAATAATATTCACTCGTATACAAATGTATAGACAACCAAGTCAATATAATAGTTTTTCTGCTACAGACTACTCGCCAATCACAATTATGCTAAAATACTTTGAATTTTAAAGTTGCATACAATTACTCCCCATTAAATTGGAATACTATTACTGTCGATACTTGGAAGAATTCCGAAGCAAATAACGAGGGAACCAAAGTTATTCCAGTGTATCTTTTAATCTGGCACATTATCTACACCCGTCTGAAAACACTTTCAGAGGGCTCTAGGATGTGCTGTAAATGTAGTAAAAATGTCAACTTTTAATGGAGGGTTAACCTTCAACCACTATAAAAAAAAAAAATCCTATTTAAGTAAAGAATAAAGAATACTGTACCTGACTGTACTTTCCATCTTTAATATCCTTCTGTCTATTTAAAAACCAGTCGGGAATTTTATACTGTCTAGGATTTGACATGATAGTTACTATTTTTTCAACCTGAAAGAAAAATAATTTTAATAAAACGGAAATAATGGCAATAAAGATAAAACCTTTCGCTCACGTGTTGAGTGGTATTATCAAGTGCGCTTCATAAGGAGGAAGACACTCGCGAACCCACTTCATTAATTTTGCACAATTCCGACACTGGACTAGCTTACTGCTAATCAAGCTAAGATGTGCAATTGTGCATACATTAGCATATGTACACTAGGGTGGATCGATTTTACATTTTTTTCGATTTCCATATTCTAATAGACAAAAACTTGCGCATGCATGAGAAAATAGCCTCTGCAAAATCTTAGCTTAATAGGTAATCATCTTCTGCCCCCGGCAGAGCGATGAAAATCATATTTTAGTAGTCAAAAACGTATTTTTCTTATAATTTTTAAAATACTTCAATATGCATCAAAATTATTCCTAATAACTATAAAGTCGATGAAAAAGACCTCATATGATCGTTTTTCCAAGCGCGTTGTCCTACGTTAATATCTTTTGCCCCCGGCAACGTCGTCAAATGTTGAAAAAATAGGTAATTTATATACATATTTTCAGATCGGCTCTTTGTCTTAAATAATGCATTTATATATTTCCCATAGCATTTATATCGTTGCTTAGGCATGAAATAACACACACGCAAAATTTTATGACTAGGCTAGGGTTTAAAAATACGTTTTTGACTACTAGAATATGATTTTCATCGCTCTGCCGGGGGCAGAAGATGATTACCTATTAAGCTAAGATTTTGCAGAGGCTATTTTCTCATGCATGCGCAAGTTTTTGTCTCTATTAGAATATGGAAATCTAGAAAAATGTAAAATCGATCCACCCTAATGTACACAACATAACTGCATATTCCTCATTAGTATAAAGCCAGAAAAAAATAAATAAATATATATAATATTCAAGAGAAATCCAATGACAAGGAGGAATGTCAATGCCATGAAGTCTTCTTTCATATTATTATTATTTAGCCTGAAGATGAGCATATTGCTCGAAACGTTGCATTAAAGAAGACTTTTCATGGCATTTACATTCCTCCTTGTCATTGGATTTCTCTTGAATATTAAATTGAAGCTTTTTAGAAGCAACCCGCATGAATATTATATATATATATATATATATAAAAGCTCTCAGCAGATGCCAGTTGATACATAACATTTCAGCCTTATGGACAAAACCCCCTACATTGGCCAAAAGTTAAAAAAAAATTTTTTTAATGTTAAACCATGTTATGCTTTGCATAATTGCTTTGATTTATAAATTCCCAAAGGTTATGTAATGTTGAAGAGCAAATTCATAATCATCATACTAAAACGAACATGGTCGCCGACCATTACTATGTATTTATTTCGTTTATTTGCCAAGAACCAGAAAATCTTAAAAACATAACATTTGACATATGGTACACATTCCTGAAGAGGTTATCAAACCTACTTTATTGATTTCACACAACTACAGTATTTGAATACGTGTTAACCATCCTCTATTTGTGCTAATATTGAAGTTTTAGACAACTGCTATTGTTAAACATTGTAATAAATTTAATTTGTCTTTTCCATGACTACCATGGTTAATTAACCCTGGTTTTCGATTCCACCCAAACTGTTCATTCTGACGAAAGTCAGCCTTGTCACCCAACTTCGAACCTACAGCTTAACGTGAAATCAAAACCATCATCATCAAATAAATATATATATATAATATATAAGGAGCCTATACAAAACATACAAGTTTGAATTTCCGTACTTCATTGTAGAAACTTAGCATAGTTCATTCGCATAACTGCAAATGAACACTAAAAGTATCATTTTAATCTTGCATATTTTCTACACCTAAACTGAAAGGAATTTCACTAGGCTCTAGAATATGCTTTATTATAATTTAGATTGTCTTCATCTCAAAAACTACCCAATTTTCATTGGATTGAAACAAATTATTTAAATGCTGGTATAAAAAATATTGAGTGTAAACTCGTTTAAAACAAAAGTTGAAATCCAGATTAATAAAAATTTAGGATTAATGTACATACTACCGTTTATTCATTTCTCATGCGTAATCTTGAATTAAAGACTACTCGTGATTATACAGTACACGAGATAAGAACTGAACAATATTGATTTCTTTGTACAGTACTGGTATAATACCTTCAATAATGACCTTGCATTGTCATACTGATAATGATAATTTAAGATCAATACATAATTAAACTATTAATAACTTATTTTTCATAAGAGCCCAGTAAAGCGTAAAGATTAAGGGCCAAATTAAGTAAAATAAATAGTCCAACTTCACAATTATTTGAGTCATTTAAATTGTAAAACCAATTTATTTATTTTATTATTAATAAAGGTTCTTCAATCAATATGATGATCAAACATCTTGGAAATTAATATATGAATAGATACTTCATACGCGTTCCTTAACCCTTTAATTAAGGACTGAAGATGCCAATTGCTAACGTTTCAAATACACGCATTCATAACAACCCTACAAAAAATTCAGGGCTTAAAGGGTTAATTAATATGTAGTGTAAACTGAAGTGATAATTAATTTTGTGACCACCAGTCATTTTCTCTGGTAACTAATGCCACAGAAACGGGACTTAAGGATGTTAAAATTAATCTAAAAGTTCAAGAAAAAACATTACCTCCTCTTCCGTGAGTTAGCCAGCTCTTTTGGTTAGATCAACATCCGCTTTCTTAAGAACAATATTGGAATATCTTCTGCCAATGCCTTTAATGGCAGTCAAAGCAAACATCACTTTCCTTCGGCCATCGATGTTTGTATTCATTAAACGTAAAATGTGTTGAAATTTTTCTGGTATTACAAGCGCCTGGAAATTCAGTTAATTATAAGATTTAAAATACCAAATGTATCCCTAATCTGAAGTCTGGCATATTTCATAGCGAAATGCATGTACACATATTTTTGTAATTACTGATGCAAATGTCAACCAATGCAACCAATGACCAATTCAGGAAATCTTTTTGATCAACTAAGTCCAGTACTCAACATCTCACCCAAGGTATTTTAGTGGTCATAAAAGGACTAGGACAATAGGTTGTTCTTGAATAACTGCAGCTACACCATTTTAAAAGTGGAGACATCACATTCTCCCGATTCTACAAATTGGTTTAGACTTAAACTAGGATTAAGAAACCTAAATTAAGACACGGCAAACACAATGCCTAATCTGCCAATACAAAGATATTTCAGTTTGAAAAAATAATTGCTGCACCTATAATTGGCAATAAAATTTGTGCCTGTACAATTAAATTAAATATCAGGTCATACCATAAGTAATGTAGTTTTTTATGATAGATTAAGTTTAAACTAGTCCTACTCTAAGCATAAATTTTCCGAAGGTTATATCTAAGAGGAGATCTATCATGTTTCACTACATACTTTACAGACCTTGACGAGTGAGTGAAGATGTGTGTTTTGCTTTATGTGAACCCCTCATAAACATGGCATATCAGGCATATAATGCTTTACGAGTTCAAAAAAGGGAATAGTGCTACTGAAGCAACGCAAAACATTCAGGACATTTATGGAAACTATATTCTACATGAGGAAGTGTCAAAGATGGTTTCAAAAGTTTAGGAATGATGACTGCTGTTTAACAGATGCAGCACGCTCTGGATGCCCTGCTGTTAGCTGCACTTGAAGAAGACTGTTCAACAACTGTCAAAGAATTGGCCCAGAAACTCAATTCATCCCTGTCCACCATCCATCAACATTTACAACTCAGGAAAGTGCCAAGTTAGGAAAATGGGTGCCACATGAATTGTCAGTCGACAATCTGATGGTGCAGGTAAACATTAGCACAGCTCTTCATTCCCATGAACTCAAAGATCCATTTTTGCACCATTTAGTGACTGGTGATGAAAAGTGGATACTGAACCAAAATGTTAAGCGCCATTCACAGTGGGTTTGTGCTGGAGAACCAGTGACACCACAGCAAAAACCAAATCTTCACCCTCGGAAAGTGTTGCTTAGTGTTTGGTGGGATAAAGGTGGTGTAATACACTTTGCAATCTTACCACACAACCAAACAATCACCGCTCAAGTCTACTGTCAACAACGATCAATTGAATACTGCACTAAAAGAACAAGACCTCCTTTGGTTAATCAGAAATGAATCGTGTTCCACCACGCCAATGCATGTCCTCATACCACTCGGATCACTTTTGCAAAAATTGAGGAGCTTGGGTGGGAAAAACTTCCACATCCTCCAGACCTTGTGCCCTCAGATTATCATCTCTTCAGGAGTCTGCAAAACTATCTTCACGAGAAACAGTATACTGTACTTCTTTAGACAACCTGCACACCAGTCTTTGTACATTTTTTGCCTCAAAACTGCCTGAATTTTATAAACATGGCATTGAAAAGCTTGTAGGATGTTAGCAGAGAGTCATTGATTCTGATGGAAAATATATACAGTGGACCCCCGATTTGAGTACGCTCGTCCATAGGCTCCTATTGACTCGACTTGAGTAGAAAACTTGATTTGAATACGCCAGTACAACTGAAGAACTCCAAGCGTTGGCCAGGGAGTCTGGTTCTGGATCAGATGATGGGGAGGAAATTGAGGAGGAATCAGAGAGTCTCACTGTTGCTAAGGCTAAGGAAGCCATTGAATACTGGTCTAAGCTTAAACCTATTGTCAACTTGCACCCCGATGTGGAAATCAGTGAACCTGTTTTATGCTTGTTTGAGGACAAGGTCATGAGCTACTTTAAGTCATTCATAGCAAACAGGCAGAAGCAACAGAAAATTGATGCTTATTTCAAGCCCTCAAGTCCCCAACCCTCTACCTCTTCCATGTCATTGGCTGTGGGCCTAAGAACGCCTAGCCCTGATGAGTTACCAGACATCATCATGGAAGGAGACTCTCCCTCCAAGCAATAATTCCTCCCCTCCATTCCTCATCTGGAACTTCCAGCACATCAAGCAAGACTCCTACAGGATTATTCTATTTTGTCTATATTGTACGGTATGTATTTTGTATTCTCTTCTGTCTATTTTTAATACAATTACTAAATTTCATACGCCAATTTCTATAGAAAAAGTAGGGGTGGGGTGAAATTTTTGGAACAAATTAATTAATTCCCATAGGTTATTAAATTCGATTTGAGTATGCCATGCTGGAACGGATTACGTACTCAAATCGCGGGTCCACTGTACTAGATTAAAAAGTTTTGTCAAGTTTTTTTTTTTGTCCTTCAAATTCCGATCTAAAAACCAACATTACTTATAGGATGACCAGATAGTTTGATGGACTCCATACTTCCCTTCCAAATTCAGCTAACTGTTTTAGAGAGGTTGTTAGTTGTGGTATTTAGAGGAAGAAGAGAGAAAACCTGTCAGAAGTTTCATAATATTCAATCATAGTAAAGTCACCTTAGGCCTTACTATTAGCACATACCCATACCACTCACTTTCACAATTTAACAAATATAAAGATCAGTTAAAATATGGAATTCAGTGGAAAATTTCAAGAGTTTATTAGACTTCAATACACTGAAGGCAGGGGTGGCCAAACTATGGGTCATAAACTGCTACAATACTTGTAGGAATCTAAAGTGTAATGGCATTAAAACTAAAATAGCTTATTTATTTGACAAATTAATTGACCAAGTAGACTGGCTACACAAGCTCTTCCAAACCTAATATAAAATTATTGTCTTAGTCATTTTTAATAATTACTTTAGCCCTGTTTTTATCGAAGAAAACTTGAATAACTGATTCTTTACATTATGTAAACTCAGGCTTCCTTTATAAGATTCATATAAGGAAGGATGATGTTTAAAAGATGCATGGAAACTGGTTAAAGGATTTTAGACGAAAAACATCTTGGCATTATAGTTAGTAGTGATCCAAAATTTTCCAAGCAGTGCTCAGAGCAAGGGTTCCCAACCTTGGGGTCATGAACAATGTTCCCTCTAAGGTGTGCGCGTGTGCGCGCGCACACGCTTTGTGAATCCCACGCACACAGCAAAATAAAATGCGCACAGGCTCAAGCGTATCATGAGTCACGAGAGTAAATGATGTAATTTCAAAAATATACCATCACACAAGTTCTGACCATTTGCATCAACATACTCTATAGTCGCTCTTTTAAGTATTAACCTCTTCCGCCCGACTTCGCCGACGTCCGCGCAATTCAGATTTTTTTTACTCTATGTATTTGCATTTTTTTTCTTTTATACATTAACGCATTGAATATAAACCTTCTTTCTTATTTTTGCATAAAAACGAATAGTAATTATCTCATAATTCATAAAAAATAAAATTATTTTTTATTTTATTCCTATTTTGTGAATGGATAAAATCATGTATTAATCTTGATAGTCTATTTTAAATTGCTAAATGCTAAAAATTGTTTTGAGAAATGATAACTAAAATAGTCATTTTCAATTAGTTATTTTTATTTTATTTCTTTATTTTGTTGAATTTTATTTTACTATTTTTTATTTTATTCATATTTTTAGAATGGATAAAATGTTTTTTGGTACTTATGTATTAACAGGGGGCCACCACATATTGATGATTGGTTAGGTTAAGTTGTAATATTTTCGTTAGCTAAGTGGAGAAATAAAAAGCATTGAGGCACTGTACGCCATCACCTAGTCATATATCTTGCTGAATTTATGTGGCGACAGTTGGTACATGATCACGATCCATTCAATTCCATTCTTAATGCTATTAAAAATTTTTGCCCTCCAGAAACAAATGTTTCTAATGTGTAACATGTATTAATCATTGTAAATATTTGAAATATAAATTATTGTAAATATTTTAAAAAATATTGCTATTTAAAAAACATGATATATTAGAAATTTCAACTAACGAAAATATTACACTTAACCTAACCAAGCATCAATATGTGGTGGCCCCCCTTAATACGTAAGTACCTGTTTTCTTTTTTAAGAATATATAATATTGTAGAGAGTTTTTTAATATCCATTTAATAGTACCGTAATGATGAAGCTATGACCTTATGGAAATAATATTTATTAAGTATTTAATATTTATATATATTTCATTTTGAAGATAATAGCACTCAGAAAAGTTTGCACAATTTTTCACCATGAATCTAAATGTATGCACAACAAAAATTTCTTGCGCACACAGACTAAAAAAAAATTAGAGGGAACATTGGTCATGAACCTATTACATTAGAGGCATTCCATGTCAAGTGTACACACTTTTTGGCAATTTCTGCCACTCATTTTACTGATTTTACGTGTGGTAGTTGGGTTATGATGAGTAATGAAGTGTGACCAAATTTTAGCCACTTGGGTCAAATAGTTTGGGAGTAATGACCCACCAAAATTTGGGGTCAGCAGCGTAACCATGATTTTGAAAGGTCATAACTCAGGGTCTAATAGATGGATTTTAATGATTTTGGTGTCAAAATGCTCAGAAAAGACGAGAGGTAAAGACCTTTAGATGAAGCATATTCAAGCAAAAAATTGGAGTGGGATCTCCATGGATTTGCTTTCCACAAGCATTTGAAATTGTGCATGTTGAAAATTGAGCATTTTATTTAAGATAACTTCACAAATAGTTCATATATATATATATATATATATATATATATATATATATATATATATATAAGCTACATACATTTGATATATACCTATAGGTAAGCATCAAGATTTTTACAAAAATTATTTGGTTCTCAAAGTATCAATTTTTTCACAAATCCTATATAATTTTTGCAGTTAAAAATAACTTGAAATTTAGGTGTTTGAAGTTTGAACAGTGAACAATGACTAACTTATACATGTATTTCTGATGAATTAACACTTCATATTGCCGTGCTGAACCTCAAAAATATAAATTTTATACCCATTAAAAATTTAAGTAAAATTATCATAAGGAGGAGTTTAAAAAATTAATTAGCAAGGTAGGTAGTTAAACCCCTTAGTTACCTCCCAAGGACTAGGTATGTACCTCATTCCAAGTTCCGAAGGACCTAGGCCTAGATACTATGCAGGGTGCCAAAACAGGTTTTTTTTTTTTTTTAATTCTGTATTAGTTGAGAGATCTTGTATATTCTACTGTATGGCAGAAACAAGCATAGGCAGCAGGCACGCAGTTGTGGAGAAAATAAATTTTCTAACCTCTAAGCTCCTAGGATTCTAACTCAGGACCATTTATTCAGTCACAGGCTCTAACTAGAGGGTTGAGAGAGATTTCCACTACTTAATTTAATATTAGGAAGCTGTACAATTTAAGATAGACTAATACTTGGAACTGTATTCATAAGTGTAATTATTAAAATATAGTTAGTTACAGTATATAGGCATACATGTCAGTAAGCAATTTAAATAGCAATACTCACATTTTCCATGCAGTTGTAAGTTTTTGATTATATATGTTTTTGACAATAAGTTTGTATCCAGTTTCTTGATTACTTTTTAAGATGACGCTTTTTCAGGATCATATTGGCTTCCTTTTTGTGATTGTATATGTTCTTCCAGTAGCCGTCATTGGGTTTATGATTGTGAGGATGTTGGACAAATCTACTCTAAGTATATCAGGACTTTCAGGATAAGTAAATGACTTGTTTGGGCCACAAGGGTGAAGGAAGTTTACTTTCACTTCACCCTCACCAGGATGTTTCCATCACACACCCAATCCACCAGTGGTTATCATACTCCACTGTTACAAATCCTGTGACATTTTCAATTAATTGAGTGGTTTGTTGGGGGGAAGCGAATTCATTTCAACTGAGGTGCTGTACATTTGTACTTCTAAACAATTTTTTGTCAGTGGTATGAATGAATAATTTTTTAGTTCCTGGTATGGTTCTCACTTTTGATAAAATTGGATCTAAAAATTCTCTCATTTGAGTATTGTTCTTGTGTTGCAAAGCTAAGACACATTTGAGTCAATTTTAAGGAACAGAAATCAAAAAGATCTTTTGGGGACAGAATTTGATTTTCATATGGCCTACAAAGACCTTTTTGATGCTTCCCTTTTGATGGTTCCTCCAACACCATCCAATGGTCCCTTACCATGGCTGGTAGCAAAAAAATGCCATTCAACCTTAACTCCAATTTCTTCATGGTGGCAGCATAAATTTAAAGTTTTTGTATTGACCTGCGCATACGTCAGTAAAATAGATAATTCTGTTTAGTAGCTGAAAATTTGACTCGAGAAGATTTATTAAAACTTTTATGAATAGATGCACGCAACAGTATCATGTGTATTACACTGAGATAATAGTTAGAGCACTGCAATTTACTTTTTCTTGCTCTTTGTAATAATAAACCCATGGATGAAGAGTTGCTTGGCAATTATTCCAATGAAATCCTTTAGCACAATCTTGGGTATTTCTTTACTATTACACCAGTCTCCAGTAGAAACTTTTAAAAACTGGTTTTCAATGTTAAAGACAGACTTAAATATGGGTGTAAAAATAAGGTTACGTGAGGTAAAAAAGGGTAAAAAGTTAAAAGCTTTAAGCTTCAATAACTAACAAATCATTTGTGATGGAAGTATCACTTTAATTCAGCACATTGAAAAGCAGCTTTTAAAACTTTATACCAGACTGGTGTAATAGTAAATATTTACCCAATCTTGGATTACAAAGGAATAGTTTTCAGAAAATTCCCCAATCACCAAGGAAAAAAAAAAAAAAGCCTGTATCCAGTTCATTTTTTTCTTTTTTCTAAATACTTGGCTTCTTGTTTGGCAATGAAATCATGATGCCTTAGTCGAGTAATAAAGGTATCTTCTAAATTTTGAATAACAGTCCAGCTGAGATTGATCTGTTGTCCACTGTTTGTACTGGATTTCATCAATAACTTTCTTTGTAACATGTAAGAAGTTTCCTTTAGTGAATCAGGTCGAGGGCATTGATCACTCCTAAATAGCAAGAAGGTTGACTTTTGTCAAATAATTTTGGCTAAAGCATAGTGGTAACTACTCAATGGAGTTTCTTCCTCACTGGTAATTTCTACCATTCTAGAACCTGTCATCATTAACTTAACATTCTGATGAATTGTGCAGATGCACATGACTCCAGATTCCTAGGATCATTGCTCCAGTAAATTTGACCATGAGAAAAAGTAAATTTGGGTTTGGGTTTTGTTCATCCGCTAGACGTTATGCAATTTTTTTGCGTATACATTCTTGTACAAACCAATTTTTTTAAATTACAAATTTAGTTATTTTAAGTTTAGTTGGTAATTCCATATTTAACAATTATTTTTATTTTTTGTTAAGCTTCAATGTTTTGATAATTAAAACTTTATTAAAACTTATATTTTTTTAATATAAAATCATCAGGATTGGACTATGTTCCATTGATCTCGGCCAGGTTTGATAAATTGGCCAGATAATTACTTGTGCGGTTTTAAGTAATCCACCATGACTCTAGAATTGAAAAGTTTAGTTAAATTTAAACTTACTTTAACTTACCTACTTTTACTAAGTTTAAAGCACTTACTTTTACTTACTTTCATTGTACTATATTTACTTACTTTTACTCACTTTTACCATACTATATTTACTAACTTTTACTTATTTTGTATTTTTTCAGGTAGTCAATAATCAATAATGGATCCTAATATTGATGAAGTTGGAGAGAAAAGTGAGGGTGTTAAAAGGGGTTACTTTTGTGGTCAATGCAAGAACAAATATTCAAAGAAGCAAAACTGGGAGAAACATTTTAATTCCAAAAAAAATATTTGTTACAATACAAGAGGTCCCAGAGTTTGGGCCCACAGCTTAGATATTGCAGTAAAGAAATACCAGGATGAAGTGCAGCAGAGAGATACGGCAAAGCAGTCATTTAGTTTGTTCACAAAATGTGCTAGACCTCAGAAAAATGAACCAACTTCATCAACTGCTAATCTAGAAAATGAAACTTTTTCACTAGATGTTTCACAGACTGAAGAAAGTGCTTCTCCTCCACCTAAGAAACAAAAGGTAAGTGAGGAATCTGCGCATCAGACTAACAAAACTGCTTTAGAGGAATTTGAAAATTCCCAAATCCAGAAGACATTGAATGCAATTTTGCGCCTAACAAAAGAAACTCACCAAGCTGTTATGGTTAGAGAAGTCAAAATATGCCTTCAAGTTCAAGTGTTGCATCCAAATCTAATAAAGCAAAAAGCAACAAATTTGACATTTCCATATCCCATTTAAGCAAGTGTAAATCAATACAAGAAATCCTGAACAATGATTTGATCAAATCTACATTCAAATTGGTGGAAAAGAAGGATCTAGGGCATGCTGATGATTCATTTTCAGTACCAAGTGATATAATGGAAAACATTGCAAATAGTGACACTAATATGCCTGATGTAGATATAGCTGTTGAGGATGATGATGATAATCAAGAAGATATTGATGATGCTTCTTATGATAAAATGTTTACATTATATTGCATAGCTTGTACAGACCCCAAAGCATGTGCTTCAGACAAACATTCTAACATAAAAAGTTACTTCAATGTTAAAGATTTAACCTATGTATGCAAACAAGGAGAAAATCAAGAGATGGTTTAGAAATCTGAAAACCCACCTGAAGAGACATTTAATTAAACTTCAGCATCATCAAAGAGCTGCTGTTTATGAAGTGATGAAAACATCTTCTCCGAACACTACTAAACGCATAGAAGACTTATGTGGCAACATCTTATACTACATAATGAAAACAAACACTGCATGGGCTCTATATCCAGTACTTCTAGCTGTATTACATAGGTCAGGTTGTGAGGTTGGAAATTTGAATCATAGCACACATGCGTGCGAGACAATTTGTGAGCTATTAGATAATCAACAAAGAACAAACTGTAAAGTGGTTCTTAGAACAAACTTCAGTAACAATAACAGCTGACATTGGAACAATTTTGGGATTAAGCATGCTAGTTGTATTAGTTATGAGTGAAGAAGATAAGACTAAAACTTGCTGGGATAAATTTAGTACGCAGCAAATCAGGAGTTTATTTGGCCAATGAAATTTTTGATGTGTTGAAGTCTCCTAATCACTTGAAACTATCTGAAGAAGCAATTAAATCCAAGGTATCTGGAATGGTTGGAGATGGGGCTTTTTGTAAGGACAATGAGCCATTTAAAAACAAAATGAAAAAGTTGTTTGGAGAAAATTTCAAATTTCGATGGGACTTAATGCATCTTGTGAACAGAGCCCACGTTGATGCATTGAAGAAAATTTGTAAACTAAGTGAGCTTTTAGACTTTATTCAGAATCACACTTCAAATCTGAGATCAGGCCTTGACTATACCAATATGGTTCTTAACAATATCATTGGTTTTAAGAGACCAAAACTCAAATCTGATACTCGCATGGTTAATTACGAATTTGATCAATTTGACAGATTTGTGGAAAATTGTGTGTTTTTTGATCATCCACAAGAGAAAGAAATTAGTGCCAAGTTCTATGTATTGATTTCCTATGTAACAAAGATTATGTTGCAAGTAGCTCAAAAAACCATAGTTAGTGCAGAATTTGTAGAAAATATATTTTATAAAGGAGGGAAAAGGGTCATTCTCTGTCAGATCAACCAGTGCCTAACACCCTCATCTCTCAGATTTTGCTGAAATTTGGTTTATAGGGAGTTTGTGGGCCCTGAATCCATTTCTGAAATTATAAGGTCAGTCCGACCAACGGTTCAAGAGATATGACCTCGGGAAATTTGAGGTCACTTGCGAGGTCACTAACATTTGGCGACCCATAACTTGGGTAATAATGGTCACAATTATATAAAAGTATATATATTTAGAATCAGAAAACGACAAGGAATCCAAATATGCAAGTTTTAGAACTCTAGGTTGAAAAATAAAAAAGTTACACTATAACCAAAATTTGAGGTCACGATTTGACCTCTGGGGTATCAAATGAGAATTTTTTTTTTAAATGTAAAAAATGAAGGCATAGGCATTGGCTATTAGAATCAGCAAAAAAAAGTTTGTTTATGTTAGTATTTTTCATGTAACTAACATATAAGTGAACACCATATTCATAAGTTGTGCGTCAATTCTACCTATTTTTTCACACTTAAGCTCATAATTTGACCTATAGAAATTAAAATTACATTTTTTTATAGATATAAAAACAAAGGCAAAAAATGTAAAATTGTATTTCACTGCTAATCTACACTGGCAATAATAGTTATAATAGTGAAAGGGGAAGACCTACTTAGAGGATTCATGTGCTAGCCTAATACAATTTTTGCATGCTCGATGTTCTCATCAATTTCTTTTTGTGGAAAAATGTATTGAATTCTGCTCCTCTTAGGGTAGGACAACTCATTACAGTTAATATATGATGTCCTGGCACTGCACATGAATCCTTGTTTGATGGATAATAATATGCACTTGATCCTGATGACCCAGAGGGATGTAGAAAGTTCACAGTGAAATCATCAAACTCTTCACAATATTCCTCCACAATTCCATACCAAACTTGCATGTCATAAATGCAGCCAACATACTCTCCTGGTTTGACACATTTTAGGTTACCAAGCATTGCAGGTTCATTAGTAAAATGACTTTTCCTTATTCTTTTCTCCAATGCCACTTGAAATGGGATACACCATCAGTTCTTCCTTGTTTAGGGGAACAAATCTATGATATTTCTGAGTTCCAGGAATAGCCCTACTATCCTTGAATCGATGTTCCAACCGTTCTTCTGCATCTTTCAAATCAGCTGTAGTTACAAAGAAAAAATTTATCTTCTTGCTCAAGTTTTCTTCACAAAACTGAAACACGTGTTCTGGTGTAAGAATTTGCCTCTCTGTAGTTCTCTGCAAACTGGCACGAGCAGTAGCTCTTTTCACTGTTCCTCCAATCCCATCACATGCATTTTTGCCATGGGATGTAGCAAAGAAGTGCCATTCACAAGACAGACCAAAATCCTCTTCATGGTAACAGAGATTTGTGAAGTTGTATCTGTTCTTATATTGGCCAGCACATCCATCTGAGAAATAGTGCACCTTCTTCAATTGTGGGCATCTGAATTTAACATATGTCATAAGCTTCAATATGAATGAGTAAACCATTATAGTGTTGTGTTTTAGTGATGCAGATAAGAAACAGACACTAAAATGGCTAAGTTCCTGGTCTGCAGATGATCTATAATAGATGACAAAAGGGTGAACTGTACACTGTGAATTGTCCCAGTGAAACCCTTGGGCAGCATCCTGGACAATGAAAGAATAATTCTCAGAGAAATCACCTACTATAACTACCTCGCTCTGAGGTGGTAGTGTTTCTTTCAACTGCTTGAAGTACTGTGATTGTTGCTGAGCAACAAAGTGATGACGAACCATGCGGGATATTTTCATGCTTAGGGATGATAAGTATTCATGAAGTGGCTCCACCTTATCAACCATTGTACAACGGTCAACAGTCACCCATTGCTTGTAAGATATTTCATTTGGAGCTGATTTCACACTGTCAAGTAACTCAAGAAAATCCAGGACACCCTCTTCTCTTGGGCAATCATTGCAAAGTTGCATCATGCAAGTCTCTTTCTGTACTGCAGACACTGTAATCCATAAGATCCTTGTATGAAAGACCTCTTTCTCCCAATGCAGCCAGCTGCAATTTTGGATTTTGATGGTATGTGCAGACACAGACAGAATGAGTCCCACCACTACCGGCAAGCACACAATATGATGGCCGTAATTTTGCAAATGTGGAAAATCCTATTTTGGGATTCTTTTCATCATTTTTATATAGTTCAAACATCTCTCTTAAATTCCCGAGGACCAATCGTTTTTGCACCTTCATTGCACCTTCAGCACTGATAACTTTCACGCAATCCTTTTGGCCAGGACACATACGACTAACCTCTTCTGACTCATAGAATCTTCTAACTATATCTTTGTGTTCTTCAGATATCACTTTTCCTTTGCTCATTAGTGGAATCTTCGGAAGGATTCCATGTTCTGATTTAAGTGAACGGCTTCTTTCACCATGTATGTTGTAGTTTGAAAGAAACTAGCTGTTTTTCAATTGTGTATGGTGAGAGTGTCAATATTTGTAGTTTGTGATGTGACATTTGCTCTCCAGGAATGACTGTTTCAATTCATTCATTAATTTGTCTAGATGTTTTTCAGATTGTTTCAGGTTTTGAAGTATCACTTACCTCCTCGGTAATTTGAACACCATAACTGAGTTCTAGCCTCTCCTTCAGGTGTTCTGAGCAGATGATAGCTTACCACGAGCCTTGCGCTTTTTCTGGCTTAATGACAGCCCTTCTGAAAAGAACAGAAAAAAAGGTTTCACACACCTGAATATTAGTAATTAAATATTAATTATAGTACCTTAAATGCTATATAATTGGCTATATAGTAGATCAAACAGACCTTGTAGTAAAGTATAAGTTATTATATTAATTTATTACTTACTTTTTTTAACTGGTGTTTGGTCCAGAAATGCTAGAACTGGTTCAACTGAAGTTGAAGGATTTTCCTTTATCAAGCAATCACTGTCATTGTCCAGATCTTGAATTGAAGAGATGTTACTCAAGCCACTGATAGTAGATGTTTCATTTGAATCCTGCTCAGACTCGTTGTTTTCAGTGGTACTAAGTATAGTGGGGTTTTTCATTATCAGTGTCCAGCAGTTCACACACAACAATGAGTCTTTTTTCACTCTTCCAGCACATTTTTCAACAAGTACATCAGTCACTTTTCTAAGATTGATTGTTATGTTTCTTGTGTTTTTGAATAGGGTCCTGGCAGTATTTCAAGTGCCGAACCATTGTATTTTGATCTGTAAAGATATAGGATTTACAATTAGGTAATATATTTTTTAGAAAATATATAGCTATACACACTTAATATTTAGGCCTTGATAGTCTCTGAGGCTCATTAAAACACCATACCCACCAGCCACCCACAGTGCTGGCTGGAACTGTACTAACCTGTAGACAAGGAATTTTGCAACTATCTGTGTTGATTCTGCACTTAGACAAGTAGCAACATGTTTCAACAGGTTTGTTTATGCTACATGTGAGCTTAGTCTTCCCCTTTCACTATTATAACTATTATTGCCAGTGTAGATTAGCAGTGAAATACAATTTTTATTAAATTCTTGGAGCTTGAGGTCAAATTGATAGCTAAGATATAAAAATTCCTTGAAATGACAAGCAATTTATAAATATGGTGTTCACTTATAAGTTAGTTACATGAAAAGTACCAACATAAACAAACTTTTTATGATTGTTTCTATTAGTCAAGAACTCTGACTTTGTTTTTTATATCTATAAAAAATGTAATTTTAATTTCTATAGGTCAAATTATGAGCTTAAATGTGAAAAAATAGGTAGAATTGACGCACAACTTATGAATATGGTGTTCACTTATATGTTTAGTTACATGAAAAATACTAACATAAACAAACTTTTTTTTGCTGATTCTAATAGCCAATGCCTATGCCTTCATTTTTTACATTTAAAAAAAAAATTCTCATTTGATACCCCAGAGGTCAAATCGTGACCTCAAATTTTGGTTACAGTGTAACTTTTTTATTTTTCAACCTAGAGTTCTAAAACTGCATATTTGGATTCCTTGTCGTTTTCTGATTCTAAATATATATACTTTTATATAATTATGACAATTATTACCCAAGTTATGGCTCGCCAAATGTTAGTAACCTCGCGAGTGACCTCAAATTGCCCGAGGTCATATCTCTTGAACCGTTGGTCGGATTGACCTTATAATTTCAGAAATGGATTCAGGGCTCACAAACTCCCTATAAACCAAATTTCAGCAAAATATGAGAGATGAGGGTGTTAATTTCAATTTTTTTTGGTTGATCTGACAGAGAATGACCCAAAACTGTTATGTTAAGAGTGACGGAAACAATTTCAAAATTAGCTAATGGAGGAAATGCAAATGATGTAGTTTCTGAATTTAAGCACGATACCACAAGGCAGCAAAAGGAACTAACAGCTGAGGATTACATCCTAAATGAAGTTTACAAATACATCAAGAAATGTTCTGATTACTACCAGGTTGCTGAAGTTGCTAGACCATCCAGAACAAGATCTGAAAGTAGTTTTACAAAAGACTCAGTGATAAATTGGCTGACAGAATATATAGAACAGCTGTGGAAAGGAATCACAGAGAGATTAAAGCATTTTGATAAAGATGGATCAACTGCCTGGAGTGAAGCACCAGCTGAAGGGACACACTCCATTCTTGGTTACATTGTTGAACACAAAGGATCCATTAAGCCATCTCATTTGACTAAGCTGTGCAGAATTGTGAAGGAGGGTCCAGCTCCAGGCACTAGATCTGCTGTAATGATCACACAGAAAGCCATTGATCAGTGGTCAAGCATACATGGCGGTAAATTCACAACAAATGCCTACATGCAAGGTCTAACATCGTCCACTGTTGCTGCTGCAATGAATAAATAAACTTAAGGTGAGTTATAAACTGTACATTATTGTATTATTATGTTTAGCTAAAACAATTTGTAATTGGTATGTTGTCAATTCAAGAGTTTACTATCATTAACCTATCTAGTGGTGTAAGGGAAAAAAAAGTAAATTCAGAGCTGTGCTCCAGTAAATTTTTTCAAATCTGGAGTCATGCAGATGCACACACTATGCATCCCACTTGTTCCAGCCAAAAAAAAACACTTTGGGGCATAACATCGCAAATTTAGAAAAGCCTGAGAGCTGGAAACTTGAAACTTAATTGTTGATATGCTTCTTTTAGATTACATAAAACTAACCTCTTGATATTTTTTTTTCATTCACCATTTTCTTTTATTGTTACGCAGTCTTTCTTGCCTGCCATTCATCTACTTATTTCATCATTTCTAAAAAACTCTAAAACTGTGTTATTTCCAGTGGCAATTCCTTCCCCATCTTTGGATTCAATGATGACAATACTCCCTTTTCTTTTACAAGCTGCTGAGCCTGAGCAACCATTCTTTGTGAACAGTTAAATTCTTGAATTAGTTTTCTTACTCATAGTGATGGTGCAAAAAACAGTTAGAATAATTTGGTCATGTTTATCTGAGTTTTGATATTTATCTTTCAATGTTTGGACAACTACTTCTGGCTCAGACAGTTTGTCTACATTTGATGGACCTGGCTCTTGAGGAATTTCACCTACCATATCTAAGTGGCCAAAATACAAAGTTCAGTAAGAAGACATTTTTGTTGGGAGGTATGCTTCATTTCTTTGAATCTTGCGCTTGACAATTAGACTTTCCCCAATCATGGCATCTCATTCATTGCTGACAATTCAGCCTCCTTATCAACAAAAACCATCTGATGACATGGTTTCCACAGTAGTAGCAGATGAGCTTGATAATACTTCTGGTTCTGCTATATTTTGAACTTGTAACAGATAAGGAAAATTTTTTTCTGAATTATGAGCATAACTTTTGGCCTGGCTTCAAATGATTTGGAAATTTTTCTATCAGTGATTGTGAAGCAGGCCAAAGATCAGAAGATTTTAATTTATTGTAAGAATTGAATGGATCATAATATTTTGATGACATTTTATCAGCATATAGTCAAAACCTGAACACATACAAATTTAACATTAAATATAGGTACAAATTATATTAGGTACTGTGATGAAAATTATTGTTCTTTTAGAGTAGCAAATACTTTAATATTTGCAAAAATCTTAATACATATATTTATATACATACATATATATGAACTATTTGTGAAGTTATCTTAAATAAAATGCTCAAAATTTTCAACATGCACAATTTCAAATGCTTGTGGAAAGCAAACCCATGGAGATCCCACTCCAATTCTTTGCTTTGAATATGCTTCATCTAAGTCTTTACTTATGCCAATTTTCGTGACCTTGAACTCTGACCTGAGGTCAAGGTCAAAGGTGAAATATAAACAACTTTTTTTAATGGAATGTACGCAGCACTCTGCGCATAAAATTAAAGTTATTCTGCTGTCTTTTTGAGCAAAAATCAGTGAGCTGACCTGACACTTGTCGTGGAATGCCTCAATAAAACAACACATTTTTCTGGTTCTATTTGACATACTTCTTTCAAATCTGACCTTCATTTCTTTAGCAAATAACACAACTTACGAAAACTTGATTGTTTCATAACTTCGTTTTGGTTCATTTGCACAAAAAAAAATGAAGGTCAGATTTGAACAAAGCATATCAAATACTACCAGAAAAATGTATTGTGGTATTCAAACTACACCAGGTTCTTTGCATAATAATTACCAATTTGATTTTTGAAATGACATAAGAACATTAGAAATTTTTATAGTGAGCACACTAGGGGCCACTTCAGCCCATCAAGGTGGCTCCACTATGTAAAAACTGCCTGTACATTGGCAACAACCAATTTTTACAAAACTAATTATCAATTTAAAACTAGAGCTAGAAACTCTGGATCCAGAGAATTAGTCATAATAGGCTACTTTCCACAAATAAGTTACACTATATCTATTTATAACTGACATGCAAATATATCAGATCCAAAGAATCCAGTCAATCTCATTACAGTACCCATCAATACCAGTACCTTACCACCAAAAATAAGTCACAGTCCATATCAATTGCAGACCAAGTCACAATTAACAACCATATACATTACAATATATATACTTAGGAGGAAAAGTGTAGGTGTGGCTGTAAAGACTGTATAGTAGGGTGACAATAAAAATCGAAAGTTGGAGTTTTTCATTCGCCATTTGTTCAATGCTGCTACTACATGAGAAAACAATGTACTGTAAATATTAGGTCATTCAGATAATATTTAAGGGTGTCTCAAGTGAGGTAAATAATTCTCCTTATTCATTAATATTTTTTTTAATTACTTATTACGATTGGAGGACGCCTGTACTTAAACTTTATGAACTAAAACTAATGTTTATTTACTTTAATTAAAAAAAATAATTTATTTTTACTAGGTAATGAACAATTAATTTGTGTTATAAGGAGAATTATTTACCTCACTTGAGACACCCTTAAATATTATCTGAATGACCTAATATTTACAGTACATTGTTTTCTCATGTAGTAGCAGCATTGAACAAATGGCCAATAAAAAAACTCCAACTTTTGATTTTTATTGTCACCCTACTATACAGTAATGTAGAATGTGTGCGCACCCATTTAAAGGTGTCTGTGGGGCAAGTGAAGATCATGAGTTTTTCAATACCTCTCAGTACTATGGGGGGTACCACTCAATAGAGGAATCTCTTTAAATGGGGTGTGTAAGGACAGAGAGTATCCCCTAACCCAAGATGCTGCCTCCCTATATCCTACAACACTTGTGTTGAGCTGTGGGACTTATCACCTAAATGCACATATGAAATAAACTAGTACCATTCATGCAATAAAAATGGGCTTAAACACTATCACCAGATGTCCCTTGCAGACATCAAACTATCCAACCTTCATTTGAAAGAATCAAGTATCTGAAGTCACCACTTCTTCTGTCAGACTGTTCTAAAACTTAATTACTCTGTAAAACTGTTTTCTTAAATTTGTTCTACATCTTGGCTTAAATAATTTCATACTATGACTTCTAGTCTGGTTATTGGGATCTTTAATGAAAAGAATCAATCTATCTTATCCAACCTTTTTATCATTTTATACACCTCCATCATATCACCCCTTAACCACCACCTTTTTAATGAGAACATGTTTAGATACACCAGTCTTTCCTTATATGTCAATTGTCTTAGAGATGGGATCATTCTTGTTACTTGTTTCTGTACTTTTTCCTATTTTTCAATATCTTGTATCAAATAGGGACTATTAAATTAAATACAGTATTCAAGGAAGGGTCTCACACATGACTCCAGATTCCTGGGATCTTGGGAGCATTGCTCCAGTAAATTTGACCATGAGAAAAAGTAAATTTGGGTTTGGGTTTTGTTCATCTGCTAGATGTTATGCAATTTTTTTGCGTATACATTCTTGTACAAACCAATTTTTTTAAATTACAAATTTAGTTATTTTAAGTTTAGTTGGTAATTCCATATTTAACAATTATTTTTATTTTTTGTTAAGCTTCAATGTTTTGATAATTAAAATTTTATTAAAACGTATATTTTTTTAATATAAAATTATCAGGATTGGACTATGTTCCATTGATCTCAGCCAGGTTTGATAAATTGGCCAGATAATTACTTATGTGGTTTTAAGTAATCCACCATGACTCTAGAATTGAAGTTTAGTTAAGTTTAAACTTACTTTTACTTTTACTTACTCTTCCTTACTTTTACTAAGTTTAAAGCACTTACTTTTACTTACTTTCATTGTACTATATTTACTTACTTTTACCATACTATATTTACTAACTTTTACTTATTTTGTATTTTTTCAGGTAGTCAATAATCAATAATGATCCTAATATTGATGAAGTTGGAGAAAAGTGAGGGTGTTTAAAAGGGGTTACTTTTGTGGTCAATGCAAGAACAAATATTCAAAGAAGAAAACTGGGAGGAACATTTTAATTCCAAAAAAAATATTTGTTACAATACAAGAGGTCCAGAGTTTGGGCCCACAGCTTAGATATTACAGTAAAGAAATACCAGGATGAAGTGCAGCAAAGAGATACGGCAAAGCAGTCATTTAGTTTTGTTCACAAAATGTGCTAGTGCTAGACCTCAGAAAAATGAACCAACTTCATCAACTGCTAATCTAGAAAATGAAACTTTTTCACTAGATGTTTCACAGACTGAAGAAAGTGCTTCTCCTCCACCTAATAAACAAAAGGTAAGTGAGGAATCTGCGAATCAGACTAACAAAACTGCTTTAGAGGAATTTGAAAATTCCCAAATCCAGAAGACATTGAATGCAATTTTGCGCCTAACAAAAGAAACTCACCAAGCTGTTGTGGTTAATAAAGAGAAGTCAAAATATGCCAAGTTCAAGTGTTGCATCCAAATCTAATAAAGCAAAAAGCAACAACATCGTCCACTGTTGCTGCTGCAATGAATAAATAAACTTAAGGTGAGTTATAAACTGTACATTATTGTATTATTATGTTTAGCTAAAACAATTTGTAATTGGTATGTCTTCAATTCAAGAGTTTACTATCATTAACCTATCTAGTGGTATAAGGGAAAAAAAAAGTAAATTCAGAGCTGTGCTCCAGTAAATTTTTTCAAATATGGAGTCATGGTCTCACATATGAAATGTATAGTTGCTTTATAATATTAGGCAATTTGTATTCAATATGGGTCTGCATGAGATTGAGTCTAGCATTTGCTTTATTTCTGATTTCCATAGTTATTTGAGGGTTTAAGTTCATTAGTCACAGTGACACCCGTCTCTCTTTTTATCATCATTTCTAATCCAAATTCCATTCATATTGTATTAATTTCTGGATTTTTTGGCCCAATATGCATAACCTTGCACTTATCAATATTAAATCTCATCCCTCACTTATTTGCCGAGGCTGTTGCTCTAAGTCTTTTTGTATTGTCATTGCTCCTGACTTAACATTATAGCCTAATTTTGTATCATCAGCAAATTTTGAGGTTTTACACGATAGGCCTCTCTAGATCATTTATATAGGCAACAAAAAGCAGAGGTCCTAACACAGACTCCTGTGGGACTCCACTCAATATGGGTCTCCATGTAGACTCATTTCCATTTAGATGAACTCTGGCTGAGAAGCAGAAAACATTCTTCTATCCAGTCAGCTATATAACCTCTTATACCATAGGCTCTAACTTTTACCAACAATCTTGCATGAGGAACAGTATCAAATGCTTTTGCAAAATCTAAGTATACTATATCTACTGGCTCTTTATTGTCCAAATGACTTGCCATATGATATGGTAAATAGCAGCTCAGTTTTAAGAAAAATCTGGATACTTTCATGAATGAAAGATTAAGTTATATATAGAGTAGTCTTGGCTTAAGTTATGTATGCTACTTTGGTAGATCTGTAAATAGTTTATGTTAATTAGCCAACTTCAAATGACACTTTGCACAATTTTGAAATAAAATATAAGGCAATATCCTATTTTGATATCCCAAATTATTCAACTAACCAAAAATAAATGAATAGCATCCTAAAGTATTTAACAGAATTAGCTTTATTTTAATGAATTATTTCATTGATTTTTTTAATGAAAAAACATGGCTGAAACGCCTAGTTAGGTCAACTGTATGCCCTTGATGATTGGTTAGGTTAAGTTGATATTTTTGTTAGTTTAAGTGAAAATATCATGACTTAACCTAACCAAAATATCAACTTAACCTAACCAATCATGAAGGGTGTACAGTTGACCTAACCAGGCAGTCAATTTTCATGTTTCAATCAATTTTAAGTAACTTTCACTAAAAATGTGAGCATTTATTTTTAATACAGACGAGTGTATCACACAGGATACTGCACTATCATCATTATGTCAGGAAACAACTATATATACACAAACAACTATATATACACATTCACCTGCTTGTATTTGGGATGCTATTTATTTTGTAATTTAAATAATTTGGGATGCCAAAATAGACCACCACCAAATATAGCTCATAACTTGGATAACCTTGATAGGCCTGAGCAGCTTCATATTTTCCAAATGTAATATAAAAGCACCCAATTTTTCCTTAAAACTAAGGAGGGTATTAGTTACTTTTCAGCCCAGAATGTTTCCTGACAACTTTGAGAGGTTCTACATTAATGTCTCAACAGGTACAAAACATTTCCATTACAAATGTTTAGTTTAAAAGATAGTTATTTTGTTAAGAAATTTTTTTTTTTGAAGGGGTATTCTATCACTACCATAACAGGTGGCGGCACCATCTAGCTATGAACTATGTAAGCATTTTTTAGGTAGCCAATCACAGGCCTCTATTTTGTCACATGACCTAATCCAGCAAATCACTGACCAATCTGTTTCCTCATTCATCTCCTGTTTTCAGTTCAAATTCAGAATTGACATGGCTATCGAGTGTAACTAGTGCCCTCCCATTCCAGCTCACATTTTCACACTGTTTTAAAAATAACTAAGCAAGCCTCAATTTTCTTCACTCACATGGTGTTCACCCTTTAAATGCAGTGTCCAATTTATATAATTTAGGTCTCGGGGGTACGGGGGCAGAGTAAAGATCACGCATCACAAATTGATCAGTATAGGGTTTTATATTTTTGAATTTCTGATACTAAAATGCCAATCAATATCGATCAATTTGTCATGCGTGATCTTTACATTATACAAATGATAATGTAATAACATTCATGTTAGGTTAGGTTTTCCTCATGGTTTTTGATGTGTTTCATGACATTCTTACCTTCATTTTCATTGGAAATGATGTTTTTCACCCCCCAAAAAATGATTCCCCACAGGTTCCCCAATATTAATGGGGTAGGGGATAGGTATATCGTAACAACTGGTCATTTCCGATGAAAATGAAAGTCAGATTCGCATGAATCACATCAAAAAACCATGAGAAAAACCTAGGTTTCATGGGAAATAGCAGTCTGGGCTGAAAAGTAACAATTACCCTAAGGAGCTACTTACTATTCATTACCCCTCAGTAGATCTAGAGATATCACCCAAATTTCAAAAATTAAACTATATGACCATAATCTACATCATACTTTTTCAAGAGTGCCGTACTATTTTTTGTGCAAATATATTATAAGCAAGTTATGAAATATATCATCTCTGCTATTCATTCAGTGTGTTTTGGGGGCGTGTCTTTTTTCTGAACAGGACGTCCTCTCCGCGGATAGGATGCAAAAAGTATATTTGGTGTGGTTATATGGCTAAATTATTGGCAGAAATAGATTCAGCGTACACGATAACTTATTCATATTTTAGTAAAGGATATCTATTACAAATTGGAATTCATCCTATTCATATGTTGATGTCATTTGGCAGCTAGCAATGCTCCTATACAGCCTAGGCCTACATCATTAAAAATGTCAGGATGAACTTTGAATTTTTCGTAATGTTCATGTAAAGTGTATTTGCCTCTGTTGATGATGGCTCATTCGACGTCGTTGTATTTGGTGGTCACAATTTCATGCAATTTGTTTACTAGCTCTATAATAGATTTCAGATTCCGGTCAATGGCTTGTTTGAAGACTTGGTTGAGTGATTCACAGTTGTTGTTTATCCATCGTGTGAGTGATGTATCTAGATTCATTGTGTGTGATGACTTCATGTGAGTATGCAAGCTTTTCTCAAGCAAGAGAATGATTAGTGTTGAAATAATGCATGAAGTTGCTACTGATGGATACAATGAGGCATATAATTATTTACCACGCATCAGTAAGGCTATCAATTTGTGATGCATGATCTTTACAGGGGCTCTGTCCCCATACCCCCCCGGAGACCTAAATTATACAAATGATAATATAATAACGGTTACTATATCTCTGTAATAATAGTTACTCTGGCCCATGACTCCAGATTTGAAAAAATTTACTGGAGCACAGCTCTGAATTTACTTTTTTTCCCCTTACACCACTAGATAGGTTAATGATAGTAAACTCTTGAATTGACGACATACCAATTACAAATTGTTTTAGCTAAACATAATAATACAATAATGTACAGTTTATAACTCACCTTAAGTTTATTTATTCATTGCAGCAGCACCAGTGGACGATGTTAGACCTTGCATGTAGGCATTTGTTGTGAATTTACCACCATGTATGCTTGGCCACTGATCAATGGCTTTCTGTGTGATCATTACAGCAGATCTAGTGCCTGGAGCTGGACCCTCCTTCACAATTCTGCACAGCTTAGTCAAATGAGATGGCTTAATGGATCCTTTTTGTTCAACAATGTAACCAAGAATGAAGAATGTCCCTTCAGGTGCTTCACTCCAGGCAGTTGATCCATCTTTATCAAAATGCTTTAATCTCTGTGATTCCTTTCCACAGCTGTTCTATATATTCTGTCAGCCAATTTATCACTGAGTCTTTTGTAAAACTACTTTCAGATCTAGTTCTGGATGGTCTAGCAACTTCAGCAACCTGGTAGTAATCAGAACGTTTCTTGATATATTTGTAAACTTCATTTAGGATGTAATCCTCAGCTGTTAGTTCCTTTTGCTGTCCTGTGATATCATGCTTAAATTCAGAAACTATATCATTTGCATTTCCTCCATTAGCTAATTTGGAAATTGTTTCCATCACTCTTAACATAACAGTTTTCCCTCCTTTATAAAATATATTTTCTACAAATTCTGCACTAACTGTGGCTTTTTGAGCTACTTGCAACATAATCTTTGTTACATAGGAAATCAATACATAGAACTTGGCACTAATTTCTTTCTCTTGTGGATGATTAAAAAAAAAACAATTTTCCACATCTGTCAAATTGATCAAATTCATAATTAACTATGCGAGTATCAGATTTGAGTTTTGGTCTCTTAAAACCAATGATATTGTCAAGAACCATATTGGTATAGTCAAGGCCTGATCTCAGATTTGAAGTGATTCTGAATAGTCTAAAAGCTCACTTAGTTTACAAATTTTCTTCAATGCATCAACGTGGGCTCTGTTCACAAGATGCATTAAGTCCCATTGAAATTTGAAATTTTCTCCAAACAACTTTTTCATTTCGTTTTTAAATGGCTCTTTGTCCTTACAAAAAGCCCCATCTCCAACCATTCCAGATACCTTGGATTTAATTGCTTCTTCAGATAGTTTCAAGTGATTAGGAGACTTCAACACATCAAAAATTTCATTGGCCAAATAAACTCCTGATTTGCTGCATACTAAATTTATCCCAGCAAGTTTTACAGTCTTATCTTCTTCACTCATAACTAATACAACTAGCATGCTTAATCCCAAAATTGTTCCAATGTCAGCTGTTATTGTTACTGAAGTTTGTTCTAAGAACCACTTTACAGTTTGTTCTTTAAGTTGAATTATCTAATAGCTCACAAATTGTCTCGCACGCATGTGTGCTATGATTCAAATTTCCAACCTCACAACCTGACCTATGTAATACAGCTAGAAGTACTGGATATAGAGCCCATGCAGTGTTTGTTTTCATTATGTAGTATAAGATGTTGCCACATAAGTCTTCTATGCGTTTAGTAGTGTTCCGAGAAGATGTTTTCATCACTTCATAAACAGCAGCTCTTTGATGATGCTGAAGTTTAATTAAATGTCTCTTCAGGTGGGTTTTCAGATTTCTAAACCATCTCTTGATTTTCTCCTTGTTTGCATACATAGGTTAAATCTTTAACATTGAAGTAACCTTTTATATTAGAATGTTTGTCTGAAGCACAAGCTTTGGGGTCTGTGCAAGCTATGCAATATAATGTAAACATTTTATCATAAGAAGCATCATCAATATCTTCTTGATTATCATCATCATCATCCTCAACAGCTGTATCTACATCAGGCATATTAGTGTCACTATTTGCAATGTTTTCCATTATATCACTTGGTACTGAAAATGAATCATCAGCATGCCCTAGATCCTTCTTTTCCACCAATTTGAATATAGATTTGATCAAATCATTGTTCAGGATTTTTGTATTGATTTACACTTGCTTAAATGGGCTATGGAAATGTCAAATTTATTGCTTTTTGCTTTATTAGATTTGGATGCAACACTTGAACTTGAAGGCATATTTTGACTCTTCTCTTTATTAACCACAACAGCTTGGTGAGTTTCTTTTGTTAGGCGCAAAATTGCATTCAATGTCTTCTGGATTTGGGAATTTTCAAATTCCTCTAAAGCAGTTTTGTTAGTCTGATGCGCAGATTCCTCACTTACCTTTTGTTTCTTAGGTGGAGGAGAAGCACTTTCTTCAGTCTGTGAAACATCTAGTGAAAAAGTTTCATTTTCTAGATTAGCAGTTGATGAAGTTGGTTCATTTTTCTGAGGTCTAGCACATTTTGTGAACAAACTAAATGACTGCTTTGCCGTATCTCTCTGCTGCACTTCATTCTGGTATTTCTTTACTGCAATATCTAAGCTGTAGGCCCAAACTCTGGGACCTCTTGTATTGTAACAAATTTTTTTTTTGGAATTAAAATGTTCCTCCCAGTTTTGCTTCTTTGAATATTTGTTCTTGCATTGACCACAAAAGTAACCCCTTTTAACACCCTCACTTTTCTCCAACTTCATCAATATTAGGATCCATTATTGATTATTGACTACCTGAAAAAATACAAAATAAGTAAAAGTTAGTAAATATAGTATGGTAAAAGTGAGTAAAAGTAAGTAAATATAGTACAATGAAAGTAAGTAAAAGTAAGTGCTTTAAACTTAGTAAAAGTAGGTAAGTTAAAGTAAGTTTAAATTTAACTAAATTTTAATTCTAGAGTCATGGTGGATTACTTAAAAAATCACAAGTAATTATCTGGCCAATTTATCAAACCTGGCCGAGATCAATGGAACATAGTTCAATCGTGATAATTTTATATTAAAAAAATATACGTTTTAATAAAATTTTAATTATCAAAACATTAAAGCTTAAAAAATAAAAATAATTTTTAAATATGGAATTACCAACTAAACTTAAAATAACTAAATTTGTAAATTAAAAAAAATTGGTTTGCACAAGAACGTATACGCAAAAAAATTGCATAACATCTAGCAGATGAACAAAACCCAAACCCAAATTTACTTTTTCTCATGGTCAAATTTACTGGAGCAATGCTCCCAAGATCCCAGGAATCTGGAGTCATGCTCTGGCCCACATACAGACATACAAACAGGACAAATTCTAATTTATCTGCAATATATATCCTTTACTAAAATATGAATTTAAGTTAAATCGTGTATGGTGAATCTATTTCTGCCAATAATTTAGCCATATAACCACAACAAATATACTTTTTGTGTCCTATCCATTGACTTGTCATCCTATCTGCGGAGAGGACGTCCTGGTCAGAAAAAAGACGTGCCGGTGTTTTGGTATGATTTTGCAGGTGATCACATTTTACAAATAACTGCCTCGCAGCCACAGTAGAAATACAGGATGTCACACGATTGGTAGAGCATATGAATGAATAGCAAAAACACAGGTCCTATTATATTTCATAACTTCCTGATAACGTAAATTCACCCTTAATTCTATTCAATTTCATAATCCAACCCGAGACACATTTTTTGAATTCGGAGTAAGGGTGGCAATCTTGGCTACGCTAACTTCCACAATTCTGGAAAATAGACTACCAAATACTGCAAAACACACTAATTCCAGACTGTAACACCGAGGATACCAGCTTCCGTCTACGTGTGTTTTTGGCAATTTTAAGTTGAAATAACTTAATGACTTAGAAGTAGGAATAATAGTTGTAGTAACAATAGGCCCCCAATGGCTTTACTGGACAAAACAAATAGCCTAACTAATTACAACTAAATTACAGTAATAAGCTTACCATACTTAAATTAGATATCCTGATAAACACCTTTAACTCCGAAATTAACTTCAAGTACTATGATTATAGAATCCATAAAAGATATAAAAGATATAAAAGAAATTTACTTACCATTTTTGTTATTCACGTACTCATCGCCATTAAAAAGACTGAACTGTTGCCATTTACTGAGAGAATTCAAGTGGGAAAAAGTAAGACTTAGTGATTTTCAAAATATTATTTAGACCAGGAAATTGAGAATCTGGGGGCTCAAAGAAGCGGGGAAATGGCTGTTTTTTTAACGCTTGCGAGTCACTAACCAGGCATAAGGAAATATGGTGGAGACGAGTTGTGCATATAATTGAAAAATAAACGAATAACGACCGGCAAAATATAATTTTCAAGTAAATTTGAGTAGTTTAGGTCACAGGGGTGCTCTAACCTGTGCACCCAGGCATATTTGTGCCCACGAAGCCATTTCGGTGTGCCGCCGAGTAGCCCCCAGATAAGGTTTTAGAGACCGGTTAATAGAAAGAAAATTGCAATTAAAATCAGCTAATAATATTTTTTATGTGTTTTATGTATTATTTTATGTGTGCCCGCTTGTGCTCCAGCATTTGGAAATGTGCCAGCCTGCGAAAAAGTTTGAGCACCCCTGGTTTAGGATAACGGAGAGGGCTCTAATAATTTTTTTGATAATGATAAGTTTATATATATATATATATATATATATAATTTTTTTGATAATGATAAGTTTATATATATATATATATATATATATATATATATATATATATATATATATATATATATATGTATGTATAGCCCCCTCCCCGCGGGTGGTCTTTCTGGGGTGGATCGCCCGCGGGCTCCTGCCTCCATGTGGCGAGGGGGGTCAGCCGTGGCTGGGGCCCTGCCGGGTCCCCCGCCCGGTTGCGAAGTGGACTTTTAGCATACCCTGCTATCCTACAGCCCCCTCTTTCCTGTCTTCCCCTCTTTACCCTCTTCCTTGCCCCCCTCTGTTTTTTCTGCTTTCTCTGTTCACTTCGCGCGCCCCGTGGGCTGCCGGGGCTGGTCGCTGGGGGTCTCGCTCCCATGGCTGGGGCCGGACTAAGTTGGCTGGTAGGGTGCCCAGGCCTGGGACCCTGGGGGGCCTTGGTCTTTGCTGCCGGCGGGGGAGAACTTTCGACGCTGCAAGGGCCCCTTTTGAAACGGCGGTACCTACATGGGACGAGGCACCCATCCCCCGCCGGCGTGCGCTTGGTCCCCTTGGGCCCCGGGTAATCGGTTCCCCGCGGCCCCGGGCGCGAAACAATAAAAATTTTTTTTTTTGGAAACACTTACAAATCTAATGGACCTCGTTGACGACCCGGCTTGTGCATCTGACCTCCCTCTGACTACCTCTTTGGACCTTGGGTCTGGTAAGGGCAGTCAGCAGCCCTCGCCCACCCCGTCTGCTCTTCTTGCCGACACCTCCTCTCCCTCTCTTCCCCAGGCTCGTGGCGCCGCTGCCCGACCCCCGCCAGTAGCGGATGGACCTGCAGTGGACCCCCCGACCCCTGGATCCCCCCGTATTCCACGTCCCGATAGGGACCCACCTGCTTTTTCGCCCTCAGGTGGGAAGCCCCCTCGGCCCCTGGGGGACGTGGGACCCGACGTCGCCGTCCGCCTTTCTCGTCTCCCCGTCCCCTCGAAGTACCGGTGGTGTTTGGCCCGACGTCTTCGCTCGGCCTTAGGACGGTGGACAAGTTCCTCGTCCTCCGCCCCTCCTCCTCCAAGCCCCTCCCCACTAACCATGAACGCCTCTTTCGAGCGATCCATGGGGTGAGGGGGACGGCTCGTTTTGACCTTCGGCCTCAGAGGGATGGCTCCATTCTGATAAGGTCGCGTTCCTCTGTCGAAACCACCTCTCTGCTCGCTATCCCCAATGTCCTGGGCTGCGGGATTACGGTATCCCCCCCACCCCCGCCTCAATCAGTGCCAGGCAGTTGCGGTTCCTCATATGGGCAATATGGGCAGCCGCACAGGGCGGCATTTGTGGAGGGGCGGCATGAGCGCCTGCAAAAAAAATAAAAATAAAAATAAGAATAAATAAATAAATAAAAATAAAAAATAAAATAAATAATAAAAGATCAATAAATATATTTTTATTAATAAAAAACCATCTATTGCATTTTCCATAAACCTTCCCATAAAAGACCTAAACAATGCAAAATGTTTCCAGATTAATATTATTGGGAATAAAGGCCCATACTTTAACATATGTAATGTTATTTTTCTGGGTTTGGTTAAATAGTGAAATGTATATTATTTATTACAGAACGAATCTTCACACTAAGCCACTAAGGTCTGTCAAATAACCGCAAATGGATAAGAAGAGGTCAAAGCTATCAGGTGCTCAGTTTAGAAAAAAGAGGAAAGAAGAAGAGGAGAAACGAGCAAAAGATAAAGGTATAGATCTATGTCATCTACTCTTCACTGCTATATTGCACTGCTATTTTGTGATATAGCTTTCTGAGTCATTTGAAGTGTACTATTATGTATATAATTAGCCATTAACCAAGGAGGTTGTATTATTCATTTGTTTCCTATTCTAAAAGTTTAATAAATTGTGCTTAATAACATGTTAAATTAATTGTACTAGCCTATTCATGCATTGGTCTGTTATGTTCTATTTTACTATTTGCAGGGGCACTTTTGAAATATTTTGGAACACCCTCTGCCACTAGCCAGGATGAGAAGCCGTCTACTTCTGCCATTATTGAGGCTGAGGAGCCATCTACCTCCTCAGCCTCACATATGTCTCCACAAATGCAGTCTGATCCTGAGGATGAAGACCCATTTGCTTCTACTTCTCCCCGGCAGGACTCTTCAGGTGAGTTTGTGTGCACATATGTCTGTGAGTGTGTGCGTGTGTGTGTATGTGTATGTGTGTGCATCCCTGCAAAGCATTTTGCAAACAGTTATAAATTATAATGTTATTATCACTGGGTCTGGGTTACTGGGTATGTGTGGTGTTTCACCACCATAATTCCATAACACCACCACCATAACAAAGTGCTGTGAATAATGTGTTATCTAACTTAGGTGTGTATACTAATGAGTAATGCTCTTGTTCTTTCTATTAGAAATGCCTGGAGCAGAATCGCCTCCTGAGGATGAGTCTCTGTCCACCGACCCTGCTAACTGGCCTTCAGTTCTGACTGAGAGAATTCGGACACAACTGGTTTCCAGGGGACCAAGTCAAGTACCATCTGACTTTGTATTCCCTAGAAACGACAGTGACGGAAGAAGTTTCCACCATCAATACTTCAGGAAGTCATTGGTTAGTGGGGAAAATATAACCAGAAGTTGGTTGGTCTATTCCTTAAAAAACAACAGCCTTTTCTGTTTCTGTTGTACATTATTTTCCAAGAGGAAAATAAATTTAACAAGTTTGGGACTCTCGGACTGGAAGCATGCAAGCTCATTGCTCACATCACATGACAACAGTTCAGAACACCTAAATTCTATGAAAATCTGGAAAGAACTGGCAGTGAGGATGAGAAAGGGGGAGACCATTGACAAGCAGGAGATGGCACTTCTGGAGGCTGAGAAGTTGAGATGGAGAGCGGTGCTGACACGTCTCACTGCTATTGTGCATTCTCTGGCAGTTAGGAATTTGGCACTAAGGGGACATACAGAAAAATTGTTCTCACCATCAAATGGCAATTTTCTGAAAGAAGTTGAACTGATGGCACAATTTGATCCTATAATGCAAGAGCACATTAACCGTGTCCAAAAAGGGACCTCCAGTCACACCAGCTACCTCGGCCACCACATACAAAACGAACTCATTGATTTGTCGAGCAGCAAGACCATTTCAGCAATGGTGAGCGACATCAAACAATCAAAGTTTTTTTCAATAATTCTAGATTGCACTCCAGATATCAGCCACACTGAACAGTTGTCAGTTGTGATTCGGGTTGTGTCACTGGAGGGGAAGCCCCATATAAAGGAACATTTCATGGGGTTTTTGGAGGCAGAGGAGTCCACTGGTCAACATTTGGCATCTCTGATTCTGAAGAGACTGGAGGAGCTAAAAGTTCCTTTCATGGACTGTAGAGGACAATCATACGGCAACGGGGCCAACATGAGGGGAAAAAACAAGGGTGTTCAATCCAGGCTCCTAGAAATTAATCCCAGAGCTCTGTTTGTTCCATGTGGGGCTCATTCTCTGAATTTGCTTGTGGCCGATGCTGCTAAGGGATCTATTGATGCCACAAGTTACTTTGGCATCTTGCAGAAGCTTTACAACTTGTTTTCAGCCTCCACACAACGATGGGCCATTTTGAAAAAACATGTGAACATCACATTGAAGATGTGGTCTGATACAAGGTGGGAAAGCAAGATCAAGAGTGTGGAGCCCCTGAGATATCAGGCAGCTGCAGTGAGAGATGCACTGATCGAGGTGAGGGACCACACCAAAGACTCTGTAATAAAGGTCGAGGCTCAATCTCTGTCAGAGGAGGTTGGGTCATACCGCTTCGCCATTTGTTCAGTGGTGTGGCATGACCTGTTGTGCCAAATTCAGCATGTGAGCAAGCAGATGCAGTCTCCTAGCATGCACGTTGATGTTGCAGTAAATCTCCTAAAAAAAACAGAGAGAGGTCTCCGCAATTACAGGGCAACAGGTTTTGTGGCTGCACAAATGGCAGCCACAGATATCTGTGAACAAATGAATGTGGAGGCTGTGTTAAAACAAAAACGGCTGAGGTCCACAAAGCGGCACTTCTCCTATGAAGCATCTGATGAGCCCTTGATTGATGCTTTGAAGAAGCTGGAGGTGACATTTTTCAATGCAGTGGTTGATGCTGCAACATCAGCCATTCAGGAAAGATTTTCCACGTTGGAAATTGTGGGAGAGAAGTTTGGAGTGCTGACACATTTCCAAAATCTCACATTTGAGGAGCTGACAGAACAATGTGTGAACCTTAGTACTACACTACACTTTAAGGGACAATCTGACTTGGATGGCAGAGAGCTTGCACAGGAGCTGAAGAACTTGCCTGACTTGCCATCAAAGACCATATCCTTGCTTGAACTGCTGACATTTATCCATGAAAGGGAGCTCTCTGAAATATATCCAAATTTGTGGACTGCTCTCAGAATTGGTCTTACTCTTCCAGTCACTGTTGCTGAAGCAGAGAGGAGCTTTTCAAAGCTGAAGCTCATCAAATCCTACCTGAGGTCAACTATGTCACAGGAACGCCTTACCGGTCTGGCCATCATCAGTATAAATCATACAATTGCTGAGCAGATTTCATATGATGATTTAATTCATGACTTTGCATCAAGGAAGGTAAGAAGAGTCAGGCTTTAGATGGCAGTTGTGCTGTGGTGCAATTTATTTTGTTTCTTGTTCAAAGTGTAGCATAATAATTACCCTCTCTTAAGTGTCTTATTCTATTTATGTGATAGAGCATTTGTACAATTTAGAAATTTGATTCTCTAGTTTATTTATGGCAGTTGTGCAATTTAATTTGTATTTTTCCTGTTCATAGTATCATAATTACATTCTCTTAAGTGAGTTATTCTATTTACGTGATGAAGGATTTGTAAAATTCAGAAATTTGAGTCTTTGTTTTGGTTCTGAAGTTCCAACAATTAGTCCAATAAAAAGTTATTTTGTGAAAGAGTTATGTCTGTCCTTTATTTTGGGGGGATTCGAATGTGTGTGTGTTGGCGAACAGGGGGGGGGGCGCTGAAGGTGAGGTTCGCCCAGGGCGTCATGTAAGCTAGGACCGCCACTGGTGCCAGGGCACAATTTACGCTGCTCGTCTTCTACCCATCCCGGTGGAAGACCTCCAGATTGACCTCGCCTCCCAGGGTGTTGTGAGGGTGTACCGCTTTCCCGACAGATCGCGATCCCCAACCGCCCCTTCTCCTCGGCTACTCCTCACTTTCGACTCACTGGTGCCCCCCGTTTCGGTATTCTGGGGCTTTGGTGAGAGACGAGCGTGCGAATTCTCAGTACGACCATACGTGCCAGATCCTACGCGCTGTTTTCAGTGCAATAGGTTTGGCCACGTGAGCAGCTCCTGCCGTCAGCCGGCCCCGTTGTGTGTCCGTTGCGGCGGCCCTCCCCACCCCTTGCCCTGTACTGCTCCGCCTTCCTGCACCAACTGCCATGGACCACACCCTGCTTCATCCCGCTCTTGCCCGTCCTTCCTCTTTGAAAGGGAGGTTCGGGCCCTCTGTTCATCAGAGTTTCTCAGCGCTCGGGAGGCGCGGGACCGGTTGCGTGGCTGCGAGGCCCGGCGTGGTGCCTCGTACGCCGAGGTTCTCCGTTCCCGGACCCCGTCCTCACCGGCGGTTCCCAACGCGCCTCCACCCCCGTGTCCGCTACTCCCAGTCCATCCTCTGCCGCCCAGCGGACTCCTACCGCGGCTCCCCGTACTACCAGCGCGTCCCCACGTGCTCCCCCCGCGAACGCCGATGCTTCGTCGGCAACCCCCCCTGCTCCTTCTACGCCCTCTCCACCGGCGCCTTCGGCCACCCCCATTCCGGATCGTGACCCGCCGTCACCCATGCGGGCCGCACGACGGAGGGGTAGGGGCCGCAAGCGCCGCGCCAGTGGTGACCCCGAAAGGTTCGAAGCCATAAGCCTCGCATCACCTTCCTCTCCCAAACACAAACGCCCCCTTCGCCCTACCGCCCCGGTGTCCTCACCATCCCCACTGCGCAACCGTTATGCACGCTCCCCCCTGGGTCCCCGACGGCCCTCGTGGTGGGGGCTGAGATACACCCTCTCCGGCCCGGTCGATGGACCCACTGGAGGGGGAACTCGCCCGCCTGGTCGGGGTGGGTGGGACGTGCACGCCCCCGCGCTTGACCCGCATCTCTCTTCTCGACCTGCCAATGCCTCTGGGTGAGGTATTATTTTCCACTCCCCCTCGTAGTCCTGCCTCCCCCGCACCTCCGGTGAAGGGAGGGGCATTCTGGATACCTCTCACATCCACTTCTCTGCATCGCTCTCCCCCGGACGTCCGGGAGACTCCTCTTCTGGAGGACTTGCCGGCGTCTGGTTCCACATCGCCCCCTCGTCGGGGTGACCCTCGCCTTCGCCCTCGTTCGGCGTCCCTCGCTGAACTCCGGAGCTTTCTGATTCCCTCTTTAATCTCGGGCCGCCCGATCGGCCCACCCACCCGATAACCATCCTTTACGCTGACTTTCCTACCCCTCCCTATACCTCGCTCCTGCAGTGGAACATCCGCGGGCTCCTGGTAGGCCTCGAGAGTCTCTCCTCTCTCCTGGCCTCCAGGTGTCCGGCGTGTTTCTGCCTTCAGGAGACGATTCTGGGATCCCGTTCCCTCCCTCGAGTGTCCGGTTACTGCGGGCTCCCTTCCCCGCCTCTCGATGGGGCGGGGAGGGGGGGCGCCGCGGTCTTCGTGCACCGCTCCGTCCCTTTCCGCCCCGCCCCTCCCGCTCCGTACAGTCCTGCAAGCAGTGGCCGTGCGCCTTTCCTTGGGGCGCCAGCTCACGGTCTGCTCTCTTTACCTCTCCCTAACGTACGCCCTCCACCCGATTCTCTCCGTGACCTAATTCTCCAGCTTCCCCGCCCTTTCCTGATTCTCGGGGACTTCAACAGTCGGGACCCGGCCTGGGGGGACGTTTGCTCCACCTTTCTCTCCGGGACCCTTCTCTCCCTTATGGACGAGCTCGAGTTCACCTTTCTGAACGATGGCTCCCCTTGCTGCCTTCACTCGGCCCACGACAGTTTCACCTGTATCGACCTTTCCCTGGTTTCCCTCGAAATCGTGACGGAGTTCACCTGGGAGGTCCTGCCGGATTCTTCCGGCAGTGACCATTTCCCAGTGTGTCTTACCCCGACCCGTCTCCTCCCCCCCACCTCTGTCCGCCCGCGCTGGCTGTTCGCCCGAGCAGACTGGGCCTCATACGCGAGGGGCACGGCGATCTCGCCATCAATTCCTGCCTTTCCCTCCGTCAGTGAGGCCCTCGCCTTCCTCGAGAGTAAGATCCTCTCGGCTGCCGCCAGTTGCATCCCCCGTACCTCTGGCTCCCCCAGGCCGCGAAGCGTCCCATGGTGGACCCCAGAGTGCTCCCATGCCGTTCAGGAGCGGCGCCGTGCCGGCCGCCGCTTCTACCGGACCCGCCAGCTGGAGCACAAGATGAGTTTCAGCGCCTGAAGGCAGTGGCCCGTCGGGTCCTGAAACTGGCCCGGCGTACCTCCTGGCGGAGTTACGTGTCCGGGATCTCCTCCTCGACTGCCCCCTCGACTGTTTGGCGCAAGGTGCGTAGCTTTGAGGGGACCCGTGTCCCCCCTCGACCCCCGGTGCTTCGGGTCGGGGACGACGAGTTCGTCTCCGATCCGGAGGCCGTCGCGAACGCACTCGCGGCGCACTTCGCAGCCATCTCCAGTTCCGATTCCCCCCATCCCGCCGCGACCCACCGGATTTTCCACCTCATAGGGATGACCCCTATAATCACCTCTTCCTTCGCCCGCCCCCGATAATATCCCCTATGACTTGTTACGGCACCTCCACCCCTCTGCTCTCAGCTTTTACTGGACCTCTATAACCGGATTTGGTTGGAGGGTTCATTCCCGACCGGTGGCGTGAGTCCATCGTCGTCCCCATCCCGAAGCCCGATAAAGACCCCTCACTCCCGTCGAACTATCGCCCCATTTCCCTGACATGCTGCGCCTGCAAGGTTATGGAGGCGATGGTCGCCTCGCGGCTGTCCTTACCTGGAGGCGAGTGACCAATACCCTGCTACCCAGGCTGGTTTCCGGCGCTTCCGGTCTACCACCGACCCCCTCCTCCTCCTTAGCCACGACGTGCAGGAGGCTTTCTCCCGGCGTCACTTTGTACTCGCCGTCTTTTTCGACCTCCAGAAGGCCTACGATACTACCGGCGGAGCGCGGTCTTTGACTGCTTACGCTCCCTGGGTTTCGTAGGCTTTCTCCCCTCCTTTATTTATAACTTCTTGTCCGCCCGTTCTTTCCGCGTCCGCATCGGTTCTACCCTCTCTGACCGCTTTCCGTTGGAGGAGGGTGTCCCTCAGGGTAGTGTCCTTAGCGTCCTGTGTTTCTCACTAGTGATGAACACAGTCGCTACGGTCCTGCCTACTTCCGTTCGTAGCTCCCTCTATGCCGATGACCTGGCTATCTATTGCTCTGGCCGCCTCCCGTCTTTGGCTGAACGTCGACTCCAGCTAGCCATCAACGCGGTGGTTCGCTGGGCGTCCTCGGTTGGCTATGCTTTCTCACCCTCTAAGTCTTCCAGTATGCTTTTCCGTCCTCGGCGCCTCCGTCTGTCGCATACCTTCGCCCTTACCCTTGCCGGCACTCCTCTTCCCCTCGTCCCATCCGTTCGATTCCTGGGTATGACCCTCGACGGATTTTTCGGTTGGGTTCCACACCTTAGGCGGTTGCGGCAATCATCTCGCCGCACCCTCTCCCTTTTGAGTCACCTGTCCCACGACCTGGGGGGCGGACAGGCGTACTCTGCTGCGCCTGTACACCTCCCTGGTGCAATCCCGCATCGACTACGGCTGTGTGGTCTACAGCTCCGCCTCCTCTCCGGCACTCCGTATGCTGGATCCTCTTCTCCACCGTGGCCTTCGCCTGGCGTCGGGTGCCTTCCGCTCGTCCCCTGTCGCTAGTCTTCAGGTGGACTGCGGACACCCCCCCCTGCCCCTTCGCCGGGGCCTTCTCATGGCGAAGTGTTACCTTCGCATCTGCCGCCTCCGAGTCCCTACTCTTCTCCGCGATCTCCCAGGCGCTACCCCGGCCTGACACGTGGCATTTCGCTGCCTCTCTGGCCGAGATTTTTCGTCCCTGGGGATCCCCCCACCCTCTATTCTGCCGTTCTCCTTCGACCTGTCGCCCCCCTGGCTGACCACCCCTATCTGCCGCTGCCAGGCGCTCCGTGGCCTGCGTAAGGAGTCTCCTCCTACCGTCCTCCGGTCTTCTTTTCTGGCCCATCTTCCCGTACACTCGGACGACGTTCCCGTCTACACCGACGGCTCGCGCTCCCCTGCAGGTGTCGCGGCCGCCGTCTTCTCTCCGTCGCTGTCACCTACCTCCCGGGGTATCCCCCTGCCGGTTCAGGCCTCCATCTTTTCCGCGGAGCTCTTTGCCCTTCTGGAAGCCCTCCGTCTGGTATCGGGTTTTTCGCGGTCTTCCTGTACCATTTTTCGGACTCGCTGAGCGCCCTTCAGCGCTCGAGCGCTATGATTCCCCGGACCCCCTCGTACGCCTTATTCAACAGGAGTACCATGTCCTGCACACCGTTCACCGGATCCGGGTCACCTTCTGCTGGGTTCCTGCCCATGTTGGTGTTTCCGGTAATGAGGCGGCTGACCGCACAGCCCGGTCCGCCGCCTCGATGCCTCCCCTCCCCCGCCCGCTCCCCTTCTCTGACTATGTGCAGGTCTTTCGTCCTCTACGACCGCATATGGCAGCAGTCCTGGGACGATGCCACCGGAAATAAACTCTGGTCCATCCGCCCCCGCCTGTCATATTGGGCGTCCTCTTTCCACCGCTCCCGACACAAAGAGGTCGTCCTTGCGCGGCTTCGCATCGGCCATACGCGCCTCACGCACGGCTATCTTATGTCCCGGCAGGAGGCTCCTCGTTGCGCCTCCTGCCAGTCGCCCCTCACCGTCTCTCACATCCTTGTGGAATGCCCCACCCTGTCGTCAGTACGTCGTCGCGCCTTCCCGTTCCTTCTGATTTCCCCCTCCCCGATCGTTTACGTCTTATGCTCGCTGAGAGCCCTCTCTTCTCGCTTGACCGTCTTTTCCTTTCCTCTCCCAATCTCGCATCCTATCTGAGCTTTAGGTGACTTCTCACCCGTCGTCCGCGTCCTCCCACTTCTAGTGCCTTTCCCCGTCTCCGTTTCTCTTTCTCATATTCCGCTCGCCATGATATCCGCTACGTATAGCGGGAAATGGCGGTAAACGCCCCAATACAAAAAAAAAAATATATATATATAGCGACGGTACCTTCTGCAGGGACGTTTTTAAGGAATTTTTACTAGTGGGCCACTTTAAAAAAAAAAAGGGCACATATATCTAAAAAGGGCAGACACCAAGTACTAATATACTAATAAAATACTAATCACTACCTTATCTTCGGTATCCACAATCTATATAAGCAGTAACAGTAAAGTGAAAACCAACACTAAACATCGAAAAAAGCGAAAACGTTACCTCCAATTCCTCTAAACGCACATAAACAATCCCCTAACCGCCACAGTCAGTCACTCAGCTGATCGCTCCCATTTTCTTCTGAAGTGCATGGGAGCCCTTGCTAGAATCAATATTTTTACTCCAAAGCTTAAAATTGAGTAGTGGGCCAATAGAATGTGACTAGTGGGCCAAATACAAGGGCAAGTGGGCCATTTGGCCCACTAGTATATATGTTAAAAAAATCCCTGACCTTCTGAAAGGAGGACCAAGGCCTACAAATATATAAAATTTCCTGAATTTCAATTGAATGGTATGATGTCAGAAGTGACCCAGACTAAGTATCTTGGTCACATACTAACTGATAGTCTTTCAGATGACTGTGATATTCTAAGGCAATGTAGACAATTATATGCTCGGAGAAATACTTTGGTTAGAAAATTATATATATATATATATATATATATATATATATATATAGAGTGAACCAAAAGTAGGTGGACAGTAAATGATAACGTTTATTTTGAGAATACATATTTAATTTTTTTGTATACTATAATACAAAAAAATTTAAATAAATTTAGTTATAATATTTAATATAATATAACAAACACCATAGTTATAATGAACACCATAGTTATAATATAACACAAACCGTATTCAACCTACTGTCCACCTACTTTTGGTTCACCGTGTATGTATATATATATATATATATATATATATATATTATATATATATATATATATATATATATGAAAAATTATTTCACGAAAGTGACACGTGAAAAATATTTATGATGAATAAAACCACGAAGGGAAAAGAAACACAAAGGGGTGCTCAAGCGCTTTCGTCTAATGACATCCTCAGGAACACTGGAGTGAAAGGACAGATCAAGGCAATATATAGGTTACAAAAATAAACATACATATTCATATATATATATATATATATATATATATATATAGAAAAAATTGTGGGAGGAGCAAACAACATTTGTATGGGAAATTGACACTTTTAGCACTTCGGCCGACATTCAATATAAATTGAAATGGCTTGTTTATGAAACAGGTCACAAAAGAATAAAGAAATAAAAATAAATATAAATATAAATTGAGAAAAAATTAATTACAAAATAGTGCCTTAGTGATATATATGTCACAGCCTAAATAACCATAAAGAAATAAACCGACAAATAAAAAACCACAAATATATACATATATATACATATACATATACATACACCACACATACACATATATATAGTAAGTAAAGAAAAATTGAGGGAGGATAAACACATTTGTATGGGAAAATGACACTTTTAGCACTTTGGCCGACCTTCAATATAAATTCAAATGGCTTGTTTATGGAACAGGTCACAAAAGAATAAAGAAATAAAAATAAATATAAAAAGTGCCTTAGTGATATATATGTCAGCCTAAATAACCATAAAGAAATGAACCAACAGATAAAAAACCAAAAATTGTAAGTGGAGTCTACAAATTCAAGCTCAAAAGGGAAGTTTACAATCAATTTAATAGATGATGCCAAATTGATATATATGTCATATGTATATGTATGTATGTATGTGTATATATATATATATATGTGTATGTACCTTACCCAGAGCTGGGCAGTATTTAAATACATTTGTGTATTTAGAAATATTTATAAATACATTGTTTTTCATGTATTTAAATACTTTAATGAGTATTTAAATACTCAAAATATAAAAATGTAAATACTTTTACTGGTTTAATACACGTTCTGTACTAGCACAGTACGACGCGTCGACAGTGTAGTACAGCATGGTTCATGTTTCAACGTGTCAGTTCAATCAGTTGTGTGCCACTCTTAGTCGAAAGCGGTTGATTTCTTTATCGTGTGCGTGTCATGGCTTCAACAAGCAAATCCGGTGAATCAAACAGTGATATATCTGCAGATAACAATTTAGTGCACCCTCTGTTTGATGGAAAATACTTTAAAATTAAATCTAAAGACGGTAATAAGGTAAAGTGCACCTGCTTGCTGTGTAAACACGGTCTCTGCTGCAAGCAATGCTACAACGAATCTGTACAGTGTACACTCATCTGAAGGTAAGTGTTTTTTTAGACATCAAAAAATATCTTGAAATTGACCGAATAATCGTACAAAACGGCTCTGCCTTAAGTGGGCCTGTGTAACTAACTCGTTGCAATCAATCCAATTTGCGATGGAAAATTCATTGATGAAAAAGCTTTTAAAATCGTCTGATCTATCGAGTGGTGTATTTATTTCGAAATTCACCGTGTCCCCTAAAGTAGAAATTTATCAAAACATGAATTAGTGAATGCATATGTTAAAATTTGTATGTATTTAAATACAATTGATGTATTTTGTATTTAGTATCTAAATACATTCGTAAAATGTATTTAGTATTTAAATACATTCAATGTATTTATTGCCCAGCTCTGCTGGTATATAAGAGAAATCTAAGCCCACAAAGTCTAGGGCTAGACCAAATTTTCCACCGAAAGTCGGATTAATCAGCTAGGTAGCGCGCAATTTGGTGGTAGTGATGCATATTTATTTTCCAGCATGACGACTTCCTTAAATTTAGAATATTCATTACATATATTACCAGCAAGATCAAACCTTGACTATATAAATGCAGTTTGGTCAACCTTAATTCTTGAACAAGGTTATTGCAGTAGACTTTATTCATTTCTTCTCGTAAACTATAATAGCCTGGTCTTCATTCAAGCCCCCACCCCATTATTGGTCTCGTAGGCTGTCATAAAATGCCTGAGGTTTACAGATACAATACAAAGATAATTTTTAGTCTCATTGATTTGCGTGGATCAACGTCCGCGTGAATTAGACTTATTGAGGCTTTGGTAAATACTGTACATGCTTAAATACCATTTTATAAATCAAATGAAAAGCATTTTTTTTCTTATTTTGCCTTCTTCGGCAGCAACGAAGAAATATATTCTTGAAAATGGCAACCCATGTCCTGATTCTGCGCACCAAGAACATTTTGACTCCATTCAATCATTATATTTAAATACTTATAATGTATTTAATCTGCTCTATAGACGTACTATTCTTTCACTTTGTAATTATGGCCATCAAAATAAAACTTTATTCCCAATTTATTTTCTCGAATCCTCAATGTAAACACGCATTCAGAGTTTTACTAACCTAAATTGGATACAAGATAACTTTACTAAAATAGCATTAATAACATCTACTAGAGTTATGTCAATTTTTTTGCTTTAAATTATTTAAGATTCAAATTCAGTGTCCATTAAGCTTTGCCAACTACGAGGTTCCCCTCACCCTACTGGCACAAAATTTGCAGAAAAAGTGGGAGTTAAGCTTACGTTGAGAGACCAGTTTCATAATACCGCTTCCCGTCGAACAGCGAAGTTCAGCTACATTGGGTCTGGATTAGTTGCTACCCATGGTTCAGATCCCACGTAATGCTGTAGGTCTCCTCAGTCATGACATTTGTTATGGAAGTAGTTAAACAAAGTGGAAATTAGAAGCAAGACGGAATGATATCTCTCGAATATGAACCCCGCCAAAGCGGGAGTAATTAATTACCCGTGAGATCGTAGATATTTATTTAAGATTCATTTGCTCCAGATTTGTAGGGCAGGTAGATTTTGAGCTTAAGTAAGTTGTCAATTATTTCGAACAATTTTTTCACCGATGTGTAGCCAATTAGGAAGTTTCAAAAATTTTAAAAAATTTGGGCTTCGTCTATTTTCACAATTTGCATTTCAAAGGATTATATAGTATGATCATGGTAAACAAGTTTGATGCGAAAATATTGAAGTAATTGAAAACAAACCAGGCGTGATAACTAAAACATTACCTTTACAGTGTTAGCGTTTGTTTTCCTTTCGGACAGACTGAGCACAAAATATATTGAAATTGGTTTGAACCATCAAACAAACGTTTTTGCGTGGAACAATCTTATAGAACAATACAATGAACACACACTAGTCAGTGTAGATATCTAGTAGTAGTAGTAGTAGTATCCCCTCAAAATTTACTTCACAGAAAAGTGGGTTGCAGCTTATGTATTAACTGTCCAAGCAGAAGCACTTTCCTTTCAAATGCCGACCAATCGAAGGAAAATATTTTTAGACCCAAATACTGGTTTAATGTACGCTTACACATTTCACGAAGTTAATCATATTTTTAACTCTGTAATCATACTATTATCATCACAATGCCGACTGGGAAATTAAATTTTGAATTAAATACCCTTAGTCATTCTAATGCAATCATTACATCTGTTCAACATCTGCCATTTCATACGACTGATGCTTTAAATTTAGAAAAAATTAATGAAGCGGGGCCGATGTACAGGTTTCATAAGTTTTTATGCATTTTTGCCAGGGATTGAACATTTTTCCTAACAGGTATTCAGACTTGGGTAAGATTATAAAGTCCAATCAAGGACTCATTTTTGACAGTGACCAATTGCAGGAAGAACATTCTTTACACGTAAAATCTGATTTCGTTCATCATATAAAAAATGTGTAGTGTTCCCAAACTAACGGACAGACAAGGAACATTCTCAACCTTAAAGGAAAATAGTTTTGCTAGCAGAGGATTAAGAGTATTCAACCAGCTGACCAAAGAAATAAATACGGAACAGGACTGGTATAGTGGTAATCTCCAAAAGACTAGACGGCCGACTCTGGTCAATACCAAATGATCAAGGAGTGCGCAAGAAACCAACTCAAAAGGATCAATAGGCCTGACCTCGGCGAACTGAGGCATCATCGCACGGAACACGTGAAAGGAAATTATATACGTAAATGGATTTTCCAGAAACCATTAAGACTGATTGAATAAGGTTTCTTAAAATTCTTGCAAATAAAAGGCTTAAACAGCAACCAGATTTGTAACTGCCAAATTCCGTGTCCAGCTTGTGTTCAATGCTAATCAGGACTAAGTTGCAATGACGTCATGACAATGTTCAGTAAAAACAATTAAATAAGAGTATATATTCAGAACCTAATTTCTCAATTCTCCATGGCGTGGTTATGACTATTGAAGTCGGAGCTGAACACGCTCAAATAACTTGCACCACCGGAAATAAGCTACTACCCCAACCCAGGCTATCCAGAACTAGTTTTCAAGGAAAGATAGGGAATATAACTAGCTTTGCTAGTCTACAGTAGCTTATTTCGCGCACACGAAGTTAATGAAAAACACCCGTCTGGACCAAACCTTGGTACTTTTTCAATCGTCTCTCTCACGATTTTAAAATTTATTTTACGCACCTAATTTTCCATCTAAGTACGGTAGTAACTTCATTCTTACAAACTGATTTAACAAATTTAGAAACAATACGTAAAGAGTATAAGCTAAGGCTTAAAAAGAATAGGTCAGCTTTGATCGTAAAGATGGCATCATTAACGGAGGGAGAGAAAGTCCCACTTTCCTCTCCGTTTGGCAAGATCAACATTCCTTCAGAATGGTTGGTTTTAATTAAGACTGTCGCTAAAACTGTGTATGGCCCGGCGAAATGACGTTGAAAGCCCTTCCTCGAAACTAGAGTCGCGCACTCAAAGCGACAGGTTCATTTCCCTGGTCCCATTTGTAACACCATTTCCAAACTCGACTTGAAATAGCAGTAATGAAAAATAAAAGTTCATTTAACCGAAAATACTTTATTTCTTCTTCGATACACCGACGGTACGACCGCGTCTGCCAGTGGTTTTAGTGTGCTGTCCTCTAACTCTGAGACCCCAATAGTGCCTAAGACCTCTATGGGCCCTTATCTTCTTCAACCTTTCTAAATCTTCTCTCAGTTTGGTCTCCAGGCTGTTAGACATTATCTGATATAGAGAGGAAGAATATTAACCTTCGTACTACAAAAAAAATCAACTTTACCATTAAATAACTAAACATTTGAAAAATGGCAAACTACGATTACGTACAAATCATGAAATAGGCGCTCTCCTAAAAAAACATATATAAAACAACCTATTTCGCTTCCTCCCGGATGGTTAATTCTGACGAAGGGTCAAGCTTCTTGACCCACCTAAGATTTACAGCTTAAGGTGGAAAGCGAACCACGACCCACCGAAGAAATCAGAAATTACAAAGTCCTCGTCCAGATTCAATCTCTTGGATCGGCTACCCAGTGGCACACGTTTATCTACCATAAAAAAAGCTTATGTTCTGGCCGGGAGCAGAAACGAGGGCCGGTGAATTACTCGTCAGCTATGCTAACCATCAACTTCTATATGGAAAACATTAAACACGCAATTCTTGAACTTAATTCCTTACGATTCACAAGTTCTCTATTATCAATCACAGTTAATATGGCAACATTTCACGACTTTATAATTCCAATGCCTCTGATGCTATATTATTTTGTCTATAGTCGAAAACGCATAGAAAGTTTTAATAATATTCACTCGTATACAAATGTATAGACAACCAAGTCAATATAATAGTTTTTCTGCTACAGACTACTCGCCAATCACAATTATGCTAAAATACTTTGAATTTTAAAGTTGCATACAATTACTCCCCATTAAATTGGAATACTATTACTGTCGATACTTGGAAGAATTCCGAAGCAAATAACGAGGGAACCCAAGTTATTCCAGTGTATCTTTTAATGTGGCACATTATCTACACCCGTCTGAAAACACTTTCAGAGGGCTCTAGGATGTGCTGTAAATGTAGTAAAAATGTCAACTTTTAATGGAGGGTTAACCTTCAACCACTATAAAAAAAAAAATCCTATTTAAGTAAAGAAAAAGAATACTGTACCTGACTGTACTTTCCATCTTTAATATCCTTCTGTCTATTTAAAAACCAGTCGGGAATTTTATACTGTCTAGGATTTGACATGATAGTTACTATTTTTTCAACCTGAAAGAAAAATAATTTTAATAAAACGGAAATAATGGCAATAAAGATAAAACCTTTCGCTCACGTGTTGAGTGGTATTATCAAGTGCGCTTCATAAGGAGGAAGACACTCGCGAACCCACTTCGTTAATTTTGCACAATTCCGACACTGGACTAGCTTACTGCTAATCAAGCTAAGATGTACAATTGTGCATACATTAGCATATGTACACTAGGGTGGATCGATTTTACATTTTTTTCGATTTCCATATTCTAATAGAGACAAAAACTTGCGCATGCATGATAAAATAGCCTCTGCAAAATCTTAGCTTAATAGGTAATCATCATCTGCCCCCGGCAGAGCGATGAAAATCACATTTTAGTAGTCAAAAACGTATTTTTCTTATAATTTTTAAAATATTTCAATATGCATCAAAATTATTCCTAATAACTATAAAGTCGATGAAAAAGACCTCATGATCGTTTTTCCAAGCGCGTTGTCCTACGTTAATATCTTTTGCCCCCGGCAACGTCAAATGTTGAAAAAATAGGTAATTTATATACATATTTTCAGATCGGCTCTTTGTCTTAAATAATGCATTTATATATTTCCCATAGCATTTATATCGTTGCTTAGGCATGAAATAACACACACACACACACATGCCTATTACACGGTAATGAATTATCACTGCGACACCTCATTCAAGACTTGAGACGGCAAAACAACTGGGCCAATGGGCTTTACTGGACCAGTTGGAAAACAACTGAACGACTGCGAAAAACTTCCAATTACAGAATTCGATGCCATTCCATCTCCCGACATTGACATAGATGATGCCGAGTTGAGCACTGACCAAAAATATTTGTTAGGCATCTACAGAGCAGTGTCGAGCGGTAGCTGCTCTTCAGCTCTCGCGGCTCGAAATCCAGGTAAGATGGCGCATTCCAGGTGGCTGACAACAGCAAATAGATTTCTGCGCCTCTATGTTTCAACCAGTGAACCCTCCAGCACCTTCAACGAAATTGTGCGATTCATTATGACAGTTACGCACCAATTTGGTTTAAGATAAAGAAAAACTCGTTTCACTGAGGCCGCAAAACATTTTTTCCGAAATGATGCGTCTCTCTCAGACCATGCCTCAAAGATCTAAGACAATCGCCAACAAAGTCCTCCGTAGAAATTCTTTCTTTGCTCACCCAGAAAATATTTTGATCTCCATGCTACATGCCGATGAGCAACACATAAGAGAATTGGGATGGAGAAGAATATTAAAAGCACGATCAAAACAATCACCAGCGGGGGAAATTCGAGCCTTCGCCATGCCTGAGCTGCTCTACGATAGTCAAAACTATTACGAAATGATCAACTGGCAAACGGCTGAGGTGACCGAACCCCCGTTACAAAAACAATACCTGATACCCGAATAAAAGAGTTTGTTGAGACGGGAGACCAGCCTGATGGACTGATCCCACTATTCCCTTATCATACTCAAGCGGTCGAGAGACTCATCAAATTAGTAACCGAAGCCTCTGCCAGTGTAAGTGGAATAGAAGAGAGGGACGGATTCATTCGCTCCCGTCTTCACTCCCGAACAAAAATTCCACGATTTGATTCTAAGAAAGATTACCGTATGTAAATCGACATGCAGCCAAAGGAAGGGTGGTTGGGGCTGGATAGGGTGGAACTCTACGTACAGCCACCTCCTCGTGGTGAGTTCTGGGTTGCTAATTTTATAAAATTAGCAAGCGAGGAGCTGTACTTAGTACTTATCGTACTTATAACATCGCATTAACGTAATTATAATCCACATTTAGATTCTTGGGGACAGAAGATATTACTCTAGTCATAAAATTTTGCGTGTGTGTTATTTCATGCCTAAGCAACGATATAAATGCTATGGGAAATATATAAATGCATTATTTAAGACAAAGAGCCGATCTGAAAATATGTATATAAATTACCTATTTTTTCAACATTTGACGTTGTTGCCGGGGGCAAAAGATATTAACGTAGGACAACGCGCTTGGAAAAACGATCATATGAGGTCTTTTTCATCGACTTTATAGTTATTAGGAATAATTTTGATGCATATTGAAATATTTTAAAAATTATAAGAAAAATATGTTTTTGACTACTAAAATATGATTTTCATCGCTCTGCCGGGGGCAGAAGATGATTACCTATTAAGCTAAGATTTTGCAGAGGCTATTTTCTCATGCATGCGCAAGTTTTTGTCTCTATTAGAATATGGAAATCGAAAAAAATGTAAAATCGATCCACCCTAATGTACACAACATAACTGCATATTCCTCATTAGTATAAAGCCAGAAAAAATAAATAAATAAATAAATATAAATATAAATATATATATATATATATATATATATATATATATTATATATATATATATATATATAATAATATATATAAATAATATTCAAGAGAAATCCAATGACAAGGAGGAATGTCAATGCCATGAAAAGTCTTCTTTCATATTATTATTATTATTATTTAGCCTGAAGATGAGCATATTGCTCGAAACGTTGCATTAAAGAAGACTTTTCATGGCATTTACATTCCTCCTTGTCATTGGATTTCTCTTGAATATTAAATTGAAGCTTTTTAGAAGCAACCCACATGAATATATATATATTTTTTTTTTGTTTCAAAGAATGACCGCTCATGGCCACCAAAAGAAAGGTGGATAGCAGAGCGAACACAGAACGAAGAGTATGGAACAACTAACGGAAATGAACAATAGACGGGGGGGAGGAGGAGGAGGTGGGGGAAAAGCAAAAAGATCATAGTGGGGTCACAGCCGGTAAAGAAGTCGGGAGCGAAAGAGGAAGGAGAACAACCCGGTTATCGAAAAGTAGGAACCTTCAGACAGAAGAGCGCCAAGCCTATCACAAAGCCCAACGTTCTCCAAAAAGGGAAAATACTCTGCGCGCAGCGCAGAGTAAAGCGGACACTCCACCAGAAGGTGGGCAACTGTAAGGAGGACGTCACAATTGGGACATCGGGGCACCCGATCCCCGGCCATCAAATAGCCATGGGTCAGGTGGGTGTGGCCAATACGGAGGCGGGCCAGAGCCACCTCCTTATGGCGCGACCGATGGAAGGAAGAGGCCCAACATCCCAACTTGGGTTTAATCTTGCAAAGTTTGTTGTCCGTAGCGCCATCCCAGCGACTCTGCCACCGGGAGCGCAAAAACCTACGGAAGCCAGGGATATAATCAGAAAAAGGGAGGGACACAGGTGAAACCTGCAGTCGGCACGCGGAACGGGCAGCTCGATCGGCAGCCTCATTTCCAGCCACGTTAACATGTGCTGGGACCCAGCAAAATACCACCTCCTTGCCACCGAAAGCGACAAGAGTATGGTACAGTAGCTGGATTCGTCGGACCAGCGGGTGGACAGAGTCAAAACACTCCAGGCCATCCAGGGCACTGCGGGAATCCGAATGGATGACGAACGACCCATCCGGATGCTCCCGCACCACCTCCAGAGCGCTCAGAATGGCATAGAGCTCCGCCGTAAAAACGGAAGCCTCATCAGGGAGACGGGTACATCGGGGAGCAAGGACAGACGACTGGGGAACAGCCGCGGATCCAACGCCCCCCGACGACCTCGAACCATCCGTGAAGATCGCAACACATGCAGAGTGACACGCCGCATGCTGAAGGAAAAGAGACCGAAGCAAGGCAGAGTCCGACTCGGTCTTGCGAACGGGGCGCAACGCCCTACAGCACGCAACAGGGGTGCTCTCCCAAGGTGCAACACCACTGAAAGAGACCGGTATAACGGATGGAGGGGGAGTGCCCATACCATCGAGGAGGGAGGTCACCGTGTCGGTGAAATACCAACCCCCATCCCGGCAGAACGCCCTCTCAACCACCTGGAACAGAGGAGAGGTGGGAAGACGGAGGATCCGGAGATAGTGTTTAGCAACGAGGAACGACCTCCGATCCTCCAAGGGAGGGATGTCGCACTCCACCTGCAGACTATCAACCGGAGAGGAGCGGAAGGCGCCAGATGACATGCGCAGTCCTCTAGAGAGGACCGGATCCAGTATCCGAAGGGCCGTGCGGGAGGCGGAGCCATACACCACACTCCCATAGTCTAATTTGGACTGTACCAGGGACACGTACAAACGGAGGAGCGTCCGCCTATCCGCGCCCCATGTAGTATGCGACAGATGCCCCAGCAAATCCAGGGTACGTCTCGCGGACTCGCGCAGCCGGCGAAGGTGGGGAACCCAGCTCAAACGGCTGTCGAAAACCATACCCAAGAAGAGTACTGATGAACGAGGGCCAGAGGCTGACCCCCGAGTGTAAGGTTAAAGGCCGGGATGGCGCCGGATCCCCGTCTCCTCGACGGAAGGAAGGCCACACACGAAGTCTTCGGGAAGACAACGTAAGGCCCACCGACGACGCCCAGCGTTCAACCCGATTGACCGCGAGTTGGACTTGCCTCTCCACGAGGGGGGGACTCGTCCCCGCGGCATAGACAGCCAGATCATCTGCATAGATGGAACAGCGCACCGAGGGCGGAAGAGCTCCCGGTAGCGCAGACATAACTAGGTTGAAGCATGAGACGCTCAACACACACCCCTGGGGCACCCCCTCCTCCTGAACATACAGGGCAGATAGGGCCGCCCCATTACGGACGCGGAAAGTGCGACGGCAGAGGAAGTTGCGAAGAAACGTGGGCAAAAAGCCCACAAAACCAAGAGACTTCAAACGGTCCATGACCACTCCCCGACGGGTCGTGTCATAGGCCTTTTGGACGTCAAAAAAGACGGCCAGAACAAGATTCCGGCGGGAAAATGCCTCCCGTACATCATGGCCAAGGAGGAGAAGGGGGTCCAGAGTACCCCGAAATCGACGAAAACCATACTGGGTCGGGGGGCATAACCCAAGCGACTCCAGTGTAAAGGAAAGTCGGACGGCCACCATCTTTTCGAGGAGCTTGCATAAGCAGCTCGTCAAAGCAATAGGCCGATAGCTCGCCACCTCCGCCGGATCCTTCCCCGGCTTAGGTATCGGGACCACAATCGCCTCCCTCCAACGGGAAGGGAACGACCCCTCAACCCACATCCGGTTGAAAAGATCCAGCAAGAAGTGCAGGGCCATCGGGTGCAGATTCCGAAGAAAGTCATACGGAATGTCATCAGGGCCAGGAGCGGAAGAACGACGGGTTGCCAAGCAGCCCGAAGTTCCCGCATCGGAAAGAGATGGTTATAGGGCTCGTTCCCAGGGGGCGGGAACGTGACCTCCGATAAAGGGCGATTCGCAGCCGAAGGCGAACGGGAAACCGCAGCAAAAGCACCGGCCAGCCGATCAGCCACAGCAGCAGGATCCGAAAGGAAGCCGTCCCCGTCCCGAAGGACAGGGCGACTAGCAGGGACCGGCCTCCCCTCGATACTACGTACCTTCCGCCACACAGCAGCAGAAGGGGTAGATGAGGAGATGCCGGACACAAAAGCACGCCAAGAGGCCCGACGGGCCAACTTGAGAGTCCGGCGGGCGAAAGCCTTCGCCCGCCGCATCTCAATCAAGTGGCCCGCGCGCCGGGTGCGGTGGAAGCGGCGCGTTGCCCTCTTCCTCTCGCACACCGCCTGGTGACATGCTGGAGTCCACCACGGGACGCTACGAGTCCGCGGGTTACCGGAAGAACGAGGAATACAGTCTCCGCGACGCCCATCACCACCCGCTCGAAGAACTCCAAGCTCTCATCCACCGAGCCAAAGCTCAACACCGAACGGACAATGACGGAACGAGCTCTGAAAGATGGCCAGTCAGCCCGCGCAAGGCACCACCTCGGTCGAGACGAAACGCCCGGCTGCGGACCGACCGGCTCAAGACAGACTGGGTAATGATCACTGCCATAAGAGTCCCCCAACACCTTCCACGAAAAATCGAGTAAGGCATCGAGGGACACCAAGGAGAGATCAATACAGGTAAATGAACCCGTGGGTTCGTGGAAGTAAGTAGGTTCACCGGAATTGAGACACGCAAAGGAAAGTTCCTCCATTAAGGAGAGTAAAATCCAGCAACATTAGTCGACCGAACATCTCCCCAAGCCGGGTCGCGACTGTTAAAGTCCCCGAGGAGGAGAAACGGTCGGGGTAGTTGCAGCACCAATCGCGAACCGCGTCGCGAGAAGGAGGGTCATGAGGAGGAATATAAACCGAGCAGGCAGTGTACTGGCGATCTAAAAAGAGCCGCACAGCCACAGCCTGCAAGGAAGTGCGAAGAGGCACACCACGCGATGGTAACGAATGATGCACGTAAATCGCCGCACCCCGCCGGCGTGTGCGCTCATCCGGGGTGCAAGGGAAACCAACATATCCAGAGAGACGAGGGAGTCCCCGCGCAGCCAGGATAGTCTCCTGGAGACAAACACAGGAAGGCCGCTCGCTCTCCAGCAGGGAGGCAAGGTTCTCCCAGTTAGCTAAAAGCCCCCTACAGTTCCAATGCAAGATGGAACTGTAAGGGGAAGCGGCATTATAAGAGGCAGAGAAAACAGCGAAATAGCCACGGACCAAGCTGAGCAGCAAACTCAACGGTCCGTAACCAGGGACGGAATCGGTTTCCCCGACTCACCCAGAACTGGGGGGGTAGGGGCCACCGACTCCGCATCTGCTGCACCCGTAGTAGGACGAGAAGTGGAGAGTAGAACAGGGAGGTCAGAGGGGGGCTCTCCCGGCGGGGGGAGAGACGACGAGTCGGGCCCAGCCGAAACCCCCAACTCCCCACAAGAGGGGGACCGGGGGGAACCAGCTGTTCGAGGGCTCGTCAAACCAGACAAGCACTGACGGGGGGGAGAGGAAAGGTCGACCACAAGTGGGAGAGGTAGATCCAGGGGAGACCCGACCACTCTCAGCAGGAGCCGGAGAGAGAGAGACTCCATGAAGGAGGGCCAGGCCCCTCTCGACCGGGTCTATCATGGGAACAGAGTCAGTAATCGAGGGTGTCATGGGGCAATGCACCTCGACCGACACCCGGACACTGGTCGGGGCACCGGGAGGTGACGCCCCACCAGCGCTCCGTATAGGGGGGGGGGGGGGGAAGTCCCGAGCGGATCAGGAACAGCGCGCCGCTTCCCCTCCGGTGAAGACGGGGAAGAAGGGGAAGCAAGGCGAGCAGCAATCAGGGTCGGGTCGGAAGGACTCCGACCACGGCGACGCTTCCTCCTCTCCTTCGGGGCATCCCCCTCCCCACCCGAGAGACGAGTAGGCAAGGATCCAGACCCCAAGGCCGGAGGGGGAGAAGGGGCACTTGTAGGCAGGGAAGCAGATGGGATGTCAGAAAGTGAGGCAGAGGAACAAGAAGGACCCGCGGCGCCAGGAGGACCACCAACCCCCGGGACTTCCAGGGGGGGCACCACTCCAGTAGACGCCGGGGTAGCACGGGAGGGGCCCGAGGACCCGCCAGGGCCAAGAGCCGCAGCGTAGGACAACCCCCGCCGCGGCTCCCGGTCACGGATCTTATCGCGCGCCTCCCGCGCACTAAGGAATTCGGTAGTCCTTAAGGACCGCACCTCAAATTCAAACTTGAAAACGGGACAGTCCCGAAGAAGGAGGGTGGGCCCCCGAACAGTTTGAGCAACGCGGGGGCTTCGTGCACGGGGTAGGGTGCGCAGGCCCACCGCAGCGGACACATAGCTTACCCTCACGGCGGCACGCAGAGCTAACATGGCCGAACCGGTTGCAGCCAAAGCAGCGAACCGGGTCAGGCACATATGGTCGCACCGAAAACTCACACGACCGGCGATCACCCATGCCCCAGAACACCTGGGCCGGAGGCACAAGGGAGTCAAAGGTCAGGAGCAGACGAGCGGACGGGGTAAGAGCACCATCCCGGCGCGACGAAAAGCGGAAGACCTTCGTTACCCCCTGGGGGGCAAGATCCTCCTGCAACTCGCCAACCGGGATTGACAGCAGACGGGAAGCGAAAATGGTGCCTTGACAGCTATTCAATTGCGGATGGGGAGTCACAGAAACTCTGCAACCCAAGACATCCTGCAACTGTAGAAGGGACCCAGTCACCCCCGAAGAACGGGACTTCAAAAGAAGAGACCCATCCCTCAGAGGGCGGATATCATAACGACAGGGAACCCCTATCGTCTTAAGGCGCTGAAACACCCGTTCCGAGTTGCCCGGAAGGGAGCCAGCGGAAGGGCGGAGAACAAGGAACCTGTCCACTGGACAGAAATTGACAGCAGAGACAGGTCCATGTGTAACGGTAACCGAGAGTGGGCGAGAGAACAAGGGCCGCGAAGACCCCGCCCTACGGCCACCACGAGTCCGGCCACGAGAGCCAGACACCGCAGAGGACGAGAGGGGGCCATACGGCTTGAGGGTCAATCCAGCGGAGGCAGAGGCCGCTGAACGACCAGAAGTAGTAGTCTGATCCAAATCCAAGGGCGGGCCAGAGTCGTCAACAAGAGGGGAGTGAAGTTTAGTAATAGAACCCATAAACAGTATTTTTGTTGTTTCGCGCCCGGGGCCGCGGGGAACCGATTACCCGGGGCCCAAGGGGACCAAGCGCACGCCGGCGGGGATGGGTGCCTCGTCCCATGCGGGTACCCCCGTTTCAAAAGGGGCCCTTACAGCATCGAGAGTTCTCCCCCGCCGGCAGCAAAGACCAAGGCCCCCCAGGGTCCCAGGCCCGGGCACCCTACCAGCCAACTTAGTCCGGCCCCGACCATGGGAGCGAGACCCCCAGCGATCAGCCCCGGCAGCCCACGGGGCGCGCGAAGTGAGAAGAGAAAGCAGAAAAAAAAAAAAAAAAACAGAGGGGCAAGGAAGAGGGGAAAGAGGGGAAGACAGGAAAGAGGGGACTGTAGAATAGCAGGGTATGTTAAAAATCTACTTCGCAACCGGGCGGGGACCCGGCAGGGCCCCCAGCCGCGGCTGACCCCCCTCGCCACATGGAGGCAGGAGCCCGCGGGCGATCCACCCCAGAAAGACCGCCCGCGGGGAGGGGTATATATATATATATGCACTAGAATCACAAAATAACACGTGACCTTATTAATAAGCAAACAACCACAAGGAAAAGGAAACACAAAGTCCGAGCGCTTTCGTGATATATTCACATTATCAAGGAGGAACGAAAGCACTCGGACTTTGTGTTTCCTTTCCTTGTGGGTTGTTTGCTTATATATATATATATATATATATATATATATAAAAGCTCTCGGCAGATGCCAGTTGATACATAACATTTCAGCCTTATGGACAAAACGACCCTACATTGGCCAAAAGTTTAAAAAAAAATTTTTAATGATAAAACATGTTATGCTTTGCATAATTGCTTTGATTTATAAATTTCCAAAGGTTATGTAATGTTGAAGAGCAAATTCATAATCATCATACTAAAACGAACATGGTTGCCGACCATTACTATGTATTTATTTCGTTTATTTGCCAAGAACCAGAAAATCTTGTTACATAACATTTGACATATGGTACACATTCCTGAAGAGGTTATCGAACATACTTTATTGATTTCACACAACTACAGTATTTGAATACGTGTTAACCATCCTCTATTTGTGCTAATATTGAAGTTTTAGACAACTGCTATTGTTAAACATTGTAATAAATTTAATTGTCTTTCCATGACTACCATGGTTAATTAACCTGGTTTTCGATTCCACCCAAACTGTTCATTAGACGAGTCAGCCTTGTCACCCAACTTCGAACACTACAGCTTAACGTGAAATCAAAAACCATCATCATCAAATATATATATACAAGGAGCCTATACAAAACATACAAGTTTGAATTCCGTACTTCATTGTAGAAACTTAGCATAGTTCATTCGCATAACTGCAAACGAACACTAAAAGTATCATTTTAATCTTGCATATTTTCTACACCTAAACTGAAAGGAATTTCACTAGGCTCTAGAATATGCTTTATTATAATTTAGATTGTCTTCATCTCAAAAACTACCCAATTTTCATTGGATTGAAACTCAAATTATTTAAATGCTGGTATAAAAAATATTGAGTGTAAACTCATTTAAAACAAAAGTTGAAATACATATTAATAAAAATTTAGGATTAATGTACATTACTACCATTTATTCATTTCTCATGCGTAATCTTGAATTAAAGACTACTCGTGATTATACAGTACACGAGATAAGAACTGAACAATATTGATTTCTTTGTACAGTACTGGTATAATACCTTCAATAATGACCTTGCATTGTCATAATGATAATTTAAGATCAATACATAATTAAACTATTAATAACTTATTTTTCATAAGAGCCCAGTAAAGCGTAATTAAGGGCCAAATTAAGTAAAATAAATAGTCCAACTTCACAATTATTTGAGTCATTTAAATTGTAAAACCAATTTATTTATTTTATTATTAATAAAGGTTCTTCAATCAATATGATGATCAAACATCTTGGAAATTAATATATGAATAGATACTTCATACGCGTTCCTTAATTAATATGTAGTGTAAACTGAAGTGATAATTAATTTTGTGACCACCAGTCATTTTCTCTGGTAACTAATGCCACAGAAACGGGACTTAAGGATGTTAAAATTAATCTAAAAGTTCAAGAAAAAACATTACCTCCTCTTCCGTGAGTTCGCCAGCTCTTTTGGTTAGATCAACATCCGCTTTCTTAAGAACAATATTGGAATATCTTCTGCCAATGCCTTTAATGGCAGTCAAAGCAAACATCACTTTCCTTCGGCCATCGATGTTTGTATTCATTAAACGTAAAATGTGTTGAAATTTTTCTGGTATTACAAGCGCCTGGAAATTCAGTTAATTATAAGATTTAAAATACCAAATGTATCCCTAATCTGAAGTCTGGCATATTTCATAGCGAAATGCATGTACACATTTTTGTAATTACTGATGCAAGTGTCAACCAATGCAACCAATGACCAATTCAGGAAATCTTTTTGATCAACTAAGTCCAGTACTCACCATCTCAGCCAAGGTATTTTAGTGGTCATAAAAAGGACTAGGACAATAGGTTGTTCTTGAATAACTGCAGCTACACCATTTTAAAAGTGGAGACATCACATTCTCCTGATTCTACAAATTGGTTTAGACTTAAACTAGGATTAAGAAACCTAAATTAAGACACGGCAAACACAATGCCTAATCTGCCAATACAAAGATATTTCAGTTTGAAAAAATAATTCCTGCACTTATAATTGGCAATAAAATTTGTGCCTGTACAATTAAATATCAGGTCATCCCATAAGTAATGTAGTTTTTTATGATAGATTAAGTTTAAACTAGTCCTACTCTAAGCATAAATTTTCCGAAGGTTATATCTAAGAGGAGATCTATCGTGTTTCACTACATACTTTACAGACCTTGACGAGTGAGTGAAGGTGTGTGTTTTGCTTTATGTGAACCCCTCATAAACATGGCATATCAGGCATATAATGCTTTACGAGTTCAAAAAAGGGAATAGTGCTACTGAAGCAAACGCAAAACATTCAGGACATTTATGGAAACTATATTCTACATGAGGAAGTGTCAAAGATGGTTTCAAAAGTTTAGGAATGATGACTGCTGTTTAACAGATGCAGCACGCTCTGGATGCCCTGCTGTTAGCTGCACTTGAAGAAGACTGTTCAACAACTGTCGAAGAATTGGCCCAGAAACTCAATTCATCCCTGTCCACCATCCATCAACATTTGCAACAACTCAGGAAAGTGCCTAAGTTAGGAAAATGGGTGCCACATGAATTGTCAGTCGACAATCTGATGGTGCAGGTAAACATTAGCACAGCTCTTCATTCCCATGAACTCCAAGATCCATTTTTGCACCATTTAGTGACTGGTGATGAAAAGTGGATACTGAACCAAAATGTTAAGCACCATTCACAGTGGGTTTGTGCTGGAGAACCAGTGACACCACAGCAAAAACCAAATCTTCACCCTCGGAAAGTGTTGCTTAGTGTTTGGTGGGATAAAGGTGGTGTAATACACTTTGCAATCTTACCACACAACCAAACAATCACCGCTCAAGTCTACTGTCAACAATGATCAATTGAATACTGCACTAAAAGAACAAGACCTCCTTTGGTTAATCAGAAAGGAATCTTGTTCCACCACGCCAATGCATGTCCTCATACCACTCGGATCACTTCTGCAAAAATTGAGGAGCTTGGGTGGGAAAAACTTCCACATCTTCCAGACCTTGTGCCCTCAGGTTATCATCTCTTCAGGAGTCTGCAAAACTATCTTCACGAGAAACAGTATACTGTACTTCTTTAGACAACCTGCACACCAGTCTTTGTACATTTTTTGCCTCAAAACTGCCTGAATTTTATAAACATGGCATTGAAAAGCTTGTAGGATGTTAGCAGAGAGTCATTGATTCTGATGGAAAATATACACAGTGGACCCCCGATTTGAGTACACTCGTCCATAGGCTCCTATTGACTCGACTTGAGTAGAAAACTTGATTTGAGTACGCCAGTACGACTGAAGAACTCCAAGCGTTGGCCAGGGAGTCTGGTTCTGGATCAGATGATGGGGAGGAAATTGAGGAGGAATCAGAGTCTCTCACTGTTGCTAAGGCTAAGGAAGCCATTGAATACTGGTCTAAGCTTAAACCTATTGTCAACTTGCACCCCGATGTGGAAATCAGTGAACCTGTTTTATGCTTGTTTGAGGACAAGGTCATGAGCTACTTTAAGTCATTCATAGCAAACAGGCAGAAGCAACAGAAAATTGATGCTTATTTCAAGCCCTCAAGTCCCCAACCCTCTACCTCTTCCATGTCATTGGCTGTGGGCCTAAGAACGCCTAGCCCTGATGAGTTACCAGACATCATCATGGAAGGAGACTCTCCCTCCAAGCAATAATTCCTCCCCTCCATTCCTCATCTGGAACTTCCAGCACATCAAGCAAGACTCCTACAGGATTATTCTATTTTGTCTATATTGTACAGTATGTATTTTGTATTCTCTTCTGTCTATTTTTAATACAATTACTAAATTTTGTACGCCAATTTCTATAGAAAAAGTAGGGGTAGGGTGAAATTTTTGGAACGAATTAATTAATTCCCATAGGTTAAGTTCGATTTGAGTACGCCATGCTGGAACGGATTACGTACTCAAATCGGGGGTCCACTGTACTAGATTAAAAAGTTTTTTTTTTTTTTTTTTTTTTTCCCTTCAAATTCCGATCTAAAAACCAACATTACTTATAGGATGACCAGATAGTTTGATGGACTCCATACTTCCCTTCCAAATTCAGCTAACTGTTTTAGAGAAGTTGTTAGTTGTGGTATTTAGAGGAAGAAGAGAAAACCTGTCAGAAGTTTCATAATATTCAATCATAGTAAAGTCACCTTAGGCCTTACTATTAGCACATACCCATACCACTCACTTTCACAATTTAACAAATATAAAGATCAGTTAAAATATGGAATTCAGTGGAAAATTTCAAGAGTTTATTAGACTTCAATACACTGAAGGCAGGGGTGGCCAAACTATGGGTCATAAACTGCTACAATACTTGTAGAATCTAAAGTGTAATGGCATTAAAACTAAATTTTTTTTGCCAAAAAGGAAAATAGCTTATTTATTTGATAAATTAATTGACCAAGTAGACTGGCTACACAAGCTCTTCCAAACCTAATATAAAATTATTGTCTTAGTCATTTTTAATAATTACTTTAGCCCCATTTTTATCAAAGAAAACTTGAATAACTGATTCTTTATATTATGTAAACTCAGGCTTTCTTTATAAGATTCATATAAGGAAGGATGATGTTTAAAAGATGCATGGAAACTGGTTAAAGGATTTTAGACGAAAAACATCTTGGCATTATAGTTAGTAGTGATCCAAAATTTTCCTAGTGATCCAAAATTTTCCAAGCAGTGCTCAGAGCAAGGGTTCCCAACCTTGGGGTCATGAACCTATTACATTAGAGGCATTCCATGTCAAGTGTACACACTTTTTGGCGATTTCTGCCACTCATTTTACTGATTTTAATGATTTTTGGTGTGGTAGTTGGGTTATGATGAGTAATGAAGTGTGACCAAATTTTAGCCACTTGGGTAAAATAGTTTGGGAGTAATGACCCACCCAAACTTGGGGTCAGCAGCGTAACCATGATTTTGAAAGGTCATAACTCAGGGTCTAATAGATGGATTTTAATGATTTTGGTGTCAAAATGCTCAGAAAAGATGAGGTAAAGACCTTTAGATGAAGCATATTCAAGTAAAAAATTGGAGTGGGATCTCCATGGATTTGCTTTCCACAAGCATTTGAAATTGTGCATGTTGAAAATTGAGCATTTTATTTAAGATATATATATGAGCTACATACATGATTTGATATATACCTATAGGTAAGCATCAAGATTTTTACAAAAATTATTTGGTTCTCTAAAAGTATCAATAATTTTTATCACAAATCCTATATAATTTTTGCAGTTAAAAATAACTTGAAATTTAGGTGTTTGAAGTTTGAACAGTGAACAATGACTAACTTATACATGTATTTCTGATGAATTAACACTTCATATTGCCGTGCTGAACCTCAAAAATATAAATTTTATACCCATTAAAAATTTAAGTAAAATTATCATGAGGAGGAGTTTAAAAAATTAATTAGCAAGGTAGGTAGTTAAACCCCTTAGTTACCTCCCAAGGACTAGGTATGTACCTCATTCCAAGTTCCGAAGGACCTAGGCCTAGATACTATGCAGGGTGCCAAAACAGGTTTTTTTTTTTTTTATTCTGTATTAGTTTAGAGATCTTGTATATTCTACTGTATGGCAGAAACAAGCATAGGCAGCAGGCACGCAGTTGTGGAGAAAATAAATTTTCTAACCTCTAAGCTCCTAGGATTCTAACTCAGGACCATTTATTCAGTCACAGGCTCTAACTAGAGGGTTGAGAGAGATTTCCACTACTTAATTTAATATTAGGAAGCTGTACAATTTAAGATAGACTAATACTTGGAACTGTATTCATAAGTGTAATTATTAAAATATAGTTAGTTACAGTATATAGGCATACATGTCAGTAAGCAATTTAAATAGCACTCACATTTTCCATGCAGTTGTAAGTTTTTGATTATATGTTTTTGACTAAGTTTGTATCCAGTTTCTTGATTACTTTTTAAGATGACGCTTTTTCAGGATCATATTGGCTTCCTTTTTGTGATTGTATGTTCTTCCAGTAGCTGTCATTGGGTTTATGATTGTGAGGATGTTGGACAAATCTACTGTAAGTATATCAGGACTTTCAGGATGAGTAAATGACTTGTTTGGGCCACAAGGGTGAAGGAAGTTTACTTTCACTTCACCCTCACCAGGATATGTTTCCATCACACACCCAATCCACCAGTGGTTATCATACTCCACTGTTACAAATCCTGCGACATTCAATTAATTGAGTGGCTTGTTGGGGGGAAGCAAATTCCTTTCAACTGAGATGCTGTACATTTGTACTTCTAAAAATTTTTTTGTCAGTGGTATGAATGAATGTAATTTTTTAGTTCCTGGTATGGTTCTCACTTTTGATAAAATTGGATCTAAAAATTCTCTCATTTGAGTATTGTTCTTGTGTTGCAAAGCTAAAAGACATTTGAGTCAATTTTAAGGAACAGAAATCAAAAATCTTTTGGGGACAGAATTTGATTTTCATATGGCCTACAAAGACCTTTTTGATGCTTCCCTTTTGATGGTTCCTCTGACACCATCCAATGGTCCCTTACCATGGCTGGTAGCAAAAAAATGCCATTCAACCTTAACTCCAATTTCTTCATGTTGGCAGCATAAATTTAAAAAGGTTTTGTATTGACCTGCGCATACATCAGTAAAATAGATAATTCTGTTTAGTAGCTGAAAATTTGACTCAAGAAGATTTATTAAAACTTTTATGAATAGATGCACGCAACAGTATCATGTGTATTACACTGAGATAATAGTTAGAGCGCTGCAATTTACTTTTTCTTGCTCTTTGTAATAATAAACCCAAGGATGAAGAGTTGCTTGGCAATTATTCCAATGAAATCCTTTAGCACAATCTTGGTTATTTCTTTACTATTACACCAGTCTCCAGTAGAAACTTTTAAAAACTGGTTTTCAATGTTAAAGACAGACTTAAATATGGGTGTAAAAATAAGGTTAGGTTAGGTAAAAAAGGGTAAAAAGTTAAAAGCTTTAAGCTTCAATAACTAACAAATCATTTGTGATGGAAGTATCACTTTAATTCAGCACATTGAAAAGCAGCTTTTAAAACTTTCTACCAGACTGGTGTAATAGTAAATATTTACCTAATCTTGGATTACAAAGGAATAGTTTTCAGAAAATTCCCCAATCACCAAGGAAAAAAAAAAAAGCCTTTATCCAGTTCATTTTTTTTCTTTTTTCTAAATACTTGGCTTCTTGTTTGGCAATGAAATCATGATGCCTTAGTCGAGTAATAAAAGCATCTTCTAAATTTTGAATAACAGTCCAGCTGAGATTGATCTGTTGTCCACTGTTTGTACTGGATTTCATCAATAACTTTCTTTGTAACATGTAAGAAGTTTCCTTTAGTGAATCAGGTCGAGGGCATTGATCACTACTAAATAGCAAGAAGGTTGACTTTTGTCAAATAATTTTGGCTAAAGCAGTGGTAACTACTCAATGGAGTTTCTTCCTCACTGGTAATTTCTGCCATTCTAGAACCTGTCATCATTAACTTAACATTCTGATGAATTGTGCAGATGCACACACTATGCATCCCACTTGTTCCGGCCAAAAAAAACACTTTGGGGCATAACATCGCAAATTTTGAAAATCCTGAGAGCTGGAAACTTGAAACTTAATTGTTGATATGCTTCTTTTAGATTACATAAAACTAACCTCTTTATATTTTTTTTTCATTCACCATTTTCTTTTATTGTTACGCAGTCTTTCTTGCCTGCCATTCATCTACTTATTTCATCATTTCTAAAAAACTCTAAAACTGTGTTATTTCCAGTGGCAATTCCTTCCCCATCTTTGGATTCAGTGATGACAATACTCCCTTTTCTTTTACAAGCTGCTGAGCCTGAGCAACCATTCTTTGTGAACAGTTAAATTCTTGAATTAGTTTTCTTACTCATAGTGATGGTGCAAAAAACAGTTAGAATAATTTGGTCATGTTTATCCAAGTTTTGATATTTATCTTTCAATGTTTGGACAACTACTTCTGGCTCAGACAGTTTGTCTACATTTGATGGACCTGGCTCTTGAGGAATTTCACCTACCATATCTAAGTGGCCAAAATACAAAGTTCAGTAAGAAGACATTTTTGTTGGGAGGTATGCTTCATTTCTTTGAATCTTGCGCTTGACAATTGGACTTTCCCCAATCATGGCATCTCATTCATTGCTGACAATTCAGCCTCCTCATCAACAAAAAACATCTGATGACATGGTTTCCACAATAGTAGCAGATGAGCTTGATAATACTTCTGGTTCTGCTATATTTTGAACTTGTAACAGATAAGGAAAATTTTTTTCTGAATTATGAGCATAACTTTTGGCCTGGCTTCAAATGATTTGGAAATTTTTCTATCAGTGATTGTGAAGCAGGCCAAAGATCAGAATATTTTAATTTATTGTAAGAATTGAATGGATCATAATATTTTGATGACATTTTATCAGCATATAGTCAAAACCTGAACACATACAAATTTAACATTAAATATAGGTACAAATTATATTAGGTACTGTGATGAAAATTATTGTTCTTTTAGAGTAGCAAATACTTTAATATTTGCAAAAATCTTAATACATAGGTACAGTTTATTTATCAAACCATGAATGTAGCTATATTTATACATATATATGAACTATTTGTGAAGTTATCTTAAATAAAATGCTCAAAATTTTCAACATGCACAATTTCAAATGCTTGTGGAAAGCAAACCCATGGAGATCCCACTCCAATTCTTTGCTTTGAATATGCTTCATCTAAAAGTCTTTACTTACGCCAATTTTCATGACCTTGAACTCTGTGACCTGAGGTCAAGGTCAAAGGTGAAATATAAACAACTTTTTTTAATGGAATGTACGCACTCTGCACATAAAATTAAAGTTATTCTGCTGTCTTTTCTGAGCAAAAATCAGTGAGCTGACCTGACACTTGTCGTGGAATGCCTCAATAAACCACCACAATACATTTTTCTGGTTGTATTTGACGTACTTCATTCAAATCTGACCTTCATTTCTTTAGCAAATAACGCAACTTATGAAAACTTGATTGTTTCATAACTTCGTTTTGGTTCATTTGCACAAAAAAAATGAAGGAGGTCAGATTTGAACAAAGCATATCAAATACTACCAGAAAAATGTATTGTGGTATTCAAACTACACCAGGTTCTTTGCATAATAATTACCAATTTGATTTTTGAAATGACATAAGAACATTAGAAATTTTTATAGTGAGCACACTAGGGGCCACTTCAGCCTATCAAGGTGGCTCCACTATGTAAAAACTGCCTGTACATTGGCAATAACCAATTTTTACAAAACTAATTATCAATTTAAAACTAGAGCTAGAAACTCTGGATCTAGAGAATTAAAGTCATAATAGGCTACTTTCCACAAATAAGTTACACTATATCTATTTATAACTGACATGCAAATATATCAGATCCAAAGAATCCAGTTAATCTCATTACAGTACCCATCAATACCAGTACCTTACCACCAAAAATAAGTCACAGTCCATATCAATTGCGGACCAAGTCACAATCATATACATTACAATATATATACTTAGGAGGAAAAGTGTAGGTGTGGCTGTAAAGACTGTACAGTAGGGTGACAATAAAAATCGAAAGTTGGAGTTTTTTATTGGCCATTTGTTCAATGCTGCTACTACATGAGAAAACAATGTACTGTAAATATTAGCTCATTCAGATAATATTTAAGGGTGTCTCAAGTGAGGTAAATAATTCTCCTTATTCATTAATATTTTTTTTAATTACTTATTACGATTGGAGTACGCCTGTACTTAAACTTTATGAACTAAAACTAACATTTATTTACTTTAATTAAAAAAAATAATTTATTTTTACTAGGTAATGAACAATTAATTTGTGTTATAAGGAGAATTATTTACCTCACTTGAGACACCCTTAAATATTATCTGAATGACCTAATATTTACAGTACATTGTTTTCTCATGTAGTAGCAGCATTGAACAAATGGCCAATAAAAAACTCCAACTTTCGATTTTTATTATCACCCTACTGTACAGTAATGTAGAAATGTGTGCGCACCCATTTAAAGGTGTTTGTGGGGCAAGTGAAGATCATGAGTTTTTCAATACCTCACAGTACTATGGGGGGTACCACTCAATAGAGGAATCTCTCTAAATGGGGTGTGTAAGGACAGAGAGTATCCCCTAACCCAAGATGCTGCCTCCCTATAGGGTCATTCTTTGTCAGATCAACCAGTGCCTAACACCCTCATCTCTCAGATTTTGCTGAAATTTGGTTTATAGGGAGTTTGTGGGCCCTGAATCCATTTCTGAAATTATAAGGTCAATCCAACCAACGGTTCAAGAGATATGACCTCGGGAAATTTGAGGTCACTTGCGAGGTCACTAACATTTGGCGACCCATAACTTGGGTAATAATGGTCACAATTATATAAAAGTATATATATTTAGAATCAGAAAACGACAAGGAATCCAAATATGCAAGTTTTAGGACTCTAGGTTGAAAAATAAAAAAATTACACTAACCAAAATTTGAGGGTCACGATTTGACCTCTTGGGTATCAAATGAGAATTTTGTTTTTAAATGTAAAAAATGAAGGCATAGGCATTGGCTATTAGAATCAGCAAAAAAAAGTTTGTTTATGTTAGTATTTTTCATGTAACTAACATATAAGTGAACACCATATTCATAAGTTGTGCGTCAATTCTACCTATTTTTTCACACAAGCTCATAATTTGACCTATAGAAATTAAAATTACATTTTTTTATAGATTTAAAAACAAAGGCAAAAAATGTAAAATTGTATTTCACTGCTAATCTACACTGGCAATAATAGTTATAATAGTGAAAGGGGAAGACCTACTTAGAGGATTCATGTGCTAGCCTAATACAATTTTTGCATGCTCGATGCTCTCATCAATTTCTTTTTGTGGAAAAATGTATTGAATTCTGCTGCCTCCTCTTAGGGTAGGACAACTCATTACAGTTAATATATGATGTCCTGGCACTGCACATGAATCCTTGTTTGATGGATAATAATATGCACTTGATCCTGATGACCCAGAGGGATGTAGAAAGTTCACAGTGAAATCATCAAACTCTTCACAATATTCCTCCACAATTCCATACCAAACTTGCATGTCATAAATGCAGCCAACATACTCTCCTGGTTTGACACATTTTAGGTTACCAAGCATTGCAGGTTCATTAGTAAAATGACTTTTCCTTATTCTTTTCTTTTCTCCAATGCCACTTGAAATGGGATACACCATCAGTTCTTCCTTGTTTAGGGGAACAAATCTATGATATTTCTGAGTTCCAGGAATAGCCCTACTATCCTTGAATCGATGTTCCAACCGTTCTTCTGCATCTTTCAAATCAGCTGTAGTTACAAAGAAAAAATTTATCTTCTTGCTCAAGTTTTCTTCACAAAACTGAAACATGTGTTCTGGTATAAGAATTTGCCTCTCTGTAGTTCTCTGCAAACTGGCACGAGCAGTAGCTCTTTTCACTGTTCCTCCAATCCCATCACATGCATTTTTGCCATGGGATGTAGCAAAGAAGTGCCATTCACAAGACAGACCAAAATCCTCTTCATGGTAACAGAGATTTGTGAAGTTGTATCTGTTCTTATATTGGCCAGCACATCCATCTGAGAAATAGTGCACCTTCTTCAATTGTGGGCATCTGAATTTAACATATGTCATAAGCTTCAATATGAATGAGTAAACCATTATAGTGTTGTGTTTTAGTGATGCAGATAAGAAACAGACACTAAAATGGCTAAGTTCCTGGTCTGCAGATGATCTATAATAGATGACAAAAGGGTGAACTGTACACTATGAATTGTCCCAGTGAAACCCTTGGGCAGCATCCTGGACAATGAAAGAATAATTCTCAGAGAAATCACCTACTATAACTACCTCGCTCTGAGGTGGTAGTGTTTCTTTCAACTGCTTGAAGTACTGTGATTGTTGCTGAGCAACAAAGTGATGACGAACCATGCGGGATATTTTCATGCTTAGGGATGATAAGTATTCATGAAGTGGCTCCACCTTATCAACCATTGTACAACGGTCAACAGTCACCCATTGCTTGTAAGATATTTCATTTGGAGCTGATTTCACACTGTCAAGTAACTCAAGAAAATCCAGGACACCCGGTGTCTTCTCTTGGGCAATCATTGCAAAGTTGCATCATGCAAGTCTCTCTTTCTGTACTGCAGACACTGTAATCCATAAGATCCTTGTATGAAAGACCTCTTTCTCCCAATGCAGCCAGCTGCAATTTTGGATTTTGATGGTATGTGCAGACACAAACAGAATGAGTCCCACCACTACCGGCAAGCACACAATATGATGGCCGTAATTTTGCAAATGTGGAAAATCCTATTTTGGGATTCTTTTCATCATTTTTATATAGTTCAAACATCTCTCTTAAATTCACGAGGACCAATCGTTTTTGCACCTTCATTGCACCTTCAGCACTGATAACTTTCACGCAATCCTTTTGGCCAGGACACATATGACTAACCTCTTCTGACTCATAGAATCTTCTAACTATATCTTTGTGTTCTTCAGATATCACTTCCTTTGCTCATTAGTGGAATCTTCGGAAGGATTCCATGTTCTGATTTAAGTGAACAGCTTCTTTTCACCATGTATGTTGTAGTTTGAAAGAAACTAGCTGTTTTTTCAATTGTGTATGGTGAGAGTGTCAATATTTGTAGTTTGTGATGGTGACATTTGCTCTCCAGGAATGACTGTTTCAATTCATTCATTAATTTGTCAAGATGTTTTTCAGATTTAGTTTCAGGTTTTGAAGTATCACTTACCTCCTCAGTAATTTGAACACCATAACTGAGTTCTAGCCTCTCCTTCAGGTGTTAGTTACATGAAAAGTACCAACATAAACAAACTTTTTATGATTGTTTCTATTAGTCAAGAACTCTGACTTTGTTTTTTATATCTATAAAAAATGTAATTTTAATTTCTATAGGTCAAATTATGAGCTTAAGTGTGAAAAAATAGGTAGAATTGACGCACAACTTATGAATATGGTGTTCACTTATATGTTAGTTACATGAAAGATACTAACATAAACAAACTTTTTTTTGCTGATTCTAATAGCCAATGCCTATGCCTTCATTTTTTACATTTAAAAAAAAATTTTCATTTGATACCCCAGAGGTCAAATCGTGACCTCAAATTTTGGTTACAGTGTAACTTTTTTATTTTTCAACCTAGAGTTCTAAAACTTGCATATTTGGATTCCTTGTCATTTTCTGATTCTAAATATATATACTTTTATATAATTATGACAATTATTACCCAAGTTATGGCTCGCCAAATGTTAGTAACCTCGTGAGTGACCTCAAATTGCCCGAGGTCATATCTCTTGAACCGTTGGTCGGATTGACCTTATAATTTCAGAAATGGATTCAGGGCTCACAAACTCCCTATAAACCAAATTTCAGCAAAATATGAGAGATGAGGGTGTTAATTTCATTTTTTTTTGGTTGATCTGACAGAGAATGACCCTATATCCCACAACACTTGTGTTGAGCTGTGGGACTTATCACCTAAATGCACATATGAAATAAACTAGTACCATTCATGCAATAAAAATGGGCTTAAACACTATCACCAGATGTCCCTTGCAGACATCAAACTATCCAACCTTCGTTTGAAAGAATCAAGTATCTGAAGTTACCACTTCTTCTGTCAGACTGTTCCAAAACTTAATTACTCTCTAAAACTGTTTTCTTAAATTTGTTCTACATCTTGGCTTAAATAATTTCATACTATGACTTCTAGTCTGGTTATTGGGATCTTTAATGAAAAGAATCAATCTATCTTATCCAACCTTTTTATCATTTTATACACCATCATATCACCCCTTAACCACCACCTTTTTAATGAGAACATGTTTAGATACACCAGTCTTTCCTTATATGTCAATTGTCTTAGAGATGGGATCATTCTTATTACTTGTTTCTGTACTTTTTCCTATTTTTCAATATCTTGTATCAAATAGGGACTATTAAATTGAACACAGTATTCAAGGAGGGGTCTCACATATGAAATGTATAGTTGCTTTATAATATTAGGCAATTTGTATTCAATGTGGGTCTGCATGAGATTGAGTCTAGCATTTGCTTTATTTCTGATTTCCATATTTATTTGAGGGTTTAAGTTCATTAGTCAGTGTGACACCCAAGTCTCTCTCTTTATCATCATTTCTAATCCAAATTCCATTCATATTGTATTAAATTCTGGATTTTTTGGCCCAATATGCATAACCTTGCACTTATCAATATTAAATCTCATCCCTCACTTATCTGCCCAGGCTGTTGCTCTAAGTCTTTTTGTATTGTCATTGCTCCTGACTTAACATTATAGCCTAATTTTGTATCATCAGCAAATTTTGAGGTTTTACATGATAGGCCTCTCTAGATCATTTATATAAACAAAAAAAAGCAGAGGTCCTAACACAGACTCCTGTGGGACTCCACTCAATACGGGTCTCCATGTAGACTCATTTCCATTTAGATGAACTCTGGCTGAGAAGCAGAAAACATTCTTCTATCCAGTCAGCTATATAACCTCTTATACCATAGGCTCTAACTTTTACCAACAATCTTGCATGAGGAACAGTATCAAGTGCCTTTGCAAAATCTAAGTATACTATATCTACTAGCTCTTTATTGTCCAAATGACTTGCCATATGATATGGTAAATAGCAGCTCAGTTTTAAGAAAAAATCTGGATACTTTCATGAATGAAAGATTAAGTTATATATAGAGTAGTCTTGGCTTAAGTTATGTATGCTACTTTGGTAGATCTGTAAATAGTTGTATGTTAATTAGCCAACTTCAGATGACACTTTGCACAATTTTGAAATAAAATATAAAGCAATATCCTATTTTGATATCCCAAATTATCCAACCTACCAAAAATAAATGAATAGCATCCTAAAGTATTTAACAGAATTAACTTCGTTTTGATAAATTATTTCATTGATTTTTTTTTAATGAAAAAACATGGCTGAAATGCCTAGTTAGGTCAACTGTATACCCTTGATTGGTTAGGTTAAGTCATGATATTTTCACTTAAACAAAAATATCAACTTAACCTAACCAATCATCAAGGGCGTATAGTTGACCTAACCAGGCAGTCAATTTTCATGTTTCAATCAATTTTAAGCAACTTTCACTAAAAATGTGAGCATTTATTTTTAATACAGACAAGTGTATCACACAGGATACTGCACTATCATCATATATGTCGGGAAACAACTACATATACACATTCACCAATTGCTTGTATTTGGGATGCTATTTATTTTGTAATTTAAATAATTTGGGATGCCAAAATAGACCACCACCAAATATAGATCATAACTTGGATAACCTTGATAGGCCTGAGTAGCTTCATATTTTCCAAATGTAATATAAAAGCACCCAATTTTTCCTTAAAACTAAGGAGGGTATTAGTTACTTTTCAGCCCAGAATGTTTCCTGACAATTTTGAGGGGTTCTACATTAATGTCTCAACAGGTACAAAACATTTATCAATAACATTTCCATTGCAAATGTTTAGTTTAAGAGTTATTTTGTTAAAAAAAATAATTTTTTTTTTTGAAGGGGCATTCTATCGCCACCATCTAGCTACAAACTAGGTAAACATTTTTTAAGTAGCCAATCACAGGCCTCTATTTTGTCACATGACCTAATCCAGCAAATCACTAACCAATCTATTTCCTCATTCATCTCCTGTTTTCAGTTCAAATTCAGAATCGACATGGCTGTCCAGTGTAACTAGTGCCCTCCCATTCCAGCTCACATTTTCATAGTTTTGAAAATAACTAAGCAAGCCTCAATTTTCTTCACTCACATGGGGTTCTCCCTTTATATGTAGTGTCCAATTTATATAATTTAGGTCTCGGGGGTATGGGGGCAGAGTAAAGATCACGCATCACAAATTGATCAGTATAGGGTTTTATATTTTTGAATTTCTGATACTAAAATGCCAATCAATATCGATCAATTTGTCATGCGTGATCTTTACATTATACAAATGATAATGTAAAACATTCATATTAGGTTAGGTTTTCCTCATGGTTTTTGATGTGTTTCATGACATTCTTACCTTCATTTTCATTGGAAATGATGTTTTACACCCCCCAAAAAATGATTCCCCACAGGTTCCCCAATATTAATGGGGTAGGGGATGGGTATATCTTAACAACTGGTCATTTCCAATGGAAATGAAGGTCAGATTTGCATGAATCACATCAAAAACCATGAGAAAAACCTAGGTTTCATGGGAAATAGCAGTCTGGGCTGAAAAGTAACAATTACCCTAAGGAGCTACTTACTATTCATTGCCCCTCAGTAAATCTAGAGATATTACCCAAATTTCAAAAATTAAACTATGACCATAATCTATATCATACTTTTTCAAGAATGCTGTACTATTTTGTGCAAATATATTATAAGCAAGTTATGAAATATATCTCTACTATCATTCAATGCGTTTTAGGGGCGTGTCTTTTTTCTGAACAGGACATCCTCTCCGTCGATAGGATGACAAGTCAATGGATAGGATGCAAAAAGTATATTTACTGTGGTTATATGGCTAAATTATTGGCAGAAATAGATTCAGCATACACGATAACTTATTCATATTTTAGTAAAGGATATCTACTACAAATTAGAATTCATCCTATTCATATACTGATGTCATTTGGCAGCTAGCAATGCTCCTATACAGCCTAGGCCTACATCATTAAAAATGTCAGGATGAACTTTGAGTTTTTCATAATGTTCATGTAAAGTGTATTTGCCTCTGTTGATGATGGCTCATTCGACGTCGTTGTATTTGGTGGTCACAATTTCATGCAATTTGTTTACTAGCTCTAATAGATTTCAGATTCCAGTCAATGGCTTGTTTGAAGACTTGGTTGAGTGATTCACAGTTGTTGTTTATCCATCGTGTGAGTGGTGTATCTAGATTCATTGTGTGTGATGACTTCATGTGAGTATGCAAGTTTTTCTCAAGCAAGAGAATGATTAGTGTTGAAATAATGCATGAAGTTGCTACTGATGGATACAATGAGGCATATAATTATTTACCACGCATCAGTAAGGCTATCAATTTGTGATGCGTGATCTTTACAAGGGCTCTGCCCCCATCCCCCCCGAGACCTAAATTATACAAATGATAATATAATAACGGTTACTATATCTCCGTAATAATGGTTACTCTGGCCCACATACAGACATACATACAAACAGGAAAAAATTCTAATTTATCTGCAATATATATCCTTTACTAAAATATGAATAAGTTAAATCGTGTATGCTGAATCTATTTCTGCCAATAATTTAGCCATATAACCACAGCAAATATACTTTTTGCGTCCTATCTGTTGACTTGTCATCCTATCTGCAGAGAGGACGTCCTGGTCAGAAAAAAGACGTGCCGGTGTTTTGGTATGATTTTGCAGATCACATTTCACAAATAACTGCCTCGCAGCCACAGTAGAAATACAGGATGTCACACGATTGGTAGAGCATATGAATGAATAGCAAAAACACAGGTCCTATTATATTTCATAACTTCCTGATAACGTAAATTCACCCTTAATTCTATTCAATTTCATAATCCAACCCGAGACACATTTTTTGAATTCTGAGTAAGGGTGGCAATCTTGGCTACGCTAACTTCCACAATTCTGGAAAATGGACTACCAAATACTGCAAAACACACTAATTCTAGACTGTAACACCGAGGATACCAGCTTCCGTCTACGTGTGTTTTTGGCAATTTTAAGTTGAAATAACTTAATGACTTAGGAGTATGAATAATAGTTGTAGTAACAATAGGCCCCCAATAGCTTTAACTGGACAAAACAAATAGCCTAACTAATTACAACTAAATTACAGTAATAAGCTTACCATACTTAAATTAGATATCCTGATAAACACCTTTAACTCCGAAATTAACTTCAAGAACTATGATTATAGAACCCATAAAAGATATAAAAGAAATTTACTTACCATTTTTGTTATTTACGTACTCAACGCCATTAAAAAGACTGAACTGTTGCCATTTACTGAGAGAATTCAAGTGGGAAAAAGTAAGACTTTTAGTGATTTTCAAAATATTATTTAGACCAGGGAATTGAGAATCTGGGGGCTCAAAGAAGCGGGGAAATGGCTGTTTTTTTAACGCTTGCGAGTCACTAACCGGGCATAAGGAAATATGGTGGAGACGAATTGTGCATATAATTGAAAAATAAACGAATAACGACCGGCAAAAAATATAATTTTCAAGTAAATTTGAGTAGTTTAGGTCACAGGGGTGCTCTAACCTGTGCACCCAGGCATATTTGTGCCCACGAAGCCATTTCGGTGTGCCGCCGAGTAGCCCCCAGATAAGGTTTTAGAGACCGGTTAATAGAAAGAAAATTGCAATTAAAACCAGCTAATAATATTTTTTATGTTTTATGTATTATTTTATGTGTGCCCGCTTGTGCTCCAGCATTTGGAAAATGTGCCAGCCTGCGAAAAAGTTTGAGCACCCCTGGTTTAGGATAACGGAGAGGGCTCTAATAATTTTTTTGATAATGATAAGTTTTATATATATATATATATATATAATATATATATATATATATATATATATATATATATATATTCATCAGCTACAGAAATTAATTATTATGACTAAAATTTTAGCCTGTATTAGGTGTAAAATTTACCATAATATATTCGCGATTTATTTCAAAATTATACATAGAAGCTTTATCGAATTATATTTTTCTAAGTAAAACCACTGTATAGATTATACAGTACAGTAGTAAATTTGACACAATAAAGTATTATAATTTTACTTATAATAATTAATTTTTGTGACTAACGAAAATATTTTATTAAACCAAAGAAACTATGCTAAACTTATTAAAAATAAGAAAGGAACATTCAAAGAGTTTAAAAGGCCATGTGGAGTCAGAGAATTACAGGCGGTTAAGAATTTTTTATGATGTAAGGAAGGGCCAAAGGCAAATGCCCGCAAAAGCGCCCCCCATAGAAGAAGAAGAGAGCCAAAATCAAGGTCCGGGGTGCCTAGACACTCTGCTTTGAAAGATGGGAGGTCATAGACAGGAGAAAAGGTGAATTGAAGAAAATTGTTCCAAAGTTGACTGGTTGAGTAGATGAAAGGTTGAAAATACCGATTAACTGTTGCGTTAGATAGTTGGACAGAAAAGGAATGAGAAAGTGTCGAAAGTCTGGTGCTGCGTGCTCTCCTCAAAAGAGGAGGTATGCAGTTAGAGAGTTCAAAAGAGCAATGTCCGTTATACTAGCGATAGTAAAGAGAGAGTGAGGCAACATTGCGGCGAAGAGAGAGAGAGTGAACACAATCAGTAAGAGGTGGGGAACTGATGAGACGAAAAGCCTTTGATTCCACCCGGCCAGTACGGCTGTGTGGGTTGAGCCACCTCACACGTGAAAAGCATACTCCATACAGGGGCGAACAAGATCCCTGTACAGAGAGAGCAACTGAGTGGGAGGTGAAGAAACCGCGGAGCCGGTACAGCACACTTAACCTCTTACAAACTGTCTTGGAAAGAGAGTATATGTGATCTTTCAAGATCACGAGAAAAGGAAACGCTAAGAATGTTAAGACTGCAGAGACGTCATTTGAGGGGGTCCGTGAGGGGCGGTCACCCGTCCCCCCAAGCTCACCAGAGGAGCCTCCAAGGCCCTCCAAATGATAGTTTCCTAAAAAAAGCACCTAATATTTTGTGGATTACCAATATAATGAACTGCTTACAATTTAAAAACTTTTTAGAATAATTTGAATAGAATAATGACAATGAATTATGACATAAAAAAAATTGAAAACTCTCTGTGAGTAACGTCTGACATTAACACAGACTGTGTTGAATTTGGTGAAACACTATTTACTAACTACGATGAGAGATGATAGACTGAATGACTTGCTTCTGATGGCCTCTGAAAAAGAAGTAGTCAAAAACCTTAATTTTGATGTTTTGGTTGATGATTTTGCAAAAATGAAGTCTAGAAGATATCATCTACTACATTAGGTGATATAAATTTCATGATTTGTTGCTTAACTTCATAATTTGATAGTTAACTGTAAATAACCAGTCTTTAGCTGATACCATTTAATCATTCTTGTTTATATTAGTTTGATTATAAAGTACATTCTGAGTAGCACTTAATAAATTTTGACATGTGAGGGGCCTCTCACTGCCTTCTTCGCCCCCTCAAGCCAATTTGAAATGACGCCCCTGGTTAAGAGAAGCAGAAGGATTGCGTTGTGTGTTGCTAAAGGAAGGGGATAGTCGTGTGGAAGATTGTGACAAGTAGACAGATGGAGGAACCGAGTTTTTGAGGCATTGAAAGCTACAAGGTTTTCTCTGCCCCAATCAGGTATAACAAAAAGATGGTGTCCCATAGCCGCCCCACGCGAATCATGAAGTGATTGCTGTGAGGGACGCTTTGGGAAGCGGGTGGAGTAGTAAAAGTGGAATCATCGGCATAGGTGTGAATAGATAGGAAGTGCGAATTTAAAGATCATTAATAACTAAAAGGAAAAGAGTGGGCGACAGGACAGAACCCTGAGGAACACCACTGTTAATCTCTAGGAGAAGAACAGTGGCCATCAACAACCGCAGCTATAGATTGGCCAGAAAGGAAATTAGAGCTGAAGGAACAGATAGACAGAGCTGGGCAGTATTTAAATACATTTGTATTTAAATACGTATTTTAATACATTTGTGTATTTAGAACTGTATTTATAAATACATTGTTTTTCATGTATTTAAATACTTTAATGAGTATTTAAATACAATGTATTTAAATACTCAAAATATAAAAATCACTTTGACTCCCAAAAGAAACTCTTTCAGACAAAACTTTTGAAAGATTGGTTTTGATCCGCAGCAACCGTGAAATAAAAGAGAATTCGTAAGGTGCCTTATGTTTATGTTTACGTCTTATGTTTACGTTTATGTCTCATCTACTCATTAATTGTTACTCATTTTGCAATGATATAATGAATATAATATGTCACTGGTTGAACATCGTAAGTTCTAAGTTCTTTTGTTTTTGTTTTGTTCTAAAAAGGGAAATATATAATCGGAAATTAGATTGTACTATTTCTTTATCCTTTATCAAGCATTTTATATTGTTGTTACTCATGAATTAGTGAATGCATATGTTAAAATTTGTATGTATTTAAAATGTATTTACAAATGTATTTAAATATAAGTGATGTATTTTGTATTTAGTATCTAAATAAATTCGTAAAATGTATTTAGTATTTAGTATTTAAATACATTTCTCCCATGTATTTAGTATTTAGTATTTAAATACATTCAATGTATTTATTGCCCAGCTCTGCAGATAGAAGGATAGAAACCAAAGGAAGGCAGTTTGGAAATTAAAGATTTGTGCCAAACTCCATCAGAAGCTTTTGATATGTCAAGCGCAATAGCAAAAGTTTCACCGAAATCCTGAAAGGAGGATGATCAAGAGTCAGAGAAATATGCAAGAAGATCGCCACCAGAGCGTCCCTTGCGGAACCCATACTGACGAACTGAAAGAAGAAAGGTATTTAAGAATCTTCCTATTAAGGATAGATTAAAAAACTTTGGAAAGGCAAGAAATGAAAGCAAATGGACGATAGTTGGAGGGTTGAGAGCGGTCACCCTTCTTTGGGACAGAAATATGCAAGAGGATCGCCAGTGGAGCGTCCCTTGCGGAAGTCATACTGACGATCTGAAAGAAGAAAAGTATTTAAGAATCTTCCTATTAAGGATAGATTAAAAAACTTTGGAAAGGCAAGAAATCAAAGCAATTGGACGATAGTTGGAGGGTTGAGAGCGGTCACCCTTCTTTGGGACACGCTGAATGAAAGCGAACTTCCAGCAGGAAAGAAAAGTACCAGATGTGAGACAAAGATGAAAGAGTTTGCCTAGGCAGGTGTCAGCACTGAAGCACAGTTCTTAAAAACAACAGGAGGAACACCATCAGAACCGCACGCCTTCCTAAAGTTGAGCCCAGATAAAACAAAAAAAACATCTTCAGAAGAGATTCTAATTTTTTTCATAATAAAGTCAGAGGAGGGTTGGAGATGGAGGAACAGCACCTGAATTGTCCATGGTTGCATTGTAAGCGAATGTTTGAGCGAAGAGTTCATCTTTGAGAGGAGAATAGACGGCAACCTAGCCGTCGGAATGGAAAAGAAGAGGGAAAGAAGAGGAAGTAAGGTTGTTGAAGAGGTTCTTTGCTCTGACAGATGTCAGAAAGAGCGAGAGGAATTGGATAGAGTTTCACATTTTTGCTTTATGAAGGAATTTTTGGCGAGTCGAAGAACAGATTTTGCACGGTTCCGGGTAGAAATATAAGTTGAGTGAGAGTCAAGAGTTGGATAGCGACGGTACCTTCTGCAGGGACGTTTTTAAGGAATTTTTACTAGTGGGCCACTTTAAAAAAAAAAGGGCACATATATCTAAAAAGGGCAGACACCAAGTACTAATACTTGTACTAATATACTAATAAAATACTAATCACTAAATGAAATACTAATCACTACCTTATCTTCGGTATCCACAGGTATTCACTATCTATATAAGCAGTAACAGTAAAGTGAAAACCAACACTAAACATCGAAAAAAGCAAAAACGTTACCTCCAATTCCTCTAAACGCACATAAACAATCCCCTAACCGCCACAGTCAGTCACTCAGCTGATCGCTCCCATTTTCTTCTCAAGTGCATGGGAGACCTTGCTAGAATCAATATTTTTACTCCAAAGCTTAAAATTGAGTAGTGGGCCAATAGAATGTGACTAGTGGGCCAAATACAAGGGCAAGTGGGCCATTTGGCCCACTAGTATATATGTTAAAAAAGTCCCTGACCTTCTGAAAGGAGGACCAAGGCCTACAAATATATAAAATTTCCTGAATTTCAATTGAATGGTATGGTGATGTCAGAAGTGACCCAGACTAAGTATCTTGGTCACATACTAACTGATAGTCTTTCAGATGACTGTGATATTCTAAGGCAATGTAGACATTATATGCTCGGAGAAATACTTTGGTTAGAAAATTTCGTGTATATATATATATATATATATATATATATGAAATTTTCTAACCAAAGTATTTCTCCGAGCATATAATATTATATATAATATATATATATATATATATATATATATATATATATATATATTAGATTTTAAGTTGATTTTGTTCAAAACTTTTTGTACGCCAATGTATACAGCTCATTTGTGGTGGAACTATAGGATGTATAATTTGAGAAATTATATGTTGCATATAATAATTTAATATTTTTAGGAGTTTATTAAGAACCTCCAAAATTTATAAATGGTGCTCCTTCTAGTGCCAGTATGATGTTTGTAGCAGTGGCGTAGCTGGAGTTTGTGCCGCCCGGGGCGGTCCTTCACTTTGCTGCCCCCCTGAAACACAACACAATACACATAACAAACATACTTAAACAAAAAGTGAAAACGACGTATATAAAAAAACCTGTGAAAAATATTAGGACAACATGTTTACTTCTGAAGTGAAAAAATTAACTACAACATTCTACACAGTTATTTTTCTTGCTTTTCTGTTAGCAAAATCTTCGATGACATTGTCGAAGTCTATTTCGTCTGTCAATTGTTGTTCTATAGACAGTATGGCAAGATTTCTCAACCGCAAGGTGCTCATAGTAGATCTTAGGTAATTCTTTATTAGTTTTAGTTTAGAAAAACTCCTCTCACAGCTAGCAACACTAACAGCAATTGTGAGAAAAATCCGCAGCAGTATTACAATATTTGGAACCGAGTTACCAAGATTATACTTTACAACTAATACCAGCATATTAGTTTTGATATTGATTATTTATAAATATTAAACGTATATTTATAGATTATAACGTATTTATAGAACTTTATGGGTTATTTCCCTTTTTAATGAAATAAATGCATTTATACCAATGCTATTATTAATTAAGCACAACTAAGCGCTTAAATAGATATGATGGTCAATAAGGCCATCTTCAAGGGAACACAATCCTTACCATTGTCGGAAATTAACGAAGTAAGCAGTGTTTTCGTGGAAAAATAAAATTGTGTCTGGCGTCTTGTATCCTTCTACTGTCCCGACATAAAAAAAAAAAAACTTTTTTTTTCATTGCAGTAGACCAAAAGTGCCGCCCCTCAAAAAGTGCCGCCCGGGGCGGACCGCCCCCTCCGCCCCCCTATAGCTACGCTAGTGGTTTGTAGTCAATAAGGTGCCTAACTGTGCCAGTGTCCTTCGCAATTTTGTATTTAGATTTATCACTAGGCATGGTGAGTCAATCAATAAGATAATAGAAGCCATGGTTAGTGGACTGGTCTCCGATATATTTTATAAATCTGAAATTTGGAAGCATTGGCATAGGCAATTGTATGTTTATTATGCACAGTGATTCACTGGCCTACTTAGTCAGTGCTCCACACAACTATCTCTTAATCTTCTATGGACCACTTCCATAATGTTTTTACCTGTTGAGTCTGAAATAAAGTGTTTGTTTGTTTGTTTGTTTGTATGTCATTATCCTTCTCATACCTTTTACAAACTTTCAGAAGTGTGCTGAGCCCTTTTACAGATGAAGAAAGAAGAACTAGATCAGCTGCATACATCAAATGATTAATAATTAATGATTGTGCCAAGATAACAGCCTATTTTACAAGTGTTCAGTACAATAGATAGATTATCCATAGAAACAATGAATAAGTAAAGGGATAATATCCTTCCCTGCCTGACAGTCTGACACCATTGGTTACAGAGACTGGTTCTGAATTGACTCCACTCCATCTTACAATCATTGTTTGTTGATAATACCAGAATACCCGTTAAGAACCAGAAAAATTAAAAATCAAGAAATTCTGGTAGAAAAATCTACCAATGGTCCTTAATGGGTTAATATACGGACCAAGTAACCAGGTACATTACGATTTACAAGTTTCATGAATAATTTGCCATGATTGACACGATCAAATGCCTTAGAGGCACCCAAGAAATACAAAAATATATTAGCATCTAGAGTTTGGTATTTACAGACCATATCTTTCAAGGCATATACACACATACCAGTAGGCGGCCAGTACCATGTTTTTTTAAACCAAATTGTTTATCACTAGTATACAGGTAACATTCAAGTCTATTAATGAGTATATATTCAAACACCTTAGACATAATACTGGTCAAAGCTATCGGCCTATAGTTACCTTTACTACTGATTTTACCCTTTTCATCTTTTAGGACTGGCACCAAAACAACGGATAATATTGTATCTGGCAGAACACCATATATCAGCAAACGTGTAAAGCACAAAGCTAACAGAGGCACTAATCTATCACTACTAAACAGAGCTGGGCAGTAACGCGTTACAAGTAACAGCCGTTACGTAGCGCGGTACTTTTTTAGTAACGGTAGTGGTAACGGCATTACATTTCAAATCAGATAACTCTTTCAGTAACGACGTTACTTTTTTAGGGAAATACATTCGTTAGTCGTTACTCGTTACTTTTTTATCGTAGCTCGCAATCAGTTTCTTTCGATCCTCACTCATTATTCATTAACCGTTAAAAATTTGTCCCTTCTCTATGAGCGAGGTGTGCATGTTAGCCGTTGGCATGCTGGCAGCCTACCCCCAACCACCCTCTCCCCCTACACTGACAGCACTGTCAAAGTAAAAAGGCGAAGAACCCTGGAGCAGGGAGGGACCTATGTTCAACAGAAGTTTCGTCTTTCCTCTCATCTGGGCCTTCATGGCACGTTAGCTCTGCATCCTTCCCATCCACTAACTTTAAAAATATGTTTATTAAACTTAACACTCCTATACCATCTAGTGCCGCTGTTGAGCTGGTTTTTTCAGTAAGGAAGGATATACTGTGTCGGAAACGAGGCTCGCTCTTAGATGCAACTTTTGAGAAGCTTGTTTTTTTAAAGGCCAATAAAGATATTTTGAATAATAGCTCTTAAGTTTTATATTTAGCTAATAAATGTCAATTATCATTGCCATGCACAATAACTCATTTGATTAATTTCTTTAGTATTTCTATTATTGTTTTGCAAAACTAAACTTTCCTGGTATATTCTAGCATTAGTAAATTAGTATCAATAGTATGCAACATTAGGGTGTGTCAATTTTGTCATTGTTAAAATTAAAATTTACATCTGAAATCTTTCCTGTAATCTATCAATGAAATGAATTCGATGTAAATACATTTTTACAAAATAAATAAACCCTTGTTTCCACATTCACCGTTATTGACAAACGATTAAAGATATTTCTTAGGCTAAATATGGTGATAGATATTGTGTTCCTTTGTTTCCATCCCGAACCCCAACCACCAACCACCTTCTGGAAATGAAAATTCTCCTGATAAATCGATGCATTAATTATTTAAACTCTTGATATGGGAAGTTATAAGTTATACAAATATTCTTTACATCAGCGCATTGATCATAGTATCTGTTACCATTATTATGCAGGGTGATCCGTTTGGGTATGGATAAAATGAAAACGCTGTGAGAATCTACCGAGAAGTGATACAGCGCTCATTGTTGCACGTGTGGTCATTAAATATGGGAGTTTGTAATAGGCTATGGCATCCGCTGCCAGACGTACGAGCGCCATCTGCTGTCAGACTTATGAGACATATGCCAGTTTCGAAGATGGCGGCGAATGCACAACAACGTGCGAGGTGTGCCATTTGGTTTGCTAAGTTTGAGAGCGTGACAGCAGTATAGCGTGAGTTTCGCCGTGTGTATGGTGTTCGAAAAGCTACTAAATACGACTCCATAGTGCAGTGGTACCCAGGGCCGGATTTACTTGCTTGTGGGCCCTAGGCCAAACCTTATCAGTGCCCCCCCCCAAAAATATTATATATATATATATATATATATATATATCGTAATATTGTAATGTAAAAAAAAAAGAATTACAACATAATGTAACACATCAATAATTTTATTCAAATAGTTTTATATCATATACAACTTATTCTTACACAAAGGAATAATGGAAAAAAATACAGTCAAATTGAAGCATAATAAATTTTGCAATAAGAATTACAACATAATGTAATACATTACACATTAATAATTTTTAATCAAATTAGTTCCATATCAAGTACATCAAAGTAAATCAAGTTCCATATCATGTACATCTTACACATAGGAATAATGGAAAAATACAATGAAACTGAAGCATAATAAATTTTGCAAGCACAACTATGTGAAGTTCAAAATGACTTTTTCCTGCTTTTTTCTATGGCAAATTTGTCAATGATACCGTTTGTGTCAAGGGATTGTAGGAGGTCAGATTCAATGCATAGTAATGAAAGTGAGTTTAATCTGGTTTGTCCCAAAGTTGATCTCAGGTGATTCTTCACCCTAGATAGAGTAGAGAAAGACCTCTCTCCTTGACAGTTTGTAATGGGGATGGTAAGGAACATTCTTACCAAGATACTAATGTTTGGAAAGGCAGTTGTCAAAATACCATCTTTAGACCTCAACAAAGTGGAAATGTTTGTCACTGACCTGTCAGATTCAGAAGACAAAATGTCTTTAAACTGCAAAAATTCATCTAAAACAGATGCTTCCAGGTCACTGGAATAGGTACTGACAAGGAGTTCCAGTTGAGCTTTGAGGTCATCATAGTTCATACTGTCATACTCTGTTAAAAAGCTAAACAGCTTCTTTATTTCTGAATAGGCATTCACTCTGCGCTCTAATTCATTCCTAAGGCAATCTAATATTGTGTAAAAATTGTCCACCATGAACTTCTGACATGGATCAAGATGAGTTTCTATCCCAACTGATTCATCAAAGAATTTTTTTCTCTTTTTTGTTCTTTTTGTTGTATCTGTGTAGATAGGCTCAGCAAAAGTCCTAGCCTGATCTTCTATTTCATCAAACTGACGCTGTCTCATTTCAGAGATCTACAGATCTACAGAAGCTAAGGCTAACAAAGACCCTAAGATCCACTCTAAGGCTAGCCCGAGAGAAAGGAAAGAGTAGGGGGTTAAGAGAAGAGAGGAGAATAAGGGGTTAAGTAAGGAGCAACACCTATCATTCGTGGGTTAACATTCATTCAGAAAAAGAGGAAAAAAGTCTCACCATCATCATCCGCCGGCCACTGCCGACAAGTCAGAAAAATAGTCGGAGAAAATAGGAGAGGGGTGAAAGATGAAAAGAAGTAAAATAAGAACGCTTACAAACCATGCAAACACAGTCTTAACTCACTGTCATACCATGCAAACTACAAACATGCAAGTAAAGAGAGTTACAGACATGCAAAGAAAGGAGATAAAAAAAAAAAAAAAAGTAGGTACAGTTAAACAAAAAGTGGGTTAGTTTACGCTACGAGCTACATCTACGTTCGTGTTAGTCTAATTTTTTTTTTTTTTTATTGCTGGCATCACACGAGGGCATGTCACAAGCTGGCATTCATCGTCAACAGACTCATCCTCGAGCACCACCACCAGAGCTCCTGTTGTTAACTTTCTTTTTTTAATTTTAAACAACGTTAATACTTTTAAAATGTCTGTCAAGACGGTTCTTAAACATATTAACGCTGGTAGAATGAACGACTGACGCGGGAAGATTATTCCATTTATCAATTACTTTAAACGTAAATAAGTTTTTAGCGATATTAGTAATGAAACGTCTGCCACGCAACTTAAATCCGTTATTGCGAGTATTACTATTATCGAAAGTGAACAGTTTGTCAAAATTTACGTTATCGATGTTATTAACGATTTTGAAAACTTCAATAAGCTCCCCCTCAATCTTCTAGTAGCGAGTGAATACAAGTCTAACTCTTTAATCCTATCTTCATAAGGCTTATTGCGCAATGACGGAATAAGTTTCGTGGCACGACGCTGAACCCTTTCTAACCTATCAATATCCTCACGCAAGTACGGGCACCAAAACTGAACGGCATATTCTAAATGAGGCCTGACTAGGGACTTGTAAAGGGGCAATATAATATCCTTCGATTTAAATTCGAAATTACGCGCTATGAAGCCTAACATCCTATTAGCTTTTGCGCAAGACTCCAGGCGAGAATTACGCGTAATTATTGTTGCGAGAACCTATATGCAAAACTTTACATTTATCTACGTTAAATTGCATCTGCCACTTATCCGTCCACTCCATAATCCTGTCTACATCGTCTTGGATCCTATTTCTATCGTCCTCGTTAACAACCTTACCGCCTATTTTAGTATCGTCCGCGAATTTTGACACGTTACTAGTCAATCTTACATCTATGTCGTTAATGTAAATTACGAATAACAATGGGCCTAACACTGAACCCTGTGGGACACCGCTACCTACCTCTAACCACCCCGATTCACTACCATTAACTACGACCCTCTGTCTCCTAGCACGAAGCCATTCTTCTAACCAGTTAGCTACCTGACCGCGTATACCGTGCGCTTTAACCTTCGCAATTAGTCTCCTATGCGGAACTGTATCGAACGCCTTTTTAAAATCTAAATAAATAACGTCAGCTGCTCTATGCCTATCGTATTCGCGCACTATTTCGTTATAAAATTCTAACAAATTAGTTAAACAAGACCTATGGCGTCGAAACCCATGCTGACTACTATTAATCAAATCTCTACTTTCTAAGTGATCGATAATACGATCCCTAACTACGGATTCCAAAAGTTTACCTACAATTGACGTTAAGCTAATGGGCCTATAATTGCTAACTACCGCGCGGTCGCCTTTTTTAAAAATAGGCGTGACGTTAGCTAATTTAAAGTCTTCAGGAATAATCCCCGTTTCGAGTGACTGATTAAAGATCTTCGTTAAGGGGCCTACGATAACTTCTTTCAAATCTTTCAAATGTCTGGGATAAAAAGCGTCAGGGCCTGGAGCCTTGCTAACTTTTAGCCTATCGATATAATGCGCAATCTCAGCCTCGTAAACAGTTATTTCTCTCAAAATAGTCTCGCTACTAAATGGAACGATATCATCCACGTCGGGGACATTATTTACGTCTTCTACGGTAAAAACTGTCGCAAAAAAGTTATTGAAAATACCCCATCGCCTGAGCGTCAGAAGCCAAAGCGCCATTAACATCCACTAGAGGGCCTATGTTATTTTTTACCGGCTTACGATTATTAACGTATTCAAAAACTTTTTTGGATTATGTTTACTATCCGCAGCTATAAGTATCTCTAAATTACGCTTGGCATTCCTAACTGATCTTTTAACCTGACGTCTAAGCTCGATATATCTATTAAAGTTAGCTACCTGGCCATTACGCTTACTAAGTCTATACGCTCTATTACGCTCGTTTATAAACTCTCCTATTTCCCTACTCCACCACTTCGGTCTACCACGATTACTAGCGCGCTTGGGCCTACGAGGAATAAACTCCCTTTCAATATTCCTAAAACTTTCTTTAAACGCCACCCAACGCAAATGTGTGTCATTACCCATAAATAAGTTATCCCAGTCCACTACTCTCATCCTATCCGCGAAACTATCAAAATTAGCCCTACGAAAATCAGGGACTTCTATTACGTTACTATCCTGAGTGTTTTCTATCAATAACTTAAACCTAAGAATTTGATGATCGCTACATCCTAAACTCTCGCCTACTTCTAAACCTTCGACTATATTCTCGCCGTTCGTCATCACCAAATCTAAAATATTATCACCGCGCGTTGGTTCGGTAACTATCTGTCGTAAAAAGTTATCGTCCATAAACTCAACCAATCTCAAACCCTCAAAACCTCTCATACAGGTTCACAACTGACAGAAGGTCAGTCTCAACTTTTTGAAGTGATAAGCTGGTTGCATTAAACCTTGTCAAAATCTTATACCATATTACAGTAAGAAGTGCTGTTTCAAATGATTCCATTTGTTTTCTGAGACCTTCACCTTCAAGCTTTGTAGCCACAGTTTGTCTGCTGTCAGAACATATGTTCTCCAGTGCTGACTTTATCTCATGGTAATGTAAAAACACTGCTTTAACAGCATCAGCCCTTGCACTCCAGCGAGTATCTGATAGGGATTTCAGTACAATCCCTGCAGCTGGTAGTGCGGCTTTCAAGTGATCCCATCTATATGTGGAGGCTGAGAAGAAGTTATATAAGGCTTGCAAAAAACTGAAATATGAAACAGACGCAAGGCAACTGCTGGCAGCTGATGTTCCGACAAGGTTCAAGGAGTGACCTGCACAAGGGACATAATATGCCAGTGGATTCATAGCCTTTATTCTGGCTTGGAGACCAGTGTAAATGCCAAACATATTGGCAGCATTGTCATAACTCTGGCCTCTCATGTCACGCAAATCAAGACCAACATCTTCGATTAATTGTACAACATTTGAGGCTATGCTCTCTGCACCATGGTCATGTATGTCTATGAACTTCAGAAATCGCTCAACAGGTTTACCGTCAGGTTTTACATAACGAACTATGAATGTAAGTTGGTCAGTATGACTAACATCCGGTGTGGAATCAACACTAACTGAATAATATTTGGCTTGTTTCACTTCACTTATGATAACTGAGTGAATTTCTTCAGCCATCAGATTGATCATGTCATCAGAAATCGTTTTTGAGAGATATGAAGTCTTTCCACTACCTACAGCACCGTACTTACCCAGATGCTGTGCAAGAAGAGGGTCAAATTTTGCTAAGAGTTCTAGTACTCCAAGGTAATTATCATTGTTGCTAGAGCCAATTCTTTCATCACTACCTCTGAGAGGAAGACCTCTTGATGTCAAAAATTTTAGTGTTTCAACTATGCGCAACAGAACTTCTCTCCAATATTTTCTCTCTACTTCTACTTGCAAAGCCAAAGTGGAATCAATTCGACTTGCTGCAACTGCCCTTACACCCCAAGCAATAACTGAGTTTTTATGCTCTTTACTACTTTCATGTTCAGCAACTCTACGCTGGCAGTTTTTCCAGTCACTAAACCCACTTGTAAACAATGAGACTTGCTTGCTGAACAGCTTGCATGGAACACAAAATACATCGCCAGTTTTTGGAGAATACACAAGCCATTCCCTTTTAACTTTTTCATCATTTGCCATTTTACGTGTAAACAAGGATATGGGCACATATCGAACTCTTTCCTTTTCACCCTCACCCACACTTCTTGCGGATTTTGAGAAGTCACCTTGTTCACAGTTTTGATCAAGAGGATGATTTACTAAATATTCAATCAATTTATCATCAATTATCTGCCAGTCAGCTGGATCACTCGATACACACAAATCAGCACTAACATCTTGTTCCACAGAATGTTTCTTATCGGTCAACTGAGATGAATCGGGAAGCTTCAATCACAGGTGGTACTTCTACTTCCATTGCTGATTCACTCAATATATGTGACTGTGACTCAGCTGACCTTGCTTCGTCGTGGTCATCGCCTGGGAGTTTACCGTCACTGGTACTAGGCTCTGAATCTTCTTTTGGTTTTGGTTTTAAAAAGGTTGTCAGCTTTGGAAGTGATTGGAGTTGTTTTGCTTTGGTTTCTTTTAACTTTCTCTTTTGTGAGCCACTCATATATTTCTTCTGGGACGACATAATTAATCTATCTCATGAGAATCCCCAAGATTCCAAGAATAATCTGTAAGCATAAATTAATAATAAATTAGTTCAAGTCTAGTATAAGAGATACCAATATCACAAAATAAGAACACAAAAACACACGTAATATAACAATGAAGTCCACTAAATAGAACACGTAATGTATATAATCTACAGATAGATAGATAGATGGTGGGAAACGGGCATTTAAAAATGTACTGTTATATTTTTCGTTACCTTATTTTATTTTATTCATTTTACTATAGGGCCTACTAGCCTACTCCTTGGCCGATCAGAGAACCACCCCGTCCCCAGTGGGCCCCCAGTTACTGGTGGGCCCTAGGCCAATGGCCTATGTTGCCTATTGGAAAATCCGGCCCTGGTGGTACCGCACATTTGAAGAAACGGAGTCTATCACTAAACTACATGCAGGTGGTCGTAAGAATTAGCCTCTCCTTATGACCTCTGTCGTGTCCGGAAGGGGGGGTCATGTTGAAGACTAATTAAGTTTGTCACAATCTACCATCTTTGTGGGCATTGTCTGCCAAATATTAAACTATACAATGTTACTGTTTTCATTTCACATCGATTTTATTTTATCCATACCCAAACGGATCACCCCGTATTTTTTAATATAAGAAATCAAACGTAGTGGAATAGTTTCAGTAATATACTGTATATATGCTAACTGTTATGCCCAGCACTTGCTTGGGGTGGGCTGATTATATTAAATTTGAAGCTTAAGATTTCCATGGCTGCGTTCTTTTCTATGGTTTTATTGACCAAATAATTGAACCCCCAGTAATTGGGGGGGCCTGCGGGTTCCCCAATTACTAGGGTTCAATTATTTGGTCAATAAAACTATAGAAAAGAACGCAGCCATGAAAATCTTGAGCTTCACCTTGTGTAGGTCACCCCAATTACTGGGGGTTCAATTATTTGGTCAATAAAACTATAGAAAAGAACGTAGCCATGAAAATCTTGAGCCTCATTTTGTGTAGGTCTCCCAATTACTAGGGGTTCAATTATTTGGTCAATAAAACTATAGTCATGAAAATCTTAAGCGTCACAAATCGTGACACAATGTGAAGCCCAAGATTTTCATGGCTCCGTTCTTTTCTATAGTTTTATTGACCAAATAACTGAACTGACAGTAATTGTGAAGCTAAAGATTTTCATAGATGCGTTTTTTTCTATAGTTTTATTTACCAAATAATTGAACCGACAGTAAATGTGAAGCTCAAGATTTTCATGGCTGCGTTCTTTTCTATAGTTTTATTTATCAAATAATTGAACCGACAGCAATTGGGGGCCTGCGGTCTCTCAATTACTGGGCACTTCCCCCAATTACTGGCAGCACCGCCCATAGGGCCATAGGGCCCAAAACTTCACAGACAGACAGAATCACGCACAACTTTCTTTTATATAGTTGTTGTTGGTTAGCCGATCAGCCCACCCTCATCGAGCAAGCCGGCGCGGCGGCACGCAGGTAACCGATCGCCCTCTCCGGAGTGGACCAGAGGTTCAGCGCACTAGTGATGTTGTGTTGTGTTCTATGTTGTTCTAGAGTGGTACAGTCTGTCATAATGTGTTCAATTGTTTGTGGTGTGTCCTGGGCCCCTGGCACAGGTGGCAGGTGTCGTCTGTGGAGTTGTCTAGTCTGTGTTTATATGTCTGTAAGTTGGGGTGATGTCCACATCGGAATCGTACAAAGTTAACTCGATCCGATCTGCTCAGGCTGGTCTCTGATTTGTGACTGGGTGACGGCTTCGCATCTAGGACCGCATTCGGACCGAGTCGTGTCAGTGCTTTGTGGGTTAGGTGTGTGTGTATGTGTTTTCTGTACTGTGGGTGATGTCTGTGGGGCGTGGTATGGAATAGAATATTTGGTTATAATGTCTCTCTGGTGTTACCTTAATGGTGCGAGGTGTTGGTGCATGATTGTACATGTAATGGCAAGGGTGTTGTGGGTTAGTTGTCGCTGCTGCCATGAATTGTGTTCCCCTCATGTCTAAATATTCCCTAACTTTCAGTATTTTTGGTTCTGTGTGTAGGTGTTCTATTGGTGTTGGTTGAGTACATCCTGTAATGATACGAAGTGCGTTGTTTTGTATTGTCTGTAAATTGTTTATGTGTGTGTTTGAGATAATGGGTGCCCAGCATGGGCTAGCATAGTCCATAACTGAGCGAATATATTGTTTGTATATGAGTGATGTTGTTTCCTGCGGGTGTCCAAAGTTTGTGCCTGTTAGTACCCTAAGCGTGTTAAGTCTTGACGTACATTTGTTTTTAATGTCCTGAATGTGGTTTGCAAAATATAATGTGTTGTATGTGACCCCAAGTATTTTGGTCCTGTGAGTGTGTGGAATATTGATGTTGTTTGGTGTAATCTGTGGAGTTATGTGGTGTTCTTTTGTGTTGCTTGTTAGCAAGGTGCTGGTTGATTTTGTGGGCGCTACTTTGAGTCTATTATGTGTGAGCCAGTCTTGTATACTGTTTATGTATGTTTGTAGGTTATTTGTAGCGGTGTCGATGTTGTTGTGGGTGGATGTTAGAGTGATGTCATCTGCATATGATGATAAAGTAAGCTTGTTATCTATGGGTGTTGGAATGTCATGCATGTATAAGTTGAAGAGTGTTGGTGAGAGAACAGAGCCTTGAGGGACCCCGTTCGGAAAAAGCTTGTTTTTGGATGACATGCCATTAAATGTAACATATGAGTATCTTCCTGAAAGATAGTTGCTCAGCCACCTTTTGGTGTTATTGTGCATGTTTGTGTTGAGTATTTTGTTTATGAGAGGGAAGCGTGGAATAGCATCAAATGCCTTACTTATGTATATTGTTGCTAATAGTGTACGTTGAGCTGGTCGTCTGGAGTTGATGCCATCCATGATGTGCTGCGTGAGGTTAGTAAGTAATGTCGTGGTTGAGTGGTGAGGTCTGAATCCATGTTGAGTAGGCGATAGTGGTATGTGTGGGTTGGTGATTTGTAAGATTTGTTTTTCTGTTACTTTGGAAGGTGTGCATAGTAAAGTAATGGGTCTGTAGGAAGCTGGTTCTGTTGGATTTTTGTTTGGTTTGAGTAGTGTAATAATTTTACCTTGTTTCCATATGTCAGGAATAATACAGTGTTGGTATGAATATGTGCTGATGTTTGTGAGAGCTAGCATTCCCTGTGGGCCCAAGTGTTTAAGGTGTATTTTAGATATGTTGTCTGGTCCAGTAGCCTTCGAATTCTTAATGTTTTTGATGATCTTGGTGGTCTGGTCTGTATTGAAGGGTGTAATGATCGTGTCGAGTCTGTAGGTTTTCTTGTGTCTGACTGTTTGTCTGTCTGTGTGTTTCTGGTTGTTGTCTCTGTTTAAGATTTATCTTTGCGTAGTGATTAAATAGAATGTTAGCTTGTTGTGTATATGTTGGGATATTATTTTGGCTGCGACAGATAGCCGCGTGTGAGGTGTGAATGCCGTTGTTAGAGTGGGTAATGGTGTTTATAGTCTTGTATAGCCTGGATGTATCTGTGGAGTGGTTTAGTGTTGTTATGAATTCCCTAAATGTTTGTTTGTTTTTCTTTAAGTTTGTTGTTGTTGTTGAACTGTTGTATCTGTTGTTTTATGGCTTTTGTGTGTGGTGTTTGTGTGTTATGTTTGAGGTTGTTACGTTGGTGGGCTATTTCTCTAGTGTAATTTGGGTTGTATTTCCTAATGTTGCCCTTGGGTATGTATTTGTTTGCATTATTGATGATCTGATTAAATTTCTTGAGTGTTGTATTGATGTTTGTGATGGGTGTGCTGTTTAATGAGGTGAATTATTCCTCAGTCTGTATTTTGAACTGTTCCCAATCAGCTTTCTTGTAATTTCTGTAAGTGTGCCTAAGGATGTTGGGGCAGAGTGTAGAACGTGTTGTAATGATGATGGGCAGGTGGTCTGATGACAGTTGTTTTTCTGTTCTCCAGTGTGTATGTGTTGTTAGTGAAGGGGAACAGAACGTTATGTCAGGGAGGAGTTTGAGTATCCTGCTTGATGTGGTATGTGTGTATATTCTTCTGTATTGTTAAGAATGAAGAGACTGTTTAGTTGTGTGGCTATGTTGGCGCCTCTGGTGTTGCTTTGGTTGTGCAGGTACCAACTAGTGTCTTTCGCGTTGAAGTCTCCTTCTAAGATGACATTAGTGAGAGAGGCCAGATTGTATAACTGTGGATTGTAATTGGCTGGAACCTGAGGTGAACTATCTGGTGGGATGTAAATGTCGTTGTTGTTGTTGTTTAGCCGATCAGCCCACCCTGATCGAGCAAACCGGCGGCACGCAGGTAACCGATCGCCCTCTCCGGAGTTGACCAGAGGTTCAGCGCACTAGTGATGTTGTGTTGTGTTCGTTGTTGTATGTGTGTATATGTTGATGTAAATGTTGATGAGTGTGGTGTTGTGTTTTGCGCGTGTTTTAATGTTAACTGCTTGTATTTCTATTGTGTTATCTGCTTGGATTGTGTTTGTAATGTTTTGGGTGGCATCAATGTAGCTAATGCTTTTACGTATGTAAATGATGAGTCCACCCCCGTGACCCCCAGTACGATCTTGACGGATCGCCGTGAAGTCAGGGATGGTGGGTGTTTTGTGTGTGCGTTTTAGTTTTGTTTCTTGTATAAGTGCTATGTGAATGTTTTGTTTGTGTACGAATTCCCTAAGCTGCATGATTTTGTTTGTGAGGCCATCTACGTTGTACTGTAATATGTTAATATTATGCTTCTGTATGTATTTCATGGTGCTATTGTGTCTATGTCTTTGTGTATGGTGACATGTGTAAGTTGTAGTGGGGCCTGGATTAGTCTTAATGTCGCCGGAGAGTAAGAGTAGTCCGGGGAGCACGCAATTGCTCCCCGTAAATGAAAAAAATAGCACGCTGGTATAGGTCCGGCCCCGGGAGCCGATCGGCACTCTGACCGTGCCACGCAACAGGCAGTCGACTGCCAGTCTGGCCAACCGTAGACAGCCCACTGCACGGAGATTTGAGGAAGTTTGGCCACCAGCGCGTTGATGTTTCGGTTTGACGTCGCCTCTTCTTCGCGTTTACGTGTCCCGCGCTGGAGGATACAGCCACTGTTAGAAGCTTCCTCGTCAGCTGTTAACTGTAGATATACAGGGTGTTTCACAACCGGTCTGCCATACTTTGGGGGGGGTCATTTTGGGGGGTGATATCGAGTAAAAATGTTAATATAACATAGGTGCTATTTCCAGCCGTTGCGGAGCTATGGACGTTTTAAGGTGCACGGAAAAAAAATAAACGAGATTATTAATCTGATGTATTTATTGCTACATTTTATGAGATACACGTTATAAATGTTCAAAATGTCTGCCTCGGTTTTCAATGTGCAGCCTTGCTCGTTCCAAACAAGAATCCACTGCTCATTGAATCATTTCGGGGTGTTCTCGTATGTAAGCAGCGGTATCCATAATCCGACGCAAAAGTTCCTCTCTCGTTTGTACTTTGGTCTTGTAGACCCATAAAATGAAATCTAACGGGGTTAGGTCCGGAGATCTCGGGGGCTACGATATTGGACCAGCACGACCAATCCAACGATTCCCGTACCGCTGATTCAAGTAATCCGTTCGTCAGGAAGTTCAGATAAATATCAGCAGTTAATCGTTGTTCCCAAACGAACAGTTAAATCAGCTGATCTCCAATTATACCGCACCAAACATTCACCGAGAATCGATGTTGAAAGTTTCCTTCAACGATACCGTGGGGATTATCGGCGGACCACAAGTGGAATTTCGTCTATTAATAGTTAATTCCATCCCGAATGAATTGTGCTTCATCACTAAACAGTATACGATTAAGAATTTGGTGATGCATAACCATCCACTGGCAAAATTGAACACGTTTATCGTAATCACCCGTAATATACGTAATATCCGTGATATCGTAATATACTAGTTGGGGGTACCCGGTATTTCTCGGAAATTTAAGAAAAAAATATCAAGTTACAATATCACAAATAATTGAATTGAATGTCCGGTTAGGTCAATTGTACGCCTTTGACGATTGGAGTTAAGTCGTGATATTTTCGTTAAACTAACGAAAATATCCCGACTTAACCTAACCAATCGTCAAGGGCGTACAGTTGACCTTACTGGGCATTCAATAATTTTTCCGTAGATTTTGATTAATTTTAAACAACTTTTACCTAATATTTTTCTTTCGAGGAGTCGTTTCCGTGTTTTAGGGTGGGACAAACAGTTATATAGGTCCCCCAATTACTGAGGGTTCAATTATTTGATCAATAAAACTATAGTCATGAAAATCTTGACACAATGTGAAGCTCAAGATTTTCATGGCTGCGTTCTTTTACAAACAGACACACAACTTGCTTATATATATATATATAATGCACTATATATGCACTAAAATCACAAAATAACACGTGACCATATTAATAAGCAAACAACCACAGGGAAAAGGAAACACAAAGTCCGAGCGCTTTCGTGACATATTCACATTATCCTCCTTGATAATGTGAATATATCACGAAAGCGCTCGGACTTTGTGTTTCCTTTTCCCTGTGGTTGTTTGCTTATATATATATATAGACACACACACAATGGATCTGTTCAGTATGGATGGGTGCGCATTCTCTGTATTCGGATGATATAGCGATCCGTGGTTCGAATGTCTCGAAGAACATGACCTTCGCCATTGTTAAAGAGGCTAAGAAACTGCAAACATTATCATTACCATTAAATTAAAGAGATGCGAGTACGTTGCTTTGAATGTTCCAATAGTTTAATATCTTCAGGTTATTTTTTTATTGGAAATTATTATAAAAGGAAACTACAAATCCTAAGCGGTATTCTTTCATTTGTGGTTGTTTCGAAAGGAAAACGGGAAAGAGATTACATTTAAGCAGGCGCGGATATGGGCGGGTGGGCGCTGTGGCTTAACTTCTCAAGGTTTAACCTGAATGACATTCAGTATTCTAATAATTAATCATTTTTAATATTATTGTATAATATTATATGATATTTGGGTGGCAATATTTACATGACACCGCCATGACAAATCCTAAATCCCCGCGCCCTTCCCCCTGTATCCGCGTCTGTTAAGTGGGGTAATTATGCCTCTCGTATATAATTATAGGTTTGCGAAGTGTATAATGCATCATTTTTCTTGTATATATATATATATATATATATATAATATATATATATAATATATATATGCTACTCTTGTAGCCTATATTATTTTAAATATTTAACTTTTTATGAACTACAGGGTAAGCGAAAAGTCCGTGTGCACCTATCCACTTCCAACACAGTGCAGGTACAGGTTCACTACACTTCTTGCAGGTGCACAGGGACTTTTCGCTCACCCTGTATAATTCTATTACAGTTTAAATTTTTTTCACTAAACTCGTTGTTTTTAGCATCTTTATAAGAGCGATAACAAAGAGAAATTATATTCCTTTCGTTTGAACAAGCTTCATTGCCATGTTTTACTGAAACTGTTCATTGCCATGTTTTACTGAAACTGTTCATTGCCATGTTTTACTGAAACTGTCTTTCAAACAATTGATTTCGTATAGTAAAAAGTGCAATAATGTTGAGAGATATGATCAATGCTTTGCTGTAAAGAATATTTGGAAAACTCCCCATGTGGTGTAGTGGTTAGCGTCGCTGATTACGAATCCATCGGCCCCGGGTTCGAGCCCCGTGACTGCAGTCGGCGCGCAGCAAAACCCAGCTGTTCATCTTTCCACACAATAAAGAAAGTGGTTGGTAGATAAATGGGTACCCTGGGTGGCCTAGACGCTGGGATGCTGGTGGGGCGTGGTTCGGATTCCACGTTAAACTGTAGGTCTAAGGTGGAGTGAAAAGCTTGACCTTCGTCAGAATGAACAATTCGGGCGGAAGCTAACCAAAGGTTAAAGGTTATATATATATATATATATATATATCCTAAAAGCTGTAATCAGCCAACTGATATAAGCTTCAAGATGGATGGTGAAGTAATTAAGGAGGTACAAGAGTTTAAGTATTTGGATCAAACTATTACCAGCTCCTTGACTGATGACTCGGATATAAGAAAACAATCTCGAAGCCTGTGTGCTAAAGCGAATATGACCACAAGGAACTTTCGATTCTGTACAAGTGAAGCTAAAGACACTCTCTTTCGTACTTTCTGCAGTAATATATACGGACAGCAACTTTGGGTAAATTATAAAAAAGATTCTGACAGAACCCTAAATTTGATGTACAACAGGTCTTTTAGACTCTTACATAAATTACCCCCGAGATGCTCAGCTTCGCAAATGTTTGCTACCCCCAATATCCCAAGCTTCCCGGAGGTAAAAGGACGTGCTCAATACAGTATAATACAAAGAATTAAAAAATCAACCAACCCGATTATCCAAGCTATCCATGAGTCCTGCCATTTATCCTCTAAGCCAGCGCTGTCCAACTTGCGGCCCGCGGAATGGACGTTTGCCAAATTTCATTTCTGAATTTTCTTCCCTATTTTGTCATTTCTAGTAGGGAGAACAACATTCAGCGGGTTCCTAAGTCGTATTAACCAACAGTGTATGATTATAGGCAACATCTTGGCCGCGCTTTATAGAAGTTGGACAGCACTGCTCTAAGCTATGGGATTCTTGGTACGAAAACGTCTGTCTGTAGCTCCACTTAGTTTCGACATTACAGTATTATTTCTAATCAGTTGTATATATTTCTATCCTTAGTATGTGAACTGTCATTGTATTAATAATATTTGCCATATGGACTATAGTCTGCCAATAAACCTTTTCATTTTCATCTTCATTTTCATATATACGGGTGGCGCAAAAGTCGCGCATCATAGGAATTTTCAGTGTTGACTGTATTATTTTTTTCCTTTTAGGTAGGGGATGGCTGCGAAATTAACAATAGACGAGAGGGTGAGCTTGGTTTTATTGTATGAAATACCAGGTACAACAAATCGATGACTCGGTATAGAATTGAAATTCTGTACCGATTCATCGATTTGTAGTACCTGGTATTCCATGCATTAAAACCAAGCTCACCCTCTCGTCTATTGTTAATTTCGCAGCCATCCCCTCCCTTAAAGAAAAAAAAATTATTATAATCAACACTGAAAATTCCTATGATGCGCGACGTTTGCGCCACCCTGATACGCGTATTATAGGTTTATGTTTCATAAATTAGTATAGATATTCAGGACGTGAAAGTGAACCAAAAAAATTCCTATGAACATAAATCAGCAATCACTTCGTTTCCGAGATACATTTTGCTTTATTGCCGAGGACGATCCAATTAAAATGAAAGTCATTCAAGTTTATCGACGGTCAATTGAAAGAAATGTAGGCCTCGATGGTAATCGCCTATTAGGATACTTTTCAGCATGCCGGCGTTGGGCAGCAGCTGCGTTGCCTAGCATCTCTCCTGACACGAGATGCATATCAGCAAGTTCTTCAAAAGAATACTGCTCCATAACGCTTTGTAACATTACATGAGATTGACACATGAAATGAAGGAAATAATTTTGGTTTCTAAAATGACTACTAACAAAATACCATCAAAACAAGAGGAAAATAGCTATCTAAACAACCAGACAACTACGACTTTGATAAACTTTAATGGCTTTCATTTTAATTGGATCGTCCTCGGCAGAAAAGCAATGTATCTCGGAAACGAAGCGATTGCGGATTTATATTCATAGGAACATTTTTGTTCACTGTGACGTCCTGAATATGTATACTAATTTGTGAAAAATAATTTGATCTCACCTTATACACCCTTCAGGCCTTCACCCTTTCAAATGTTCCGTGCGATGATTCCTCATTTCATGAAGGTCAAGCTTTTTACCCCCTCCTCTCGAGTTGGCCTGGTGAAACAGTGAGTTGGTTTCTTGTGCTCGCCACCTCACATAGCCAGATATGCCCGGCTCATCTGGTATTATTCTGAACCAGACGTCTAGTCTTCTTTTGAAGATATCTACCACGACACCACTCGTGTTCCTTACTTCCTTGGGCAGCTGGTTAAACAGTAGGGTGCTTCTTGGCTATAGGGCTGATTTTGTTTTTAATTTAAACGTCCTACCCCCCCAAAATTGTTCCATGTGATGAAAACCTATGTGTGTCAATTTTCTTTTAAATTGATTAATATTTAGAGGTCGCTCAAGAGCACTGAAATTTTAGCTACTGTTCACCACATCATGCAAAAAACATTGGTTTAACTTTACTTGTTCTAATGCTATCCGCAACAGAGAGGAGTCTTTCAGAAGGTACCGTCGCCACCCAACTCCTGACTCTCACTCAGTTTATATTTCTGGCCAGAATCGTGCAAAATCTGTTCTCGACTCGCCAAAAATTCCTTCATCAGACAAAAATGTGAAAACCTAAGCAATTCTAATTCTTCGTGCTCCTTCTGGCATCTACTCGTAGCTAAGAACCTCTTCAACAACTTTACTTCCTCTTTTCCATCCTGACGGCTCAGTTGCCGTCTCTTGTTTTTTCTCCTGACAAGGCTGAACTCTTCAATCAAACTTTCGCTTCCACCTCAACCTTGGACGATTCCGGTGCTGTTCCTCCATCTTCTCCCCCTCTGACTTTATTATGTCTGAAATTAGAATATCTTCCAAAGCTGGTCTTTCTGCCCTATCTGGGCTCAACTCTTGGAAGGTGTACGGTCCTGATGGTGTTCCTCCTGTTGTTCTTAAGAACTGTGCTTCTGTGCTGACACCTGTCTAGGCAAACTCTTTTGTCTTCGTCTTCCATCTGGTACTTTTCTTTCCCGCTGGAAGTTTGCTTTCATTCAGCCTATCCCAAAGAAGGGTGACCGCCCTCAACCCTCCAACTATCGTCCAATTGCTTTCATTTCTTGTCTTTCTAAAGTTTTTTAATTTATCCTTAATGGGAAGATTCTTAAATACCTCTCTTCTCATAATCTTCTTTCAGATCGTCAGTATGGTTCCGCAAGGGAAGCTCTACTGGCGATCTTCTTGCATATCTCTCTGCCTCTTGGTCATCCTTCTTTCGGATTTCGTGAAACTTTTGCTATTGTGCTAGACATATCGAAAGCTTTTGATAGAGTCTGGCACAAATCTTTAATTTCGAGACTGTCTTCCTTCGGTTTCTATCCTTCTATTTGTGCCTTCATCTCTAATTCCTTTGTGGCCGATCAAGAGCTGCGGTTGTAGATGGCCATTGTTCTTCTCCTAAAGCTATAAACAGTGGTGTTCATCAGGATTTTGTCTTGTCCCCCACTTTTTCCTTTTATTTATTAATGATCCTTTAATTCGCACTTCCTGTCATATTCACCCCTATACCGATGATTCCACTCTTCACCCGCTTCCCAAAGCGTCCCTCTCGACGGTCAGTCCATGATTCGCGTGAGACAGCGATGGAACACTTGGCCTCTGATCATTCTGCTGTCTCTGATTCGGGCAGAGAAAACTTGTGGCTTTCAATGTTTCAAAACCTCAGTTTCTCCATCTGCCTACTCGTCACAATCTTTCACACAACTATCCCCTTACCCTCAACAACACACAACTCAACCCTTCCTCTTCTCTTAACATTCTTAGCGTTTCCTTTTCTCGTGATCTTTCCTTGAAATATCAAATATACTTGCTTTCTAAAACAGCTTCTAAGAGGTTAGGTGTGCTGTACAGGATCCGCACTTTCTTCTCCCACTCAGATGCTGTCTTTGTAACAGGAGTCTTGTTAGCCTCGTATAGAGAACGCTTCTCATGTGTGGGGTGACTCAACCCACACAGCCCTATTTAACTGGGTGGAATCAAAGGCTTTTCGTCTCATCATTCCCCGCCTCTTACTCACGTCTTCAATCTCTCTCTTCGCCGCAATGTTGCCTCACTCTCTCTTTACTATCGCTATTATAACGGACATTGCTCTTCTGAACTCTCTAACTGCATCCCTCCTCCATTAAGGGAGGATCAGCACCAGACTTTCGACACTTTCTCATTCCTTTTCTGTCCAACTCTCTAACGCAAGGGTTAATCGGTATTTTCAATCTTTCGTCTACGCAACCAGTGATCTTTGGAACAATCTTCCTCAATCCATCTTTCCCCCTCTCTCTCTGACCTCCCATCTTTTCAAACGCAGTGTCTAGGCATCTTGAAAATTCTGAACCTTGATTTTGGCTTTCTTCTTCTTGTATTTGGTGGGGGGCATTCGCCCTTGGCCCTCCTTACTGCATAAAAAAATCATATGGCATTGTCCCACTTCGAGCCGATTTCTTTGTCGTTCAATTTTACATATGTCATCAGTTCAAATGTTTTATAATTTTTTATTTTCTTCGTTTAGTTTCGTCTTCTGTATATACTAGGGGTGGGGGTGGGGGTTAAAACCAGTGGTGGATTAATTGCCTGATAGGCCTGGGCCTGATTGAGCCAAATAGGCCTATGATTACGTTCTTCATGTTCATTATGTTACGTATATGATTCTGATCCTGAGTACAGGCCCGTAGCTAGGTTTTCCCAGGGGGGGAGGCTCGAATTTCATGGAAATGTAGCAAAAGTGGAGTGGGAAGGTACAGAGAAAGAAGTCAGGGAACAATATGCCGCACACAAAGATCGTCAGGGCCTGGAGGGCGTCTGAACACTTTCCTTCATACCTGAATCAGATCTTATTTTATATACAGGGTGGGTAAAAAAGTGACCCCTTAGAGGTAAACTGTCATATTAAAAAAAGTAAGTGGACTAGAGCTCCCAAACTTCATAGATGCTTACCTTAGCATGTTATCCGTCTTAATTGAGAAGTTGCTCGATGTGTCCCCCTTCCTGCTCAACGCAGACCTCCAAACGTGGACGCCACTGATCAATATACCTGTTTACATATCGTTGAGACACCTCCCCCCAGCTGAACAGAATTCTTTCGCGTAGTTCATCTATGTCTCTTATATTGGTACCAGGGATGTAAACTTTGGACTTCAGGGCTTCCCGAACACCATAATCTAGTGGTGAAAGATCGGGGCTACTAGCCGGCTACATATTGGGTTCGATAAAATCCGGTGTTTCATTCGCAAGAATGTGACAGTTTGGCGTGCTCTGTGAGCAGGGGTTCCATCTTGTTGGAAAGTATATCTTTCACCACTAATTCGTCGAATATCAATTAGAGTGAAAGATATACTTCCCAACAAGATGGAGCCCCTACTCACAGAGCACGCCAAACTGTCACATTCCTTGAGAACGAAACACCAAATTTTATCGAACCCAAAATGTGGCCGGCTAGTAGCCACGATCTTTCACCACTAGATTATGGTGTTTGGGAAGCCATGAAGTCCAAAGTTTACATCCCTGGTACCAATATAAGAGACACAGATGAATTACGCGAAAGAATTCTGCTCGGCCGGGAGAAGGTGTCTCAACGATATGTAAACAGATGTATTGATCAGTGGCGTCCACGTTTGGAGGTCTGCTTTCAGCAGGAAGGGGGACACATCGAGCAACTTCTCAGTTAAGACGGACAACATGCTAAGGTAAGCATCTATAAAGTTTGGGAGCTCTAGTCCCCTTACTTTTTTTAATATGACAGTTTACTTCTAAGTGGCCACTTTTTTTTTTTACCCACCCTGATATCACACACACTTTGGTCATAAGTGAAGTAATTCCGCACAAATATCTGCACCAGTATTTACTTTTGACTATTAATACTAAGCTAAAGAAAATTTATTGCTAAGTTGGAAATGTATAAAAAAGCAGACTTAAAGTAAAAGAAACTTTTAAATTCTCTTGTTAAAAAACTTAAATATCACCAACATCTGTTATTCAAAGAGAAAATGTTTTTTTTCAAGGGGAAAGGGGCTTGATTGAGGTCCTCGAGCCCCCCCCCCCCTAGCTACAGGCTTGTGAGTATGAAAACACAGGCCAGTATATTCAACAAAGAAAGCATATATTCTGTATCAAGTTACAAGTAACTTGATACAGTTCCTATGTTCCTTAGTGGGACCACGTTGTTTGGTGGGCCTATGCTCCTTAGTGGTCCTGAGGCTGCAGCCCCATCAGCCCCCTATCTAATCTGCCACTGGTTAAACTTCAAGGTTATTCAACGTCCTCTAAATCTTGCTCGATTTGTAAAATATTTCACATACATTGTTTTTTCATCAAAAGGAACGATTCTAAATGGTAGGAACATAGAATTTCCAAATTTGGAAATAAGGAACACTCTATTAAACAGTTCATACTGTTGTGGGTTGAGGATGTTCCCTGTCTAGCTTTTAATTTGGGAACACGACACATTCTTCCTTTCCTACTTTCCACTGTTGTTCGGGGGTTTATAGGGTTCAAAGTAAGATTAGGGGCTAGTTCCTTCATCATTTTCCAAGTGTAAAACTGTAAATAATGGTGTACCTCCCTCTTCTTCTTCCCAGTAAATATAAGTTTAATTCATTTAACCTTTCCTTTCCCAGTAATTTAGCTCTTTGCATCCATTGATCTTGGCTGTGAAGCTTCTATGAATCCCTTCTACTTGACTAATGTCTTCTTTTTTAGATGGGGATGTTAAGACCAGCAGCATTCCAACTTAGGTATGATCAGTGTTTTCAAATAGAGAGATCATTATATTCCTATCCCTTTTTTTAAAGGTTCTCACTATCTGCTCATTTATTCTTTTTGCTCTGTTTACTGCTTCTTATTTTTGTGTTTCAAATTTCGCGTCATCAGTTATTATAACACCTAAAAATTTTGCTTTAGAATTTCACTGAATTTCCTGTCCATTTGGGATATAGTATTCCATGGATTTTAGGTCCTCCTTTCTTCCGTACGTTAATAACTGATAGTTTTCAGTGTTAAATTTCAGACCAGTTGTAGATTCTGATCATGTCTCTTTGTAGAGATCCTATATCCTCTGGGTTTCTTATTTTTTTATTAATTTTTGTGTCATCGTCAAAGGATGTTACTGCGCTGTCACTGGTAACGTCCTCATCTATATCAGTTAGCATGATTATGAAGAGTAATGGAGCTAATACTGTTTCTTGTGGTACTAAGGACCTCTGACTCTGATCTACAGATCTACAGAAGCTAAGGCTAACAAAGACCCTAAAATCTACCCTAAGGTTAGCCCGAGAGAAAGAAGAAAGTAAGGGGTTAAAAGAAGAGAATATGGGGTTAAGTAAGTAGCAAAACCTATCACTCGTGGGTTAAAATTCATTCAGAAAAAGAGAAAGAAGGACACCATCATCATCCGTCAGCCACTGCCGACAAGTCGGAAAAATAGTCGAAGAGAATACCTTCAGCTGTTGCAGACCGGTCCTCCACTCCATAGGGAGGTAGAGGATGCAGCCCATTCTGCCGGAAAGGGGCGAAAGAAGAAAAGAAGTAAAATAAGAAATTACAAACCATGCAACACATTCTTAACTCAAAGAACAACACATTCTTAACTCAAAGCAACACATACCTCCAGCAGTTCCAGACCGGTCCTCTACTCCATAGGGAGGTAGAGGATGCAGCCCACTCCGCCGGAAAGTGATGGAAGATGAAAAGAAGTAAAATAAGAACGCATTACAAATCATGCAACACATTCTTAACTCAAACACTATCATACCATGCAAACTACAGACATGCAATGAAGAGAGTTACAGACATGCAAATAAGGAGAGAAAAAAAATATAAAGAATAACAAAAAGTGAGCTAGTTTACGCTACGAGCTACATCTAATTTCGTGTTAGCCTAATTTTTTTTTTTTAAGATATTCCTTGAACTGTAACGACTTCCTGCCGCTCACTAAGGAAATTATATACCCATTTGTATAGGCTATATACAGGGTGTTTCATAACATGTGGGACACACTTTCAGGATGGATTCAGTACCTGAAACCAATGAAAAAAGTTTATATAAACATATGCCCGAAATCGCTTTGTTTCCGAGTTACAGCCCGTTATGTGTTCCAGCAAGTATCCGCTTTACCTTTAAAGGAAGTGCTCAAAATGACCGCCTTGCCATTGAATACACGCCTGAAATGCATCGTCATTGACTGCCTGACGCGTTCAAACATTCCAAGTATTGCTCGGATTTTCTGGCATCCTTGTTCTACACGTTGGCGAAGCATTTGAACGTTGTCAATGGGTGTCACGTAAACGATGGACTTCAGATGACCCCACAGGTAAAAATCGAGTAGATTCAGGTCCGGAGAGCGAGCAGGCCACGCAAATTGGGTCCTCCACGGCCTATCCATTTATCAGGGAAATGGTCATCCAAATAGTCTCTGCCTATTCGACTAAAATGAGGCGGAGCGCCGTCATGCATAAACCACATACGACGTCGGACACCAAGAGGAACTTCATCTAGTAAATCACTTAAATCACTCCTTAAATATTGGAATAGGATTCTCCTGTTAATCTTCCAGGCAAAACAAAAGGACCGATTAAGTTGTCGGCAATAAGTCCTGCCCATACAATGATACTAAATTGTTGTTGGTGCCTTGACTGGATGATGGCATGCGGAGTCTCTTCGGCCCAGTGATGAGTGTTGTGAAAATTGATCACGCCATTTCTTGTGAAGGCAGCCTCATCAGAAAACAACACAGAGGATAGAGAAAAGAGGATCGCGAACACACTGTTGAAGGAACCAAGTACAAAAAGCCTCTCGTGGTGGGAAATCAGCTTCAGTAAGGCCTTGTACTCTCTGAATGTGATATGGGTAAAGCTGTTGTTCCCGTAAAATTCTCCACACACTTGTGTATCTTACACCCTCTGCTGCTGCTATCCTTCGGGTGCTGACACCAGGATGTTCCTCCACGCGATTCAGGACCCGCTCCTCCAACTCAACAGTTCTGGCGCTGATTGGTCTACCACCATCTGAAACTCGCTTGTTGAATGATCCTGTATCACCAAGACGCTCGTCTATTCTCTGAAAGTTCTTATCTAGCAGACGGCGATTCGGAAATCTTTCCGCATACAGACGTCTTGCTGCGGCCGCATTACACTCGGCAAGTCCATAAATGAGATGCATGTCTGCCATTTCTCTGTTTGAATAAGCCTCCACTCTCACTTCAAATGCACACTGTCACTGAATAATACAAAAACTTTTAAGTTTTTTTTCACTGGACTGCACTTATTCACGGTAAGAAGTTACGAATACGAACAGTGAAACACCGCGATGCACCCTCTGACTGACTGATGGCTCTACACTAAACGATATTGAAACATGTTATAGAGTGTACTAAACATTACAATCGGCAAGGCCATACATGAAATAAGTCTCGTACACACTCACAAACATTGTCGGCAAGCAGTGTTTGTAAACAATTTGTGGAAAGAATTGCTGGAACACAAAACGGGCTGTAACTCGGAAAAAAAGCAATTTCGGACATATGTTTATATAAACTTTTTTCATTGTTTTCAGGTCCTGAATCCATCCTGAAAGTGCGTCCCACATGTTAGGAAACACCCTGTACACACACACACACACATACGATATATATATAAAATTTTATATATATATATATGTGTGTGTGTGTGTGTGTTACTATAGTGGATTTAATATCCCAGAAGAGTTCCTTGTTCCATGTACGGTCTGTGTGTAACAAAAATACAGTATACTGTATATATATATATATAATTTTTTTTTTTGTTTAACCTTCGCAACATCTAAGGACATATGACGGAGGAGACCTACAGCTTGACGTGGGATCCGAACCACGGGTCGCTACATAGTCTGGACGCAGTCACGCAGCGGACGGTCTCGCATCCAACTATCCGACCCAATGTCGCTTAACTTCTCTGATCAACAGGAAGCAGTGTTACGACATTGGCTACGACGTAGCCCATATATATATATATATATATATATATATATATATATATATATATATATATACAGTATATATATATATACACACACACGAGCGGAATGGTGCTCTATGTGAAAAATGTTAAACCTTTCATCTTACTTCCACTTAAGCTGCCACTATAAATGTCTTAAGCATTGATTACAGTGGCGCCATTTGCCGGGGCAAGGGGGGCAGTTGCCTCCCCCAAGACTCTGTTTGCCTCCTCCAAAGCTACATGTGCCCCTTCCAAGAAATCTCTTGGTGATGCACTTTATTTCACATTAGGATTTTATCACTTACGCAGCCATTTGCGCTTAGTTCTTGATTTCTAAAAAAAAGACCAGGTTCAACCAGGTTGTACAGATTTTTTGGGCTAAAAATAATTCTATACAACACTTCAATGTTTCTCCCCCAAACGTTGGCAAACGTCATTTAGTGAGTGATGTAAATTTGAGTGTGAAAGACAGGTTAAAAGCAGGTCTATATAATTGTGTAATTGGTCAGTGTCTTGTCGAATATGATAAAAGGTTTACCAACAACGTTGATATACTCCAATTAATTTCTGTGTTTGATATCCAGTCTCAAAACTTTTTGGATTCGGATAAAGTTTAGAAGTTCTCCAATTAATGTAGTGAAAATATAGACTTAGTCATATTGGATTCTCAGGTGCGTTCTGCTAAGACATACTTGATCAAAACAAAAAGTCAACGATGCACGTATGTGATTTATATGAAGAATTGAGTACGTTGCCTGCAGCTTTCTCTGAAGTGGGCAAATTACTACAGATAGTGCTCACGCTTCCTATTAGCCCGGTACGAAATGAGAGATTCTTCTCTATACTAAAACGCGTCAAGACTTATATGAGGACAACAACGGGAGATGAGCGATTGAGCAATCTGCTATTGATGTCATCGGAACCAGAGCTCATTAAGAGTTTTAACGTAGTCGAGTCCTCTATTGTAAATAATAATTTCAGAATAATCGGTGTAGTTGATAATTATAACACTATTTCGTTTGTACTGTAGCGGTGTAGCCTATATGATACATGCTTTGTGTTATATTTTTATTTCTGGGTTTTTCAAAAAAACAAACAAACAAACACTTTATTTCAGACTCAACAGGTACAAACATTATACAAGAGGTCCATAGAAGATTAAGAGATAGTTGTCTGCAGCACTGACTAAGTAGGCCAGTGAATCACTGTGTATAATGAACATACAATTGCCTACGCCAATGCTTCCAGATTTGAGATTTATAAAATATATCGGAGACCAGTCCACTAACCATGGCTTCTATTATCTTAGTGACTGACTTACCAAGCCTAGTGATAAATCTAAATACAAAATTGCGAATGACACTGGCACAGTTAGGCACCTTATTGACTACAAACAGCATACTGACACTAGAAGGAGCACCATTTACAAATCTTGGAGTCCTTAATAAACTCCTAAAAATATTATTTATGCAACATATAATTTCCTCAAATTATACATCCTGTAGTTCCACCACAAATGAGCTGTATACAGTACAAAAAGTTTTGAACAGAATCAACTTAACATCTAATGTACACACATGAAATTTTCTAACTAAAGTATTCCTGAGCATATAATTGTCTACATTGCCTTAGAATATCACAGTCATTTGAAAGACTATCCGTTAGTACGTGGCCAAGATACTTAGTCTGGGTTACTTCTGATAGCATCCTATCATTCAATTGAAATTCAGGAAATTTTATATACTTGTAGGCCTTGGTCCTCATAATCATAACATGACTTTTATCAGGATTATATTTTAAGTCGTTATCCTTCCCATACCTTTCACACACTTTCAAAAGTGTGCTGAATCCTTTTACAGATGGAGAAATAAGAACTAGATCATCTGCATACATCAGATGATTAACAATCATTGTACCAATATAGCAGCCTATTTTACAGGTGTTCAGCACAACAGATAGATTATCCATATAAACATTGAATAAATAGAGGGATAGTATCCCTCCCTGCCAGACACCATTGGTCACAGAGAATGGCTCTGAATTAACCCCACCCCATCTTACAATCATTGTCTGGTGATTATACCAGAATATTAATATTCGGACCAAGTAACCAGGTACATTACGATTTACAGACCATTTCCTTCAAGGCATACACACACATATCAGTACTGTGTTTCTTTTTGAAACCAAATTGGTTATCACTTGTATACAGGTAACATTCAAGTCTATTAATGAGTATACGTATATTCAAACACCTTAGACATAATACTGGCCAAGGCTATTGGCCTATAGTTATCTTTACTGTTGATTTTACCCTTTTTATCTTTTAGTACTGGCACCAAAACAACGGATAACATTGTATCCGGCAAAACACCATGTATGAGTAAACCTGTAAAGCACAAAGCTAACAGAGGCACTAATCTGTCACTACTAAATTTCAGATACTCAGCAGAAATACCATCAATACCACATGATTTGTTATGATCTAAACATTTTATGGCCTGTTTAGTCTCAAATACACTAACTCTTATATCTGGACTATAGGTAGCATCACAATTAACATTACTGTTCTTATGTACAGAGTTAAATAACTCACTGTAGTGTTCCTTCCATAATTTGACTATTGTTATTATTTGGGGGGGGGGGGGGGGGTTCAAAATCTCAGCTGAGCCGTGAACGGCCAAGCTCTGAAGGGCCAGTTCAACCTACAGCCCAAGTTAAGCTAGAATTAAAACTTACGGACTTGGAGGTCCTATTAGGTCCTACCTCAGGGTTGCTGACTCGATGTGGGCCTACCTTAGGCCTCAGTTGCATGAATTTAAGATAAAAAACAAAAGGGGCACTATTTATGGTCTTCTTTCTAAACCTTGCAACAACAACACAACCTGCACTATTGCACGATGCAACAATCTTGTATCTAAACACCCAAACTGAATTGCAAGAGAGCTCTCTATAAGACCACACCCTGTAAGTACGGCATTCCACAAACGAGTAGAAAAGACGCGCAGCGCCCCAAAAAATGATGCCACACGAACCCAAAAATGCTAGCTCTAAATTAAGTGAATTTTTCACTAACCTTACAATTATGAGATGGATATATACACACCTTAACTTAATATATACAAGCAATGCTGCATCAATCAGCTTAATCATCATATCGCCTTGGGACAACAATGGTTCTTCCTCTTCTAGATTTTCTAACAACTATATTCTCAGTCTCAGTTACATTTTCAATATTAGCAGAGAGAGACATTGCACCATTATTCATTGTTTTTAATTCGTCCGAAAAGTTTCTTGGATTCTTACTGGCAAGCTTTCTAGCCAGAGCATCCCTGCTTAACTCATCCTCATGATTTTTTATATACCTTTATGCATACTTGAACCTGGCATTAGCCCCGGGTATTTAGCCCTCTGTTTTTGTTGTAATACAGGGCCTTGCCTTGGCTTCCCTTGTTCACACCACATTAAAAAAGCATCGCTGGATGCATTATGAAGTTCAGCCACATAATCGCTCCAGCCAGGTCTACATGTATAATTTTTTCTTAAAGGTATTTAAGTCTAGGCTAGCATTATTGAGAGAGAAGACAATTTGTTCATACACGTCTTTAAATGCCAAAATATGCGTTTGAATTCCACAGTTTATATCCTGACAAGCTAGAGCATCCTTAGGGATAGATATATCACTTAGCAATACATCAGACTTATTACTGTAGTGACCGGTAGATAAGGCTATGGTTCACACACTATATACAGATACAGTACAATACCCAGAATTAAGTTACACAACGAAATAATTATAGACTCACCTCAAGTATAGAACAACAGTTCCAGACAATATTCTAGATAGCCAGTAATAGTCGTTAATCTAGCAGTTGTCAGTCTATTAGTTAGTCAATAGCTATATCAGTATATCCAGATAGGCTAGTAGTTCACAATAGTACAACGACAATCAACACTACATCCATAATCGCAATGCTAATAATCATCTCAAAACATCATCGTTGCATATCCGCCCTAATCCGTCAAAACCAGTGCTGCCAGATCAATATTAGTTTTTATTATTAAGGTGGTTTTTTTGGTGTGTCGATCTGCAGACTTTTAGTCACACCAATCCACCACAATTACAATACTGTTATTTGCCCTCATCATCAACTTTAGACCACTCTAACTTCGCTTTACGTGTATCATTTACCTGTGATAGCATTGGAATACAATTAATGTCAAACTCAATTAACAAGGGCATATGGTCAGAACTAGCATAGGAGTACAAATACAATGATCCAACCATGAAGTGATGTGCCAACTATCACTAAATAAGTAAAGCTATCACCAGGAAGACTACACATGGATGAAAGGGTCAAGTTATTATCTTCACAGAAGGCTTTTAAGTGGTTGCTAAACAAAAAATTATCATTAAGCACATTAGCATTAAAGTCACCAATAGTATCTACACATGTTAATGAGGTAATCTTCTTCATTATCAACTGCCTGAAAGGGCATATAGATACACAGAATTACAAATTTTTTATTGTCTACACAAATTTCTATTCCAGTTAGCCAGTTCAAACTAAGTTTTAATTCACTAATATATTTGCCATACCCCAACCTCCATAGAATAACCAGAGCTGGGCAATAAATACATTGAATGTATTTAAATACTAAATACTAAATACATGGGAGAAATGTATTTAAATACTAAATACTAAATACATTTTACGAATGTATTTAGATACTAAATACAAAATACATCAATTGTATTTAAATACATTTGTAAATACATTTTAAATACATACAAATTTGCTTGTTGAAGCCATGACACGCACACGATAAAGAAATCAACCGCTTTCGACTAAGAGTGGCACACAACTGATTGAACTGACACGTTGAAACATGAACCATGCTGTACTACACTGTCGACGCGTCGTACTGTGCTAGTACAGAACGTGTATTAAACCAGTAAAAGTATTTACATTTTTATATTTTGAGTATTTAAATACATTGTATTTAAATACTCATTGAAGTATTTAAATACTATATTTAAATACATGAAAAACAATGTATTTATAAATACAGTTCTAAATACACAAATGTATTTAAATACGTATTTAAATACAAATGTATTTAAATACTGCCCAGCTCTGAGAATAACTACCCCATCAGGTCGGTGGCCTGCAAGGAGACCATCTTTTTTATCTCTGGTGGCCTCCCCCTATCCCATGAAAGTTATTGGACAGGCTATTCAAGTCCTTTAAGTCCTGTTTCCATAGCCATGTTTCCTGCAGACAGAATATCAGCATCTTCTAACAGCTTATCAATTATGATCCACCTGTGTTTGCTGTTATTGCCTAAGCTTAGGCCTCTATAGTTATAAGAGATTACCTTGAATGTTGCAATTAGGAAGATGCAGGAGACCCTCTCCAGCACTTGCGAGAGGGGCTGCAGGTGTTTTTCTTCCCTTCTTCTCATAGAACCGGCGTACATATACCATTCCGGCCATACTGTTGGATCCATAAATACCCCTGGATCATCACAGACTGCTGTAACTTGAAAGGAACTGTACGTAGTCCATCTGGAATCAATTTTCCTACATGTAACCTGAAGGTTCACTTTATTTTCCACAAATGCCTGCAGCTCCTCGGCCGTAAGATCAGGTCGACATCTGGAAACGAAAATGTTTGCAGTCTTCGTTGGTACAGCCATCATACGACCTGTTTTGGCAGCCCCTATGATACCCCGCCATTCTCTGCCAGCCTTTTCCACAGGCTGACTCCCTCTACCGGTGCATGAGTGGGACCAGACCCTCTTGAGGGACCACCACCATTAACTACTGCAGTGGTTGCAGTTCTTGAGGGGTCGCTCGCTTCCGGCCCCTCCTTACCACCATTGTCTAAGATGCCTCCTCATCATGACCCCCGACTGCATTCCCAGCATCCCGATTCACCAAGGCCCCTTGGGGATACCCTGTGTGAGATGGTATTGAGCTGGCGATGTAGCAGTGTCTGGATTCATGGATCCAGGATGAGGCTGAGCGACAGAGGGCTCTGCACTCATGGATCCAAGGGTAGGCTGAGTGGCAGAGGGCTCTGCACTCATGTATCTGGGAGTAGGCTGCACCCTGCCCCTCACAGGTCTTTGACCATCTACAGTAGAAGAAGAGGGAATTCCTCCTGCAGTGTTCTATCTCTGAGTTGGGTGTGTCTAGGTGCTGGCGAAGGAGGCTAAGAGAGCCCCTGTACCCTTGCCCCATCATACTCTGATAAGATCCTCACAGAGGCGGGGCTTGGCAATGTTGGTGGGAAAGACTGCATCCTCCATCTTTCTAGTACTTCCACCCGGGAAGCAGTGTCAGTACATACTTCTACCAAACCACTGCAGGTTGTAGCTTCATTATCCATCGCCCCTCTCAGGAGGACCAACCCCTCTTGCACCTTCCGGATAGATGCAAGTAGCGAACAAACATCCATATTTTCCATTGACACCGGGGGTAGATTAGCCAAATCTTGGGCTACAAACACTCCGGTATCAGTACCCTTCTGCTGAAACATTCTAATAATGTCCTCAATATTTTGAGCACTCTTTTGAGGGCCCTGCCTCTTAATTAATCTACCCGTATCATTATTAGCACATAACTCAAACATCAATTTTTTTGAGCGTTCAATTTTTTCATCATCATAAAAATCAACACAGAGCTTGGTAATGGTTACTGGATCCAGATAGTCAATCTTGTTGGCAATAAAGCATAGTAGCTCGTCCACCACTGCACCATTAATGCAATTATCAGTAGTTCCTGCTATTTCAAGTTGGCGTTCCTGGCGGCCGCCACTTGCCATATCTTCTCACTACATTCCTTGCCTTCACTTTCTTAAACATGTTAACAACTTAGTACATAAGGGAAACATTATTACCCTCTTAAAAAGATTCAGTTACGGTATTTTAAGAATTTATAAACTGTTTATGAAACTAATCGTAAAAGTTAATTAATAATTTTCAACACTTCTAAAGGGCATACGTTTGTAAATATATTTAAAGTAATAAAGCTATTAATTTATTTGCTACATTTCCGTTTCAGAGTTAAATAATACTTTTTAACACAATAACATTTATTGTTGCGTAACTTAGTAAAATTCATCCTTACTAAGAAAGTCACTAAGGCAGGATATAATATGCAAATAGAAAAATTTGGCAAAATAATTTTGATAATAACAAGAATACAATTTACTCACTATGTTTTCGTCAGATTATATATTTTCTGCAAAACTCAGCAAAGGATGGTTCTTTTAAATTTTACTGTAGGTATGTGTACGTATACGTTATAAACCCTGATATTTGAAACTACGAAAAGTCTGTCTTACTTCTGTCTAAAAATTTAATAAATTTTATACCTACATTTAGTTTTGATGTTTGTCCCCCCAAAAATGTTGAAATGGTGCCCCCTATATATATATATATATATATATATATATATATATATACAGTGGTGGGAACCGTTAACCAAAAAGTTAACTTCGATAACGATAATCCGTTAACCCCAATTTTTAACTCCGATAACGATAATGCGATAATTTTACTATAAAGTTAACGGAAGTTAACGATAATCCGTTAACGATAACTATTTCTTTACTAACATTTAAAAAAATCAAGGAAAAAAGCTTTAAAACCCATAGAAAATGTTTATTTATGCAAAATCCAACAATAAATAGGTATTTAACTGTATTTTTATCAAGTTTTGCAACTTTTTTGCTTAATAACTTTATTTTTTATTTTTAATAAAAAATGTACTGATCACATGTTTTGAAACCCGTTACCCTTGTAACCACTAACCATTAACTAAATTTTAATAGATAAAATTAAATTTTAGGCACATTTATTAAAGACTATGACACAATCTGCTGGTTGCCCTTCAGAAAGACCAACTTCTCAAAGTTAGGCCCAACTGCCAGTCTTGACCTCTTGGGCCTCAGGATGTCCTTGTCGAGAGAGAAGAGCCGTTCCACTGCGGCAGAGGACGGAATTGGCGTATTGTACAACCTCCCCTTGCGAGATCTGGAAGCAGACTGAAGTTATGGCGGTTTGAATTCATTCGCGGAGCGGTGATCTTCCGTGAATGACTCCTCGCAGTTAACGTGTTAACGGACTTTAACAGACTAAATATCGAGTTATCGGAAGTTAACTGGTCCGATAACGATAAATGGAAATTAACTTCCGTTAATAGTCCGTTAAAAAAAGTTAACTTCGTTAATTAACTGTTATCGGATTAACGCTTTAGTGCCCAACACTCAGCCTCAGGCAGAGCTGGGCACTTGCGGTTTTTTTTGCGGTACTGCGGTACTGCGGTACTACCGTGTTGGTCGGTACCGCGGAAAGTACCGCGGGAAATTTGAATGCGGTAGCGGTACTGCTGTACTTTCAGCGATCCTTTGCGGTACTGCGTTATGCGGTACCGGTTTGGTAGTGCGGTAGTAGTACCGCAGTACCGCAGTACCGCAAAAAAACGGGCAAAAAAACGCAAGTGCCCAGCTCTGCCCGGGCCAGGGGACACTGTATATATAGTTTTTTCCAAAACAAAAAGGTACCACTACTCGGATTTGACGGACTCCTAGGGTTGGGGAAAATAACGGATTTTTTTATTTTTTGAAAAAAGGTGCTGGTACTGCGTACCGTTGGGTATCACCAGAAAAAAAATCTCTCTCTCTCTCTCTCTCTCTCTCTATATATATATATATACAGGGTGGATAAAAAAAAGTGACCCCTTAGAAGTAAACTGTCATATTAAAAAAAGTAAGGGGACTAGAGCTTCCAAACTTCATAGATGCTTACCTTAGCATGTTCTTCGTCTTAATTGAGAAGTTGCTCGATGTGTCCCCCTTCCTGCTCAACGGACGCCTCCAAACACTTGTTTACATATCGTTGAGACACCTTCTCTCAGCCGAGCAAAAATTCTTTCGCGTAGTTCATCTATGTCTCTTATATTGGTACCAGGGATGTAAACTTCGGACTTCATGGTTTTCCCAAACACCATAATCTAGTGGTGAAAGATCGGGGCTACTAGCCGGCTACATATTGGGTTCGATAAATCCGGTGTTTCATTCGCAAGGAATGTGACAGTTTGGCGTGCTCTATGAGCAGGGGTTCCATCTTGTTGGAAAGTATATCTTTCATCACTAATTCGTCGAATATCAATTAGATAGAGTGAAAGATATATGTAGATATATGTAGAGGGGGGGGTGATGTACAACTTTTGATTTGGATATAAATTTTTTGGATCATATGAAGATCAGGGCCCCCAGCCTTCTTTAGTTAGCCTTGGCTAACTAACGAAAATATCACGACCTAACCTAACCAATCGTTAGGTCAACTGTGCATCCTTGACGATTGGTTAGGTTAGGTCGTGATATTTTCTTTAGTTAGCCTTATAAGGCTAACTAAAGAAGGCTGGGGGCCCTGATCTTCAGGTGATCCATTTTTTTTTATTTTGGGGTTGATTCTTGATTTAAATAAAAGAGAAAGGGTCAATGTTTTGTTTCCAACAAAAAACCAGTTCATTTCCACAAAGAAGATGGTCAAATTGTCAAGAGTTAATGACGCGCTCGATCCAAGTACCCCAGCTCTGGGTGACAAAGGCAATGCGGGCATTAAAGTTCTCAAACTGCCAAGAATTTCTGTTGGAATGCGCCTTATCTCCCTTCTAATGTTGATCAAAGCCTACTCGGGAGTCTTATCAAAATGTTTCATTTCATTGATAAATAAATGTTCGTACAAATCTTGACTCGCAGCGCCCTCTCAAGTGGGCAAATCCCATTGACGATTTTTTTGGTCAGTCTGCGTCATGTAGTCCAGGTTGGTGGATGTCTGTCTGAAATGGCTCCCAATTTTTGCCTCATATTTTCCAAAAGAAATGTAAATGTAAACATAGGCTAGGGACGCGATTTTGTCCAGGGGGCCAAGCAAGTTTTGCCCGATAAAGATAAGCAAAACCGAAAATCGATTTTTAAGTAATATTTTTATTAAACACTATTTGTAGATATCAGGGGCGTAACTGGAGTAAAAAAGTTGGGGGGGGGGGGGGAGGCACGAACACAATCTTACTGTTAGAAACACTCATTATCTATGGGAGTAATTATAAAAGTTGAGGGGGGCAACTTTTATAATTACTTCCATAGATAATGAGTGCTAACTAACGATAGGAGTGTGTTCGTCATCTCCTCCCAAGTTTTTTACTCCAGTTACGCCCCTGGTAGGTATACACAACTGTACAAAGGCTGAGCACCAAACAAGTTACAACAGTAGAATAAGTTGTAACAGGTTATATCAAATAGGGTACTTAAATACAGCCGTTTTGCGACAGGTTTTCCTTTCTGTAATCAAATATTACATGGTTCAAGATCTGAAGATATACATTTCGGGTAGAGAGATGATATCCTATGTGAAAATCATAAAAAAAATTTCGGGTGAAATCGTGATGATTGAAAATATGTGTACTGGGCTTTTATCTAATTTTCATGCGTAATTGCCAGAAAAAAATTCAGTTAGGCTGAATTTTGGGGGTCAATAGACCCCCTAACCCCCACCTCCTACGCCTATAAATGTAAATAACGTTCAGATAAAAGAAAATCTGGACAATATAATTTCCATTGCTTCCTACAAGATAAATCTTCGGTACCTATTAATAGTTGTAGTGAGTTGTAGATTTAATTTTGTATGACACTTCATGAATGACATGACAAGACTTTGTGTAGGCTTTGTGATCCTCAGCTCGTTCAATGTCTGAGGATTGTTCTCGTAGAATTTCGTTTTGAGATACCCCTGAGAAAGAAGTCAGAGGGTGACAAATCAGGAGAGTTTGGAGGCCATGTATTGTTCGTGGGAAGTGTTATCTCAGGAATTCCAAGACAATAATTGATGTGTGAGGGGCGCACAATCTTGCTGAATGAGGCTAAGAAGCTTTAAGAACAGTGATTGAACTTGAAACCTAAAGTCTAATTCACCAAGTCTTATCCAGGGACGGATCCAGACCGATCTGACCGATGTATGTGCATCGGTCAGATCGGTCTGGATCCGCCCCTGTTATCATAAATGTTAATTTCTTTGATAAATATCCATCCAAAAATTTACTCGCAGCGCTCTCTCTCAAGTGAACAGCCTGAATTACAAAATTAATTCACTAGTATATGAAGTATGAGGTTGGGGCGGCGAACACACGCGTTTGGAATGGCTGGTAATTTCGGATTAAGGCCAGAATTTGTTACATATTGTGCTTCTTAGTTGTAATAACATACAGATTAGAGTACAGGAGAACAATTACTTTCCGAGAGACAAAAAATTGTGTAGAGTATAGTTACTGTTATTACAGGGGTCCCCAACCTTTTTGTGCCGAAGAGCACATTCAAGACTACCGGTAGTGCGGCGGGCACCATTTACTTTTTCAAGGCAAATTTATAGTTGGACTTAATAATGAACATAATAATAAAAAAAAAAAATTAATTCCTATGTAAAAATGAACATAATACAAAAAAAAAAAATGAATTCCTATAAAATAATGAACATAATACACAAAAAAAAACAAGGCTGGGCTAACTAAGAATCTTAGAAAAATTATCAAAACGATAACTTAATTTATTTATAAAGAAATAATTATTTTCAAATAAATGAGCATCTGTTTCTGTAATTAACTACTAAAATTTAATAAAATGTTAAGTATGTTACATATTTTAAATATTTAGTAACTAAATATTTAAAATATGTAACATACTTAGCATTTTATTAAAAATTTAAATAAAAACTTATCAATCGTAGTCAGTCAGTGGCGGGCACACGCAAAAGGGTCGGCGGGCACCATGGTGCTCGCGGGCACAGGGTTGGGGACCCCTGGACTATAGTAAGTGTAAATAGTAATATTAAGTTGCAGAGTATCGTATATTCATTTTAATGACAGCTCATAAATGGGATTGGGAGATTTAATAAATTATATTAGACTATGGTGAAACCCGCTCCATTTCTATTGAAATTCAAGAGGTTGTAATAACAAGTTCCAAAGTAAAATAGTTAAAGTGGCATTAAAGAAGAAACTAGGCTACACACACTATATATATATATATATATATATATTATATATATATATATATATATATATATATATATATATATATATATATATCCCTTTCCTTTGTCCGGAGCGATAGGGCGCGTCCCTCTGTGGCGAATGTGGGATACACCTTTCTTCGGTGTAAGGGCTTTCTCTGCCCTCGTGGACCATTGGACCCGTTTGGGGACCCGGCTGATCTCCTGCTTCTTTTTCTTTCTTTCTCCTTTAACTCATTCTTTCTGGCTTCTCTCTGTTTCTTGGCGTTGTTCTTTGGACCTTGATTTTGACCCCTTCCTTGGCCCTTGGGTGTGGGAGGTGGTTGCCCTGCACCCTTGTCGCTTTCCAACCAAACCCAAACCCTGTCCCTGCCACTTTTCACCGCGCGTTGGATGAGAGTGGTCGCCTTTCAGGCACAGGGACTGGGTACGGGTGTATCTCCCCTGCGTGACATCTATCGGCGGTGGGACCAAGTGTGCCCACGATTCGCTATCGGCGGTGGGACCAAGTGTGCCCACGATTCGCCTTTCCCTTGTTGGAGTCGGTGGTGGCTGGATGCGCGCGGGGGATGAAGTTCTCTCTTGTTTCGCTATGGATACTTCTCCCCCTAGGCTTACGACTACTGCTTCTCATTCCCGGACTACTCCTTCTCTCAACACTCGGGTGGTGGGCAACCAGGCCCTCGAGTCCCTTACCACTGGAAGACCGCAACCTAATGGGGTTGGCCCCCCTGTGGAAGCGGAACTCTTGCACTCTCCTTTTCCGTTGCCGACCCCAGTCCGTCGCTCGACTATGCCCTTGGACCTACACTCTCTGGAGCAGGGGTCTCGCCCCAGCCCACTTCAGCCACCTTCGGGCAAGTCAAGTTCCACCGAGGACTTGCCCCCACAACCCGGCTTCTTGCTCTCCCCATATGTCCCCCTCACCCGCCGTCAGCCCACCTCCCCACGGGGAGAGCCTCGCGGCGGACGGGGGAGCCGGCATTCACGGCCGTCCTATCGACCGTTGAATATCCCAGTCCATTTCAACTCTACAGCCTCCCTCTCCCTTCCAAGTACCCACAAATTCCTGGTGATTCGGCCTACATCTGGGTCCCTCCCGACCAATTCTGAACGGACGTTCCAGGCGATCCGAACCCACAGCAACTCCAGCCGCTATGACGTACGCCCACAGAGGGATGGCTCCCTCCTCGTAAAATCACGCTCAGCCGCAGAGACGAAAGCCCTACTCTCCGTCACTGAGGTCCTTGGATGCTCGATGTCCGTTTCCCCACACCCTCGCCTGAACCAGAGTCAGGGCACTATTTACGCCACCCGCCTATTGTCGATCGCAGTGAACGAGCTCCTGGAGGACCTCGCACCCCAAGGAGTCACTAAGATTTATCGCTTCACATCCCGACAGGGAGGCACCCCCTCCCCCACCCCACGTCTGCTCCTTACTTTCAATACACTAATCCCCCCCGGCCGCATTGTATGGGGTATGGGAGACCGCGCGTCATGCGAGTTTTCTATCCGCCCATACATCCCAGACCCGACCCGTTGCTTTAAATGCAATAAGTTTGGACACGTTAGCTCCGTTTGTCGGCAGCAGCATCAACTGTGTGTTCACTGTGGACGACTCGCTTAACATGACAGGTGCCCCAACACACCCAAATGCTCCAACTGTGAAGGCGCACACCCCTCTTCATCCCGCGAATGCCTTTTCTTCAAGTTCGAGGAGGTCCGAGGCCTACACGAGACCACTCTGGTTCACCTCCTTCCCCCCCATAGTACCTACCCCCCCCAACATCCCCGGCCCCCTCCTTGTCAGTCACCCTGAGTACGCCCTCCCTCCCACCCGCCCGGTCCTTTTGGTACCCCCTGTCACCACCTAGGGTCCGCCGTGAGACCCCGATAGGCGAGGTAGCGCCACTTTTGGAGTTAACGTGCCCCCTCCTGGCCCGACCATAGAAGCCCGTCAAAGCACTTCTGACCCTCTCAGCCCACGATGTTCCTCTGCCTGCCGTGATCCACGCCTCCGGTCTCGCTCGGCCGACTCGACCCCGCAGGGTTCGACAGGCCGGCCGATTCCTTCCCTGGTGAACAGTAGATAGCCAGCCATGCTCCCGACCCAGCCTTCAATTTCGCGAACTCCAGATCTCCCTTCACACTCCAACCTCCTAGCGCCTACACCTTTACCCATCCCCCTTCATCAACTAATGGATCCCCCGAAAACCACAATAGTCCACTGGAACTGTCGAGGAATATTTGCGAACTATGAAGGCCTTAACTCCTTGATTGCCACTTCCCGTCCGGTGTGTGTCTGTCTCCAGGAGCTAATCCTGGGGACCAGGCCCATGCCCTGCCCTACTGGTTATTTTTGCATCGCCACCCCGCCTCCTACCTGCACTCGAAGGGGAGCTGCCATCCTCGTACACCACGCAGTCCCCTTCTACAATCTCTCCATCTGGTCCCCGCTACAGGTGACTGCCGTCCGGCTCTCCCTGGATAGACAGTACACCGTTTGCTCAATCTACCTCCCCCCCCCGCTCAAGTCTCCCGCGACGACCTGGTGGAAGTCGTAGAACAACTCTCCAGGCCCTTCCTACTACTGGGCGATTTCAATAGTCGCCACCCCTTGTGGGGCGACACACACTCCACCTATATGGCCCCAACCCTGATATCTGTCATGACCGAGCTCTCCTTCGAGTGCCTCAACGATGGCTCTCCTACATTTTACCATGCCACCACCTGCACTCCATCCTGTATAGACCTGTCCCTCGTTTCAACTGATGCCCTCCTAGACTTCACGTGGCAAGTCCTCCGAGGGGACCATGGAAGTGACCATCTCCCCATTCAACTCACCCTCAATCGATCCGACCAGACTGTTCGGGTACAGGTAAGGTGGGTTACTACCAACGCGAATTGGGCCCGCTTCCGCGACAACACGTATACCATCCTTACAACTGCCCACTTCCCATCTATCGACGAGTGCATCGCATACTTCGAGTCCGTCGTTCTAGCGGCCGCAAGCACTAGCGTACCACAATCCTCCGCCTACCCCCGCTCCCGACGGGTGCCTTGGTGGACCCCGGAGTGCGCGGAGGCCGTGCGCGCCAAGAAGAAGGCAACTCGGCGCTTCTACCGGACGCGACTCCCCATCCATCGCACGGAGATGCAGCGGGTCAGGGCCATCGCCCGCCGCACAATGAAGACAGCGCGCCGTGCCTCTTGGCGTGCCTTTGTCTCCGGCATCACCGCCAACACACCTTCGGCTACCAACTGGAAGAAGGTACGGGGCGTCGAGAGGCGACATGTCCCCTCCCGACCCCCGGACTAACGACGGACTCCTATGTGAGCCCAAGTCGGTGGCAGACTACCTTGCTTCTACCTTCGCCGCCGTTTCTTCCTCTGCAGCCAATTCCGTACACACCCCTGACGATAGCCCCTCTCCACCGTCCATAGAGAGCACCTACAACCGATTGTTTACCATGCGTGAACTACAGGCGGCACTGGCTTCTCGACGATCCCCTTGTCCCAGTCCGGACGGTATTCCGTACGGCATGATCCAGCACATCCACTCTACCTTACAAATTTTCCTGCTAGACCTATACAATCGCATATGGATAGAGGGCGCCTTCCCCTCTAGGTGGAAGGAGGCCCACGTCATCCCGATCCCCAAACCCGGCAAAGATTCCCTGGACCCCACAAACTACAGACCAATCGCCCTGACGTGTTGTGCCTGCAAAATCCTCGAAAAAATGGTCGCTACGCGATTATCGTTCGTCCTTGAACATAGCAATTCCTTCCCGTCTACCCAGTCCGGCTTCAGACAATTCCGCTCCACCTTTGTGCAGGAGGACGGGGTCCCACGGAAGCATCCTCAGTGTTCTCTGTTTCTCCGTCGTGATGAACACGGTCTTACAATGCCTTCCACCCACCATCCGCTCTTCCATTTACGCGGATGACCTTGCAATCTACTTCGCAGGGCGAGAACCGTCTGTCGTTCAACGGCAAATGCAGCTCGCCATCTACCGGGTGGAAAGGTGGGCGACGTCGGTGGGTTTCCGCCTCTCCATCCCTAAGTCCAAGTGTATGGTCTTCAGTAGAAGAAGACCCACAACCCTTCCTCTACCCTCTGTCACATTATACGGCAGTCCTCTTGAGGTGGTACCCTCCACGCGTTTTCTGGGCATGACCCTAGACCGACGGCTCAATTGGGTTCCCCATCTCAAGTACCTAAAGCAATCCCTTCGACGCCCCCTCGCTCTCCTGGATCACCTCTCTCACACCACATGGGGTGCAGATCGACGCTCTCTTCTTCGCCTTTACACTTCCATAGTACAGTTGAAGCTGGACTATGCTAGTGCAGTTTACGGTTCAGCCTCCAACGCCCGCCTCCGTATCCTGGACCCGGTACTTAATAGAGGCCTTCGCCTCGCCACCGGTGCTTTCCGCTCCTCCCCAGCCTCCATGTGGAATGCGATCATCTCCCTCTCGCCCTCCGACGGGGTCTACTCCTCATGAGGACATACCTCCGTGCACAGAGGCTACCTTCTTCGCTTCTGGGCACGGCGGTTTCAGAACTACCACCTCAGGGACGGAGCTGGCACTTCACTGAAGCGGTCCGCTCTTTCCTTGATCTTTTCAACATGCCCGCCCCCTCAGTTATCCCCATTTCATTCAGCATCTACCCCCCCCCCTGGATCCTCACCCCTATCAAGTTTTGCAAAGATCTGTGTGCCCTACCGAAGACTACCACGAGCGCCATGATATACAGGTCACTCTTCCGCGAACACGCAACCCAACACCCGGACGCAGTCGCCATTTACAAAGATGGTTCCCGCTCGGAAGCTGGTGTGGCCTCCTCAGCGGTGATTCTGTCCCAGCCGCTTTCTCGGGGCGTCGGCCTGCCCCGCGAGGCCTCCGTTTTTTCGGCAGAACTTTTCGCCATTACGGAGGCCCTCGATATTGTGTGCACCCACTCTGCCAGCTCTTTCGTCATTTATTCGGATTCCCAAAGTGCACTTCTCTCCCTAGAAAGATTTAACTCCCCTCACCCACTCGTCTGTACCATCCAGCAAACCTTCCACTTTTTAACGACCTTCCAACACAAGACAGTCGCATTCTGCTGGGTCCCGGCTCATGTCGGCATCCAGGGTAACGAGGCGGCGGACCGCACAGCAAAGACGGCCTGCTCACTGCCGGCCTCCTCCCGACCCCTCCCCTTCTCCGAAAATCCCATACCCGACCGCCTACGACCCATACTCGCCGACGGCCCCCACTTTTCAACGGAAGCGATTCTCTTCTTCCTTACTCACTCCCATCTGCTCCATCGCATCTAAAACCGTACCCCTCCTACCCACTATCCAGCGACTGACCCTTACTCACTCCCCTAGTCTACACCCCCAGCACAGTAACATCACCCACTCACTGCCTCGCCGAGATATGTACCGCTCCCTTTAGGTACGAATCGGCGGTAAATCAGTATATATGCACATTATCACCACGTGTTGTTACTAACGAGGTTAATACCATCAATATATGCAAATAAATTTCATTTAAAATTAAGGGTTTGTCCCTTTGGAGGCCACTACTAGATTCTTTTGAAAATAGCACCAGTAGTGCATTTTGATCCTCTGAATACGTAAATAACATTCTTTTTTTGGAGAAATGCTAACATTTTGCATAATAGGGCAATAAAAATGCAAAATAGATTACATGATATTTATTATGCAAAATAGGTTAAATGATATTTACTTCGCGAATTCCGCGATATCTAACAATATTTTTTTGAATAAATCTACATCTTTTGCAACTGTCATATTTTCTCCGCCGATAACTACAGGATTTCGTATGATCATTTCAGCGGAAACCTGAAATTAAATATATGTATTAATTTACCATTAGATGGTTAGATTACGTTATATAGGTTAGGTTAGTAATTTGTAAGCTTACCTCTCTTAGGTAGTTATTAAAATCTACCACAGTGTTGTGGTTTACTTCGAGTTCTCTCTCACAAAATTTTATTGAATACTCTTGAGACCATGCATAAATCAACCAAATGATTTTCTTCAATGGTATTGCTGAGCCTTCCAACCAGTATTTTTTCTAACAGAGACGTCTTCGCGGCACGATTGTTTCGAACAACGCCATATTATTAATGAATCGCTTTTAGATTTTAGTGCCATTTCATGTTTTTTCTTGCATTGTTTTTTTGTTGGGATGATGCCATAGTCCTGTAGAAACTTTGCTGCATCATATTCCGAAACAATGTTTTGGTGAAGCCACAGTAAATTATATTTGGTCATTTTAGTTAACGTTCCAGTCTCTGCAAACATACACATACCAGTTAATTTAAATGTACGAAATTCAAACGCTAAGAGGCTGTACAACGTTTTTATTATTCATTTATCGGAAAAAAATTATTTTTTTTAAATCAGCGTAAAAAAGTACACATGGTAATAATTAATTTTAATTCTAGTGGTGGGCACCAAACGGAAAATATCCAAAATTAAATATATTCAGTACGAAAATCTGAACCACAGTTGGACTAGAATGTTAATTATAAATTTAAAATGCCACCCTTATTGAGATTAGAAAAATATTCATTCTGTACTTTAGATCAGAATTTTGTCTTTAAATAGCATTTTAATAGTTTTTATTTGCTTTCACTTTTCATAAACAATATATTGGTATATTAGCTACACCATAGGCCTATTGTGTATCTATAAAAGTAACTTTTTATAAGTTAGGCTATCAGCATCATTGTGCTCTGGAGGCTGTACGAACCAAGAACAGGATATACTATGATTAAGTAACTGTATTTAATTTTAGTGTTAGATATATGTTTTAATCATTCAACCATTTTTATGCTAAAACTATTCTGGTATAAGCTTAGTTTTCGGAGAATAATGATAATAGTACAATTGCTGTTCAATATAAGTTTAATCAACCTACAATGAAATTAGTCCTGCTTTTTGCACTATCAACGACCGGAACTAGTGGATCAATGAAAATTTCTGCTACAACCTGCTCCTTGCTCGGTTGGCAGACTAACAACGCCCATTTTGATGGTTCTTCCGCGAGAATTATTAATAAAATATGTATTTATTTGTCAGCTGTAAAATTAAATAATATTTCTTTTTCTTTTTTGGACAAATTATTGAAAACATCATTTGCATTCATAAATAGATTAATATTTGTTACTTTCAGAAATTTTTAAGTTTTGCTAGAGAACTAGCTAGTGATTCACTTGCGACTGTCATCGTAGGGGCGGACATATTGGATTTTGGATTGTTGTGGGAGTCTTCAGCTCCGGACATGTAGACGAAGGAATTACCTGTATTGAATTATTTTATTGTAGTTTAATGTATTAACAGTTTCTTTCGAGCGCGAGTTTACTAATCACTGACAATGTCTCAACAGTTGCCTATACGATTTCAGGAGCATTTACAGGTAAATAATAACTATGAAATATTTCAAATTACTTTCACTTGCCTCAGTTGGAGTTTTGAGAAAGTCCTAGTACCTAACTTAGTCGTTCTTAGGCTAAGCTTTCGTTTTAGATTTTGAGGTCATGGCCGAAGCCGGGGCCTCGGGTCTTTTTCTTACTATCCCAGGCTATCCTGATTTTATGTTGCGGCTAATGTTAGGCGAAGTTAGGGCCCAATTATCCCAAGGCCGAAGTTAAGATTCGGTCTATTAAGAAATGGGGTTATTTTTTATTAGAAGTTGAATTGGCTGATGATAATTCCAAGGGTTAAGATGACTAGGCTTCATTAAAGCAAATCTAAAAATGGTCTTTTTTAGAAGCGAGGTAGGCCCAGATGGTCAGAAGTGGGAATTTGGAACCTAGGCTAGGGCCTAGCCTAGATTGGGAACTCGTGCTGTTAGGCTAAACTCTGTTTGTCACTTTCCTTCCCATAGAATTAAATTTAGGGTTAATTTTTCAGATAGAAGTGCAGCTTCTGCAAACATTTCCATTTTGGACTTTGGCCTAATTAGGTGAAGCCTACTAGGCTTAGTAGGCCTATAACCTACTCATATAGGTCCCAGTGTGGTTTGATGGCAGTAATGTGTAGATTCTAGAAACAAGTGAAGTGACTCCAAATCTAATGCATAAACAAAAGGGACCCAAATCTCCCATCTAAATACTATTAATCTAAAAAAAGGGATTCTACTAAATCTGGAACTGTGGTAGCTCTGGTAGTAATGCGGAAGATGTGGTAAATTTTTGCCAAACTTTCATTTGGTATTGTCTCTAACATTTGCATTATATTAAATATACCAAGACTAGCTTTTACTGCTCTACTTAGGAGAAAATTTAGCTAACTTGTCAAGTTCTGAAATAAATAGGCCCTATATGAGAAACTTTTAATTATACAGAAACTAGATTAATAGGGGGCCTACTAGAATTAGGGAAGTAACTCGCCTAAACTTTGACTTTGTTCAGGTAGGCACCCTTAGCCTCTTTAATATGGTAACGTACGAGCACGTGTCTAATTAGGTCATTCCAATATACAATGATGTATGTGCATATGTTCAGGTAGGCACCCTTAGCCTCTTTAATATGGTAACATACGAGCACGTGTCTAGGTCATTCCAATATACAATGATATATGTGCATATGTTCAGGTAGGCACCCTTAGCCTCTTTAATATGGTAACATACGAGCACGTGTCTAATTAGGTCATTCCAATATACAATGACGTATGTGCATATCTCTCAAACTTAAATATTTATAATTAAAAGCCAAAGTGTTATATAATTTAGCTTTCTTCTTTAACATTCTCGTATTATTCAGCTCTTAAGTAAAAAGCTGTATTGCGTAACAGATTGTAGAGATATGTGTTGTCTCTAATGGGTTAGAATTGCTAAACATTTCCCACTCATTTCTAGAAATGAGTATAAATACTTTTATTATTGGTGCTTATACAGTTCAATTATTAAACAAATATTCTCTAGTATGAGTAGTCCCTGATCTTAAATGGGTTACATTCTTAACCCTGTTTTTAACTCAAATTATAAAGAAATTTGGGTCACCCTTGCTTCATGCAAAATTTTCTTACACAAAGCGAGTGTGGTAAAAGTAGGATCATTGCGTAAAGTGAGGGCAATTATACATTTGTATGAAATTATATTAATGTAATGCCTGTAATATAATAAATATTGTATTCTGAAATATACTTAAAACAAAATGAAGTAATGTGGAATGAAAAAATCCCACTTTTTTGTAATTAGAAAGTGTTCATAACTATGAATGAACACTTGCGTGTTGTATGGGAAAAATCGATATTATTTTATAGGAGTTCATTTGTATCTCGGGACTGCCTGTATGACAGTAATATAGGTACAGGGTAGCCATAAGTTATCTTTGCATATTTATTGGTTTGAATTAAATCTCTGAAGAGAACTCGTGGATACTATACACGTATATAATATTTAGTTGTGTGGATGGTATTTAATACTAAGTGAATCAGACCATGGTTTAGTGAAATGCTGAAAATATTAACCCTAAGTTAATAATAGTAGGCCTGAAATAGGACCTATTTTATACATGTTTTTATTTTGTAGAAGACCTATTTTGATTTGTCCATCATTAACTTGAATATTTTCTAGATGCAAGATTTCTAGAAAAGCCCCAAAAATTTAAGTTAAGGGTGTAGGCTAGTTTTAGGTTGAGATTTCTTGTTTATCCACAGTTGTAATAGTAATGTAGCATTGATAATTCATGGCCTTATCCTTTAGAAACTTTTTTTTAGCAAGATCAAAGAGTATCATAAGATTTTGGTTGATTCATCTTGGTCATCAATGATTCACTTATTTTAACTTTAAATAATTTTTCAACTATTACTGAAAGCAGTTGGCTGAAGGGCACATATTGAAGAGAGCATTCTTTGCATTCTATTGAAATAGTTTCATTTAATTTTCCTTATGTGAAAATGTGGTTATAAATTACTTATTAAAATTAATATATACTTAATAATAGGTGAGGAATATTTCACAAAAAGGGTCGAGGAAAAGGGGTGGTCACTGATTACTTCAGTATTTCTTTCCAATGATTGATTCCTGTTTATCTTTGGCCAACTGGATTCTATACTGGCTTGGATAATAACTTCAATAGACCCAAGTGGTTTCATGTTCTAAAGCAGACTTATTTTAAAGTAATTTTTACCGAGTCTAAGTCAAGTTGCGAGTAACAAGTAGTCTCTTGAGTCGAGTCTCGAGTCAATATAGATATATGAAAGATGTGTTGATAACATGTGTAAAGGTTAAATCTTAAGTCAGACCAGGTTTACCTCCAATTTCCCTAATACATTACATGATGAATTGGGGAACCACCAGATAATTTAGCAAGTTTTCACAGAATCCTCCGATCTGCTACAAGAAATTGGAGTATATAAAAAAAACTACTTTAATTCCTTGCATGGTACCAGCTACCCTAGAGTGAGAAAGCTGTTGCTGCTACCTAACCAGAACTCCTATCATCCTTGAACAACCCAAGGCTGTAGATAGAGGGTTAACACTAGTTTGTTACATAACATTTGTGTTCAAATAAATTGTGTAGACCATATACAGAGTTAGTATGGCTCTACAGACAGCTCTGCATCATTAGTTTTTTTCATATTAAATCAAACGCATTTATATTTTATCCAAGTCACAAGTCAGAAGAGGCAAAATGTCAGTCAAATTATTGAATCCCCATCTATGTTCTAAAGTAAATTATATTAAGTAGCTTATAGCTATTAGACAAACTTGTGTTGTAATAAAGTTTTATGTATTTACGTGGTAGTTTATTTGTGGCCTGCTCTGCTCAGATTAAATTGGTGAATTTTCAGCCAATTTAGACCAAAGTATTGATAACCATGAACTAGGAGTCAAAATATTGGTTTAAAAATGTGACTAAATTTATTACTATATGTATTTTTAGTAGTTGTTTCCTTGAACTCTCCTTGGTTGCTTTGAGTTCCTTAGTACTCAAATTTTTAGTTTGCTACTAGATTCCAGTGTAAAGATCCTTATGGCCAGTAATTTCACTATGTACATTTTACTTGCATATGGAATGTCTTTCTGTAATGGTTATATATATAAAATATAAGGAAGCTCGGACATAGCTGAAATTGGAGGTCATTGGTTATAGTAGTGATGGCCAAAGTGCAGCATGCATGCCACTTGTGGCACAGTAGAACATTCAAGGTGACACTTATTTCTAATATAAGATAGTAGACTTGCATTAATAGTTGCAGATCATTGTGGCACTCCATTATGATGCAACTTTTAGCCATGGCACAGTTCGTACACTACTCAAAATCATGTGTAGTTAAGGCTTTATAGGTTTTACTTCAATGGAAAAGGATTTAAAAATTTAATAGATTTGGAAGCCTGAATTCAAAAGTATAAAGACTAGCAGAGCTTAATGTTTCTAACAGGTCCTTGGTATTATAATTTTTAATTTCTTAGTCTCTTAGTTTATTACAGTATTCTCTCTCCCTCTACTCATAGCTTTGTGAATTGGTGAGTGGAACTTGAGTATTAGATATTAAGTTGGTGTGGTGATACTTTTAAATTGATCCTAAAGTTCAGAAGAAAAGTGCCCTAGAGACCCGTTGATAAGTTGACATTTTAAGTAGCTATACTGAATTAGCTTTATTGATGTAACTTGATTGAAATTGTCTGAGTAGCACACATTGGTAAAATGCTCCATTAGTGAAATGCTGTGATGGTTTTAGTTCATAAAAATCTATAGTGGAAAAATTTTATAGCTTTATATTTCAAAAAATGTGTAATGAACTTGTAATTATTAAAGCATACAGTAACAGTAGGTATTTGAATCATTTTGGACTGACTACCTATCACTGTTGGTAGCAGGGTATACGCATTTACACTACAGCAACTTTTGAAGTTGCTGCCCTTCTGAGTGGCTCATAATAATAGCAAAATGGATAAATGAATAATCTCCCAAGTTTCATATTAGACCCAAAACACTGACAAGGGGCTTAAGCATATAGTAGAAAGCATTTTGCTCAATTGACACTTAATTAATGGGTAATTGGTATGAGAGTTGTAGCAGTATGAAGTTTTAGTAGGTGGTATGTTTGATGCATGCTGTATAGCCTTATAGACCTATGTCTGAGTTAATGAATTAGATTGATATGGTAGTGTAGAGTAGGCCTATTAAATCCATTTGGTTTGTGGGCCTGTTTAGATAATTGAAGTTGAGGAAAACTTAATTTCTTTACTACTAGACTTGTTTTTATTTTAGGATAAGTGCAATATTTTAGTCTTGAGGCAAATACAATATCTGGAAAGATCACTGTGATAAAGATTCTGTATAAAGTCTGTATTTTTGTAGTGAATACATGTATTACATTTCTTCCAGCTCACCAATGTGGGCATCCAAGCTTCCAACATTGGGTTTAATAACCTTACAATGGAGTCTGACAAGTTCATTTGTGTTCGAGAGAAGGTTGGAGAATCATCACAGGTTGTCATCATTGACTTGTCAGATCCAACAAATCCTATCAGGCGTCCAATTTCTGGGGATTCTGCAATCATGAATCCTGCCTCCAAAGTCATTGCCCTCAAAGGTAACATTGCTTAATTTGACCTTTTAGGATGATTACATTGTCTTGGTTATCATAGTAGTGAGCAGCAAACTAATAGATATCTATTTTAATTTTCAGCTCAGAAGACTTTACAAATATTTAACATTGAAATGAAAACAAAAATAAAAGGTTTGTTCTGATGTTTTTCCATTATTAATTTGGAAATCTGTTATTAAAAGGTGTTTATTAGGTAGGTAAAGTTGTTGGTTGAGTTTAGTGAAAGTGCATTGTAGATGGACCTAATTTCAATTGAAGCCGCATTTTTCCAAGGACTATATTAAGCATTAGGATTATTCATGTACAATTCTTAATAATTTTAAGGTTGCTCATTATTTTTAATGTTCTCCATAATTGCAGCATTAGAATAAATGATAGGCCTTGTACTTGGTGCTAATTTTTGCTTATTCATTATAGCTCACACAATGGAGAATGAAATTCAATTCTGGAAGTGGATATCTGCCAACAAGCTCGCTTTGGTAACTGATACTTGTGTATACCATTGGAGCATGGATGGTAAGTAATTTAAACTCTCTCTTTAGTTTTACTTATAATTTGAGACCTGTTCATTGAATATTATTTTAATTTTATTTAAAAATATCTTTATTCTTTAATAATGAGCTAATTCTTATTCTAGGTGATGCCACACCACAGAAAATGTTTGACCGTCACAGCAGTTTAAGTGGGTGTCAGATTATTAATTATAGAACGGATGAAAAGCAAAATTGGTTATTGCTGATTGGAATCTCTGCCCAACAAAATAGAGTAGTGGGCTTTATGCAGCTGTACAGTGTTGAACGCAAAGCTTCGCAACCAATTGAAGGACATGCTGCTGCTTTTACTCAGTTTAAGGTGGCCTATTTTGTAATTCGAATATATTATGAACTAGGTTAATGAGTTAAATGTTGATTAATAAAGATGGTTAATTGTGCAGGTTAAAACACACACACTTTTATATCTTGGATTACTTTGTAGATAAATTAACTTCTGAAATTGTACCTTTTTGATTCATGTTTGAAGTAGTTAACTGATATTTAAATTAAAAATGGAAAAATTTTCAGATGGAAGGAAACCCTGAAGTGTCCACTTTATTTTGCTTTGGTGTGAGGAATGCTCAGGGAGGGAAACTTCATATCATTGAAGTGGGCCAACCAGCTCCAGGAAACCAACCCTTCACGAAAAAGAATGTGGATGTTTTCTTCCCACCAGAAGCTCAGAATGATTTCCCAGTAGCTATGCAGGTCAGTCTAGTTTATTAGGAATTGAAAATAGGCTAAAATGATTTCGCTTCATATCAATTTGACTACCAGCATTTTTTTAATGAGCCTGTGAAGCTTTTGAAGTCTTTTAGTACTAAGAGCTCTCCTCAACCAGGTGAGCCCAAAACATGATGTGATCTACCTCATCACAAAGTTTGGGTATGTGCACATCTATGATATTGAAACAGGAACGTGCATCTATATGAACAGGATCAGTGGTGACACAATCTTTGTGACAGCATTTCATGAAGTAACGAGTGGAATTATTGGTGTTAACAGGAAAGGACAAGTGAGTTAATAACTAGTTAAACCAATTATATTTTTCCTACTGAGTTTGTGGTAATCTTGTTTAACCCTTTAATGACGGATGGTACCTTTAAGGTTCGCCAGAAATATAAATTGTACTACAATGGCTCGTTTCTATAAATGTTTCTACATGTTTATATATAAAAGTGTTATTTAGCTGTTGGGGAAAGGAACCCAAAATGTGTCATTTCAGTGACTAGTTACTAAAATATTTAGTTTTGAATAACAATAAAATTTGTACATTCTGGTAACAAGAGTGACTACATATGCTGTGGACTCGTCCTTAAAGGGTTAATGTGTACTTTTTATTGTAGTGACTACTTTAACAATGTGGTAAGTAGGAAATAAATCTGAAATATGAAGCATTTCCCCTTTTCCTAAGGTTCTGAGTGTTAGTGTAGATGAAGAGAACATTATTCCTTACATCACAAATGTTCTCCAAAACTCGGATTTGGCACTTCGTATTGCTACAAGAAACAATTTGGCAGGAGCAGAAGAACTTTTTGTTAGGAAGTTCAACACTTTGTTCCAAGTAAGCCTAATTTGACTGTTACACGTTTTTTATGCAGTACCAGTATCTATTGGTATATGCCTAATGTAACTTAAAATTACCACTGTTACCTAGTTTTAATAAGAATATTCAACTTTATTTATAGAATGGACAGTATAGTGAAGCTGCGAAGGTTGCTGCAAATGCCCCAAAGGGAGTCTTACGAACTCCAGCTACTATCAAAAAGTTCCAACAAGTACCGGCTCAGCCTGGGCAGACATCTCCTCTTCTACAGTACTTTGGTATCCTGCTTGACCAGTCTCAGTTAAACAAGTTCGAGTCCCTCGAACTTTGCAGACCTGTGTTGGCTCAAGGGAGGAAGAATCTCTTAGAAAAGTGGCTGAAAGAAGACAAACTAGAATGTTCGGAGGAATTGGGGGACCTTGTGAAACAAGCAGATCCAACTCTTGCCCTCTCTGTCTACCTGAGGGCGAATGTTCCAAATAAAGTTATCCAGTGCTTTGCAGAGACTGGTCAATTTAAGAAGATTGTTCTCTATGCGAAGAAAGTGGGCTATAATCCGGATTACATCTTTCTCCTGCGCAATGTGATGCGGGTTAACCCGGAACAAGGTCTTGCTTTTGCTCAGATGTTGGTTCAAGATGATGAGCCCATGGCTGATGTCAACCAAATTGTAGATATATTTTTGGAATCCAACCTCATCCAACAGTGCACAGCCTTCCTCCTCGAGGCCCTTAAGAACAACAGACCAACGGAAGGACCCTTACAGACGCGTCTTCTCGAAATGAATTTAATGTCTGCCCCACAGGTTGCTGATGCCATTCTTGGCAACCAAATGTTTACCCACTATGATCGTGCTCACATCGCCCAGCTGTGTGAAAAAGCTGGCCTCCTACAGAGAGCCCTTGAACATTACACAGACCTTTACGACATCAAACGAGCAGTCGTTCACACACATCTCTTGAATGCTGAGTGGCTGGTTAATTACTTTGGCTCTTTATCCGTTGAGGACTCTCTTGAATGTCTCAAAGCAATGCTTACTGCTAATCTTCGACAGAATCTACAAATAGTAGTGCAGGTATGTTAATTTTTTCTTCACTTTCTGCGCAGTAATTAAGTGATAGTTTAATGCCAACTGTCTCATTCAGTTATACATGTATTCCTAAAGTTGATTCTTCGTTTAAATTAAGAACCTCATAAAGCAAGCATTACTTAATCATACTTTTTGTAATTTCCCGTGTATTTCATACTACTGGTAAATGCATTGGGCCTATTGGATTTTAAATTAGGAAGGTGAATAATACAGTGCCCGCGAAAAGTATCCGATCACTCAAGAAAATACAATATTTTCCCTTAATATTCAGACACACGTAATTCACTTTCTATTTGTTCTAGCGACATCTGGTAACTTTGAGGTTGCTCGCTGATATGAGAGCTATCCAACGCATTCTCAAATTAGTGTTCTGGTAGCCTTCGTTGCGGGTGGCTGTCTCTCAAATTTGTCAGATTTCACTGTGTGTGTAAATTTCTTTTTTTTTTTTTTTTTTTTTTTTTACAGAAAGTGGTGTAAATAAAATTTATATAATGTGTGCTAAAAAACAACTTAAGAGTGATTGTCGAGGTGCTATTGTTGCTTTGCATGCATGTGGGAAATCACAGAGACAGATAGCTAAGGAATTAAACATATCCCAAAGTACCGTTAATTTATGGGTTTCACGGGCTAAGAACAATGGTGGCCTAACCACGCCAGTCCCTAAAAAACGATCTGGCAGACCGAGAAAAACAAATTCGCGAACAGACAAACTTAGGAAACGTTTAGTATTGAAAAACCCAACAATAACTGCGAAAGAAATAAAATTTAATATGAATAATTTGTTATCTGGTGTTTCTGAACGAACTATCCAGGAGCGGCTCCAAAAGAACTCGGATTACCATCTCGCCATGCTGCTAAGAAACCGTTCATTAATGAAAAATGCGTAAAAACGTGTCGCATTTTGTAAAAAATACATTCATTGGACTGTTGATGACTGGAAGAAGGTTTTATTAGCGATGAGTCGACATTTTTGACATTCAGAAGTTGTCCAAAAAAGGTTCGCCGGCCTATTGGCTCAAATATGGATGGACCCTAAATACACCCTAAAGACAATGAAACACCCTCCAAGTGTGATGGTTTGGGTTGTTTCGGTTACTATGGGCGTGGAAACTTATATTTTCTTCCGAAGAACACAACTATGAATGGTGCACGGTATTTAGCAATGCTACAGGATAAACTTCTAATGGCAATGGCAATCCAAAGGACAAAAACATACATGCATGATGGTGCACCATGTCACAGGGCCAAAATAGTGACAAAATGGATTACTGACAATAAATTTGATATTTGGATTGGCCTGGTAAGAGTCCAGATCTCAATCCGATAGAAAATCTGTGGCTAATAATAAAAAATAGGGTTGAATGCCACGACACTGGCTCAGTCGAAAAATTACAAGAGGCCATCAAAAAGGTATGGTGCAAGGAAATATCAGTGGAAGTTTGTCAAAACTTGATTAAATCCATGCCAAAACGTCTAGAACAAGTCATCCAAACCAAAGGACAGATGACAAAATACTAATATAAGGTTAGTATACATTTAAACATTGTTTTTTATGTAAAAAATACAAATTTCAAGGGTGATTGGATACTTTTCGCGGGCACTGTAGTACTGTAAGAAGTTTAAACCTCAATCATTAACTGTTGCTTCACTAGAAACCAAACCCTTGTCATTTCAAAAGACTTTCCGTTTGCTCTTGAAAGGCTTGTTAGCTACTGGATTTCATCATCAGTTTAGATTCTGCTATTGATTAGCCAGTTAATGAAAATTAGGTGACATAAGCCTATTGGCTAAAAATGCTCCCCACAAAAGTAGGCTCGTGCATTTACCATATAAGAATGAAGTTATTCCATAAGGCATAAAGAAATGGAAAAAATTTGTTGAGTGGAAGTGAACATCATGCTACTGCTGTTTATGGATGGACCCAATACTTGTTAATGGTTATTGGTACTGTATAGCTTGTTGGAAATGGATTTTATGTCCATCTTTGAGATCAGGCCATGGAGGATGTGAATTATGTTCACATTCTATTTTGTTCCTTTTTGGTGATTAATAAAATTTCAAACAAACTCAATTATTACTGATCAGTAATTGTCCTTGATCAAATAAATTTAGAGTAACCATAGAGGATTGCATTTGTCACAAGTTCGTCACACTTTTGTGTCCGTTATAATTTTTTGAAAGGGGGCAACATAAATTATTAATTTCATTCACGTGTATCTTCATAAGACGATGTTCCACGAGCGAAAAATAGGATCCTCGCATCAAAGGTTGAGGTTACAAATTATAGCTGGGGACATTGCTGTCATACTGACATAGTTCTCGTTTTTGTACTACTTTACGAAGTTTCTAGGCTAACTTTTTTCTAAAATTACCGTGTTTTAATATAGAGGACTGTGAACATTAAGGGTGGGATTATTCTCGCACGGAAGTCCTCTTGGATGGGTAAATAAGCATTTACCTGAACCTAATATAGATTCTTAATCTCAAGTCGGGTGTTGGCTTCATCTTACACCATACCATAGCATTTGTTGTATCATAGTACTTGAAATACCTTTTTGGTATATTAGGGCCTCTAATTTGCATTTGTAATTTATCCTCTACATTTTTCTAGCATACGAAATGTCTTTGTATAACTGTTAGTTTGAATGTACCAGAGCATTTTTTAATATACAGGGTGTCCGAGAATTATCTGTACAATTTTTGGCTGTTATTAAGTCAACCATGAAGTGTAGAAATTCCAGTGTTGTCCCATTTTACAGAGAATCTCGTTAAGTTTTTTCTGATACCAAGTTTTGACAAGTTTTTTAGAAATTCCAGTGTGTCTGAACATTATCTGTACAATTTCATCTTTTAATAAAATTCTTGATAACACGTAAAATTCTTAAACAAGATTATTTAGAATCTGTATTTTCAAAAGTTTCTTTTATTAAAGTAACGTTGTTACAAACATTCGATATGCGCAACATCAGTGATTCGCAAAACATCCAATCGATAATCCAAATGTTGCCATGTACGCTGCAGCATATCCACATCAATTCACTCAATAGCAGCTGTGATTCTTGCTTTTAAATCATCAATGTCTGTCACCCGCGTGCAAAAAAGAAGAAACTTGTCAAAACTTGTTATAAAAAAAAAAACTTAATGAGTTTCTCTGTAAAATGGGACAACACTGGAATTTCTACACTTCATGGTTGACTTTTAATAACAGCCAAAAATTGTACAGATAAATCTCGGACACCCGGTATATATATATATATATAAATAAATCGCACTAGCTATTACCGACTGATGTCTCAGTATGCGTAACCATTGCCTTATGATCAGCTCTTCCATTCTGGTCCACTTGTTATAATCCAAACACTCTTTGAGACCAGAGTTGGCAACTTCAAGTTCCACATGCTATGAATCATAAACAAATTTATATGGAGAAAAACTGAAGTCTCCCAGTAATGGGAAACTTTACTTGCTAGGTGACAAAATGTCGCCAAGTTATAATGTTAAAAAATGCATTGAAATGTACTATTTAAACTGAATTAAAACATGATTAAAGTGTACTTATCCTGAGTGTTGGTTTGGTTAGACTCGAACGTGACATATCTGGCCATAATAGCAACACAAATATTTTCTCTTCGACACTTCTCTAATATTTTACAACAGCCAGTTAAATTGTTTAATATTACACGCTCGTTATTTTTGCCCATAGATTGCTACAAAGTACCATGAACAACTCACGACAAACGCTTTGATCGATCTCTTTGAGTCTTTCAAGTCTTTCGAAGGACTTTTCTACTTCTTGGGATCCATTGTCAACTTTTCTCAAGATCCGGAAGTTCACTTTAAATACATTCAGGCAGCATGTAAAACTGGCCAAATTAAAGAGGTAAAGTGTCGAAACTAAGTTTAAATTTTTAACATTTCTTCTAGTACTTAGTGGGTTTATTGTACTTAGAAGATAAAAGCTTGACACAGGAATGGACGATTGCTGGCCTCCATAATTTAAAACAAAGTAGACTGTTTTTTCAGGAACTTAAAATGTATTGTAGTTTATTATAACTGTTTCCAATAAAAAATTTTTAAGCGTCCATTCTTGACCATTTCAAACTTGTGGTTACCAAAGAGCTGGTGTAGAGACGAGCTTAAGAGGCTACTTGGGCTCGCTTTAAACTTGTTCAGTAAGGTAATTTTAAATACAGGCTGAAACTCTTTGTATGGGAGGGTCTATGGTATTCAAGTCACAATCTCTCTATATACATTTGCGTAATTAAAATTTAGAATTTATTTTTAGGACTAGATTTGTTTAAAGCTTTATAAAGCCGATTCAGATTCTTATATATAGCTATATATTAAGAAATTAGTACTAGGTTTACCGTTTTCATATTTTTCAACTCTGAATGCTCAAAAATCTACATTCAATAAAATTCTCTAAAAATAAATTTAGTATTACCGTAATTTGGTTTTTATTCGCTGTAAAATAATATTTTTTTATAGAATAAATGGCTTAAGTAATAAGTCTTAAGTCTTAATTTATTTTTAAATATTATTAATAGCCATTTGCCTAGCTTATATAATGATCTCTTATTAATAAAGATTCTTAAATTTATAGCCTATAAAGATATTTTAGTTTCATTGTAGCAGTGACTTAACCCTAAATATAAAGCCTATTGAAAATGCTTCATATTGAAAATATAAGTTATAATTGTTTTAACTGAGGAATATATTGACAAATCGTTCATGGTATACGTATTCCACTTCTTTGTACGGAGAAGATTGTTGCCTTTTATGCTGCATTTGGTAAATTTGTCGTGTGGAGCGTATAGCCATCGACAAAATTAAAAAAACGTGATCTACGAGGCTACAAACTTATTCTAATAAATTATTTTCTTAATGTTCTGCCATGGACTCTAGTAAAATTCGGTGGGATCGGCTAAATTTCGACGATGCCGATACATCGGTACATCTCTAGAGCCAACTGACCCTAGGTCCTCATAACTTAAGGTAGACTAAGTAATGGTTCATATAAGTACGGTACATGATGCGTGGCACGGGCTTCCAACGCGAAAGAATTTTTTTAAAGTTTCCATCTTAATAATTTAAACTTAATGATGGCTTAATTCTATTTTAATCTCGTGGTTAGGAAAGTTACAAAAACTAAGTAGACCCTAATTCTAATTCTCATTTGACAAAGGTTGAAAGGATATGCCGGGAATCAAATTGTTACAATCCCGAACGTGTAAAGAATTTCCTAAAAGAAGCGAAGCTCACTGATCAACTTCCTCTCATCATTGTTTGTGATCGTTTTGACTTCGTTCATGACTTGGTTCTCTATTTGTACCGAAATAATCTTCAAAAATATATTGAAATTTATGTACAGAAGGTTAGTACTTTTATTTTTACTCGTACATCTCGTATATATTTATTATACACACACGCTCCTTGGCTCTAATTGTGGTAGACTGTTAGGCGTAAAAATTCCATATTAATGTAATCTATTGTTTTAGGTTAATCCGTCAAGATTACCAGTTGTTATTGGTGGGCTTTTAGATGTGGATTGTGCTGAAGATGTAATCAAACAACTCATTTTGGTAGTAAGAGGACAATTCTCCACTGACGAACTAGTTGGAGAGGTAAGAAGCTCAGTTTTGTTCGAAACCACTTTAAATAAATTCTCGTAAATGTTTTAGGGAAATCTTGAAAATTTTCATTATAATTTGGGTATGGCCTATTAGACCTTAAATATTTTTAAATGAATTTTTCCAACTTAACGGTAACAAAACTGTTGAGAGAAACTAATTAAATCTTTAAATAGGTGGAGAAGAGGAATAGATTAAAATTGCTTCAGCCTTGGCTCGAGTCTAGAGTTCATGAAGGTGTTACGGAACCAGCCACCCACAATGCAGTAGCAAAAATTTATATAGATGCCAATAATAATCCCGAAAGATTCCTCAGGGAAAATCAACATTATGACAGCAAAACAGTTGGTGAGTTTTGAGAATTCAAAATAACTTTGCTTTGGCTAGTAATAACTTTAATGTCGTGGGTCGTGTACAGTAACTAAAATTATCCGAATATTGGTTCTTTCGAAAATACAACTTAAACTGGGCTCTGTTTTTAAACAATGTCCAAGGAAACTCTTGGCCGACCCACAACAACCACATCCATTTACACCCCAAGGCACAGCTGCAGCCATAAAATCCCTCAAAAACTCTCATGCCGAAGGCCCAGACCACATTTCAAACATTCATCTCAAACACCTTGGTCCAATTGTTATTGCAGCCCTCACAAACATATTCAATTACTCCTGGCTTCACAATATCATACCCTCTACCTGGAAGCTGGCACACATCATCCCGATACTGAAACCCAATAAACCCCCCAACCTACCTGCTTCATACCGGCCAATCTCCCTTCTCTCAACCATTTCCAAAGTCCTCGAAAAACTGATATTAAGACGCATACAACCACACATTACATTTTCACAAACCCAACACGGCTTCAGGTCCGCCCACTCCACCACAACGCTTCTTACAAACCTAACCCAACACATCTTAGATGGCTTCAACCAACTATCCCCCCCTGCCCGCACAGTCCTTGTTGCCATCGACATCAACAAAGCTTTCGACACTGTCCCACGCCACATTCTTGCACAAAAGATTATTGATCTCGACATCCCCACCAATGACAAGAAATGGCTTACTAATATCTCTGCAGGCCGACTTGGCAAAGTCATACACAAACAACACTCATCCAAAACCTACAGACTATACAATGGCGTCCCACAGGGCTCCATACTCTCTCCAATCCTCTTCAACCTTTTCATGCACGACCTCCCACAACCTCTCTTCCCCCATGTCCACGTCTCCTATGCAGATGACCTGACCATAACAGCACAACACCATAACCGTAACACCGCCACACGCCTGATCCAGCAGTACATTACCAATCTGGAACTCTGGCTGACTAACAATAGGATGTCAGCATCCCCTCAAAAATCCTCCATCACCCTCCTAACCTCAGACCGCCACGAATCCCAAGCACACCCGAGAGTCACCCTCATGGGACATCCCCTACCTCTAAACAAAACCCCAACAATCCTTGGCCTCACCCTAGACACACACATGTCCTTTTCCCCTCACGTATCAAACATTTGCTCCAAAGCAACAAAAAAACTCGACGCTCTCAGAACACTCACCTCCACAACATTCGGTCAACAGAAGGAATCCCTCAGTATCCTATACAAACAGTTTGTACGTACTACCCTAACTTACGCTGCCCCCGCCTGGTCCCCGTCCATCTCCCACACAAAACAGAGGTCTCAGAACCATTACTGGCTGCCTCCGAACCACACCCATCCCACATCTACATGCAGATACGAAAATACTCGCCATCGAACACCACATGAACATGACAGGGACTCAATTCTTCTCCAGAGCACTGGCCCCAGACCACCCCTGTCACCCTCTCACATTACACAATCCCCCACCCCGCAACAAAAAACGTACTCCTGCTGCTCACTATTCACAGCTACTGAACAATACCCCCCCCCCCCCCCCTCCCCTAAACATCAACCCCATTAAACATCACACAGAATTCACCCGGAAATAGCTACTCGAACAACCACACAACACTGTCCTTCACGATACTCCCCCTGTAGTCCATCAGAGCGAACAAACCCTCCCAAGGAAAACAAGAGTTACTCTGGCCAGGCTCCGTTCAGGCCACCACCCCTCCCTCCAACAATACAGACACAGACTCCACCTAGCTGACACCTCCACCCTGAGGACACGGAGCACATCTTACACTGCCACACTCTCTCTCAACAAAGACACAACTCCAACATTACCTCTCTACGAGACCTATGGACCCGTCCCACGGTGGTTGCGGGATACCTGAGCGCCGCCGGGGGCTACGAAATAAATAAAATAAGTACTGAAGTATTAGAACTTCGTAAAAAGTAATGGCTAATTGCATTATTTCTACCTCTAGAATTTTGTAGGAGTTTTTAATAAAAAATTTAACTAGTATTAATAGTGGATATGATGTACGTTACCCGTTTAATTTAGTGATCTTTTGGCTATTTAATAACTTCAGGTAAGTATTGTGAGAAGAGAGATCCCCACCTGGCATGCATTGCTTACGAAAGGGGTCAATGTGACCGGGAACTGATCCATGTGTGCAATGAGAACTCCCTTTTCAAAGCTGAGGCGAGATACCTCGTACGGAGGAGAGATCCAGAATTGTGGGCGGAAGTTCTGCAGGAAACCAATCAGTATCGCAGACAACTTATTGACCAGGTATGGACGTGAAACTTAAAATAACTGTTCTAAAATATGGATTTTTTTTTTTTTTTTTTTTTTTTAGCTCTTGTGAGTAGATAATGTAACTGCGCTACTTCGTAGTCAATGTCGTAACGCACTTTCCCTTTGATCAGCGAAATGAAGTGACATTGGGTCGGATAGTAGTTGGATTGAGAGACCATCCTCCTCACCCAGACTATCTAGTGATCCGTGGTTCGGATACCACGTTAAAGCCGTAGATCCCATCCTTCTTACGACATTAAACGTTGCGAAGGAGGTTAAACCCAATCATTATTTAATTAATGTAATTAAGTTTTGATTTTTGCTTTAGGTCGTGCAAACGGCCTTGTCTGAAACTCAAGACCCCGAAGATATCTCAGTCACGGTGAAAGCGTTCATGACGGCTGATCTTCCTAATGAACTTATCGAACTACTAGAGAAAATAGTTCTAGATAACTCTGCCTTTAGTGACCATAGGTACGGTGCTTTTCGTTTTTAGGTGGTGGTTTCGTTTATTAAACGAATCTGGAAGTACTGGAGAGAGGTATTACCGAGTGTTTTATTTTCCAGAAATCTCCAAAATTTGTTAATCTTGACTGCCATTAAGGCTGATCATTCGAGAGTGATGGATTACATTACTCGTTTGGACAACTACGATGCCCCCGATATTGCCAACATTGCTATCGGGAATCAGTTGTACGAAGAGGCCTTTGCTATATTTAAAAAGTTCGATGTTAATACCTCCGCTATTCAGGTAAACATTTAAAAAGTTCTGAATCTTAACTTTTGTTCACGTATGCTTTTGAATTCTTTTTTTTTTTCATTCATTTTTTATTTTTAAGGTTTTAATCGAACACATCACAAACTTAGACAGAGCTTACGAGTTTGCTGAAAGATGCAATGAAAGCGCTGTTTGGAGTCAATTAGCGCGAGCGCAATTGCAACAGAATCTTGTTAAAGAGGCGATAGATTCTTTCATTAAAGCCGATGATCCCACAGCGTTTATCGATGTTGTTGCGACTGCCCACAAAACAGGTATGGTATTCGTATGGCCTATATTCGTTAGATTTCGGGAAAATATATTTTTTAAGATTCATTCGTAATGTACCGTGATTGAAATTAAATTATATTCCTGGCTTTCTTTCTGTAGTAATCCTAGGGTAGCTAGAATTAGACATTTCCCGAGCCTAATGATTTAAATTTTGTATGGATGGCAGGTGCGTCGTGCAACGTCTGTTTAAAAAAAAATTGTCCATTTCCCAAATGAAATGATCCTTTGTAACGTTTGAGAAATAACATTCGGTTGCCTGCCTCATTCGAGTCTTAAAAGTGAAGTTAATGTTGCTTTACTATAGAGGTGATAAAGATGGACTAAAAAGTAAAATGTTCCATACGGGCTTTCTAAAAAAGTGGGTAGGAATGAAGTTGTTATAGATGCGTAGTGAGTGGCTTTGGGGTACATCTTTTAACGACTTTCTTCCTTTTCCATTTAAAAGGTCATTGGGAAGACTTGGTTAGGTATTTGGTGATGGCTCGTAAAAAGGCGAGAGAATCTTACGTTGAAAGCGAACTTGCTTACGCTTACGCAAAGACCAACAGACTCGCGGATCTAGAGGAATTCATTGCGGCGCCAAATCATGCCGATATTCAAAAGGTTTGACGTATGACGTAATTCTAGATTGAAGTGAACATTTCTATAAACTACTACTGTAGTAATTCCCTTCGTAACTCGAACTATACACTAAAGTTTAGGTTTTATTAGATCGGCGACAGATGCTTCGACGATGGGATGTACGATGCTGCCAAACTTCTCTACAACAATGTTAGTAACTTTGCCAGACTGGCTATCACCTTAGTTCATCTAAAAGAATTCCAAGGTGCTGTGGAGTCTGCGAGGAAAGCAAACAGGTTTGTAGCCTCAAATTTACTTCATTGCGAGAAGTAGCACGTTAGTCTTTTCATACTGACTCGCTTCTGATAGTAATTAGTAATATTCTGAAATATCTTCATGCGAGAACGAGATATCTGCTGCTAAAAATGTATCAAATTACTCGTACACTATATCGTCGCTTATACTATTTTCTTTCTAACCAGTACAAGAACTTGGAAAGAAGTTTGCTTTGCTTGTGTTGACAATGAACAATTTCGCTTAGCCCAAAATTGTGGACTTCACATTGTTGTACACGCGGATGAACTAGAAGATCTTATTAATTATTATCAGGTAGGTAGAAAGGTTGAATGAATAAAAGTAACGCGCATTAGATTGACAAGCTTTTATTTTAATACGAATGCAGTTACGGTATTTGTTTGCAATTAGAACTCGGAAGCTTTAACTGTATTTGAATAGTACGAAAATGGAAAGTCAAAGGGAATCCTTTTGAATGCTCCTTCCATACCCTTGTTTATTACAAAATTTCAATTGAACACTAATAACTGTATGTATATGTATGGATATAAAGTTTAAAAGCTTATGTAGTGTGTGTATGATCGTAAATATAAATTATTTCAACAGGACAGAGGCTATTTTGATGAGCTAATCAATCTGTTAGAAGCTGCCCTCGGTCTGGAGAGAGCCCACATGGGGATGTTCACCGAAGTTGCGATTCTTTATTCAAAGTACAAACCTGAAAAAATGAGGGAACACTTAGAACTTTTTTGGTCCAGAGTAAACATTCCTAAGGTAATTATATGGAATCGAATTCCTTTATACGTGTTAGTCTATTAGTTTACGTGCAGCATCTAAGAAAACAATTTCCCACTTACCTCGCAAACTGCTTCCATTCATGTTACTTTATATTTTTCACCCTTTCCTTTTCCCCGAAAGTAAAACTGTATAAAGTTGTCTATCTTGACTGTTATGCTAAACAAGCGTCTCTCTTCCATACGTCAATATTGACACTAATATAATTCCATGTACCAGTCTTCCTGTAGGTACTCGAGCACTTTCTACCAGTGTTTATCACGCCCATAACACTTTTGCCTCTTCATAGTTTTCCATTTCCACCACTACTACCTTTTTGTTGAAAATCAGCGTTTAAATATTTTCCCAATCTAAATTTTCTCTTAACTATTGCGTAGGTTCTCGTCATTAAGTTTTTTTTATTTACATTTGCTTTTATTTCTCTCCATACCAATCAGTAAAACTTGTCGATGTTCTGACTCGCCAAGTTCATCGCCGGAATTACTACATCTGATCGACTTGACATTCAAGTATATTGTGCGTTTCGTTGTTAGTTTAGTTTAGTTTTTTCGTGTCTGTTATGGTCGTGTCAATCCGATGGGAATAAGTTCATTACATAATGTGACAGTCACCACTCTTACAAAAACTTGTGTACTTCATTGTTGCTTTCACCTTCACATATTATTACTCTATCCGCATACATGCTTAAACAGCGCCCGTAACTCATCGGGCATCAGCTTCCCCTGTAAGCGTAGTAGTCCTCGAGGTCAAGGTTGGAATCCCGTTGGTGATGATAGTAACTTGGTGAGTTAGTACAATGGGCCCATTAGTTGCCTGATCTGTGCCACTTTCGGGCCTTTCTAACTATATTGTTTATATGCTTCTTAATCCCTTCATCACGATAAGATACGAGCGTACCTCAGAGAATGTACAGGGTGTCCGAGAATTATCTGTACAATTTTTGGCTGTTAAGTCAACCATGAAGTGTAGAAATTCCAGTGTTGTACCATTTTACAGAGAATCTCATTAAGTTTTTCTGATACCAAGTTCTGACAAGTTTTTTAGAAATTCCAGTGTGTCCGAACATATCTGTACAATTTCATCTTTTAATAAAATTCTTGATAACACGTAAAATTCTTAAACAAGATTATTTAGAATCTGTATTTTCAAAAGTTTCTTTTATTAAAGTAACGTTGTTACAAACATTCGATATGTGCACCATTAGTGATTCGCAAAACATCCAATCGATACTCCAAATGTTGCCATGTACGCTGCAGCATATCTACATCAATTCGCTCAATAGCAGCTGTGATTCTTGCTTTTAAATCATCAATGTCTGTCACCCGCGTACATTTCTAAAAAACTTGTCAAAACTTGGTATCAGAAAAAACTTAATGAGATTCTATGTAAAATGGGACAACACTGGAATTTCTACACTTCATGGTTGACTTTTAATAACAGCCAAAAATTGTACAGATAATTCTCGGACACCCTGTACTTCCTGCCGTTATTACAAATATGAAACGGGGGTGAGCGGGTTAAAATACGTGACGACATTACACCAACCCCCTTATACTCCGACATTAATATCGGAGCGAGTCTCAACACATTCTGAACCCTTATTGAAGCATTACTGGGCGCATAAACATTTTCACTGCATTTAACAACTTGCTGCTGACGTTATTCATTCTAAGCACTTGCCCCAAGGCACATCTATTCACTCATACATTCTCATATCGCAAACTCTCGGTTCACACACACACCTTCCCTGAAGTCACTTTGTTCATCACCAACCGTTATTGGATTTTAATTTTATTACTCGACACCACCATATAATTCCCATTTTACTTTACAACAGACCAGTTTTACCTAATATACAGGGTGTCCCAAAAAAACTATATACTCTTTATAGCATCATATATATTATAATTTAAAAAAAAAAACCCAAACAATATATTGTTATAGCAATTGCCAATGAAAGGTAAATTAGTAATCTAAGTGATCAAAATGTTATAGCGAGTTGTTTGCATATAAAATTTAATTAACTACGCAAAGTGCTCAAAATGTTCTCTGGCGGCATGAATGCACTTTTGAATGCGTCGACTAACTGATTCGCAGACATGGACTAATGTGGATGCTGTGATGGTCCCGCACTTTTCCCTAATTGCATCCTTAAGGTGTTCGGGTCTTGTACCATAAACTGCATCCTTCAGGTAGCCCCACAAGTAAAAATCAAGTGGAGTCAAGTCCGGTGAACGTGGAGGATACTCAACACTTCCTCTTCGTCCTATCCAACGGTTAGGCAACGTTTCATCGAGGTACCTTCTGACATCACAATGATAATGAGGGGGGGCTCCATCTTGTTCAAAGTAAAAGTCGTCGTTTCCAAACAACTTCCGAACTGCAAGTATAATTTCTGTCCGCAGCATGTCGAGATATGCGGCACCGGTAACTGCCCCATTAAAGAAAAATGGTCCAACCAAACCCCGGATGATAAACCACACCATGCTGTTAATCCTGGTAAATTAAACATGTTATCCACATAAACGTGTGGATTATCAAGTGACCAGTACTGCAGTTGTGTCGATTTACTGTGCCATTCAGCTTGAAGGTAGCTTCATCAGACCACACGATTTTGTTGGAAACTGTACGTCTTCGGCTTCCATTGACTGAAACCATTCACAAAATTCGAGTGCGATCAGGGTCATCTTCAGTCAGGCGGTAACAGACTTGGAATGTAGCTTTTCCATTTTGCCCACTTTAAAATCCGGTGAACACCTGATTTGCTGATTCCGGTCTCACGGGCGCATTGCCTAATGATTTCTGTGGTGATCGATTAAATTTTGCAACACTAAAACGGAGTTTTCTTCACTCTCACTTGATTTGCGTCGTCCAGATCTTCGCTTGTACGTATCTTGAGCAGATCCCTCTGCCTCAAACTTGTCACGGATGTTGTAATGGCGAGGCGTGTCGGTGGCTTTGTACCAAATTCCCGGATCCATTGCCGCTGGACTTCGGACACATTCTCAAATTTCCAATACCATTTCAGAACACTTTTTTTCGTTGCTCCAGTGTCAAACGTTTACGCAACATGGGTTCTTTGCTGAACTGAATAAAGTTGAATGCTGTAGAGTTTGTATCGTGGAATGAGTGCGTAGGCTAAGTCCGAAGCAAGCTAGTGAGTGACTAGACTACGTTCGGTCCATAGGCTCCGCCATTACAAGGCCTTGATAAAACAAGGCCAGGCTTAGTCGACGCATTCAAAAGTGCATCATGCCGCCGGAGAACATTTTGAGCACTTGCGTAGTTAATTAAATTTTATATGCAAACAACTCGCTATAACATTTTGATCACTTAGATTACTAATTTACCTTTCATTGGCAATTGCTATAACAAATATTGTTTGGTTTTTTAAATTCTAAATATATGATATTAAAGAGTATATAGTTTTTTTTGGGACACCCTGTAGTTTTTTCCGGCCTTTATTTTGAGTACGGTTTGTTTTTTTTTTTCCATCAGATGAATTTTTTCCTTTTCACTCCCAAAACTTTATCTACATTCTTCTATCTTTTCAAATTTTTCATTTACTGTTTAATATTAATAATGCATTCTTTGTGCAACGTATTACTTTAGTCATTCTTCAATTAACTGCATTCTGCACTAGTTTCTTCTGTCTTTTTGTTTCACTCCATTTTGCGCGCGTTGCCATACACAAACTGTCATATTCACAAAGCTCTTGTAATAAGAATTTCTTCTGTTCAACCTTCCACCTTTCCTTCCACGATATCTCGTACAAACACCAGCAGTCGTACTACGAAGTAGTCTAGTTTACGAACAGTTTTGTATCACATTGCTAAGCGTGTATTTACTCATTAATTGAGGATGCCATGCCGTTTTAGCTACAGTATTGAACCAAAAGGATAATTAGTAATACTTGTATTTTACAGTGATGCCATGGTAGGTATAGAAATTAATTTAAAATGCCATCCCATCGTCATACTCTGATAACATCGCGTTAAACTGTCAACCGCTGTCTCGTGGTTAGGGAGGATCCTGATCAGTTTAATTCCGCATGACCGAGAAATGACTAAGCAGCGTAGTTAAAAGTATGTATTAGCGACACGCCCGTCTTTCCGCGCACATTTTATTCTACCGCCATTGTCATTCATTCCAGCGCCAATGTTTCCGTATCACTTAAGCTCGGGGTCAACTTCATGCTTTCAACCACATCACTCGCACATTCGAGACTTTCCTGTACATCTAACATGACGCCTATGATACAATTACTACTACTTTCACTGTTAAACTTGGCATACAGACAAATCATTAGCGCTCGTTTCCCATTTTCCCCATGTATAACGATTTTCTTTCGTTAGCAAAATAACATCTCCCCAAATTCATCATCTTTTCAGGCCCAATTTCACGCATTACTTTCTTTGGCAAGCAGTCGTCACCTTTCCCGCTCGTTTCATTTTGCACGAACGAAGCAAATCAAAAGGTTTATCCTGAACCCGCAAAAAACTTTTAGGACAGGTTGGGAGGTTTGCCAACATCCGTGACTAGTTTTACCGTCTTTTGCGGGAGATTACTTTTCCAGAAGTTCGATCCCAGCCCAATCTCCAACCTCGCGATGGACGGAGGCTCAAGGTGTATAATTTCCTCTCGAGAGGTCCCCCGTACAGTCTCCTTTTACGACTTAAAAAGGAAGGCGAGAGAGATCCATTTGGGACTGTATAGATGCGTTGAGCGGTAAAATTAATGTACTTAATTCTGGAGCGCGAATTTTGAACGTTTTTCTTTAGGTTTTACGCGCTGCCGAACAAGCTCATTTGTGGGCGGAGTTAGTGTTCCTATATGACAAGTATGAAGAATACGACAACGCCGTTCTCACCATGATGAACCATCCTACCGAAGCCTGGCGGGAGTCTCATTTCAAAGATGTTATAACTAAAGTAAGTTTATATTGACGTTATTTCGTAAGGTGGTGTTGTTGTTGTTTGATGGTTTCTTGGAAGGGACACCAGATTAATTTCCAATGTTAAATTACCATTTGCCTACTTCGACTTAACCTAAGTGATCAGTCCACTAAATTTTACGCCTATCTCGGGAATAATGAAAATGTTCATAATATCGGGAACTATTTGATCGGAGAAAAACTAAAGTATTCGGGGCCCAATTAATCCATTAATTATAATACTTTCTCGTCATTTCGTTAACTCGTTTTTTTTTCTTTTACAGGTTGCCAATATCGAGTTGTATTATAAAGCAATCCAATTCTACTTTGAATTTAAACCCATGCTACTGAATGACCTTTTGTTGGTTCTCTCACCGAGGATGGATCACACACGAGCTGTTAATTACTTCTCAAAGGTAACCAGCCCGATGATATCTTAAAAATTTATGACAAATCATTGTTAACCCATATTATTATCCCAATGACTAAATTTGTAGTCAAATATTTAAAAAAAAACTTCGTGTAATTACCTTTGTATTATAACTAAACTCACTCCGGTAAAGCGACTTATGGCCCACCCTGTATTGTGCCACTTTAATTTAATTTTCATAACTGAAACATTTTACATTTTTAAGAATTTTAATGAAAATGCGCGGGTAATAAATTTGGTCATCTTAACTGTTTTTTACCCCAATGACTATGTAGTCTCAAAGTATATTTTTACTCGAGATACTAATATAATTTTGTGGCATTACGTACGCGCACTCGCGTTAAAAGTACGATGATTTCAACATGATTTTCAAACCCCTTTGGTTAATTTCACTTGTTATATTATGACTACTTTGAGATGGTTTTATTCTAATGCTTTTTGTTCATCGCAGGTGAATCACCTGAAGCTCGTTAAAGGCTATTTACGATCTGTTCAAAACCTTAATAACAAAGCAATAAACGAAGCCCTGAACTCTCTGTTGATCGAAGAGGAAGATTACCAAGGCCTTCGCACCTCCATCGACGCTTTTGACCACTTTGATAACATCTCTCTGGCTCAGTCTCTGGAGAAACACGAACTCATAGAATTCCGACGCATTGCTGCCTACTTATACAAAGGAAATAATAGGTGGAAACAGTCGGTGGAACTCTGCAAGAAAGATAAACTGTTTAAGGTAAGAGTTTTTCTATCGTGTTAATCATTGCGTGTCCCTCTTTTTAATTCAATCACTTCCCTAATATCGTTGTAAGAATAACTTATTAGCTCGTTGTGGATGAGGTTTGGTTGCATTTTCAGTCATTGAAAGGTTCCCATACGTGAGTTAACAATGTAACAAATTTGAGTATAGACACGCGTAAGGGTACAACTGGGCAAAAGAATTAAAACGCTTTTAATACCTTTTTTCAGCACCAAAAATATTAGAGATTTTACTTATAACATCACGGATGTATTTTGAACACTAATAATGAATTTAGTAACGCTTGGTCAAGATTTATGAACTTCCTCCAAGTTTGTGTAATTATTATTATAATAATTATTTACTATTAGTTTTAATGTCTTACTTCTCAAGTTTTGCAGTTCTTTGGTAAATAATTTAAACTACAAAGTGGTATGAAATTAAATACATCAGCGGCACATAATTACTCGGAAGTAGCTTCCACGTTTCATTTGACTTTATCAGCCAAAGTTAAAAAGATTCTAAGGTGATGCAGCTCTCTTGGCCAAAGCTGTATATACTGTACTGTAATTAGTATAAATATAAACTTGCTGTCATTAATTAAAACTGACAGTGACCTCAGTCAAGGGGAAGAAAAATTTGGTGATACAACTCTTGGCCAAGAGTGCATTACCGTAAAACTTTTTAAGTTGGTCTGATTGTCAAGTGAAACTTGCATACTACTACTACTACTACGGAGTTATGATGTGCCATTGATGTACCAATTTTCATACTACTACGTAGTTTAAACTTATACTTGCCAAGAAACGGCAAACATTGTAGTATGACGTTAAAGCTAATATAGCAAATAATGATTACAGTCTTTGAGGAAGCTCGCAAATCTTGACAAGTGTTACTAAATTCATTAGCAGTACTCGACATAACGTCACTGATGTTAGATAATTTCTGTTTATACCACGTATCATTCCAAACAATTTTAAGATGTTCGAACTCTTGGGCGATAGCTGTATGTAAATGTCACTGGACCAATAAACTACTAACCAGAACGATAATCTATCCATACTATTTTTAAAGTTAAATATCGAGAGAGATGATAAACTTTAAAATCTGAACGTTTAGTACAGGTACCATTTCTGCTCTCTCGAATTTTAAGAGCTTTAAGATTTATCAGAAGAATACGATTAGGTTGATTTTAATTTCACTCGGTGTGCGCCACTTCTGGTTTGATCATATTTACAACTTTTGTTTTTCTCTCTCCAAAGGACGCGATGGAATATGCGGCCGAAAGTAAAAACTCTGACATTGCTGAAGAGCTTTTGTCTTGGTTCTTGGAGAATGGAAATTATGACTGCTTCGCCGCCTGTCTCTTTCACTGCTATGATCAACTCCACCCTGATGTGATTCTGGAGTTAGCGTGGAGGCATAATATTGTAGAGTTCGCTATGCCTTACTTGATAAATGTGATGCGCGAATACGTGAGCAAAGTTAATAAATTGGAAGAAGCGGAAAGCCAACGGAAAGAAGAGAGTGATACAAATGAAAATAAACCAATGATGAACATGATGGGTAAGTTAACCAACTAGTGCGCGAACGTCAGATGGGGATAAGTGAGGTAGAGTGCGTGGTATGTCAGATGTAATGTTTTTAGCGAGATAATACTTTATCGAAAATTTTACTGTCGGAGGGGGGGAGAAAAAAAGTTAGTCGTGGTTGGGTTGGGTTAGATCAGATCAGATCTGTCTCAGAGTAAGTTAGCTACCTCACTATTTCGAAACTTAACAGTATTGCAGTACCGCAGTTGGGTTAGGATCACTTATTTCGCTGTTCTCGGTTCTGATGGCACGAAGGTTAGGATAATAATAAAAAAAAAAAAAAAAAAAATGTACCTCGAGTTTTTTGGTTGTGGTGGTGGGCGGATCCGCGTAAGATTTTGAACGTAAACTGAGTAGTTGAGAGTATGGTGGTTTCTATAAAAGGAACGCATTCTTTTGGGTGATGGATTTGTGCCAAAAAATTTGGGTAGCATTTTTCATTCGTCGTGTTTCCACAGGGGAGCCCCAGTTAATGATCACCGCTGGACCAGGAATGATGGCCCCCGGTTATCCAAGTTCCGGTTACGCCAACAATATTAATTATGGGGCTGGAATGCCTTCGTATCAAGGTTATAGTATGTAGAGGGTCTGATAGTATGAAAGGTGCCCGTTGTAGAAAATTCTAGTTGTAGGCACTTGCGAGAATAACTCACCCATCCAAAGTAATTTTTGTTGTAACTTGGTTTTTAAGTGAATAAAATCTGATATTTATTCAAAAGAGCTCTTCCTGTTTCGATATAAATATTCTATCTTTCTCTCGCTTTTCTTTCTTGGTGAATGTGATGTTATGCAAATAACTGTTCAACATAAAACTATTCCAAAACACATTTATGTAAATATGACTGAATCTTCATTTATTATTATTATTATTAATATATGTGAGTATTGCGTAATAACGTTTGCTTTATAATTATTTTTCGGTATATTAGATTCTATCCATTATTGTAAATTCTTAAATTATGTATATACAGAGCAAAGTTGGGATTTAAATTGTACGTAGAGCTTCATATTAAGACTATTTTTGTGATTTTCATTTTGGACAGTTTCTCCCGTACGGAGGGAGTGATAAAGGATTGTCAAGAGACCATTCCCGCTCTTATTTTTTCGCTTGTCTCCGTTATCAGTTCCTCCGTATCGTTAGGAGAAAACTGTTACTAATAAGCTTTGACTTAGTGTGCCTTTGAGGTATAGTTCTACCGTCACTAAAGACTTAAGTTGGGCACGTTAAGTTGAAAGCGGAGTATGTGAAACGTCTTCAATTAAATCTTCAGTACATACATTTTCATTAGAAGGAACTCGCTGACACGCCGTTCATCCATAAGTTATTTTTAAAAAGGTTTCCCGAAACCTTTTTCAAATTGAAAATCTATGAGCAGCTAGGAAAAAGTTTCAACAGTTCATAGAAATTTATTTCTGTTGAGCGTGTCTTTACTGAAGATTCCATTTAGATCTTGAGTTCTTACCAGGAGTGATTTTTTGATTTGCCGCTTAACGAGTTGGGAGATGTAAGTTACTTTTTATATTTATCACAATTTAATTTATAATGTAAAAATTATAACTGTTACAAAGATTGATAAATTATTTAAAACATTGGAAATATGTTCAATTAGTTAAATGTTAATTAAATATTACGGTATGATGGAACAAAGTTTTATTTAACCTTTTTCAGTGTTAAAAAAAATCACAAAATTGCGTGCGCGCACTTGGTTCATTATCAAAAAGCGATTTTATTTCAAGCATTACTAATTGTCGACAGGATTCTAGTTCATAAATTGTATGAAATAAGGAATTTAAATGTAGATCTTGTTCAGTTTTGGTTAAAAGGTACAAAAAAGTACCGTAATTCTTTTGATCAAACGAGAAAAACTATATACGAGCCTTTGTGAATGTGTGTTTATAAAGTATTGTGACCAAGGTTCAATTTAGAAAAATTTATTTACTAGTTTAACATTTTGTACCATTTGACTGTGGTACCTTTTTAATTCGACTTGTTATAATAATAACTTAGTCTACGTATAATTGTAGTAGTACCTTGTCCTTAATATAGCGAAAGTATTCTGTTGTTTGTATTTATAGTCTATTCCTAAGTACTTTATTTATACAGGTTAACTTGCATATTTCCTTTTGTTAATCATAGAAAATAATAAAGAATCTAATGTTTAATATTATTCAATATCCTTCAAAATTTAAAAACGAGGACTTTTTAAGACTGATTTAAAACCAGAATGTGTACCAACTTTTCGGGTTGGGATTATCGTCTGGAAGTTATAAAGTTGTCTGCTTTTAACAATAAATGTGGAATTTCAGGAAACTTGTTTAAATTGCTTCATTTAGAAATTTTGAGATCGTTTTTGTGAGGTAACCGAAGGTTCTGATAGGCTAGTTTTAGATTGTCTTGGTAACCTTTAAATATACTGTTTTTAATCTATATTTATTTTTCTAAGATTTCGCAGTTTAGATATTGTGCAAGTTTGAAATTTGTTGGGAACTTGCAGTTATTTTCAACTTCTATTTTACACTATATATTTATAAATAGAATGTATTTTGTATTTAACTTTGTATTTTGGGTCTTTTTTAATCCCTTTACCGTACAATTTCCTTAACCCGATTTCCTCACTTCTGGTCCCTCGCCTTATAAGTGAAATCGCTTTTCCCTTGAACCTGATGACCTTGAAATAGGGTGGAAGTTTTTGCTCCTAACAAATCCATTTCTTATTGTGGTTTTATTCACTTAAGTCAATTTCAAATTAAGAATAATCGCACTGAAGTTTGAGTCAGATTTTAGAACTTTATGATTTTGGGTTCTGCTGCTCAGAATATTAAACTACTATTTAAAATATTCAAAATGTTGTACTTTTTTTTTCTTCACCCTCTTAGATTTTGGGACCTGTGAAACTGCTTCTATTTAGAATTTATTATAAACTCGTACGTAATTTTTTTATTAAATTTGAATTTGTTTTCATTTTAAGTAAACTGATTTAACTTTTGAGTTCCAAGTTCGCAAATAAAATTCAGTGAGCAAAGTTCAAAACATGTAAGCCACTCTTGCACTTCTATTTACTGCCATGCCATTGTTTAATTGAACTTATTTTTGTAGAAATGTAGATAAGGTTTACGTGTAGAGATTTAAAGTTCAAAGAATGGATTTAATTTCATTTAAATGTAATTGAGTGAAAGCTCTAAACTGTGTAAATGGGTCAGAAAAAAAAGTTTAGAATAAAGTTTATTCCTCAAAAAGACTTTAGTAACTAGTAATCCTTTAGTAAAACGTTAGTAACATTGTAACTTCATTCACTAACCTATTATAAAAACTGAAGGGAGTCTCTGATTTAGTATTATCGATAATGGTTCAGAATACGGGCGCCACTTAAGCAAAATTTCGAAAAATACCACACACACAAAGTTGTTGTTTCTCATTAAAATACGTTAATTGCATGTGTCGCAGTCAAAAAAATGAAGTTGGAAAATTATGAAAAAATATATAAGCTACTTCAGTGCTTTTTGGGTATGAATATAGAAAATTGAGTTGGCAACCTACTATCGTTTTCACTTCAGTTTGAAAATGGCTTCGGTCCGTGACGGATGTGCGATGACGCTAGTATTTTTGGTAATTGTTACGCTAACCAAACATGAATGTTATTACATTATCATTTGTATAATTTAGGTCTCGGAGCCCCCGTAAAGATCACGCATCACATTGATCGGTATAGTTTTATACTTAAACCTAGTTACTTTTTATGGTAACTTCAGAATAGGGGCCACCTCAATTTGTTTTTTCCTCCAAAACATGCTAAAACCATTGGTTTCATGTTTAGGATAAATCTGACCATCGCTATTAGTAAATTATTGCTTGTGCTGTGTTCCCCCACCCAAAACCCCCGGTTGTCCCCCCCAGATTGTTGGGGGGGGGGGTGAAATAACTTCAAGCAATAATTTACTGTAATGGCGATAGTCACATTCATCCTAAACAAGAAACCAATGGTTTTAGCATGTTTTGGTGGAAAAAAAAACAAATTGAGGTGGCGCCCCTATTCTGAACCGTTACCGCATTATCAATTATAATAGCCTTCCTAATTATATTAGAAGTGGGGGAAACTAACGGTAAAGAACTGGAGGGAAAATATATACATCCGGTATCACACCGGAAATAACCAACAATCTCTGGCTCGAAAATAATGTTATATACGTACATAGTCCTAATGTTAATTTACTTTCATTTGTAACAAGGAGGTTTTCCTCTTTGAAAGTTAAGCCCATCTTATCAATTTGTATATGGGCAAACGCCTCCGTTTTGGCACTTGATTAGTAGTTAGCTTTTAACAATGCAATTACTCACCCCAACCATTATGTAAGAGTATATGCAAATTATTTCGTACTTATTTACCATAATGGGTTTCCTCTTACAAAGGTGTGTAATAAGTGCTTAAATTCATTGAAAAGTTGTCGAGGTAACACTTGTAGAAATGCGAGGAAAGTGACCGTGTTTTAATAATGGACTACGACAGACACATACGAATGTTGCTTGGCTGTTTAATGCGTATATGGTGGTTTATTCGCGAGATGAAAACAGTACTTGGTATTAAGTGCAAAAAACTTTTGTTTCAACGTGAAGGTCAAAATATGATGATAAAAAAACCACTTTAATAGACAGAGTTTATTTCCACAACAGTTTCGATGCCCATTGGCATCCTCTTCGGGTGGATACAGAAAAAAGAATGAACCAAAAACAAGAGGGAAAACAGTCCAGGGACCATTAAGAAATTCGCACCTAGGTTAAATCCCGTTCTCCCGATACTGGAAGGACATTTTTATTAAAGGAACCCCCTCATAAGTACATTCGCACAAATTTAAAACTATCTACTTGTTCTATACCTACATATTCTATTAATTTTTACATAATTATTACACTTATTATTAAATTTATTACATTTAATATTGCATTATTATTACAGAAATTATAAATTTATTATTACATTGTTTATTATACAGAAATTATAAACCGAAAAACGAATGAAAAAGGAGAGAAGGAAACAATCCAGAGACCATTAAGAAATTCGCACCAAGGTTAGATCCAGTTCTCCCGACACAGGGTCCCCCTTATAAGTACATTCGCACAAATTAAAACTATCTCCTTGTTCTATATATACAGATTCTATTATTTTGACATAATTACTGCATTTATTATTGCATTTACATTTTTAACATTATTATTACTTTTACACTAATTATTACATTTATTTTATTACCTTTATTATTATTTATATTTATTTCCACATTTATTACTTCTATTATTACATTTACACTTATTATTCCATTTACATTTTACCGAGGGGAAAAAAAAAATGAACCAAAAGTGAGTAAGGAAACAATCCAGAGACCTTTAAGAAATTCACACTTAGGTTAGAACCCGTTCACCCGACTCCGTAAGAGATTTTTTGACCAAGAATCTCATTAAAATTATCTACTTGTTCTATACGTACAGATTCTATTATTTTTCTTTTGACATAATTATTACGTTTATAAAGTACCTTACTTGATTCCCAATCTATAGCATGATTATTTTGGCTGGCGTGATAAAAAATGGCATCATTAGTATTACAACTTCTGGAGGCATATTTGTGTTCTTTAATACGGGTTTCAATATTTCTTCCAGTTTCTCCTACGTATACTAAATCACAACTTTTACAGGGAATGCTGTAGACACAGGCTTGTTCCTGTTTTGCAACGTTATTCCTAACCAATTTACTTTTCACGGTAGATGAATATTTGAACGCCAAAGCAAACTTAAAATCTTTCGTCAACGGTTTTACTCTAAGCCGGCAATGTAAGGCAAACTCGCATATTGTTTTTGGTTAACTGAAGGTTCCCGAGGGGCATAAAAAGATTTTCTGGCTTTAACGGGGAAGAATGATCAGTTTTGACGTTGAGTCTTTGTTTACGAAAGTTCCCATTAATGATGTACTTAGTTTTTTAGATAGAAAATTGCCAACATGTAACGTACAACTAGGCATGCCCACATCTGTATTTTCAGAACTAATAAAACTCTGTCACCAATAATGTCTTCTCCTTCGGTGAAGAATTTTATTTGCAACGTTTTGGTATGGGAATGGGGGTTCCCTCTATCCCCAATACTGAGTACATTATACATGGAATATTATGAGTCGGAATTGTTGCAAACAATATGTCTCAGGAATCTAATTTGGTTTCGTTATGTAGATGGTATTTTCTTATTTTGGCCTGACCACTGGAACAACTTTGACACTTTCTTTCAGTCATTAAATAATCTTGTTCCCTCTATTAAATTTAAATATGAATGGGAGAACGACAAACAATTAACTTTTCTAGATGTTTTGGTCATTAACGAAAGCGGAAAGCCCAATTTCACGGTCTATAGAAAACCTACTCATTGTAATCGTACATTCATTATTTTTATATCATGATGAAGGGGTTAAAAGCTCAATTATTTCTTTCATGTTTCTAAGAGCACTCAGGATTTGTAGCCCACATTTGCTGGACCCGGAAAATTCAAAGATTTGGAACATTTTCAAGGATTTAAAATATCCTGCGTGGTTTATCAGAAAGGCGTATTTTAAAGCCAGAAAATCTTTTTATACCCCTCGGGAACCTTCAGTTAACCAAAAACAATATGTGAGTTTGCGGCTTAAAAGAGTAAAACTGTTGACGAAAGATTTTAAGTTTGCTTTGGCGTTCAAATATTCATCTACCGTGAAAAGTAAATTGGTTAGGAATAACGTTGCAAAACAGGAACAAGCCGTGTCTACAGCATTCCCTGTAAAAGTTGTGATTTAGTATACGTAGGAGAAACTGGAAGAAATATTGAAACCCGTATTAAAGAACACAAATATGCCTTCAGAAGTTGTAATACTAATAATGCCATTTTTTATCACGCCAGCCAAAATAATCATGCTATAGATTGGGAATCAAGTAAGGTACTTTATAAACGTAATAATTATATCAAAAGAAAAATAATAGAATCTGTATGTATAGAACAAGTAGATAATTTTAATTTGTGCGAAGGTACTTACAAGTTGGACCCTTTAATAAAAATGCCCTTCCAGTGTCGGGAGAACGGGATCTGACCTAGGTGCGAATTTCTTAATGGTCCCTGGACTGTTTTCCCTCTTGTTTTTGGTTCATTCGTTTTTCTGTATCCACCCGAAGAGGATGCCAGTAAAGTATCGAAACTGTTGTGGAAATAAACTCTATTAGAGTGGGTTTTTATTATCAGTACTTGATATAATAGTGCAAATAAATAGGGAAGAGAATGAGGTGCCAACTTCGCATCTGATGTATGCTGCTGGGAGAATCAGTTAAGAAAAATTAACATACGTTAAAATGTACTGATTAAAAGCGAAATAAAATAAGATTGTCGTCGCAGAGGAGCGTCAACATGTAATAATGTGGTGAATGTTAATCAGGTACCCTAGATATTTAGAGTGGTACAAGTACATTGAAAATAAAGTAGAATGAAGCAGGGCAAGCAAGTCATGGTAATAATAGACTTGGAGGGAAGAAAGTGCTAGTCACGCAGTGGTTCTTAACCTGGGGGGCGCGCCCCCCTAGAAACAGGAATTTCTCTAATTGTATTTGTTATTCTCTTAACGAGAGCATGGGCTAATATTGAGAAGTTATTGAGAATGTTATTTTGATTGAAGGGGGGCGTGGAGGGAAGGACCAATTCCTAGAGGGGGCATGGTAGTAAAAAGGTTAAGAACCACTGTGCTAGTGTAGATGCAGCAAAAGCTTTACATGGTGCACTAGTGCCAACAGTGATGGATGGATGTCATAGTGTTGTTTAACAAAGTTTTGACAAGAAATATAGCATTAAATTAAACCCGAAACTTCCCACACTGAGATATTGTTGGCATTCACCGAAAGCCTTCAACGCATAAGCACTGCGGCACTCCTAAATGAATTAATTATTAACAAGCTACAAACATATTTCAGATTCAAATTTTATTAAGAAAATAATACAAGTGACAGTTTTAAAATTTTTAGATATTTATAACATTAACACTTTACCTCATACTTCATACGGATCGCGTCGGTTTCGTAGAGGTAACTGTAGTAATTTTGGTTGACGCACTCGTGCGTCCAATATGAGGTAGTGGTAATATATTCACAGTTCTCTCATCTGAATATGCCCTTGGAAGCATGGAGGTGTTTTAGGCCAAACTAATGGCATTCAGCTTATTACATAAAAATAGTGAAAGTGGCAAGTAATAAACGAACAAAACATCTTTATTGCGAGTCATTCACAATCCATAGCCACTTACCCTAACATACAAGTACAATCTTACGTATACACTGAACTTAATACAAAAATAAGGCCAACATAGCCACTTAACTTAACATACTGTTTGATTAATGATGACAATTTTATGTATATTGTTATTACACGAGACATCTTATAACACAACTTAATATACATATATAATCTTTGCTACATTACAAAAGTAAGGTATTGTAAACCAGCAGTTGTCGGAACCAAGACTGCCATATAGGTGAGGGGTGCACAGTATCTGAAGACAGGACATTGTACAATAACGCATTAGAGCTGTTTTGGACCCTAGTAATGAAATTATACATATTCTTCCGGATTAACATTTGGCTGGTAGGTAGGTTACGCGTAGTAAACATAACATTGGCACTGCACCATTTTGGTTCCCTACATAGCATACGAAAAATATTATAAGCAACAGAGTTCATTTATAGTTTTTGGTATAGTTCCACCACAGATGGGATGTATACAATGCAGCACAGTAAGTTCTAAAAAGATAAGTTTTAACTGATTCTGAACACACACCAAATTTCCTTACTAGCATGTTACCCTGTACATACAGCTTTTTACGTTGCCTCTCAATATCGAGTTCATCGTGCAGCTCGTGATTAATTACATGACATAAATATTTACACGAGTCTTTGACAGGTATAGTCTGACCATTCATTTCAAAAGACCCACATGATACATGTTTCAGTAGATTACACCTAAAAATCAAAATACAACTCTTTGCCCCATTATACGTGATGTCATTTTCTATAACATATTGTTCACATATCTCTAACAGTACTCTCACAAATGGGGAGAGGGTGACAGAAAAACAAGGTCATCAGCATACACTAAATGATTAATTTCTTCCTTTCCAATGACAGCTAGTACGTGCAGTTTTCAATTCATTGGTAAGGTCATCCATGTATATACAGAAAAAATAGGGTGATAATATACCTCGTTGCCTAACACCATTAGTTACTTTAAAGCCTGGTGATACAGTGCTTTTCTATCTTACAAACATGGTCTGCTCTGTATACCAGAATGCAAGTATCCTAAGTATATATTTAGGTACCCCTCGACACAAGAGTTTCTTGAAAAGTTTGTGATGGTTAACTCTATCAAATGCTTTTAATGCATCCAAAAAACAGGAATATACATTGCTACTCGACATCTTGTACTTTAGGACGGCTTCCTTTAGCATATAAATACATACGTCAGTACTATGTTTTACTCTAAAGCCAAACTGATTGTCATAAGTCTGCAAGTAAGTACTTATCCTATTATAAATGACATATTCTAACACCTTAGAAAGTATGCTGGCAAGTGCTATTGGCCTATAATTATTCTTATCACAGATACTAGCACCCTTATTTTTTAACAACTGGCAGCAATACAACTGAAAAAATGGACTGTGGCAAGTACCCATGTATCATACAGCTTGTGAAACACATTGCAAGCATAGATATTATACAAGGGCTACATTTTAAATGTTCTGCTTGTATGCCATCTAGGCCACAACTTTTATTATCATGTAACTTATGAATAGCCTGCCAGATTTTTGAGTCATTAATTAGTAGCTCCTCAGAGCATATATTTAGTCTAAATGATGATGATGACCTGTTCAAAGGCAAGTAACGACTAATCTATTCGGCGATAGTTTTGGTGAATGAAGTTTCGTTTCTGGAATAGCTTCCTAGAAGTGGTAAAATGCTTCTTTGGATCTATTCTTCACCGATATATAAAAATGCGGGGAATATAGAGTCGGGCTGAGGAATCTACATAGCGGAATTTCTTACAATAATATTCGCTCGACTGTTATTTCGAATTCCAGTATGGGGAGGAACGCAAGAAGAGCTGATGAAATGGTCATCATGATGTAGGAAGTAAACCCACTTACGCATATCTTGGGCTAGCGGGTAAGAGAAGCTAAATTACTCTATAACTTGGAGAGAATTGAAGGAGCTTGCAAAGAAAACGAACGAGAGGAAGAAAGAAAAAAAACTAAGATGAGCAACAAAAATGGCATAGAACTCGGCTCTACAAATAGGTGCGACAGGGCGCAAAACACGTTCGAACTATATCTGAAAAAACTGAAGAAAAACCTACCCAAAATGAAGAATGTATTCGGATGTATTCAAAGTGGACGGAACAAATTTCAGTATGACATCAGTTTCTTGGGAAAGGACCGACAATAACTAATGAGTTAACTAATGAGTTAACAATAACTAATTCTGTATCCGAATTCCAAAATGATTGGAAGGGGGACTGCTTTCTTAAAGATAAAGTTATCGCTTTAAGGATAGAACTAGATGACAATGGGTAAGGGATCTGATTTACACGACGACAAAATGTTAAGAGTGAATCCTTCTCTCCTCAAGTGAACAGAAGGCTCTCCCGTTTCTACCAAGAATCTTTGAAGCTCGAGTGCAGAGTCTGAAACCTTGTGTTTGTGAATGAGGGAGAGCGTACGGAGAATAATATAGCTTAACTCGAACGAGAGAAGCTTCGTTCAATGAACTCCGAAAGCAGCTGATAAGGTCATCTGCAAAAGTCCAAGATCTCGAGTACAATACAGACTTTTTTTTTTATACGACAATATCACGTTAAACATTGATCAAAGACGGAACAGGAGGAGGCACTTTTGGGGGCAATTTGTAGCTTCTTTTCTTGAATAAAAATGAAAGCCAAGGTCGGAGTGATTTTTTTTTTAATTCAAATGGACACTTAGGGACAGTTCAGGCCATTATCTGGTTCATTGGCTTAACACCTGAACTAAACCATAAAAAAGGGGAAAAAAGTGGATTCTGACAATAATTAGTAGTTATAGCAATTGCAGTCGATAAAAGTGCATTGCCATAGTTTCGTCAGTAGACATTTTAAAGCTAAGCTTTCCGCCCGAGAAATGAGACGACTTAATGAGCGCCGAAGAAGCTGTTCACACTAGAAGTGAAGACGACTGGGAAACCATCAACGAAAAAGGTGCTGCAGACAATGAACAGCAGAGTAGATAGAGTCCCAGCTTGCTACCGCAGAAAGTGTGCAACATAGACGCTCCAAATGGAAGAGTTGAGCTTACTTTACCTGAAAAGTGCGATTAAATAAACTTTTAATGAAGATAGGGTGATGGCCTCCGCTTCCAAGCGCAATTTTCGAATTTTATGTAACCATACTACACTTCCATGTCAAAGAAAAGCTTTTATAACAAAAGTATAATGCATCTTTCTACATAAATTAAGACCAATTGTCGAAACATATTTTGAAAAACCGCTCAATCGGTGATACGAGACCGAGATCGTTATTCTCCAAATAAGTAGAGTCAGCGTTTCTATTAGTTTGTCCACACGAGTGGTGGGTCCTATGGGGAAAAAATTGCGCAGGCTTAACTTAGGCCATCATTCAGTCATGTGAGGATTATTCTGGTTTATTCATCGCTTTCCTGACTTCTGCGACCAAATTTCATCTCTAAATCCAAAAATTGCTTTGCTTCTCGGAGACTGCACTTCATCAAATAACTGAACTAAACCAGAGAGAGCAAAGTCCTTCTCTCTTAAATACACAACTCTATCTATGAGGATCAAACTTTCCAATACTGTTTGAAGGGAAAGCTGCAAAGCCCTAACTAAACCAACGAGAAAAACACTTTCTTTGTACTCTAAATGCTCTTTAATTAGCTGAGATCTGAGTAGCTCATAATTACAGTTTTCCGAGTCTATCGTCTTGAATTCATAATCATTACACACTAAGTCTATGTATTCCTCAAAGGAGGTATAAGACGATTTCTTAGCGCAGCGCCTTCGTAGTTTCTTCAGCACTATCTTATCTGGAATAATGATAAAAATAAGAATTAATAAAGAAAAATGCCCGATCTTATTCGAAATATATCTAGTGTACTGCATTTCACGCACGAATCTTGTAAAACAAGTAGCAACGTTCAACAATTCCTACTGTATTTGTATTTTAAGTAAAAATTTACACTTAAAATATATATGGTAACTAATGTCTCAAACTTGGTTTAAATTATAAGTTCTTCATTAAAATAAAGTAAACCCTTATGTATATTCGTACATTAAACTTTGAAATTAAAAAAGTTAAGAAGTTATTTCAAATTCTTCATTTATGACATTCCTTGCTCATTCCGCGAGTGGCGCGTCTCGGGAACGATGCGCTAAAACGAGTCAAATTATAGATACAGTAAAAGCTCTAGAATTCAGAATTTGCCTTATTTCGGCCAGTCCGAGATATACCAAAAAGGGTTTTAATTCGGCTTCGGTGCCGAATTATAACAAATAGTTCCGAAATACAGCACGTGTAGTGTTCACATGTCTACTGTATACATGTGCAATAGTGTAATCTGTAGTATACTAACGACCCAATCCAATGTACCTCCTCAAACACACTGCCAACCATTGTAAAACTTCCCCTGGATGATACCTTTTATGGGGGAATACATATTTTTGTATGTTTTCTATTTACACACATTTTAAAAATGTATTAGTCATAATTGGGCAAGGCTAGAGCTCCTATCGTGCTAAATTATAAAGGTTTTACTGTACAATATTTTCATAGATATAAAAGATATAAAATAGAAAAAATCCTCCTTTCCACACAGAAGTGATAGAAACTCTTGCTTGCAACACAGTCTTGCGATGATACATGTGCATGAAGTTTCATCAGTTATGTTGAGCGGCTCAAAAAGTTAGAGAGGGGACATGAAAAAGCTTCATTTGAATTTTCACTTCTATTTATAATCTTTACTTTTAATACAGGGACCTAATTCTTGCTCATGACACATCGTCTTTTGTTGATCCGTGTGTGTGTGTGTGTGTGTGTTGAGAACACAATAATCAGCGAGGAGGGCCAGAAACTGGTACAGCATTCTAGCCAACTAATGCTACCCATTGTGCTAACTCCTGGGTTATTACTATTATTACCAGCACCACCAGGAGCCCAACCCCCTACTGCAGTGTCTTCACTTCGTTCTTATGGAAACTGTTACCCACTGAGCTACAGGCTCGTTTTTTGGGGGTGGGGTGGGGGTGGGGGGGGAATAACTCCTTTCGTGATGGCAAGTGTCATATGATGGAGGGGACCTACAGCTTTACGTAGAATTCCAACCACAGGTCGCTACATCATCTGGATACAACGGACAGTAACCCATTCAGTTACTACCCTAACCCAGTGTTGCTTAACTTTGCTGATTGACAGGAAGTGGTACTGTGACATGACCACAAGGTAGCACATTTAAGGGTGACTACATTAAACAGGTATACCTAACGTATTCATTGAAATTTGCACTTACTCTTTTCACAAATATTTTGCAACATGCCTCGATAAGCAATACTTCTGACATCATCCAATAAGCAGTCTTTGGACCTATTCTGCCAATGAAGAAGAGATTCTTCTGATGCTAATCTTAAACCAAAAGTGTTAAGTCTGAAATTCTTTTCCTCCATGATTTCATTCAGATGTCGACTTAATGGGAAATTTTTGAAGTTAGCATTTGCTTTATAATTTAGTTTAGGTTCTTCTGAACATGTCGTCTCTGACAAAGGTTCCATTTTATGATAACAGCACGATATCAATACGATTGATGAGAGATTATAATTATCCGCAAAGATTTTCAACATGATTGGCGATAAATCAGCGCAAGAATGAAGGCTTAAAAGGTCAACTCCTTTCGAGCCATTAGAAGCCAATTCACGTTTCTTTTTATTTCCGCAACTGCATGTCAATGTAGACGAAGATAAATTGTTGATTATTTCTCTGGATTTCTTTAAAGTATTTGAGTCATCTTCGAGATGCAAAGGTATATAATGAACATCGGAACATTTCTTCCCAAAACACTGATCTCGAAGTTTATATGCCGATTCTACCTTTTCAACTGAACCTTCAACTCCAATCAATTTGTACTTGTATTTTAAATGAAGAAACAAGTCCAAGTAACCCTAAAAAAAAAAAAAATAAAGAACAATAAGTGACTTATCCTTTTAATCTGTAAATCTATTAATAGTTAAAAGATAGATAACCCCCCAAATAAGTTTTAAAACAAGAGGGACGATCTGAGCTATTGAAACCCCCTTTTCACCATTAAAAAAAATCAGTGATTTCCATAAATTCCAACTAAAATTGAATTGAATTTTTTTTAATTGAATAACCTTTATTATTATTAATAATAAAATAAATACAATACATTCGTTTTACAATTCACAATGACAAATTGTGAAGCTGGACTATTTATTTTATTTAATTTGGGCCTTAAGCTTTAAGGCCTTACTGTGTTGTTATTAAAAATAAACAGCTAGTTATTATTAATTAATAAATAAATAAATAAGTACTGTATTATTAATAGTTAACGTATGTATTAATCTTAAATTATCATTACTGACATGACAAATGCAAGGTCACCATTGAAGGCATTATACCAGTACCATACAAAGAAACCAATATTATACACGAGAGACAAGAACTGAACAATCCCAAGAAATGTGTTTTTAATACCAGATTACACACGAGAAATTAATAAACAATAGTAATGGACAATAATCCTAGATTTTTGTCAGTATATCATCATCAATTGGGATTTCAACTTGGTTTTAAACAAATTTACATCCACAATATTTTTTATATCAGCATTTAAGTCATTCCATAGTTTCAATGCAATGAAAATGCGTAGTTTTTTAGATGAAGACAATCTAAATTGAAGTATAACAAGCTTTGATCTATTTCTGGTCTCATATGAGTGGATTTCTTGATGAGTTACAAAATATCTATTTACCCATTGTAAATTAATGATTTTGTTCTTACACTTGTAAATAAAAAATAAAATGTGCCAGTTTGGTTATATCATTGAGCTTTATTTAGTAGGTTTAGCTCTTTAAATAATGCACTAGAGTGATCAAGTAAATCAGCATCAGATAATAAATAACCTTATTGCTCTTTTTTGGATGACAAAGATACAGCTTAATGTGTTGTTAGTGGAGTTTCTCCAAACAAAGGTGCAGTACGTTATATAAGGAAGAACAAGAGTATGATAAAGAGTCAATAAAACCTGTTTAGGGACTACATTTCTAAGTTTAAACATTAAAGCAATGCTCTTTGAAATCTTTTTCGCGATATAATTTATGTGATCACTCCACTGCAAATTCTTATCTAGCATTACACCAAGAAATTTTGTTACAGTACACTCCTTTATAGCGATTTCATTAACTAAGTTCATCAAGATATACATTTCTTTTATTAGTAAAAATCATAAAATTTGTTTTACTTATATTTAGGAAGAGTTTATTGGTGGTCAACCATTTCATTACACTGATGAATTCTGAATTAAATATATTCTTAGCTGAATTAACTTTGCAAGAAAAAGCCACAGCTGTATCATCTGCAAACGTTATGAAGTTCAGTAATTATATCAGATGAATGTGGTAGGTCATTTATATATAAAAATAACAGTGGACCCAGAACTGAGCCATGTGGCACATCATGTTTGACAAGTGCTTTAGTTGAACAAACCTTATTTACTGATACAAAATTATATCTATTGGACAAATAACTTTTAAACCAATCACTGATTGCCCCTCTAAAGCTGTAACAATATAATTTAATTTATTAAGTAGAATATTACTCAAATCCATAATTATTGATATTATTTCTTTGTTCTCTTTAGCTTATTTGCATTTTACATAAGAATTAAAATAGCCATTTCCATTGTTTTATTATTACAGAAGCCATATTGATTTGGAGATAATAAATTGTAGGATTCTAAATATTGATGCATTCTACTTTTTACAATTTTTTCAAAAACTTCTCTGAACACACCAGCCTGTAATTTGTTGCTAGTGTAGGATCACCCCCTTTAAAAAGGGGTGTTATACAACCAGTTTTTAGCATTGATGGGAATATTCTTGGAAATACTTTGATAATTTTAGCCAGTTACAGATATCTTAACTTTAACCAGTTTCAATATAGGTACAGGAATGTTATGAATGTTATTTTTTGTATTTTTTAATTTACCACTAATATTCCAGACCTCAGTAGAGGTAACAGGAACAAAAGAAAATTAATTTAGTGGGCTGGGTGGCATATATTCTAGAGGTGAGTGATCATTATTTAGTAATTGTGAGTGAAGCTTATCTGCTATTGAAATAAAATGTATATTTAAAGAATTTGCAATAGAAGTATCATCAGTCATTTCTTTATCAACAACATTTAATTTTATATATCACTGGCCAACAAGTATTTTTCATCAAATATAATTATGGGTGGGCTAGATAGTTGGGACACTGATTTCAAATCTGTTTTCAGTTTTCCTCTAGCACGTCTAGTTTTTGAGATGAGACCAATCATAATATATATAATAAATATAATATGCATATAACTATATATAATACTATATATACACAATATATAATATGCATCCTTTATATAATATAAAGGATGCATATTTTATATATATAATATAAAGGATGCATATTTTATATATATATATATATATATATATATATATAACGTGTCACGTGTTATTTTGTGATTCTAGTGCATATATATATATATATAAAATATAAAGGATGCATATATTATATATTATATAAAGGATGCATATTATATATTATATAAAGGATGCATATTATATATATAACTATATATACAATATATAATATGTGCCCTTTATACATGTAGCAGAGTATTTTGTCATTGCAGCTTAGGTGTAGGTTTTTGCTCTACCATTTCTGTACCCTCATGTATGGCATTTTGTTGTTTCAACTTAGGCTTTCTGCAGTTTGTCTTGTGGTATTTTAGGTGAGAGCAGTTGTTGGCTACAAATTTGCAAATTTTGCACATTTACACCCTTTTATTCTTTGGCATAACAGTCACATGTCTAGTTGTGTTTTGTTTTGTGTTACCTACTTACACATTTTATTTTTTTAGGTGATTTACATCAACCCACTCATTGCTCATCATGCTTTGAAAGTGTAAAAATCATTACATCAGATGTGACTGGCATCAAAGAAGCACATACAAGTCAGGAATGGGCAGTGTCCAGTGTGTTTCTTCAGTTGATCCAAAGATGATTTTCCTGCCACCTCTCCACATTAAGCTTGGCTTAATGAAACATTTTGTGAAAGTGATGGGTAAAGCAAATTTGAGAGGGTTTTGATACCTTGTTGAGAAATTTGCAAACATTACTGCTGCAAAATTGAAGGAGGGAGTCTTCGTGCAGCCCCAAATCAGAGAGGTTCTGCAGGATGCAGGCTTTAAAAAAACCTTAATGCCTTAAAACTAAAAGCATGGTAGACTTTCAAATGGATTTGTGAAAACTTCTTGGGTAACCACAAGTCTCCTTTCATACAAAGATGGAGTTCAGAAACTGCTCAATGCATACTGGTATCAAGAAATGGGCCATCACATGTCCTTGAAAATACATTTTTTACATTCACATCTAGATTTCTTTCCCAAAAACCTTGGTGCAGTGAATGATGAACAGGGAGAATGCTTCCATCAAGACATCCAGTCCATGAAAAAGCACTACCAAGGTTTCTGGAATGAAAGTATGCTGGCAGACTACTGCTGGACTACTGCTGTGACGATCCAGACAACGTTTACAAAAGGAAATTGTACTTGCAACATTTTCAGGTTGGTGTACATTTCTTTTTATGAATAAAGTTGTACTTTTACGATAAATTGTGCTGAAATTAACAACAGTCATAGTTCGATAACTAGATGTGCTAGAGGAAAACCAAAATCAGATTTGGAATCAGTGTACAAAACTGGTCTAGAAAAGTATGTATACATCTTTGATGAGAGAAAAAAGTTCAATTTTGTCAACCAGTGAATAATTGATCAATGAATTGTACAGATTCATCGATTTGTTGTACCTGGTATTCCATACGTTAAAACCAAGCTCACCCTCTCATCTATTGCTAATTTCGCAGCCATCCCCTACCTAAAAGAAAAAAATAATATACAGTAAATACTTGAGTCGGACTTGTCTTCTGTCAAGTGCTATTATTCTTTTCTTTATTTTACTGAGAGAAGTGTTTCATTTCCTATGTCAAGTGCCATTATTATTTTGTTTCTTTTACTAAGTGGTGTGTTTTTTTAATACTGTATTGTACGAAAAGGTAAACAATAAAATAATTCCAGCAATGGTAAGTGAAACAGTTTTTGTTTTTTAATATTTATTTTGAACATTGTATTAGACTCTCACTAATCAAACTTAAAAGGTTAGAGAGTATTTATGCCTCTTTGGGGTAAATAGGGGGGGGGGGGGGGCGTAATTAAGGTAATTCATAATGAGTTGGACTTTTCAATGAGTTGGACTGGCTAGAGCCCTATATAGTCCGACTTATCGAGTATTTACTGTACATATTATAGTCAACACTGAAAATTCCTATGATGTGCAACTTTTGTGCCACCCTGTGTATATATATATATATATATATATATATATATATATGAAAATTATTTCACGAAAGTGACACGTGAAAAATATTTATGATGAATAAAACCACGAAGGGAAAAGAAACACAAAGTGGTGCTCAAGCGCTTTTGTGTTCCTGATGATGTCATTAGACAAAAGCGCTTGAGTACCACTTTGTGTTTCTTTTCCCTTCGTGGTTTTATTCATTATATATATATATATAATTATATATATATAATATATATATATATATATATGTTACGATAGAAGTGTTTTTCGGGAATATTATCCTCAATAGGAATATAAAGACAAGAGATACGACTCTCAACATTTATTGGCTAAATGTTTCGGTCTATTCAGGGGCCATCTTCAGTGACTAAATGAAAACATCCAAAAAAAAAAAATCCATAATAATATAACTAAAGAAACAAAAGTAAATACAAGTGTCAGATAAATATACTGTACATAGTAATAAAACCTAATAAAATAAGCAAAAAGTTAAAAAATAGCTTGGAAAAAAAAAATTATCTGGGTAGTAAGACAATAAAATAAAAGTTAAACCCATTAAAAAAACAGAATAAACTAAAATTTAAATTTTTTTTTTTAAAGTTTAAAAGGACTAACCTAGATAGTAAGTTGCAAATGACAACTGGAGAGAAAGGAAAAGACGAAGAACCTAAGCTAGTGCATTAGTTGTATTGAAAAGGTGTTGGTTGGTTGATTATGAAGTATGTAATTTTATCGAGGAAAGGCTATCATTTATTTCTGGATTTAATTTCTTGATAAAAAGGGATTTTAAAATTTTGAGGTCAAGCAAATTAGAAGCAGATGACAAAATCATAAAGGAGTCCCAGGGGCATGGGTGGTCATGGGTCTCTGAATGATGCCAAATAGCGGAGGATTCAGGAGTGGAAAGAGGGTGAGAAGTTTGATAAGAAAAACCCAAATGCTTCGAAATCCTAAGTTTTAACTGTGGGGCAGTCTGCCCTACATAGCGACTTTGGCAGGTTGTACATGTGTATAGATAAATTACAAAGGATCTCAAAAGCACGGGGAGGTGATCTTTATGGCGAAAAAAGGATTGTAGTGAATTAGGATTAGAATTAATAATTATAAAACCACATTGAGGGACGTGTCTGTCCAAAATAGAGTGAGCATCTTTATTAATTTGAAAAGTTAGTTGGTCAAAAAAAGGAAGCTTAAGATAAACGTTCTGTTTTGAAACCATGAACCAAATTATTTTGGGCAAATAGGCTATAGGCTATAGGCTATTTAAAAATTTTGAAATTAATGTCTCAATAGTTGCAATAAAAATTATAGTTAAAAATCTCTTAAGATATGGAATTTCGAAGTTAAATGAAGACCAACTTGAACAGAGGTGATAGGCTCTAAAAATACGACTTTTAATACTAGCTAGTTTAAAATTAAGTGGGACATTACTGAAAAAAAATAAAAGAGTACCAATTTGGGTGGTAGTTGGTTTTCTATATACTTTATGTTGAGAAGCCTGTATTATGTTTATTTATGGTAACATCAAGAATGAAATTTTATTGTGTTCTACTTCCATAGAGAATTTAATATTAGGATGCTTAGTATTAATGTAATATAAAAACAAAGGGGCATGATCTTTATGCTTAAAAATGACAAAAACAATCAGCTACATAACATTTAAATAAAATAGGTTTAAAGTTAGGCAGACAACCCCTCAGCCACTTTTCTTCATGAAAGCAAAGAAAACTATTAGCAAAAGATGGACCAATGGGAGAACCTATTGCCATTCCCTCCTGCTGGTGGGAAAGTTCTTTATTAAAAGAGAAAATAGTATCCTGGACTGATAACCAGGGCTATGGAGTCTGAGTCAGGAGTTGGAGTCGTGGAGTCGGTCAATTTTGAGTGGAGTTGGAGTCAGAGTCGGAAGTGCATAGTTGGATGGAGTCGGAGTCGGTGCAAATCCTTCAATTATAACCATAGCAGCCTAGGCCTAGGCCTAGCTCAATTTTATGAATAAAATAGATTTAACTTAATGTTTTAATATATATAATATATAAATAATATATAATATATAACATAAATAATATATAAATATAGTTGCTTATAATTAATAAGGATTATAATTAATTAATTAACATAATTAATAAGGAAATTTAAAAATTTTGTACTAGCAACCCTAAATCTTTTTCAGATTTTTAGATTTCAATTTGATAATTTTGATAAGCATCACTGAAAGAAGATTTAATGGAAGCAATCCTTTTTTTAAGAACAAATTCAGTTTAGGTTAGTACATTTTGTTATGGATGTTTATAATAATACAAAAACATCTTATTAATTTGCTAAACCAATAATAATCTTATTTTGTTTAAGTTTCAATCAGTTTGTATTTTGGGATTTATTGTAATTTTTGAATAAGGAGAAAAAAAGCCATTAAGGCATAGTTACAGCCACTAAGTAACCTGATGAGTCATGTGGTGGTGATGAAATGCTTTGTTTATGAATCTCCATTGGCCTAATAAAGCTAATCGTAATCAATTTGGCCTTAACATTCCATCGGAGTCGGAGTCGTAATTATACAAGTCAGATTTCTGGAGTCGGAGTCAGAATGTTAAAATTTTTGGAATCGGAGTTGGAGTCAGCAAATTTTATCACCGACTCCACAGCCCTGCTGATAACTTTAAAAATTTTGAAAATAATTGTTTGCTTAATCCCAAAATGTCATTAGTGGAGCCAAACAAAGAATTTATAATAATATCACAAGTTTCTAGTATGGGTAGTATTGGGTACATTGGTAAACAAAGACAATGTCAAAGGAAGCCATAAAACAATCCCTGAATTTCAACTTGGTGACACAATCAACAAACTCAAAAGAATCTCACAAAGTAAACTGACTATGTGTAAAAGGGTCTATGATTGGGACCAAAAATTTTGAGAGGTTATAACTTGGGAGTATTTATAGCTGCAAGAATGGGGTGAAGCGAAACTCTGGGTTTATTGTCTTACTATCCAGATAATTTTTTTTTTTTTTTTCCCAAGCTATTTTTTTAACTTTTTGCTTATTTTATTAGGTTTTATTACTATGTACAGTATATTTATCTGACACTTGTACTATTTACTTTTGTTTCTTTAGTTATATTATGGATTTTTTTTTTTTTTTTTTGTTTATGTTTTTATTTAGTCACTGAAGATGGCCCCTGAGTGGACCAAAATGTTTGGCCAATAAATGTTGAGTCATATCTCTTGTCTTTATATTTTTATTGATTATATATATATCACCCACAATAAATATATAAATATATACCAAACCAGATCCGATGTCCAAAATTTTATCAGATTTTGTGATGCTTTTTATGTCATTTATAAAGTGATCAAGTTGCTCAATTTCATGTTTCTTTTTAGGGGTTACTCTCTTAAGAATCTTCCAAACTTGCTTCGTTTCTTTCTTTGTTATCTGTTGTTGAGCTCCTGTTTGGGTGCTTGAAGAGAGAGATTCAAAGTCAGATGAATTTTCTGTATTGTTTTGAAGTTTATTAAGGGAAACTTGATTCAGGACTGATTCAAAGGAAAGAGTCTGGCATCGAGTTTGTAGGAGAGATATGATGGAATATTGCTTGCATTTCAGTAAAAACTCTTTCAATGATGGACAGTCAATAGTCTGAAATTATTTTAAGCCTTTGAAGTATTATATTTTTAAATGTGAATGTAAAAAATTACAAATTGAGTATTGGTTTCATTGACCAGTTTTTTGATAGCTAGCGCTTAACATATCACAATTCATGTTTTTGTTTTATATGTACCTATTATTTGATGCTTTTATAATAATTATAATTTTTTAAACTTGAGAGAAATTAATTTTCTTACTTTGTAAGTTGGAGACAACAATTTTACTATATCATAATTACTATTTATGAACCAGTGTTTCCAATCTTCTGGCAGCTTCTCAAGAGTGTTATCTGATAAAATCTGCAAATGAATAAAAGTTACATCCAGTGTGTTTCACTAACTGCGCCACAGTTTTGAAAATGAATTGAAAATCAATGGATTAACTTTTATGAAACTTGGCACGATTATTGGAAAAAGTTGGGCAATTTTATACAGGATGTACATAAAGTCAGGATCTATTTTTGTGAAGCACTTGGAAATCATATGGAATTCAATCATAAAATGATAAAGTGGTAACATTTATTAAATAATTAAGAGTAGGATTCAATGTGACGCCCATCAGTATCCCTGCACAGCTCAAATCATTCCACAGCATTTCTAAACACATTCTGGAGCATTTGCGGGGTTATGTTATCTGCAGCAGTTCGTATACGTAAGTTTTCAAGACTCGTAATCTTCGTCTGATAGATGTGCGATTTGATAAAGCCCCATGCAAAGAAATCTAAAGGGGTTAAATCTGGTGATCTCGCTGGCCAAGGTCTGTTGCTTCCACGTCCGATCCAGCAATTTGGAAAATGTCCATTTAGATAATCCTGAACAATTTTGGCATAGTGACAAGGAGCACCATCATGTTAATAGACGATGGTAATAACAATCCTATCCCCGTCGTCTATCAACATGATGGTGCTCCTTGTCACTATGTCAAAATTGTTCAGGATTATCTAAATGGACATTTTCCAAATTGCTGGATCGGACACAGAAGCAACAGACCTTGGCCAGTGAGATCACCAGATTTAACCCCTTTAGATTTCTTTGCATGGGGCTTTATCAAATTGCACGTCTATCAGATGAAGATTACGAGTCTTGAAAACTTACGTACATGTATACGAACTGCTGCAGATAACATAACCCCGCAAATACTCCAGAATGTGCTTAGAAATGCTGCGGAACGATTTGAGCTGTGCAGGGATACTGATGGGCATCACATCAAATCCTACTCTTAATTATTTAATAAATGTTACCACTTTATCATTTTATGATTGAATTCCATATAATTTCAAAGTGCTTCGCAAAAATAGATCCTGACTTTATGTACACCCTGTATTATATTATATTTTTTATAAACTCTCTCACTCTCCAGAAGACACTGGTATGGACAGAGTTTGTTTTCAGCAAGACAGCAGGGCAAGACCTCATATGGGAAACATCATTTTGGACATTTGGCAAAGCCTTCCAATATCTAGTTAGTTCACATTTACATTATAAGATATTACAAAACTTCATACTTTTATGAAATTGAAGAAAAGCAGAGAAAATACATTTATAAAGATACCACAGCCATCAAAATTTTTAAGAGTTCTGTCTAACAGACAGCCTCCACTTTCATGAACATCACTGTCTGCTTACCATAATCCATGATTTCTTATGGGAAAATCTAAATCCCAGAATACTGTAAACTTTAAAAAGCAACAGATGAACATGAAACCTGCTTCATTTCTATCAAAAGAGTGGAGGTTGTGAGAAGAAATTCCACTGCCTGGATTCATCATGCAATTTCAGGAACATTTCACTTTGAACATGTTGTATGCTCATAAAAGACTCATCCTTCAACAGTAAATCATGCCAAGTTTCATGAATGGCAATTAACCACTGAATTTTGTTTTGAAAATGTGGCATAACTGGCATCCTGTATTTTGTACAAATACTAATAAACAAATCACACACACTGGTGAATTGTATAGAAAATCCCTTTATAAAGTTTCATAAAACTAAAGTTACATGAAAACATTTCACAAATATAAAATTATTTTAAAATACTTACCCTTATCATTGGAAAATCATGCAACCAGTGAAAATATTGTAGAAAATCAATAATATCTTCCAAAAGATTTTTGAGGCTTTCAAGTTCAGGCATATTATAACCTTAATGATCTGGGGAAGAATTTTTAAAATCTTAAATATATACTAAGTTAGCTGTACTAAAATGTAACACAATTTCACATATCCAATGATTTGGATATGTGAAAAGGCCCTAATTCGGCTTCATTTCTGTTTATACACACACACACACACACACTAGTGGTAAAAAATATGGTGTCAGTACCAGACATGGGGTCAATTACTGGGGTTCTATTACTATTGATTCCTTCTATTACTTTAATTTTCATCTATTACTATTACTTGGTCATCTATTACTATTACATTTGTATGTGGGGTACTACACTCATTTGAAAAGGATCTTTATTTTATTTAAATGCAATTAGAAGCAGTGTGTTAACAAATAAACACTATTTCAGACTCAGCAGGTACAAACATTATACAAGAGGTCCATAGAAGATTGAGAGATAGTTGTCTGGAGCACTCACTACGTAGGCCAGTGAATCACTGTGTATAATAAACATACAAATACAATGATCCAACCATGAGGTGGTGTGCCAACTATCACTAACATAAGTAAAGCTATCACCAGGAAGACTACACATTAGTGTGCATCAAAAATGGCAACTTTCAAAAATTGATTTAGCCCTATGTTATTATGGTTACATTCCCTAAAAAAAATTCACATGCAAAATTTCAGGTCAATTGATTAATATCTACTGGGTCCACCTAGCTCCTAAACTTTTACAAAACATTACAAACACAATCCAAGCAGATAACACGATAGAAATACAGGCAGTTAACATTAAAACACGCGCAAAACACAACACCACACTAATCAACATTTACATCCCACCAGATAGTTCACCTCAGGTGCCAGCCAATTACAATCCACAGTTACACAATCTTGCCTCTCTCACTAATGTCATCTTAGGAGGGGACTTCAACGCCAAAGACACTAGTTGGTACCTGCAAAACCAAAACAACACCAGAGGCGCCAACATAGCCACACAACTAAACAGCCTCTTCATTCTTAACAATACAGAAGAACATACACACATACCACATCAAGCAGGATGCTCAAACTCCTCCCCAGACATAACGTTCTGTTCCCCCCTCACTAGCAACACAAACAATGGAGAACAGAAAAACAACTGTCATCAGACAACCTGCCCATCATCATTACAACACATTCTACACTCTGCCCCCAACAGCCTTAGGCACACTTACAGAAATTACAAGAAAGCTGATTGGGAACAGTTCAAAATACAGACTGAGGAACAGTTCACCACATTAAACAGCACACCCATCATAAACATCGATACAACACTCAATACATTTAATCAGATTATCAATAATGCAAACAAATACATACCCAAGGGCAACATTAGGAAATACAACCCAAATTACACTAGAGAAATAGCCCACCTCATAAGACAACATCATAACCTCAAATATAACACACAAACACCACACACAGAAGCCATAAAAGCAGATACAACAGCTCAACACAGAAATAAACAACAAACTCAAAGAAAAACAAACAGAAACATTCAGGGAATTCATAACAACACTAAACCACTCCACAGATACATACAGGCTATACAAGACTATAAACAGCATTACCTACTCTAACAGCGGCATTCACACCTCACACGCAGCTATCTGTCGCAGCCAAAATAATATCCCAACATACACACAACAAGCTAACATTCTAGTTAATCACTATGCAAAGATAAGTCACTTAAAGAGAGACAACAACCAGAAACATGCAGACAGACAAACAGCCAGACACAAGAAAACCTACAGACTCAACATGACCATTACACCCTTCAATACAGACCAGACCACCAAGATCATCAAAAACATTAAGAATTCAAAGGCTACTGGACCAGACAACATATCTAACATACACCTTAAACACTTGGGCCCACAAGGAATACTAGCTCTCACAAATATCAGCATATATTCATACCAACACTATTATTCCTGACATATGGAAACAAGGTAAAATTATTACACTACTCAAACCAAACAAAAATCCAACAGAACCAGCTTCCTATAGACCCATTACTTTACTATGCACACCTTCCAAAGTAACAGAAAGACTAATCTTACAAATCACCAACCCACACATACCACTATCACCTACTCAACATGGATTCAGACCTCACCACTCAACCACGACATTACTCACTAACCTCACGCAGCACATCATGGATGGCATCAACTCCAGAAGACCAGCTCAACGTACACTATTAGCAACAATAGACATTAGTAAAGCATTTGATGCTATCCCAAGCTTCCCTCTCATAAACAAAATACTCAACACAAACATGCACAATAACACCAAAAGGTGGCTGAGCAACTATCTCTCAGGAAGATACTCACATGTCACATTTAATGGCAAGTCATCCAAAAACAAGCTTTTTCTGAATGGGGTCCCTCAAGGCTCTGTTCTCTCACCAACACTCTTCAACTTATACATGCATGACATTCCAACACCCATAGATAACAAGCTTACCTTATCATATGCAGATGATATCACTCTAACATCCACCCACAACAACATCGACACCGCTACAAATAACCTACAAACATACATAAACAGTATACAAGACTGGCTCACACACAATAGACTCAAAGTAGCCAGGGCTGTGGAGTCGGCACATAAAAAACTGACTCCGACTCCTCAATTTTTTGTCTATCCGACTCCGAAGGTATATTAATTCTAAATCTGCTATGATGATAATTACACAAGAGGCATTTCATCACCACCACGTGAAGCATCATCATCTGTGGTCATTGTTACGGTAACTTTGTCTGTAGTAAAGAATCTTGTAAGTGGTGCTTGTCATTCAGTAGATTTCTGATCTTTTGTTAACTTTGAAGTAGTTGGAAGGTTTTTATTACTATCTTTCTCAATGACAACTTCTAAAATTTTGGGATGGAAACACTGCAAATGTCTTTTCAAATTTGATGCTCTGGTTGGTGCATTTTTATCAGAGCCAGTAAAACCACTGATTTTTGCTTCACATAATTTTTCATCATCATCATCTTCTATCATACACTGACACACGAAATGTTTCCCATCTGTGGTTATTGTAAAATATTAAAAAACTGCAGACTTTGTTGGAAGTGTCTTTGCCATTGTGAAAGGGGTTTTAGACTTGAAAGTTAAAAACTTATGAAATTTAGAAAGAACTCGAAATTAAATAAGCATTAAAAATAAAAAATATTATCTGAAAAGAAAAAATGAATTAATGGCATTAGTGTCTGAAATGGAAAACATTGTGTTTATTATTTAAGTGGTTTAACCACCATAGCTGCCAGTGATATCACACACAAAAACATATTTTATTAAAATTTATATTGAGGTCGGAGTCGGTACATTTTTACCGACTCCGACTCCAGCACCACCAAAATTGCTTCCGACTCTGACTCCACAACTGCAACTCCACAGCCCTGAAAGTAGCACCCACAAAATCAACCATCACAAAAGAACACCAGGTAATTCCACAGCTTACACTAAACAACATCAACATTCCACACACTCACAGAACCAAAATACTTGGTGTCACATACAACACATCATTATCTTTTGCAAACCACATTCAGGACATTAAAACCAAATGTACATCAAGACTTAACACGCTTAGGGTAATAACAGGCACAAACTTTGGACACCAGCAGGAAACAACATCACTCATATACAAACAATATATTCGCTCAGTTATGGACTATGCTAGCCCATGCTGGGCACCCATTATCTCAAACACACACATAAACACCTTACAAACAATACAAAACAACGCACTTCGTATCATTACAGGATGCACTCAAACAACACCAATAGAACACCTGCACACAGAAACAAAAATACTAAAAGTTAGGGAACATTTAGACATGAGGGGAACACAATTCATGGCAGCAGCGACAACTAACCCACTAAAATTGTAGGTCCCCTCCGCCACCACGGAGGACATACACAATACACGAACACAGTTAGGTAGACCAGCCATGAGTGGATCCTAGGGTCTTTGTTGGTCTGAAACATTATAACATTATAACACCCTTGCCACTACATGTACAATCATGCACCAACACCTCGCACCATTAAGGTAACACCAGAGAGACACTATAACCAAATACTCCATTCCATACCACGCCCCACAGACATCACACAGTACAGAAAACACACACACACACACAGCCCACAAAGCACTGACACGACTCGGTCCGAATGCGGTCCTAGGTGCGAAGCCACCACCCATTAACAGGTCAGAGATCAGCCTGAGCAGATGGATCTAGTTAACTTAGCACGATTCTGATGTGGACATCACCCCAACTTACGGACATATAAACACAGACTAGACAACTCCATAGACGACACCTGCCACCTGTGCCAAGACACACCACAAACAATTGAACACATTATGACAGACTGTACCACTCTAGCACAACAACGAACACAACACAACATCACTAGTGCGCTGAACCTCTGGTCCACTCCGGAGAGGGCGATTGGTTACCTGCGTGCCGCCAGCTTGCTCGATCAGGGTGGGCTGATCGGCTAAACAACAACAACAACAACAACAACTTTTACAAAAATGACAATTTTTGGGATAAATTGCCTTAAATTATTTTTTTCACATATACACCTTTATTTTATTGATTGAATGATCCTTAAGGTACTATAGGCCTAGTATGTTTAGTTTGCTTGTGTTTAAGCCATAGCTACTATTAACCCTTCGTGGGCTAGGTGGGACCGACTAACAAAGAAGACTATGTGGGGTCACCCAGACCCCAAACTTCAATGGTGAATTTCTGCCATATGCTTAAGTTTATATACACACTAAAGTTTGTACATATGTTGCCCAGGACACGGCACGTGGAGCCAATTCACCATGTATGTCTTTTTTTTTTTTTTTTACATTTATTTAAGAATTTTTAACTTAAAGAATTCAGCACTCAGAAAAACTTTTTATATTCACAATATAGATTATAGAATAGGGTCATTCTCTGTCAGATCAACCAGTGCCTAACACCCTCATCTCTCAGATTTTGCTGAAATTTGGTTTATAGGGAGTTTGTGGGCCCTGAATCCATTTCTGAAATTATAAGGTCAATCCGACCAACGGTTCAAGAGATATGACCTCGGGAAATTTGAGGTCACTTGCGAGGTCACTAACATTTGGCGACCCATAACTTGGGTAATAATGGTCACAATTATATAAAAGTATATATATTTAGAATCAGAAAACGACAAGGAATCCAAATATGCAAGTTTTAGAACTCTAGGTTGAAAAATAAAAAAGTTACACTGTAACCAAAATTTGAGGTCACGATTTGACCTCTGGGGTATCAAATGAGAATTTTTTTTTTAAAATGTAAAAAATGAAGGCATAGGCATTGGCTATTAGAATCAGCAAAAAAAAGTTTGTTTATGTTAGTATTTTTCATGTAACTAACATATAAGTGAACACCATATTCATAAGTTGTGCGTCAATTCTACCTATTTTTTCACACTTAAGCTCATAATTTGACCTATAGAAATTAAAATTACATTTTTTTATAGATATAAAAACAAAGGCAAAAAATGTAAAATTGTATTTCACTGCTAATCTACACTGGCAATAATAGTTATAATAGTGAAAGGGGAAGACCTACTTAGAGGATTCATGTGCTAGCCTAATACAATTTTTGCATGCTCGATGCTCTCATCAATTTCTTTTTGTGGAAAAATGTATTGAATTCTGCTGCCTCCTCTTAGGGTAGGACAACTCATTACAGTTAATATATGATGTCCTGGCACTGCACATGAATCCTTGTTTGATGGATAATAATATGCACTTGATCCTGATGACCCAGAGGGATGTAGAAAGTTCACAGTGAAATCATCAAACTCTTCACAATATTCCTCCACAATTCCATACCAAACTTGCATGTCATAAATGCAGCCAACATACTCTCCTGGTTTGACACATTTTAGGTTACCAAGCATTGCAGGTTCATTAGTAAAATGACTTTTCCTTATTCTTTTCTTTTCTCCAATGCCACTTGAAATGGGATACACCATCAGTTCTTCCTTGTTTAGGGGAACAAATCTATGATATTTCTGAGTTCCAGGAATAGCCCTACTATCCTTGAATCGATGTTCCAACCGTTCTTCTGCATCTTTCAAATCAGCTGTAGTTACAAAGAAAAAATTTATCTTCTTGCTCAAGTTTTCTTCACAAAACTGAAACATGTGTTCTGGTGTAAGAATTTGCCTCTCTGTAGTTCTCTGCAAACTGGCACGAGCAGTAGCTCTTTTCACTGTTCCTCCAATCCCATCACATGCATTTTTGCCATGGGATGTAGCAAAGAAGTGCCATTCACAAGACAGACCAAAATCCTCTTCATGGTAACAGAGATTTGTGAAGTTGTATCTGTTCTTATATTGGCCAGCACATCCATCTGAGAAATAGTGCACCTTCTTCAATTGTGGGCATCTGAATTTAACATATGTCATAAGCTTCAATATGAATGAGTAAACCATTATAGTGTTGTGTTTTAGTGATGCAGATAAGAAACAGACACTAAAATGGCTAAGTTCCTGGTCTGCAGATGATCTATAATAGATGACAAAAGGGTGAACTGTACACTGTGAATTGTCCCAGTGAAACCCTTGGGCAGCATCCTGGACAATGAAAGAATAATTCTCAGAGAAATCACCTACTATAACTACCTCGCTCTGAGGTGGTAGTGTTTCTTTCAACTGCTTGAAGTACTGTGATTGTTGCTGAGCAACAAAGTGATGACGAACCATGCGGGATATTTTCATGCTTAGGGATGATAAGTATTCATGAAGTGGCTCCACCTTATCAACCATTGTACAACGGTCAACAGTCACCCATTGCTTGTAAGATATTTCATTTGGAGCTGATTTCACACTGTCAAGTAACTCAAGAAAATCCAGGACACCCTCTTCTCTTGGGCAATCATTGCAAAGTTGCATCATGCAAGTCTCTCTTTCTGTACTGCAGACACTGTAATCCATAAGATCCTTGTATGAAAGACCTCTTTCTCCCAATGCAGCCAGCTGCAATTTTGGATTTTGATGGTATGTGCAGACACAGACAGAATGAGTCCCACCACTACCGGCAAGCACACAATATGATGGCCGTAATTTTGCAAATGTGGAAAATCCTATTTTGGGATTCTTTTCATCATTTTTATATAGTTCAAACATCTCTCTTAAATTCCCGAGGACCAATCGTTTTTGCACCTTCATTGCACCTTCAGCACTGATAACTTTCACGCAATCCTTTTGGCCAGGACACATACGACTAACCTCTTCTGACTCATAGAATCTTCTAACTATATCTTTGTGTTCTTCAGATATCACTTTTCCTTTGCTCATTAGTGGAATCTTCGGAAGGATTCCATGTTCTGATTTAAGTGAACGGCTTCTTTTCACCATGTATGTTGTAGTTTGAAAGAAACTAGCTGTTTTTTCAATTGTGTATGGTGAGAGTGTCAATATTTGTAGTTTGTGATGGTGACATTTGCTCTCCAGGAATGACTGTTTCAATTCATTCATTAATTTGTCTAGATGTTTTTCAGATTTAGTTTCAGGTTTTGAAGTATCACTTACCTCCTCGGTAATTTGAACACCATAACTGAGTTCTAGCCTCTCCTTCAGGTGTTTCTGAGCAGATGATAGCTTACCACGAGCCTTGCGCTTTTTCTGGCTTAATGACAGCCCTTCTGAAAAGAACAGAAAAAAAGGTTTCACACACCTGAATATTAGTAATTAAATATTAATTATAGTACCTTAAATGCTATATAATTGGCTATATAGTAGATCAAACAGACCTTGTAGTAAAGTATAAGTTATTATATTAATTTATTACTTACTTTTTTTAACTGGTGTTTGGTCCAGAAATGCTAGAACTGGTTCAACTGAAGTTGAAGGATTTTCCTTTATCAAGCAATCACTGTCATTGTCCAGATCTTGAATTGAAGAGATGTTACTCAAGCCACTGATAGTAGATGATTCATTTGAATCCTGCTCAGACTCGTTGTTTTCAGTGGTACTAAGTATAGTGGGGTTTTTCATTATCAGTGTCCAGCAGTTCACACACAACAATGAGTCTTTTTTCACTCTTCCAGCACATTTTTCAACAAGTACATCAGTCACTTTTCTAAGATTGATTGTTATGCGTTTCTTGTGTTTTTGAATAGGGTCCTGGCAGTATTTCAAGTGCCGAACCATTGTATTTTGATCTGTAAAGATATAGGATTTACAATTAGGTAATATATATTTTTTAGAAAATATATAGCTATACACACTTAATATTTTAGGCCTTGATAGTCTCTGAGGCTCATTAAAACACCATACCCACCAGCCACCCACAGTGCTGGCTGGAACTGTACTAACCTGTAGACAAGGAATTTTGCAACTATCTGTGTTGATTCTGCACTTAGACAAGTAGCAACATGTTTGTTTAGGCTACATGTGAGCTTAGTCTTCCCCTTTCACTATTATAACTATTATTGCCAGTGTAGATTAGCAGTGAAATACAATTTTTATTAAATTCTTGGAGCTTGAGGTCAAATTGATAGCTAAGATATAAAAATTCCTTGAAATGACAAGCAATTTATAAATATGGTGTTCACTTATAAGTTAGTTACATGAAAAGTACCAACATAAACAAACTTTTTATGATTGTTTCTATTAGTCAAGAACTCTGACTTTGTTTTTTATATCTATAAAAAATGTAATTTTAATTTCTATAGGTCAAATTATGAGCTTAAGTGTGAAAAAATAGGTAGAATTGACGCACAACTTATGAATATGGTGTTCACTTATATGTTAGTTACATGAAAAATACTAACATAAACAAACTTTTTTTTGCTGATTCTAATAGCCAATGCCTATGCCTTCATTTTTTACATTTAAAAAAAAAATTCTCATTTGATACCCCAGAGGTCAAATCGTGACCTCAAATTTTGGTTACAGTGTAACTTTTTTATTTTTCAACCTAGAGTTCTAAAACTTGCATATTTGGATTCCTTGTCATTTTCTGATTCTAAATATATATACTTTTATATAATTAGGACAATTATTACCCAAGTTATGGCTCGCCAAATGTTAGTAACCTCGCGAGTGACCTCAAATTGCCCGAGGTCATATCTCTTGAACCGTTGGTCGGATTGACCTTATAATTTCAGAAATGGATTCAGGGCTCACAAACTCCCTATAAACCAAATTTCAGCAAAATATGAGAGATGAGGGTGTTAATTTCAATTTTTTTTGGTTGATCTGACAGAGAATGACCCAATAGAAAGAAATAGAAACATAGAACATATGAAACAATGTTTACTGTACACAGTCATCACATACATAGTTGGAGTGACTTTCGCAAAGAGGCACATCACATTTTGTGCATGACTTTCTCGTCTTCTTATCCATCTTCCTCGGGCACTTTCCACATCTCTTCCTACCTCCTGGATTAGGCCTTGGCTGGGTGCTGCTTCTACCTCATCCATAAATGCCTCCATACATGCTCTAACATGCTTTGGCAAATATCTACCAGCTGACTCAAAACGTTTCTGGATTGCTGGTTTGCAGAGCTGTTCTGCTAAGTCTGCCAGAAATTTCCTTCGCCTTTGATTCCCTCGATACACATCGGGGGTTTTCTCCATGAAACAGCAACTAGCATTGTAAGCTGCAACATCTACCATCCAGTAGAAGATAACTAATGGCCATCTGTTTGTTATGCGCTTACATGAGTAAGTTTTGATAAGTTGGTCTAATCGATCAACAGCTCCTTTTGTGGCATTGTAATCTAGAATTACATCAGGTTTGAAAGGTTCTTCCTGCTGCTTTTTTTGGTAGAAATGCATGGTGCTTAATAACAGAACTGCCTTTCTTACCTTTGGGACATAGCTGCATATCATAAGATGCTGGTCCCTACTAAAGCCAAACTTTGATGAATAGAGCTGATGATCATTTGAAGCTTGAAATGATTTAGGTATTTGGCGCTTATTTTTCCTCATAGTTCCTAAGAGTGTTAAATTTTTATCAAGTAGTTCTATGGCAAGGTCAACATCAGTAAACAGGTTGTCAGTGGTAACATTTCTTCCTGACTTCACAGTAGTTGAAGTAAGATCTCGAACAACTCTTTGGGTTTGGTGGCATTCTGGACCTTCAGGACCTTTTCCACTGTATATCTGGCCATTTAGAAGATACCCATTCTTAACGTCGGCCATACTCCAAACCTTTATGCCATACTTATCTGGTTTAGATGGCATGTATACTTTGAATGAGCATTTCCCTTGAAATGCGAGTAGAGATTCATCCACAGTTACATATGTGTTGGCTTTATAGTTTATTTGACATGCTTCAATAAACTTCTGCCAAACTTCGAATATAGGCGCCAACTTGCCTTGTTCACCATTCCTTCGTTCTGCATGAGTAGTCATGTTATCAAATCTTATTGACCTTTTTATTTCTTTGAAACGGTCATGGCTCATAGAAGCACGATAAATTGGTGGACCGGTCTTAGTACCAAATAATTCATCAACTGGGCGGAAGCTATCTTTGTCCAGCCCAGATCTGAGCTGAAGTCCTAGCCATGCCATCAGCTCAATAGAATCCAGCTGTTTCCATTTTTCACCATAGAGAGCACCACCTTTTTGATTTGTTGCATCGAGAACTAATTCAACAATGTTTTGCCTCACATTTCGTCTAAGCCGGGGAGGCTCAGTGCACCACACAAAGTTATCTTTCCCTAACACAATATTGTCATCATCATCATCATAATCGCTTGCATTGTCACTATCAAAACCACTAAAGTCACTGTCAGAAGATTGTTCAACATATTCATATTCACTAGCATCAGATAAGTCTACTTCTGATTCACTTTCATCTGACAAATTTGGTTGGTCTACATCTGCATCTCCCACCCTGCTAGGAGCATAAAACGTCGATATTGAAATTGACATTGCCATTAGAATGAAAATCTAAGAAAATTTATGAAAAAATCTGAAAAAAAAATTAAAATAAATTAGTCACATTGCAGGCGAGGTGGGGTAAGGGAGACCCCATTCAAATTTGCTACCCTGTCACTTCCAAATGGTGTGACACTTTTCTCTTATATTTTGTGAGTATATACCATACCTACATACAATAAAAGTCATAGATGACCAGGCTCTAAAAATAATATTTGAATGAATGGCAGATTTTTAAAATATGCTTGGGGTCCAGTGGACCCCATCAGCCCACGAAGGGTTAATAAACATCATTTGCCATCATGAAATACCTATAGCTATTTTTTCTTATTTTCAGGCATGTAGACTACTTTAATATTAATCTGTTTCTATTACAGGTCAATTTTTGATATATGTTGGTGATAATAGTTGATATATGATATAATTGATAATAGTGGTAAAGCCAGTGAAGCCACTTCTAGTGGTAAAACTTGTTCAAGTGGTGCAGATAAAGTTGATGTAAAGACACGAAAAAAACCCTGTATATTTGGATTAGGTCCTGGCATCACAAATAATGATGCAAAGATTGTAGGATGTCGCTTGCCAACAAGTGAACAAGTTCTTAGATGTTTCCTATTTCACCAACAACAGGGTCTAAAAGAGAAAAGAACTAAGCGAGATATAGCTAAAATTGTTTTAATAGAAATTCAACCACTCTACAATAAAGCAGGGTTGTGGAGTCAGAGTCGGAGTCGTGGAGTCGCACGTTTCAGGGCGGAGTCGGAGTCGAATTTTTACAATGTGTGGAGTCAGAGTCGGAGTCGGAAAATTTTGGACCAACTCCACAACCCTGGTTATAGCCACTAGGTTAAGAAGGGTTATTCAATTTTAAGTAGGACTACTACTGGTTAGACCTTAATTATGTTTAAGAGAATCTTTTTCATTTATATATATAATATATATATATATATATAATATATATATATATATATATATATATAATTGGAAAAAATAAAAATACCTTAATATGATAATATCTACAAGTCAATATCCTTCTTAATATTTGAATGTTCCCTTATCCTAGAAAGTAACCTGACGATTCATGTGGTGGTGATGAAATGTCTTATTATTATGATAATTATAGAGTGAAACACTAGAGGAGTCGGAGTCGTATATTTAAAATGTGAGGAGTCGGAGTCGGATTTTTAGATTTTTTACAATGTGTGGAGTCGGAGTCGGAGTCGGAAAATTTTGGACTGACTCCACAACCCTGCAATAAAGCCAACATACCAATGATTACTGAGAAAAAAGCATGAGAGAAAATAATTTCGTTGTCAGAAAAGAATGTGAAACTGAGAGAAATTCCATTGAAAAGAAGAGATCTACAAAGTACAAAGACAAGACTAGAAGATATGGAAATGCAACTTAAAATGACTTTCCACTGTGGATTAAAAATGCCGAAAAAATTATGAGTAATCTAGAAGATATACAATTTCTTCAATCTATGCAAGGGGATAGAATTGCTTCTTTTGGAGCTCATGATCAAACTTTAGCATCCAAAATGAAGCGCATTAATTTTCAAAAATGTGAAGAAAATGCAGGAAAAGAAAAGGAATTGAGAGACACTGAAGCTTCTTGCAGTTATGTTGAATTAGAAAGCAGTAGCACAAGCGATACAACTACCATTGAGAGTGAGTCAGAAGCTAATGATGGAGCTGAAAAAGATGGAAAATCCACACAGTAAACAGTCTGTTTAGGTACTCAAGCTATCATTCCTCATGACATTCTGAAAAGACCGAAACTTGTTTCTTTGGCATCAAGAATGAAAATGACTCTGGCACAACAGGCTGCATTCACAAAAGCTTTTGTTGAAGAATGTGGTGGTAACATTAAGGCAGTGGCAACTTCATATGCTACAGCTGATAGAGCAAGACGCGAAGTAGCCCAAAAAATTTCAAGTTCCATTAAAAAATCCTGGAATCCTCCTAAATTGGCCTCTCTTCATTGGGATTCAAAAATAATTTCTACTCTTCAGGATAAATATGTTACAGAAGAACGATTAGCCATATCAGTTGGAAATTCAATGGATCTCAAACTACTTGGTATTCCATCATATCATCCTAGTGCTGGTGGCAGTGGCCAATCTGGGAAAAACTTGACTGAAGTAGTTATGAAGCTACTGAAATTGTGGAACTGCTCCGATTCAATAGTGAACTTAGTTTTTGACACTACAGCAACCAACACGGGACATGTGAGCGCTGCATGCATAACTATCCAACAAGAGATTGGACAGCCTTTATTATGGTCTGCATGCAGGCATCATGTTGATGAAGTTATTATGAGTCATGTGTTTCGGGACATGAAAGTAGAAACTTTGAGTGGACCAGAAATTAATGTCTTTAACAGATTTTGAGAACAATTTAGTGGATTTCCAAGGATGAAAAATTGAAAAAAATTGACTTCAATCAGTACTCCAAAGCTGTCCAGGAGATTCTTCAGGAATGGACTGATTATGCAATTCAAATAAGTAATATAGAAAAGCAACATACACAATATGACTACAAACAATTTTCTGACTTAGTTGTGTTATACTTAAATGCAGGACCTAGTGATAAGGATATAACCCTTCAGCGACCTGGTGCTATACATAGAGCCAGATGGATGAGTAAAGCAATATATGCTCTAAAAATTGCATTACTAGAAGATAATATCTCAAAACTACCTTCAGTAACAATCACAAACAAGCAACAAATTCTGAAACTAAGAGACTTTGCAACCTTCATTTCACTGATTTACTACCCATGGTGGATGACCTGCTCTTCAGTTTTTGATGCACCATGGCACAATTTGCAGCTTTACAAAAAGCTTCTTAGATACGAGGAAGTAAACAAGCAAATAGCAAAAAGTGCTCTAACATCTTTGAAACGTCATCTCTGGTACCTTTCATCAGAGATGATTCCTCTTGTATTATTCAGGGATTTGGTTCCAAAAAATGAACTTCGTGCTATAACAAACCATCTACTTTCCTATAAACAACACAAGATTGAGACAGTGGTTCCAGAAGGTAGACATGGATCTAGTTTTGGAAAGCCTAATTTCCCTACCAATCTATGATCGGAAACCACACTAGCTGACTTGGTTGACAAAAACTCATGGTTCATATTCTCTTCACTACAGTCAGACTATGATTTTTTAATGGTTGAGATTGTTGAATGGAAAATAGCATCATCATTTATATCTTCCAAAGAAAAACTTTTGGCTATAAATGTCATAAATGATGGCTCTGAGAGGGCAGTAAAACTATGCAGTGACTTTTATGAGGCTGCAAGGACTGAAGAACATCTTCAAAATGTTCTCCAAGTTGTAGAAGCTGACAGAAAAGCCACTCCTAATCTGAGAAAGAGACAAGCTTCTTTATCATCTGTTTTAGAAGAAAAAAGGACAAAGAAGAAGAATTAAGATATCAATAAGCAATAAATCAATTTTTACAAGTATTTTATCATGAAATACCATTTTTAATAGGTGGAGGTGGTTGGTGGGATGCTTGGCAAGTTGGGTCCTCGTCCCGCATCCTGGTAACTCACTTCATGATTCTCAAAATAATACAAAAAAAAGTCTAAAAAGACAGATAATTTCATGAATTGAGGCTAAAACTTGCCTAAAACTAACTATATTTACAATTTTTTTTTCAAACAAAATCTACAACGCTTACACACAAGATTTTCTAGTCAAACCATAAAATTCCACAATTGTCAAATTTTCATCTTCAAGGTGGACCCACTAAATATTGTCAGAACAGCTTGAAACATGGACACTGAAGGTTTGTTAGGGATTGTAACCAGGGTTGTGGAGTTGGTCCAAAATTTTCCGACTCCGACTCCACACATTGTAAAAATTCGACTCCGACTCCACACATTGTAAAAAATCTAAAAATCCGACTCCGACTCCTCACATTTTAAATATACGACTCCGACTCCTCTAGTGTTTCACTCTATAATTATCATAATAATAAGACATTTCATCACCACCACACTAAGTGTGAAATTTTATATTTTATATTTAAATAAGTATTAATTGTATATTCTGAAAATGTAAAAAAAAAATATTAAAAAAACTTAATCTAGGGGCTATCAATGAATAAGGTTCATTGTCTCATTGACCAAAAAAACTAAATAACCTAAATGTTAGTATTTAGGATTTAGAAATTAATGGTGACACAGGACACAGAAATTGGAGTCGGAGTCGGAAGTTTTTTACCGACTCCGACTCCACCCTGAAACGTGCGACTCCACAACCCTGATTGTAACCATAATATCATAGGGCCGAATCAATATCCGAAGTTTGAAATTTCACCCCTTATAGGCTGATGCACCCTATTGTACACCCATTCAGGGTCTCCCATTTAAAGGTGTCTATGAGACAAGTGACCATAATGAGTTTCATACATCACACTACTGTGGGGGGGGGGGGGGGGGGGGGGGGGGCACTGCTCAGCAGAGAAATCTCTTTAAATGCGGGGGTATAAAGACAGAGTATCCCCTAACTCAAGATGCTACCTCCCTACATCCCATCACTGTGTGGGTGATGAGATTTACCCAAATAAAAAATAAACTATATGTACATGTGGAAGGGGTTCACAAACCTCTTCTCCACACCATTACCAGTTCCAGCAAAACGTCATTACCAGATACTTCTCAGTCATTAATTTATCTAGTTTATTCTTAAAAGTCTCCAAAGTATGGGAACTTGCAACTTCATCTAAACTATTCCAGAATTTTACTAGGTACTCCATTTGAAAAACTATGGTGTACTAACTGTAATTTACATCTTTACTGAAAAAGCTTAAGGTTATGGCCTCTTGTCCTATGATTGTGATCCTTTGTATAAAGAAAGTGGAAGTCTATATTATCTAACTCATTTATTATTTTATACACAGTAAAACCCCGATTGGCACAGTTTATAAATTGACACCAAATCCCGAATAACACGGGGTCAAACTTTGATTAGCATGGTAATATTTTCAGGTATCACGCGCAAAGTCGCTGTCTTCTGCTGTGTTCTCAAACATTTTTAAACGTCAAATTACGTACTATATTGCATCACACTAAATGTGGTATCATTGTAAGCCTTCTGTTTGTGTGTAGTGTGAACAACAGATGAAGGAAATGACTGTAAAAGAATTTGATACGATGTTTTGCAAATTCGAAAAGTTCAAGCAACTGATAATGGATTAGGGTAGGTTGATTTTGGAAGTGTGATCTTGGACTAGTCTAGATAGAAAGGTATTAATGTATAAAAAATGTTGCACCAACTCATATTTGTGAAAATGATTGTATTTTTTGAGGATTGTTAATTATTTTTAAGTTGTAAAATTGCCAAATTTTACGCGTAAAATCACACGCGCGGCATTCACACAATGTAAACAAACAAAATATCAGACCTTATTTCATCAAAATAATCAATTAAAATTCGGCTTTTTTAACAAAATGATGCTTGAAACTTATTGTAAATGCATTATAGATGTTTATTAGTGTATTATTTTGTATTTTTTAATGATATTTACCTACAAAATGTGTATTAAATTAAGTTATTTTATGATGTGTTCATTTAATTGTGTTTATTTTCAGATATTTCATAAAAATGGGTAAAAAATGGAAGTCTGCAGTGTTAACTCGAAGTGATAGTGCCAAAAAATTCAGTGGCCAGCCTTCCCCTTTGGATAAAACAGAGCCTCCTACCCTCCGCCAAGTTATTCAGTACAGTTATTTCCTCCAAAACAGCCACCCGGACTTGAAAGACTATGGTATTGCTAAAATGATAGCAAAGGATGTGATTGAGATCTGGCAGGCAGTGAACCCGCGGCTGCCCCTGTATGAGGAATATTATGTAGTGAAATTGGTGGATAAAGTGTGCTTCAAGAAAGCAAGAGATAAACAGGAAATCTCTTTCTACAGTCCAGGAGCAGAATCTGGATAAACTTTTTGACATTTCTGCTTGCACCTGTAAGCTACCTGTTCATCCCTGTGATGACAAGTGCAAGAAAGAAAATTGTCAAACACAGCACATAATTTGCACTTGTCAATTAGATTGATGTGTCTGTGGACCAGAGGTGCTTACCCTCCAGAACTACAGGATAAGCTTTACCAGGCCATCAAATTCATTGTGGAAGTGTATGCAGTCAGTTGGTTTGAGATCAAAAGGGACAGCAAGTTCCACAATCAGCAGCTGTACATCTTCAACATGATCCAGAGGATCAAGCAGCAGTCTGAAGAAATCCAGGGTATTGCTTTCGGGTAATTCCAGGACAAATAGACAAATGAAAGTGCCAAATGTACACTCCACCATCTCCAAAATTCATGAAACTTGGTGTGAGGGTTGGTTTTGGTCCAAATTACAAAAATCTGAATTTTTTTGAAAATTGGTCAAGTTGGTCAAATTTTATGGCTTGACCAAATTTTGGCCAAATGAAAAACCAACAATTTTTAAACGTAAATATCTCAGCTGCTAATTGTGGTAGCGTAATAAGTCTTAAATGATAAAATATGTAAAATTAACTAGTTTCTAAATATGTATCATTTTTTTAGGGTAACAAAAATAAAATTATGATTTTTTGGAAAAAATGTCAAATTGTTTTTTTTTTTTTGCGATTTGGCAGCGAAGATATCATTTTTCAAAAAAAAGACCAAGAATAAAAAATGTTTATTTGATGTATGTACACCATAATAAGTAATAAAAAGTCAGCTTATAGTTTATTATAATGCTCAAAACTGAGTTTGAAATTAAGTAATAAAATTGTTTTTCAGACAACGAAGATTTATTACAGACTTGTTGGTCCAAAAAAAGACAATTTTCAATTCATATAAAAAATACATGTAGATAAACCAAAGGAGAAAAAATCTTTTAAAATGTGTATATGTACAATGTACATACATAACCTCTCTTATATTTAGGGACAGAATATATTGACAATAATAATGTTTAATTTATAAAGCGCTTATCAGTATAAAATACTCTTCCTAATACTACACGTACACAAGTCTTTGAGAATGAATTAAGAGACCGTATTCTCATCCAGTGAGTCCAAATTTTAGACACTAATAATATAATAATAAGAAAAAAGAATTTGAAAGATTTTTATAACTATTAAGTAGATACACAAATCTTAGATAAAAATTTTAGAAATATTATATAGACAATCTTAAATAGTATACATTCGATAGAATTTATTTTATCTTTGAAAAGTTATTTAATTCTTGAAGCGGAAAAATGTATTGTATTCTTGTTCCTCCTCGTAAACTTGCTTCAATACTCCCAAATATATTTTCTGTTGGAACGTGACAAACATCATCTTGCGCAGGAAAAATGTATGAGGGACATACGCCCGAAGGATGGAGAAATTTTATCAGAAAATCATCATATTCACAGTCAAAGGACTGGACTAATCCGAGCCATAGTTTATTTTCATACATACAACCCACAAAAGAGCCTGTTTCAATTTCGCGTTGAGAGACAGTATTATGTTCTTGATCCGAAGCAGAAACTCTAATGAGCTCTCTTATTTCGACTGACTGTGCACTCTGAGAGAGTGGATAAACCTTCAACGAATTCTTGGAAATTGGGACGAAGCGATGTAATTGTTGAGTACCTTTGATAGAAGTAATAGGTTCACTCAGACGTTTTTGCAAAGAAAGCTCTACATCTACAACTTCTGCCTCAGAGACGTAAAAAAAGTCAATAGCGGTTAGGAATTCTTGAGAGCAGAAATTGTAGAAGTCCTCAGCTGTTAAGATTTGATGGTCGAGAGGCCGTCGTAAGCTTTCTCTGGCGACTGCTCTTTTTACCATTCCGCCAATACCGTCGCAGGCATTCTTCCCGTGGGATGTCGCGAAAAAATTCCACTCAGCATGAATTTTGAAGTCTTCGAAATGATGGCATAAATTTAGAAAATTTGTTTTATTCTTATACTGAGCCGCGCATCCATCTGTGAAATAATGAATTTTAGTTAGGTTTGAATTTTGTTGTTGGATGCACAGGATTAATTTTTTGAGAAAACTATGAACCAGAATTGTATCATGCCTGCGACGGTTTGAAACGAAGCAGTAACTTTTGCAAATTAGTTTTCCTGCATTGTTTTTGGAATAATAAACGAATGGGTGCACTGTACATTGCGAGTTCTCCCAATGAAACCCCTGGGCACAATCTTGTACGATGAATGAGAAGTTTTCCGCGAAATCGCCCACCAAAACACCTTCATTTTCGGGCAGAGTTTCTTTTAGATTTTTGAAGTAACTCGACTGACATTTATTCGTGAAGTGGTGTCTTGTCAGTTGTGCAATTTTTTTGGTGAGCGATTCCACGTATTCCTCTGGAGTTTCGGTGATATCTTTTAACATACAGTGATCGACGGACACCCATTGTTTATATTTTATCTCTTCCATCGCCATGAAGTCCAAACTTTCCAAATAATTTTTGATTCCGACCTCTCGCGGGCATCTTTTGCATCGGTGCATCATACAATCTTCATTGTCCATGCCGCAGATGGATAAAGACATTAATTTTTTGTAGTCTAAATCTTTAATGCCTAACGCTGATATTTGTAGTTTCGGATTTTGGTGATGCGTACATACGCAGACACTGAGTTCCGCTTTGTCCCGCAAGCACGCACCACGACGGTCGAAGATGAGCAAAGGTACTAAAGCCTATTTTGGGATTTTCATCATTTTTTGCATATTCAGCATATAACTCTTTCAAGTTACACAATACCAGTCTTTTTTTTTTTTATTTTTTCACCCTCTTCATTTATTGCAAACTTATAATCTTTGATTCCCGGGCACATCCTACTATATTCGTCATTTTCATAAAACTCCTGAATGATTTTTTTCATTTCAGCTGTGACGACCTTCCCTTTCGTCATGTTTGGAATGTTAGGAAGAATCCCAAACTGTTTTTGAAGATTGCGGCTCTTACGCACCATATACTTTGTTGCTCCAAAGAAGTCAGCAGTTTTTTCAATGGGATAGGGATACAATGATAGTATTTGTAACCTAAGATTGCGATCGTTACTTGCTTGAAATTTCTCCTTTAATTCTTCCATAACCTTTTGATACCTGAAATAAAGTGTATTTGACATTAAGTTTAATTAGTATATTTTTAATTAAACTTTTCATAAAATATATATGTATTATATTGTCCGATTATAAAAATGTAAACAGATAAAACTTAATTTAGTATATACTTCGATGACTGTATTAAATTTAATTTAAAATGTCAAATTTCAATAACTATGTCCGAAAAGTAGTCTTGCCTCTCTAAATCATCTTCCAAACAACTTTTTTTGGATGGACCAGCTTCAGAATAGTCAATAGGAGCCCCATAAGCAGCTTCAAAACTTCGTTTAACCTTTTCCATTGTCGATCTGAATTTCGTAGAAGCCTTTATCTGTTTTTGTCCCGGCTTCAATCCAGCTGTAAAACAAATTCATAAATTTAGGTTGCGTGAAATAATCAAATATCAAATATTTTGTATATATGTATTCAAGTGCTGATGCTAATATTTAAAAACAGAAAACTACGAATTTGGCATTAAGAAACAAATGTCCTGAACGGAGTCTCTATTGTTTTATTACCTGTTTTAATAGGGCTTTCATCAAATAAAGGTAAAATATTGTCGCTGAGCAAATCTTTATTGAATTGCCTGTCTTGAACGACAAATTCTTCCAATGGTGGTGGATTCGTGGAATCGCTACTGCTTCGCTCCATACATTCGTTAAGTATGTCTGGCTCAGGTATTGGTGCAGGTTCCGGCTCTCTGGATGAACGTTGAACATGTTCTAATACAATTGGCTTCTTTTTAATTGTGACATAGCAATTGCTGCATAGTAATTGATTTTCTTCCAAAATTCCATAGCTTGCAGCTGCCATGGCAGAGTTTACTTTTTTGATGTTACAGAAAATTCTTCTTGAGTGTTTTTTCATAGGATCGCAACAAAATTTTGTTTTGAGGCATTTTAAGGGTTAGGTAAATTTACGTATACTAGAAAATTAGGTATATACTGAAAATCTGGAAAGAAAGCAAAAAATTGTTAAAATTTGGAGGATTTTTTTTTAGTCATTTTTTTTTCATAATAATCTCGATAAGCTGACTTTTTATTACTTATTATGGTGTACATACATCAAATAAACATTTTTTATTCCTGGTCTTTTTTTCGAAAAATGATATCTTCGCTGCCAAATCGCAAAAAAAAAAAAAATTTTTCCAAAAAATCATAATTTTATTTTTGTTACCCTAAAAAAATGATACATATTTAGAAACTACAGTTAATTTTACATATTTTATCATTTAAGACTTACTACACTACCACAATTAGGAGCCGAGATATTTACGTTTGAAAATTATTGGTTTTTTCATTTGACCAAAATTTGGTCAAGCCATAAAATTTGACCAACTTGACCAATTTTCAAAAAAATTCAGAAATTTGTAATTTGGACCTAAACCAACCCTCGCACCAAGTTTCATGAATTTTGAAGAGGTTACCGTTTACTTCATTTGTCTATTTCTCGTAGAATTACCCTTTCAAGAACCTGAAGTACAATACTTTTGCCTTGCTGCCCGAGAATGTGCTGTACTCCATGATGAAGTCTGATGACTTGGAAGTGAGAGAAGCTGCTCTCAAGAAAATTCTGTCCATCAGGTAAGCATTTATTAATTTAAAAAATGTGAAAAAAAAATTTGATTATGGGGATTTATTTAATAAAAAAAAGGCCCGAGTTCTATAAATCCCCATAATCAAATTTTTTTTCACATTTTCTTATCCCAATTCCCCCCTTCCACTCTGATAATGGAAATAATCTTACCTTTCTAAAAAAAAATTCAATTATGGGGATTTATAGAACTCAGGGGTTTTTTTTTTTTTTTTTTAAATCAGCAATTCTGAGACTAATAGGGATTAAATCTTAAACTGGAATAAAAAATAAATTAATTATTATTCTTTCAGAAGTGGGAAGCCAGCCAAGAAGAGGCTGAAGAAGATCACAGCCATCAACATTGAAGCTACCCACTGGTCAGAACTAATCAACCTTTCTCAAAGTGGCATCTGTGAACCTGCTCTCACAGAAGACTTTTCTGACCAGGAGCTTCAAGAAGCATTGCTGAATGGCACCAAGCTGGAGCTGCCTGATCTGCCTTCACATTCTCAGAGTGCTGAAAGGGCTGTGAAGCTGACATCTGAAGCTTCCCATACTGTTTATGGACTTGAATCAAGGCACAAACACATTCTGGCCAAAGCCCTAAGCTGCCAGATGAGGCCTTCCTTTGCTTCTAAGGGCTCTTACAGTGAAAATTATGATGATCTTGGGATCTAAATGTGTCTATTTGACTCTGTACATGTTTTTTTTACTTTTTTTCAATAAAATTGTAACTTTTTTCAGGATTTTTTTTATGAAAATAGCATGTTTTTTTTGGCCAAAAATTGCGAAAATACGGTATTTTTCGGTACAATTTTTTTTACGATTTTTTAAATGGTTTCCTCAAAAAATGGTTAAAGCTAGGGATCTGAAATTTTTTGTCAGTTATTATCATATTAAACCCTGACTATCTCGACTAGTCGAAAGTCGATATCTAAAAAAATGCGGAAAATCAACCTACTTTAATGGATATCGACCCTAACATAGAGCGAAGCATACAAGTTCGCCGAAACTTGGAAAACAGTCTTCGCTGCTACAGGCAGATGCATGCAGAGAAGAAGAAAGAAAAAGAGAAGGCGGTTCAAACGACCCTAGATAAATATTTTTTAAGGAAGTAGATTTGTACTGTATAGAATATTTTTCACTCATTTTTATGTACAGTACCTACTATAATGTTTCGTTTCTAATAAACTGTTGATTAGTGAACACATTTTGACTATCCTTTACTATTATATTAGGTTGAAATACGGTAAAAAAAAATGCTTTTTAAAGTCACCAAAAATTTTGAAAGTCCTGGAACCAATTACTGCATTTCCTATATATTACTATGTTCGATTAGCACAGTTTCGAATAGCACGGCATTTTCACAGAATGAATTAACCGTGCTAATCGGGGTTTTGCTGTACTACTATCATATCACCTCGTAACTTTCTTCGCTTTAGGGAAAACATGTTTAGGTGCTCCAATCTCTCTTTGTAACTAAGGTGTCTAAGGCATGGTATCATCCTTGTGGCTCTCTTTTGTACTTTTTCTAGTCTGTCTTTGTCTTGCTCTAAATAAGGACTACTGAACTGAATGCAATACTCAAGAAGAGGCCTCACTTATGAAGTGTAGAGCCTACTTATAATTTCTGATGATTTATATTCTATATGTTTTTGCATTAGGTTCAATCTAGCATTAGGGTCATTCTCTGTCAGATCAACCAGTGCCTAACACCCTCATCTCTCAGATTTTGCTGAAATTTGGTTTATAGGGAGTTTGTGAGCCCTGAATCCATTCTGAAATTATAAGGTCAATCCGACCAACGGTTCAAGAGATATGACCTCGGGCAATTTGAGGTCACGCGAGGTACTAACATTTGGCGAGCCATAACTTGGGTAATAATGGTCATAATTATATAAAGTATATATATTTAGAATCAGAAAACGATAAGGAATCCAAATATGCAAGTTTTAGAACTCTAGGTTGAAAAATAAAAAGTTACACTGTAACCAAAATTTGAGGTCACGATTTGACCTCTGGGGTATCAAATGAGAATTCTTTTTAAAATGTAAAAATGAAGGCATAGGCATTGGCTATTAGAATCAGCAAAAAAAGTTTGTTTATGTTAGTATTTTTCATGTAACTAACATATAAGTGAACACCATATTCATAAGTTGTGCGTCAATTCTACCTATTTTTTCACACTTAAGCTCATAATTTGACCTATAGAAATTAAAATTACATTTTTTTTATAGATATAAAAACAAAGGCAAAAAATGTAAATTGTATTTCACTGCTAATCTACACTGGCAATAATAGTTATAATAGTGAAAGGGGAAGACCTACTTAGAGGATTCATGTGCTAGCCTAATACAATTTTTGCATGCTCGATGCTCTCATCAATTTCTTTTTGTGGAAAAATGTATTGAATTCTGCTGCCTCCTCTTAGGTAGGACAAGTCATTACAGTTAATATATGATGTCCTGGCACTGCACATGAATCCTTGTTTGATGGATAATAATATGCACTTGATCCTGATGACCCAGAGGATGTAGAAAGTTCACAGTGAAATCATCAAACTCTTCACATATTCCTCCACAATTCCATACCAAACTTGCATGTCATAAATGCAGCCAACATACTCTCTGGTTTGACACATTTTAGGTTACCAAGCATTGCAGGTTCATTAGTAAAATGACTTTTCCTTATTCTTTTCTTTTCTCCAATGCCACTTGAAATGGGATACACCATCAGTTCTTCTTGTTTAGGGGAACAAATCTATGATATTTCTGAGTTAGGAATAGCCCTACTATCCTTGAATCGATGTTCCAACCGTTCTTCTGCATCTTTCAAATCAGCTGTAGTTACAAAGAAAAAATTTATCTTCTTGCTCAAGTTTTCTTCACAAAACTGAAACATGTGTTCTGGTGTAAGAATTTGCCCCTGTAGTTCTCTGCAAACTGGCACGAGCAGTAGCTCTTTTCACTGTTCCTCCAATCCCATCACATGCATTTTTGCCATGGGATGTAGCAAAGAAGTGCCATTCACAAGACAGACCAAAATCCTCTTCATGGTAACAGAGATTTGTGAAGTTGTATCTGTTCTTATATTGGCCAGCACATCCATCTGAGAAATAGTGCACCTTCTTCAATTGTGGGCATCTGAATTTAACATATGTCATAAGCTTCAATATGAATGAGTAAACATTATAGTGTTGTGTTTAGTGATGCAGATAAGAAACAGACACTAAAATGGCTAAGTTCCTGGTCTGCAGATGATCTATAATAGATGACAAAAGGGTGAACTGTACACTGTGAATTGTCCCAGTGAAACCTGGGCAGCATCCTGGACAATGAAAGAATAATTCTCATGAGAAATCACCTACTATAACTACCTCGCTCTGAGGTGGTAGTGTTTCTTTCAACTGCTTGAAGTACTGTGATTGTTGCTGAGCAACAAAGTGATGACGAACATGCGGGATATTTTCATGCTTAGGGATGAAGTATTCATGAAGTGGCTCTCCACCTTATCAACCATTGTACAACGGTCACAGTCACCCATTGCTTGTAAGATATTTCATTTGGAGCTGATTTCACACTGTCAAGTAACTCAAGAAAATCCAGGACACCCTCTTCTCTTGGGCAATCATTGCAAAGTTGCATCATGCAAGTCTCTCTTTCTGTACTGCAGACACTGTAATCCATAAGATCCTTGATGAAAGACCTCTTTTCTCCCAATGCAGCCAGCTGCAATTTTGGATTTTGATGGTATGTGCAGACAGACAGAATGAGTCCCACCACTACCGGCAAGCACACAATATGATGGCCGTAATTTTGCAAATGTGGAAAATCCTATTTTGGATTCTTTTCATCATTTTTTATATAGTTCAAACATCTCTCTTAAATTCCCGAGGACCAATCGTTTTTGCACCTTCATTGCACCTTCAGCACTGATAACTTTCACGCAATCCTTTTGGCCAGGACACATACGACTAACCTCTTCTGACTCATAGAATCTTCTAACTATATCTTTGTGTTCTTCAGATATCACTTTTCCTTTGCTCATTAGTGGAATCTTCGGAAGGATTCCATGTTCTGATTTAAGTGAACGGCTTCTTTTCACCATGTATGTTGTAGTTTGAAAGAAACTAGCTGTTTTTTCAATTGTGTATGGTGTGTGTGTCAATATTTGTAGTTTTGATGGTGACATTTGCTCTCCAGGAATGACTGTTTCAATTCATTCATTAATTTGTCTAGATGTTTTTTCAGATTTAGTTTCAGGTTTTGAAGTATCACTTACCTCCTCGGTAATTTGAACACCATAACTGAGTTACTAGCCTCTCCTTCAGGTGTTTCTGAGCAGATGATAGCTTACCACGAGCTTGCGCTTTTTCTGGCTTAATGACAGCCCTTCTGAAAAGAACAGAAAAAAAGGTTTCACACACCTGAATATTAGTAATATAAATATTAATTATAGTACCTTAAATGCTATATAATTGGCTATATAGTAGATCAAACAGACCTTGTAGTAAAGTATAAGTTATTATATTAATTTATTACTTACTTTTTTTAACTGGTGTTTGGTCCAGAAATGCTAGAACTGGTTCAACTGAAGTTGAAGGATTTTCCTTTATCAAGCAATCACTTCATTGTCCAGATCTTGAATTGAAGAGATGTTACTCAAGACTGATAGTAGATGATTCATTTGAATCCTGCTCAGACTCGTTTTTTTCAGTGGTACTAAGTATAGTGGGGTTTTTCATTATCAGTGTCCAGCAGTTCACACACAACAATGAGTCTTTTTTCACTCTTCCAGCACATTTTTCAACAAGTACCATCACTTTTCTAAGATTGATTGTTATGCGTTTCTTGTGTTTTTGAATAGGGTCCTGGCAGTATTTCAAGTGCCGAACCATTGTATTTTGATCTGTAAAGATATAGGATTTACAATTAGGTAATATATATTTTTTAGAAAATATATAGCTATACACACTTAATATTTTAGGCCTTGATAGTCTCTGAGGCTCATTAAAACACCATACCCACCAGCCACCCACAGTGCTGGCTGGAACTGTACTAACCTGTAGACAAGGAATTTTGCAACTATCTGTGTTGATTCTGCACTTAGACAAGTAGCAACATGTTTCAACAGGTTTGTTTAGGCTACATGTGAGCTTAGTCTTCCCCTTTCACTATTATAAACTATTATTGCCAGTGTAGATTAGCAGTGAAATACAATTTTTATTAAATTCTTGGAGCTTGAGGTCAAATTGATAGCTAAGATATAAAATTCCTTGAAATGACAAGCAATTTATAAATATGGTGTTTCACTTATAAGTTAGTTACATGAAAAGTACCAACATAAACAAACTTTTTATGATTGTTTCTATTAGTCAAGAACTCTGACTTTGTTTTTTATATCTATAAAAATGTAATTTTAATTTCTATAGGTCAAATTATGAGCTTAAGTGTGAAAAAATAGGTAGAATTGACGCACAACTTATGAATATGGTGTTCACTTATATGTTAGTTACATGGAAAATACTAACATAAACAAACTTTTTTTTACTGATTTTAATAGCCAATGCCTATGCCTTCATTTTTTACATTTAAAAAAAAATTCTCATTTGATACCCCAGAGGTCAAATCGTGACCTCAAATTTTGGTTACAGTGTAACTTTTTTTTTTTCAACCTAGAGTTCTAAAACTTGCATATTTGGATTCCTTGTCGTTTTCTGATTCTAAATATATATACTTTTATATAATTATGACAATTATTACCCAAGTTATGGCTCGCCAAATGTTAGTAACCTCGCGAGTGACCTCAAATTGCCCGAGGTCATATCTCTTGAACCGTTGGTCGGATTGACCTTATAATTTCAGAAATGGATTCAGGGCTCACAAACTCCCTATAAACCAAATTTCAGCAAAATATGAGAGATGAGGGTGTTAATTTCAATTTTTTTTGGTTGATCTGACAGAGAATGACCCATTAGCCTTATTTCTAATTTCAATACAATGATTTGTAGTTTTAAGATCATGATTCACAATGCCACCTAAATATATCTCCTTTTTTTTTCTTTATTTATCCAGCTTTCATCCATGTTATACTCAAATTCTGGATTGTTATGACCAACATGCATAACTCTACACTTTTCCACATTAAATTAATTTCATCTCCCATCTATCTGACCAAGCAACTACTCTATCAATGTCCTTTTGCATTTTCATGGCACCTGTTAAAGATCTTACATTTTGTCCCAATTTTGTATCATCTGCAAATGTTGTAGTTTTACTAGTTAGACCCCTTTCCAAGTCATTAATATAAATAATAAAAAGTAGAGGTCCAAGTACTGACCCCTGTGGGACTCCACTCAGAACAGGGCTCCATGTAGACCTAGCCCCATTTAACTGGTCTCTCTTTTCTTTCTCTAAGCCATTCCTCAATCCAATTTGCTACTGTCCCTTTTATTCCATGAGCTCTAACTTTAACAAGCAACTGCTTATGAGGAACTGTATCAAAAGCTTTGGCAAAATCTAAGTACACAATATCTACAGATTCTTTATTATCCAGATGTTTCAACATACTATCATAAAACTCAATTAAGTTTGTCAAACATGACCTGCCATTTTGAAAGCCATGTTAGCTATTACTAATTAATTAAACATTATGAAATTGCTACAGGTTACAGTGGTCATCCCTGTAACAACTGCAACTGTTGAACAGAGTTTTTCAGATATGAAGCTCATCAAAAACAGGCTTAGGTCAACACTAACAGAGAAGAATTTAGCTCATCTCATGCGCATAGCAATAGAAGGTCCAGAAAAACTAACTGAGGAACACTAAAATCAGTATGCAAGTCAACATGGTGGAGGAAGAAAACAAAAACAGAAACCCATGCATAAAATGTGCATTAGACTGCAGCCTACATGCATTAAAATATGATGAATGCAGACTATGGATACACTACAGTTGTAGTGAACTACCTATTTATTTCCTACTCATCCTTCAAAATTCAAAAAGAAAATTCTCATGCTTTAGATGTGCTCATCAAATTTGCGATGACTATGACAGGCAATTTGAAGAGCTTGAAGTAGAACTGGCAGGTGAGTTACAGGAGGAGGAAATTAGCATTGCAAATGCAGAGCTTGCTGAAAAAGTGAGAAACCCTCAGGATGAGACCCTAGAGAGAGGGAAACTGCAAGCAAAAAGGGCACCAAAAGAGAGAAAACAAGAACAGGAAATGGACACTAAAACCTTCAACAAAGTGAACAACCCCACTGTACACAGTCACCAAAAAGCCAAAAGTGAAACCAAGAGGCCAGTATGCAAGTATTACAGGAGGGGTTTGTGTAAATACAGACTTAAGGGAAGAGAATGCCCATTTGCTCACCCACCACTCTGCAAAAAATTTATACACGATGGGAATGGCATTTCTGGATGTAGATCCAATGCAAGATGTCCCTACTTTCATCCCCAAATTTGCCAGAGCTCATGGTGCGAAAGAAGTTGTTTTAAAGAGAACTGCAATCTGGCCCACCTGAAGGGAACAATCCAATTCCAACCACATCAAACTCAACGGAGAGAATACCAGGATAGTGAGCCTACTATCCATCAGCACTATTTGGCCCAAGGGATGCAAGAAAACCCTAGACCAAATACCATTCCTGCACCCAGATCTTATGCTGATGTAGCGGGTCCAGGTAAGCCCACTGGTGAAAATAGTACAGCAAGCAACCATGAAACCCCATTGGGGTTTTACCACCTCATAAAACAAATACAAGACATTCAAAACTCACTTAGGCTCCTCATACAAAAGCAAATGAGAACCCCAGCAGGAACCCTACAAATGCCCTATATGTGGGAGATGAAACAAATGGCTCCACAAATGTATCAATAATCTACTTAAACATCCAGTGCCTTTACCCAAACTCAAACCATACCAAAGTACCTTACCTAAAGAGCCTAGTGGAAAACACTACTAACACAGTTATAGCCCTCACAGAAACACACCTGAACCCCATGATCATGAGTAGTGAAATTGCAATCAAAGGGTACACCACCCATAGATGTGACAGAGAAGACTGTCTAAATGGTGGTATCCTGATGTACATCCCTGAAAACATTCAAAGTGAACTGCTCATGGGATACTCAAATGGAGCATAAATGGAAGGCATAATACTAGTGAATATCTATAGCCCCCCGATAGCTCCCATCTAGAGCTCACTGAAGTCCTGGAAAAAATCAGGCAATGCCCAGCTATTGTAGACTTAAGAGACTTAATCATTACCAGTACAGGAGACTTTAATCTCCCAAATTGCACCTGGAACCAATATGGTGGTATGAAATCAGGGACAAAAACGTCCAAATCAAAACACCTGAATGAGTTTATGGAAAAACTGCTCCTAGTACATGTCCACTACCCAACTAGAAAAAATAATATCCTAGATTTAGTACTGACAAATAATGCAACTACAATTGACCACATTGTTATAATACCAACTATACACTCCGACCACAATGTCATGCACATATTCACAAACTTGTCCCTCTACAAATGTAAGCAAGACCCATGCCAAACAAACTTGCCATACTCTGACCTAAACCTGCACAAGTCAGACTAGACATCAATAAATAACTGTCTAGGAGAAATAAACTGGGAAGATGAATTAGAAAACCTAAAGCCAGAAGAATGCTGGAGTAGAATACAATACCTGCTGTCATCAGCATTATACAAACACACACCAAAGAAAAACGATAGTGCACAGAAGCACCGGACAAAAGAGCACAAATACAGAACAACACTTATGAGAAAGAGAACAAAGCTATCTAAACAACTGATAAAGCAATTAAGTGATATAAGACATAGTAACATCCGGAATCAGATACTGATGTTAGAAATTAAAATAAAGGAGTCAACCATAAGAGAGAATATTGATAATGAACACAAAGCTATTGGCACTATAAAGGAAAATAGCAAATTCTTCTTTAGCTATGCTAAACACAAAGCAGTTATCAAAACGAGCATTGGCCCATTGCTTGCTAAAGATGGACTAACTCTCACATCTAATACACACTACACAGGAAATGGCAAACATTCTACAATCTCAATATGCTTAAGCTGGAGTACCCCTGTAGTAGCAAAGAAAATAAAAACTACAACATTTTTTGATAAAGAAGAAAATGACCAAGACAGACCATTATTGGAAGATATACAAATAACCACTAGAGATATACAACAGGCAATAACAGAGCTACCAGGGAGTTCAGCCCCTGGTCCAGATGGAATTGGAGCCAAGATTCTTAAGGAATGCAAACATACTTTATCTCTGCCTTTGAAAATCCTGTGGAGATCCTCACTAGACACCAGTAGAATACCACCAATCATGAAACAAGCAAATATTACCCCAATCTATAAAGGAGGCAAAAGAAAGGAAGCCAAGAACTATAGACCCATATCTTTGACTTCCCATATTATTAAAATATTTGAGAAAGTCCTGAAAAGGCACATTGTCAGTTTTATAGAAAATGAACATCTCTTAGAAGACTTTCAACATGGCTTCAGACAAGAGATCCTGCCTTACTGAACTTATAGACCATTGCAATACAATCCTACAATATTTGGGAGAAAACCACAATGTTGATGTCATCTATCTAGACTTTGCAAAAGCTTTTGACAAGGTTGACCATGGTATATTATTCCATAAACTAAAAGAACTTGGTATTTGTGGAAAAATAGGAAAATGGATCCATGCCTTTCTCTCTGACAGAAAACAAATAACAATTGTAAATGGAGCAAGATCTATAGAAAAAGAAGTGATTAGTGGAGTGCCGCAAGGCACAGTACTAGGACCAATTCTATTCATTATAATGCTAAACAATATAAACTGTAACCTAGGAAGCTCTCTCCTGTCATTCGCAGATGATACCAGAATACTAAGACCAATTACAGAAAAAGAAGACTGTGTAGAGCTACAAAAAGATCTACAAACTATATATGCATGGGCAGATGCAAACAATATGGCCTTCAATGAAGACAAATTTGAACTAATTAAGTATGGACCAAATAAATACCTGAAAGAACAATTCAACTACACTGGACCCACAGAAAAAGATATTGTACAAACTGATCATGTCAGGGATCTAGGGATTATATTATCTGAAGATGCAACATTCAATAGGCACATTGACAAAGTAACCTCATCATGCAAACAACTAATAGGATATATACTGGACATTCAGAACTAGGGACAGTATGACCATGCTTACCCTATGGAAATCACTTGTCCTTCCACGCATTGACTACTGCTCTCAATTATGGTTTCCCCATAAACAGAATGAATTGCAAAAAATTGAGGGCCTACAAAGAACCTTTACCTTGTATATTAAACAACCTGATGGGCAACAGGTGAGTAAAAACAAATTAAACTACTGGGATAGGCTCAGAGGCCTCAACCTTTATTCCATAGAGAGAAGGTTTAAGAGATACATCCTAATTAGTCCAGGCAATTTGTAGTTAGACCTGGGCAAAATTGCTTCAGAAGCTTTCTAAACTGTTTCCAGCTCAGGAAACATTCCCGAATAACATATCCAAAATCTGACAAAATTGGACCCCGGGAACACCCCCAAAAATGAAATTCAAAATGGCGGACTGGATGTTTCCTACGAAAAAAAAAATATATATAATTTACGCTTTTATTTATAGAGATACATTTGATGCTTTTTCTTTGAGTTGTAATGTTTTAAATAATTCAACAATATACAACACAACCAGTTATTACGCAAATATAATGTTATATAGCTTTTTACAGATTTTTATAATCAATAATACAACAATTATTTTTTTCCCAGTTTCAAGTTATGTTCATTACAGAAGAAGTGATACCTGGTCACAAACATACAGAAATTAATCCTCTTCATCACTATCATCGGATAGATTACCGGCAGGGCCGGATTTACTTGCTTGTGGGCCCTAGGCCAAACCTTATCAGTGCCCCCCCAAAAAAAATATTATATATATATATATATATCGTAATATTGTAATGTAAAAAAAAAAGAATTACAACATAATGTAACACATCAATAATTTTATTCAAATTAGTTTTATATCATGTACAACTTATTCTTACACAAAGGAATAATGGCAGTGGCGGTCCTAGCTTACATGACGCCCTGGGCGAACCTCACCTTCAGCGCCCCCCCCCCTGTTCGCCAACACACACACATTCGAATCCCCCCAAAATAAAGGACAGACATAACTCTTTCACAAAATAACTTTTTATTGGACTAATTGTTGGAACTTCAGAACCAAAACAAAGACTCAAATTTCTGAATTTTACAAATCCTTCATCACGTAAATAGAATAACTCACTTAAGAGAATGTAATTATGATACTATGAACAGGAAAAATACAAATTAAATTGCACAACTGCCATAAATAAACTAGAGAATCAAATTTCTAAATTGTACAAATGCTCTATCACATAAATGGAATAAGACACTTAAGAGAGGGTAATTATTATGCTACACTTTGAACAAGAAACAAAATAAATTGCACCACAGCACAACTGCCATCTAAAGCCTGACTCTTCTTACCTTCCTTGATGCAAAGTCATGAATTAAATCATCATATGAAATCTGCTCAGCAATTGTATGATTTATACTGATGATGGCCAGACCGGTAAGGCGTTCCTGTGACATAGTTGACCTCAGGTAGGATTTGATGAGCTTCAGCTTTGAAAAGCTCCTCTCTGCTTCAGCAACAGTGACTGGAAGAGTAAGACCAATTCTGAGAGCAGTCCACAAATTTGGATATATTTCAGAGAGCTCCCTTTCATGGATAAATGTCAGCAGTTCAAGCAAGGATATGGTCTTTGATGGCAAGTCAGGCAAGTTCTTCAGCTCCTGTGCAAGCTCTCTGCCATCCAAGTCAGATTGTCCCTTAAAGTGTAGTGTAGTACTAAGGTTCACACATTGTTCTGTCAGCTCCTCAAATGTGAGATTTTGGAAATGTGTCAGCACTCCAAACTTCTCTCCCACAATTTCCAACGTGGAAAATCTTTCCTGAATGGCTGATGTTGCAGCATCAACCACTGCATTGAAAAATGTCACCTCCAGCTTCTTCAAAGCATCAATCAAGGGCTCATCAGATGCTTCATAGGAGAAGTGCCGCTTTGTGGACCTCAGCCGTTTTTGTTTTAACACAGCCTCCACATTCATTTGTTCACAGATATCTGTGGCTGCCATTTGTGCAGCCACAAAACCTGTTGCCCTGTAATTGCGGAGACCTCTCTCTGTTTTTTTTAGGAGATTTACTGCAACATCAACGTGCATGCTAGGAGACTGCATCTGCTTGCTCACATGCTGAATTTGGCACAACAGGTCATGCCACACCACTGAACAAATGGCGAAGCGGTATGACCCAACCTCCTCTGACAGAGATTGAGCCTCGACCTTTATTACAGTCTTTGGTGTGGTCCCTCACCTCGATCAGTGCATCTCTCACTGCAGCTGCCTGATATCTCAGGGGCTCCACACTCTTGATCTTGCTTTCCCACCTTGTATCAGACCACATCTTCAATGTGATGTTCACATGTTTTTCCAAAATGGCCCATCGTTGTGTGGAGGCTGAAAACAAGTTGTAAAGCTTCTGCAAGATGCCAAAGTAACTTGTGGCATCAATAGATCCCTTAGCAGCATCGGCCACAAGCAAATTCAGAGAATGAGCCCCACATGGAACAAACAGAGCTCTGGGATTAATTTCTAGGAGCCTGGATTGAACACCCTTGTTTTTTCCCCTCATGTTGGCCCCGTTGTCGTATGATTGTCCTCTACAGTCCATGAAAGGAACTTTTAGCTCCTCCAGTCTCTTCAGAATCAGAGATGCCAAATGTTGACCAGTGGACTCCTCTGCCTCCAAAAACCCCATGAAATGTTCCGTTATATGGGGCTTCCCCTCCAGTGACACAACCCGAATCACAACTGACAACTGTTCAGTGTGGCTGATATCTGGAGTGCAATCTAGAATTATTGAAAAAACTTTGATTGTTTGATGTCGCTCACCATTGCTGAAATGGTCTTGCTGCTCGACAAATCAATGAGTTCGTTTTGTATGTGGTGGCCGAGGTAGCTGGTGTGACTGGAGGTCCCTTTTTGGACACGGTTAATGTGCTCTTGCATTATAGGATCAAATTGTGCCATCAGTTCAACTTCTTTCAGAAAATTGCCATTTGATGGTGAGAACAATTTTTCTGTATGTCCCCTTAGTGCCAAATTCCTAACTGCCAGAGAGTGCACAATAGCAGTGAGACGTGTCAGCACCGCTCTCCATCTCAACTTCTCAGCCTCCAGAAGTGCCATCTCCTGCTTGTCAATGGTCTCCCCCTTTCTCATCCTCACTGCCAGTTCTTTCCAGATTTTCATAGAATTTAGGTGTTCTGAACTGTTGTCATGTGATGTGAGCAATGAGCTTGCATGCTTCCAGTCCGAGAGTCCCAAACTTGTTAAATTTATTTTCCTCTTGGAAAATAATGTACAACAGAAACAGAAAAGGCTGTTGTTTTTTAAGGAATAGACCAACCAACTTCTGGTTATATTTTCCCCACTAACCAATGACTTCCTGAAGTATTGATGGTGGAAACTTCTTCCGTCACTGTCGTTTCTAGGGAATACAAAGTCAGATGGTACTTGACTTGGTCCCCTGGAAACCAGTTGTGTCCGAATTCTCTCAGTCAGAACTGAAGGCCAGTTAGCAGGGTCGGTGGACAGAGACTCATCCTCAGGAGGCGATTCTGCTCCAGGCCTTTCTAATAGAAAGAACAAGAGCATTACTCATTAGTATACACACCTAAGTTAGATAACACATTATTCACAGCACTTTGTTATGGTGGTGGTGTTATGGAATTATGGTGGTGAAACACCACACATACCCAGTAACCCAGACCCAGTGATAATAACATTATAATTTATAACTGTTTGCAAAATGCTTTGCAGGGATGCACACACATACACATACACACACACGCACACACTCACAGATATATGTGCACACAAACTCACCTGAAGAGTCCTGCCGGGGAGAAGTAGAAGCAAATGGGTCTTCATCCTCAGGATCAGACTGCATTTGTGGAGACATATGTGAGGCTGAGGAGGTAGATGGCTCCTCAGCCTCAATAATGGCAGAAGTAGACGGCTTCTCATCCTGGCTAGTGGCAGAGGGTGTTCCAAAATATTTCAAAAGTGCCCCTGCAAATAGTAAAATAGAACATAACAGACCAATGCATGAATAGGCTAGTACAATTAATTTAACATGTTATTAAGCACAATTTATTAAACTTTTAGAATAGGAAACAAATGAATAATAGAACCTCCTTGGTTAATGGCTAATTATATACATAATAGTACACTTCAAATGACTCAGAAAGCTATATCACAAAATAGCAGTGCAATAGCAGTGAAGAGTAGATGACATAGCTCTATACCTTTATCTTTTGCTCGTTTCTCCTCTTCTTCTTTCCTCTTTTTTCTAAACTGAGCACCTGATAGCTTTGACCTCTTCTTATCCATTTGCGGTTATTTGACAGACCTTAGTGGCTTAGTGTGAAGATTCGTTCTGTAATAAATAATATACATTTCACTATTTAACCAAACCCAGAAAAATAACATTACATATGTTAAAGTATGGGCCTTTATTCCCAATAATATTAATCTGGAAGCATTTTGCATTGTTTAGGTCTTTTATGGGAAGGTTTATGGAAAATGCAATAGATGGTTTTTTATTAATAAAAATATATTTATTGATCTTTTATTATTTATTTTATTTTATTTTTTATTTTTATTTATTTCTTTATTTATTTATTCTTATTTTTATTTTTATTTTTTTTGCAGGCGCTCATGCCGCCCCTCCACAAATGCCGCCCTGTGCGGCTGCCCATATTGCCCATATGAGGAACCGCCACTGAATAATGGAAAAAAATACAGTCAAATTGAAGCATAATAAATTTTGCAATAAGAATTACAACATAATGTAATACATTACACATTAATAATTTTTAATCAAATTAGTTCCATATCAAGTACATCAAAGTAAACCAAGTTCCATATCATGTACATCTTACACATAGGAATAATGGAAAAATACAATGAAACTGAAGCATAATAAATTTTGCAAGCACAACTATGTGAAGTTCAAAATGACTTTTTCCTGCTTTTTTCTATGGCAAATTTGTCAATGATACTGTTTGTGTCAAGGGATTGTAGGAGGTCCCCAGTGGGCCCCCAGTTACTGGTGGGCCCTAGGCCAATGGCCTATGTTGCCTATTGGAAAATCCGGCCCTGATTACCGGTACTTGGGTTGTTATCGCAACCACTGATTTGGCACTCGCCACAAGCGGCTGAACAGGGCATTCCATTACGCTTGCATCCACATCTTGAAGTAGCACATTTCGTCTTGCAGGAGCAGCGGATCATGTTGAGTAGATAATTTGGAGCTGGTGGCTTGTCGCAGGCTGTAGGGTAGTAGGAATTATTCTTTACATACCAACCCCACTGTTCTGCATCGATCTTCTCTTCTGTAGACTTCCAGATTAGTATTTGAAAGTATGTGTGAAAGCTGTGGTACTTTGTGGACGCATCGGTAGGTGGCAAACGTTCGGGTGTAACAAAAGATTTAGCTGTAGCTACCTTTTCAACTAACATTCGATGACGTAGTGCGTTAGTGGATTCAAGTGTTTTGCAGCCATACAACAGAAGCATTGCCTTTCTTCCAGCGGCTTCAATGTCAGAGTGTTGGCAACAATCAGAACAGAATGTATTTGCAACTGAACGGAGTTCAGCCACCTTCATCAGTGTGTCGAATGCTTTGGCTTTACCGATCGAAAAAATTCTGGATGTGCTATCACAGCCCGTGAAAGCATGCACAAACAGGATATACTTGCAGATGTCATTGCCTAACAATGATTGAATGCTGAGAATATCATACACAGGATTAGGAGATGGTCCCCGTCTTATATCGCTGCGATAGTACAACTTGAAACCACTGTCCTTGGCATGGTACAGAAGGAGAATCAGCAAGTCGGTGTCTTCCCCTATTACTGTTGTAGTTGCATTTTCTGATGAGGAAACTGCTGCACGAACGATGTTCACATCAGCATCCCCATCTGCGTTGTGAACAGTACACCCGTGCTTCTTCAACATCTCACCTACGAGGGAAATAAATGCTTGCTTGTTGTTTTCATTAGCCAAGAAGTGTTCCTTCTGGCCAACAAACTTCATGCTTGGACTGAGATTCACATTTCTGCTTGTCTTGGTGCTGCGTCTTCTGTGGGTCATGTCCTTGATCGTAGGAGAGCTGCTGTAGCCATCAAAAACAATGATTGCTTTTCCATATGTTTTCAGAGTGAAATCGGCATATGAGTTGGCGATGCTGTCATATGTTTCATCTTGACGCCAGGAAACACGATGTAGTAGAGATCCACCATCCAATACGTACTGGTCTGTGCACTGAATTTCTTGAACTTCTTCCATGCGTAAAGTGTCAGTGTATTTGATTATTGCATGAGCTAGCTGAGACTTATCGGGTTCCCTCAAGATACTTCGTGATTCGAACAATGCAGGAGGATATGCACACAGTTCGTAACACATGACATCTTCAAGATTCATGTCTCCGCCAGTGGCAACAGTCATCATTCTCTGAAACAGTAGTGCAGGATCTACTTCTATATCTGAAGCATCAGTGATCACAACGGCAGAAGCAGATCCTAGTGTTTTCACTTTGTCAGATCTTTTGGCAGAATATGTAAAGGCTTGTTTCCCAATCATTTTTACGACAATGTTCGTACCGATTGAATGCAATTGATGAACGTTAACTCCAGGATCAGCAGTTAGCCCTGTTACAATGTTGCAGAGACCCGAGGTAGAATGGAATGGGGATAAGGATTCCAGACGTTCAAGTACTTTCTTCATGTCATTACTGTCCCTGATTTGTCTACTTCCCCTCATTTCCTTGTGCTGTTCACTACTTTCCAACAAAACTCTGGTGTATTCCTGCATTGCTAAGTTATAAGTGGAACACAGAGGCATAGAAAAGAGCCACGTTGTCCTTTGGATGTCTGTAAATCCATTTCCGCGTGTCAGTCCGCCTCTGCTTTTCAGGGAACGCATTAGTACTTGTTCTATCACCAGGTCTGTGCCGAGTCCGGCCCATAATCTGTCGCTTCTTCTTACCACAAACTTACCTTCCTGGAACATTTTGTTAACGGCTGGATTTTCAGAAGGCAAACTTAACATTTTCTGCAGGTACAGGTATATCGATTTCAGGTAATTGTGATGTCCGGCTGCTGCAATTATGGGGATGGTCTCCAGCATAGCTTGCAAGTGCAAATCCCACGAGCCGGTTCTGTCTGCTGTTATCAAGGAACGTGCAATGTTGATCATTCGCTGATATTCCAACCAGAGTTGACTTGTTTGCGAAGTAGATTGTAGGTCAGTTTTCTTCGCATCCAAAGTGGTAGCAATCTGAGACAATGCATTCGAAGATTCCACATCCTCAACTGATTGTTTGGCGGTCATAACATCGTCGAACAGGTCACAAGCTTCCTTATGGAGGTCATGAGGAGTTCCATCTTCATTACGAGGGAAAACGTCTGCGACTAGTAAGGTACTAAGAGCTGCATCTACTATCATATGACCACGTATCGCTCTTGAAACAGCTTTTCCAGACATCATGTGTTGCACGGCATTTGGTCCGTATATTTCTTGAAGTACTTCAGACAATCCTGAACCATTCATAAGAGTACCGACTGCTCCCAAAAGATTCATCAGAGTGTGAAATGATCCCAGCAGCATTAAAACAATGTCCTGCAGGTCTCTCTGTTCATTGATGATTTGGGAAGCTTTCCAGAACAAAGGCTGATCAAAGGTAATAATGCATGGGACTTTTTGATCGCGTGCTATCTTGCTCAAATATAGTAATGTCGAAAATATGCAGGTCATGTCAGTTGGCGACATATCTATGATGGGAAGGAACGTGATCGACGCCACACCTGGATGTGAGACACTTGATCCACCGTGAATTGCCTGCATTGTTCCGGACCAACTTGGACCTGATCTTTCTGCTGAAGATATCTGCCAGAGAAGACTAAGTCGACTTATGGTGGCAGTGGGTACTGGAAGTTCGCGGAATGAGATGTCCCTCAACATGCTTCTCGCGTGTCTATATTCCCTAATGTCAACGGTTGCAATCTTCTTAATGTCATTGTCACCAACATTACGCCTGTGAATAGAAGGGTGGATCTTGATCTTCGGAGTTATTGCGGCAATCATACCCATTCCATGAAAGGTATTCTTCCCATCCAAAGTGCAGACATCATGATCGACGTTATCTGCTGCTAGAAGGACTGCAGTGTTTTCATCAACAGTAAAAGAGCCAGACCCACTTGCCAGCGCCGCGTTTCTTTCGAATCTTGTTACTTCTGCATACGACGAACAGTAACCCAGCTGATGGAGAACGTCAATAAGGTACCTTGACCTAAAGTTGTGGTGTAGCTGAACCGACAAACCGATCTGTAGTGGACATAGTAATCCTCTAGGACGGGTTGCTTGCATAATGCTCTGCCCAATTGCACCTATTTTTCTTGAAGCATCCTGTCCCGCAAATGCTTTTGATAATAGCAATTTCAGACTGTTGGGAATGTAATCAAGAGCACTTTCTGCAGTGATGTCATTTGGAGATGGATACACATCTTTTCTAGGCGAGTCGACAGACTTGATATCATTTCTGATTATTTTTGCAGCAGCTTCTACTAGGTAAATCTTCTGTAGCTCTATATCTATATCACATTCTTTCGACTTTTTGTGATAATCTATAAGAATTTCATTAGCTGTCTCTCGTAGTGTTACTACATCTGCCTTCCCACTTTCACCTGATATTATGATCTTGTCTCCGTAACATTCTAAAAGCTTTCTCTTCATGTTGCTTGCATAATGCTCTGCCCAATTGCACCTATTTTTCTTGAAGCATCCTGTCCCGCAAATGCTTTTGATAATAGCAATTTCAGACTGTTGGGAATGTAATCAAGAGCACTTTCTGCAGTGATGTCATTTGGAGATGGATACACATCTTTTCTAGGCGAGTCGACAGACTTGATATCATTTCTGATTATTTTTGCAGCAGCTTCTACTAGGTAAATCTTATGTAGCTCTATATCTATATCACATTCTTTCGACTTTTTGTGATAATCTATAAGAATTTCATTAGCTGTCTCTCGTAGTGTTACTACATCTGCCTTCCCACTTTCATCTGATATTATGATCTTGTCTCCGTAACATTCTAAAAGCTTTCTCTTCATGTGCCTGCGTTCGTAGACAGGGCTCTGACTTCCTTGAAGATATTCCTCCATTTTGGAAATTAGGTCTCCAATCAACAGTTGTTCATCATCATTCTCTTCCAGGTAAGCACAGGTCTGAAGGAATGCTTGGTGTTGCTCTTCATTAGTTGGTCTCCCTTTCTTCGAATCATGATCGTCGGAGGAGTATGCGCGAGGAATGTTTTTTCCACTTCGAAAATTTACGCTGCAGGTGTGATGGTAGACACAATCTGCAGCAGGAAGATCACGAAGATAATACTCCAGACGGCCTTTTACATTAAACGACCATTCATCGCAGCGGCTTTCACAGCACCTTTTTATGGTTTCGGAGAACTCTGTAGTTCTTATTTTGACATGCTCTGATTTTGGTTTGTGTTTGGAAAAAAAGTGCACAAAGGTATCACAAAACAAACAGTGAGTAGCACTGGAAAATGCGTATTCATGAAAACGAGCACTTTTCCTTGGTATTGCCTCGGCTGCGGTCTGTCGCTTCTTTATTTCAATGGTCTTTTTATCCGTAAACCTTTTCCTACATACAACGTGAACACTTATTCCAGCTGTTGCAAGAACATCGCTTCCACGGCTGCGGCTGGATGCATTTATACCATCTGCTCCTTTTTGCGAGATGTGAACCACTTCCTGTCCGCTGTCCAATTTCTCCTTACAAATCACGCACAATTCTTCAGGGGTCTGCATTCTTGAAGGCGGACGCACACCGAGTCAGTCTGAAACAGAAAACACAAATTAATAAACTGTGTTGCAGTATTTAAAAGGAGTACATAATAACAGTTTTAAAGAAAATGACAAGCACAAATACGCAAATTTGATAGTGGGTAGTAGGAATTAAAGAGTTGTATATAATACAAGTTTATAAAGATGTAGCAATGTCCATTCTCACATACACTCCATACAGTATATTTTATTTACATTACGTGACGTCATAGTTTAATACTAGCCGCCTAATACAATTTTTAGTGTCATATAGGTTAATTTAGAAACGAAAATGTGTTTTAAAACATTTTACTGATCAAGAAAAACGTCATAACTCTCTCTACAAAGCGAAATTAAAATTTATTGTATTTCGTAGGAAACTGCCAGTCCGCCATTTTGAATTTCATTTTTGGGGGTGTTCCCGGGGTCCAATTTTGTCGGATTTTGGATATGTTATTCTGCAATGGTTCCTGAGCTGGAAACAGTTTAGAAAGCTTCTGAAGCAATTTTGCCCAGGTTGAAGCTATTTTTGCTCTAGATTGCCTGGACTAAATCTACACCTGGAAAATTCTAGAAGGGCTTTTAGTTGCCCCCAATACTGAACCAATTGTGCCCACCTTAACAAGAACTGGAAGAATGTGTAAAAAATATCACCTCCCACCAAACAGCCTAAGAAGGATTCAAACCCTTCAATATAATAATATCTCTAGGCAGGGTTCTCGCCTATTTAACTCCTTGCCTCAGTACCTTAGAGATATAAGTGCAGTCCCAGTAGATACTTTTAAAAAACACTTGGACACAGGGCCGTAACTAGGGTTTAGAAATTAGTGAGGTCCAGATTTTTTTCGAGCGCGGCGGGACAAGCAAAATTCAGACCAAAATGACATCTACAAACACAACCCAAGCTATACACTAAACACAAAACGCTCGACGCTCCCTCTTTTCAAAAGAAAAGCGGTAATATGCGTTTCATACACGGAGAACGGTTGTCTCTTTTTTTTTTTTAGGAAATAATTACCGAGGCCCGGACCTCGGTAACCTCATAGGTAGTTACGGCCATGCTTGGACATGTTTTTAGCCAACATACCCGACCAACCCACAGTGTCAGGGTATTCCTCTGCCAGACCAGCCCCCACAAATTCAATAGGGGACCAAATCGTATGGCAGGAGCGAGAGAAAAGAAGGGTGGCAACCCCGTCATGGCCCCGCCTCAGGAGGCGCTGAGCGGACTTCGTGGGAGCAGCGCACTCTTGAGGCAGAAGCGCTTTAAGGTAAATTTAAGGCAAGTTGATCAAATTTTCACTGTGTGGCGTGGAATGCATGACAGAAGACTTTTGCTATAGATGTTGTACAGTGTTTTGAAGCAATATACATACAGACAAATATGATGCATTTTTATTATATTTCATATTGAATATTGGAAAAAGCTCATTTAAATGATTACATAATAATTATAGAATTAGGCAAACATCTAAAGTTTATTAAAAAATGCATGTAACATTCTTGGTCACCATTAATATGGAGAGTTTTTAATCTTAATTTTTTTCATTTTTAACTCATTTTACCAGTAGTGTTTGAAAACCTGTATTTGGCTAAAATTTCAGGGGGTGAAGGCTCATGTTTAGGTGGTGAAGCTTCACCACCTGGCCCTATGGAAAAAAAAACCCTGGGATAGGAATCATGATTGCCTGTTTCCATGATGAAGGATAGACCCCTGTGCTCAGGCTATCATTGAATGCTGATAATAGAAATGGCAAGTACTCCAATGGAAGATGACTAAGAAAATATTTATGTATATTATCCAGTCCCATTGCACCACCTCTTGTATGTTCACACTGCCTTAAGGAGAATTGTAATTCCTGCAATGTAAAGTCCAGGTTACAATCTTCATTGTAATCAAGAAATAAGGAAGACTGCATGTCCCTGCAAAATTCCTCATCTTCAATAATTGCTACAGTCCCAAAAAATGAATGGAAGAAGGCCCCCAAAAATTCTGCTTTGTCACGTACATCACTTAGTATGGAACCATTTACAACAATAGGATAAGTGAAGTGTGAATCTGTACCCTTAATGATTTTCCTAATTTGAGTCCAAATTTCAGTGGAAGGTGTAGTGAAACTGAGGTTTGAACAAAACCAACTCCATGAAATTCGCTTTGCCTGACGAATAGTACGACGAGCTATAGCAGTTACCTTATTTAGGAGGATCTTATTATATGAGTTGGGTGATGAGAATAAAAATGTCAAGCCCGACGGCGGGTGGCCACTGCAATCCTCTGTCCACCAGTATTTGTGGTATTTAGGAACAAAATTCCCTGTTGTCTTCTTCAGTGTAGAGGTACTTGTTTCCACTAATAAGGCTGTAGTGTTGTATTTTCTCATCTAAGGATCCTTCTATAGAAGGGGCATCAGGATTTTGTAACTTGTGTTACCCAAGGAAAAATACCAAAACTCTGTATTAAGCTTGAAGAGCAGTTGGTTTTCGAAATTTTTGTTTCCCACCATCGCACGCTTTGGACAAAAAATTAAATCATCACAGCCGAATGAATGTTCACACGCTGCTGAGGGTGGCAAGGGTGTGTTCAGCTGTACAGATAATTTCATTATGGAGGGGAAGTTTCCCAGGTACCCCTCCAATTCCCCATTTCCTGGAGTCCTATGGGACAATTTCATTGATGAAAAAATCATCATCATCATCCGAGGAGCTGGTGGTTACATCAGCAGATGAATGAATGAAAGGCGCCCGGGCTGTGGTGCGGCGGGAACTGGCAGGAAGTGCTGCATTATTGTGATTGGTCGGGACAAGATCACACATTTTTTGCTACGTTCTGAATGGTTGATTCAAATTGAGCCCATGGTGGATACTTCCAAATGTAACGAGACGACTTGGACACACTGCCGGGTTAACCCGACTTAAAGGCTGAAAGCCTTGGCCTACGAAACAGTATGGCCTATGAAAAAAAAAAATTTTTCAACAACATTAGCAGATTTTCTGGCAGTTGTCATCTGACCTTGAAGTAGAGGTGTTTGTTTAGTTGTTTTCCACTTTATTTGTGTAGACTGTAGAGTAAACCTAGGGAGTGATATAGAGCTAGATCTCGGTGATGAAGTCATTGCTTTCTCCAAATACAGTATTTCTGAGGTTTCCCTCAAATCGGCAGAGCAGGTGCTACAATTTCTTTTGCAGCACATGATGACTGCGACTTTCCCAAACCTCTACATGGCTCTACGTATTTATTTATGCTTGTTGGGTACTAATTCCGAAGGAGAGAGATCATTTTCGACTCTACAGAGAGTCAAAATTTGTTATCAATCAACCCTGGGACAATCTCACTTATCTGCACTAGCACTCATCTCGATTGAAAGTGATTTGGCTCGCAGTTTGGATTTTTCAGAGATTATTAAGATGTTTTCCCAAAAGAAAGCCAGAACGATAAGGTCACTTAGGTTAAACCGTTAGATGCTTTCAATGTCCGGCTTTTTGCTCGGTTTACTGTGTGAAATTTACTTTACATTTGTTTGCTTTATAACTTATATACCTTACGTTTGTTTGCTTTACAATTTACTTTAATATGTGCAATTTATATATAGGCCTATATATTACTTGGTGAAATATATTTTTTATGTAGGCCTATCATATTTAATCTCTTAAAATTATTTATATTATACTCAATTACAAATGAAAAATATGCAATCTCATTTAGTAAAGCATCTATATTTGTCGAGTACTTTTTCTGATACTGATATATTGGAAAGATTTGTTGAAGTCCACGCAGTCCAGCCTTGGCCTACAAAACCTTTAATCCGGCCCTGCTTGGACAAAAGTAACGAAGTAAAAGTACATTACTTATGCCGAAAAGTTACTCAAGTAAAAGTACCGAAAATGTAAAGTACTTTAAAGTACCCAAAAATCCTCCAGAAAGTTACTTGAGTAAAGTAACGACGTACTGCTACGTCGTTCCTGGACATCTTTGCTTTTCAGTTTTATGAACTGTAAAAGTTTTAAATAAAAATACATTTTTCTAGTGTAGTTTTATCCGCAAATTAAAAAAAATAACTTTCTTCTTTTGGATAAACGAAAAAAATTATAATAATTTGTGTTCAAAGTACCAAATTTGGCACGGGAACCTCTTATGGGATGAAGAATGTCAACACAGAGTCGGTCAGCCTGTCTGTTTGTATTACGGACGGCAATGTGAAGCTAAAGATTTTCATGGCTGTGTTCTTTTTTATAGTTTTATTGACCAAATAATTGAACCGACAGTAATTGAGAGTCCTAAACAAAAATTGTGCCACAGAAAACCAGTGGCGGCTCGTGATTTTCAGTTATGGGGGTGCTGCCTCAGAAATTGCGAACAATTGTGTCGATTATATATATATATATATATATGAGAGAGAGAGGAAGTCGAATAGATAAATAGATAACTCTCACTACTCAGTCATAAAAATAAGTAAAATAGTATCATAAAATCAATTATAGGGTACTTACGCTTAACGGGTAATTTCGAATTTGCCAAAAATTTTATTTATAAACAAATTCCATTCTTCTGTTTTTATTCTGAGCGAAAAAATATTCTAAGAAATGAAAGCTATATATTGTAAATAATCCAATTATTATATAATTAACTTCAATCTCACGACAAAAAATAAATGATAACGAATCATTGATAAATGCAATTCGGAAATTAAATTTCGAATCAGCAAACGATACAGCAACACAACTATCACGTCAAACAAACAAATCGGTACTGCTCTGTCCACAGTGCTTTGGATCCCCTTAAACCCGCGATTCTGACTCGCTCTTCGTACGTCCGCCACCGAGGTTTCAAGCGTTTCGAACAAAATCTGGAACTGTTAAGTACGCAGTTCCACGGGAAGGCTGAAGCTACTTTCGTGATTCATTCGTTCGGCATTGAAACAGTTTAAGGAAAAAAGGATATAATCTGATTAAAAAACTCAAAGTTCATTAAAAAAAAACAATCAGAGAGGCTATTTTAAATATAAAGATCATAAGATCATGGGGGTGCTGCAGTTCCACAGTGCCTACCTGCGAGCCGCTCCTGCAGAAAACAAATGCATACCCGTAGCCACGTTGAGGCAGACGAGGCGGCCACATTTTGGATCAATGAGGAAATTGAATTTCAAAGGAAATCTGAGGAAATTGACAGAAATAGGATTTTACCTGTCTGAGGCTGAGTCGGAGTGAGGCTGTCTCGTACAAATTATATTATTACTTATTATTAATTTAATAATAAATAATTATAATTAATAAAATTATATATAAAATAATTAATAATTTAAGTACAAAAATTCGATTTTACCTAGAGTCGTACAAATCCAGGGCTTTTTAGGCAAAAGTCTAGCGCTCCTGAAAGTTTCAGTTGGCAACTCTGTAATGCAGGCACAGACATGTCTAACTGCTTGTCATTGTTTTGTTGCCTGAATATTTGTTTTATTGGTGAAAAATGAAAAGAACGGCATCAGCAGATATTCGTGACTTTTTCTCCAGGTAAGCAAGTTTAGAAACAAGCTTCAAATTTAATACCATATAATGAATCAAATTTAAAACCATATAATGAGGCAAATTTTGCGGGTCCTCAAGGTCCTCAAGGCCCGGACCCCCTAGTCGGGCTATTTTCGCCTCGTCTGTTTTTAAGCTCTGGCTACGGCCTTGAAATGATAATAAAATTACAAGCAGACCGAACTATGCGGCGATGTCAGAAGACCTGTAATGAATGTTTCAATCCGCAAAAGCATTTGGTTGGAAAGATCAAAACTCCCTCTGAATATGATAATTAAATTTATTTATTGTTGGTGTAAAGAGTATACAAGCGTCAAGTTTTGCAAAGATGAACTTGATATGAATCAACCTACTGTGGTTGATTACAACAACTTTTTAAGAGAGGTAAGTTACCTAGATGAGAAACTAAACTAACTACAACCTAACCTAACCTAACACAATCAAACCTAACCTAACGTAATCCAAATAGCTTTCTTACATGTTCCAGGTTGGTGCCGATGCAATTCTAAAGCAACCAATGAAAATCGGGGGCCAAACTACACCGTTGAAAGAGGATAAGACGGTATCTGCACGATGGAAATATAATCGAGGAAGAATGCTGCCAGGCCAATGGGTATTTTAAGGAATTTGTGGGGAAACTCGAGACGTATTTCTCTACGCCGTCCCGAGTAGAGACAGAGAAACACTAGAATCCTGCATCAAGGCTAGCATTCTTCCAGGGTCTACCATCATAAGCGATATGTGGAAAGCATATAACAACATCGAACCAATTGAAGGCTATAATTTTGTGCATCTTACGGTAAATCACAGTCAGGGGGAGGGGGCGATGAGGTCTCTAAATCTTAAAGGTAAAAAAAATGAAAGAAAGGAGATCGGAAACAGAAAGAAGAGACAATACAAAATTAGAATGAAACATCCTATAGAAATAATCGCTGTTGCAAAAGAATGCATATGGGGCACATTCAAGAGTGTAACTAGCTTTCAAAAGTTGGGGGGGACAACTATAATGATGAAAAATCCTGCGATGAATTTCTGTGCTGCTATCCTGTAGGTAATGTCTTAAATTTGGTCTTCCAAGGCATATTTTTTTCGGTAGAATATAACAATGATATCTAAATACCAGTCCTTTTGAGTCTCGATAAAGCTCTGCTCCATCAGTATTAGAATGTGTTTGCGACCAAAATGATGCTCTTAAAATACTATGATTTAGAGAATGATCTATATTTATGATAATAATAGGAAAATCAAAGAAGCATTTTCACAACTATCTTATGTATATCAAGTATATACTTAACATTAAAGGAAAACAATATATGCAATAATTAAAGTAAACAATAACTAGATGTCTCATTAAAGTATCTATCACTGCAGTATTAGTACTGAATCAGTAATACTTTCCAGCATACTAATAGGACTAATATAATTAAAGATTTACTCGTCATAGATTATTTCAAGAACTAAATATTTTCCTTCAAGTAAGCTAACTTAGATCAAAAGTTGGGGGGGGGGACAAAACCTATATTATCCCCCTAAGTTCAAAAGTTGGGGGGCATGTTCCTCCCGTCCCCCCCCCCCCCCCCCCCCGTTAGTTACGCCCCTGGGCACATTGATGTTCAAAAGTGAACCATTTAATATACTCTATATTTTTCTTTAATTGCCCCTAATGATGGTGCTTAATAAAATAGTAATGTAAATGTTGTTGCGCTAATTTTATGCCTCACTGGAGCTTACTGTCATTTTAAGGAATTTACTTTTTTTTTTTTTTTACCAAAAACAGATACCTTCCTGCATTCTTTATACTGTAGGCAGAACGAATATGTGATAATCGTTGGCAGTTCTGTCACACCAGTTGCCTGTCAATGTATTATAATCTAAGGTTCTGGAAAGTGACCGCCCCCAAAAAAAATTGTGCTCTGGATTCGCCCTGATCACAGTGAGAATTATGTTGACCCCCATTACTGGTGCTCATACTCACCAAATTGAGAGTACTTGGAATGTAATTAAAAGACGTTACAAACGCCATTGTGGAACCAACAGGGAAATAATTGACTCTTATCTTTTCGAATTCGTTTGGCGTCGCAGGAACGAAAATAAAAATCTGTTTAAGAAAATGCTACACGATATTTCTAACTTTTCAATTGAAAAAGCCTAGTCTAGGCTTTTTCTCCAAAAAAAGAATAGTACTTTAAAGGCAAATTTTTATTATTTCTTTTCGTTTCTCAAAAAAAAAAATGTTATTTTTGAAAGTAGTGGATAGAGCTACACTAGCAAAATGTATTTTTATTTCAAATTTTTTTACAGTTCATATAAGTGAAAAGACTCCATAATTTAATATAAAATATTAATTTATTGTATTGAATAACTACAAAGTGCCTCGAGATTTGCGATAAAGCCTATTGGGAATGGAGGAAATTCAGGGCCGACTTTCCTGCTTGGACAACTACGCACGCCATGGCCTTGAGCAGCAAAATTTTTGTGGCAGTAATTTTTTGTATATTAAAAATATTTTCTGTGCTGACACGAATTAAAAACTCAGGGGCGCATTTACAGTGTGCGGGGTCTTGGGCAAACTATTTCTCGGGATGTATTATTTTAGTGTGTTAATGAATGACAATATTTTGTAATGCACATAACAGATATATTTTTTTAACACACATGCGGAAGCCATTCGGCTTATTAATGTGATATTAAAGACTATAACTTAACTATGTACAGTGTACACATACAGTGTATACAGCTACACTAGCAGGCTACACAGTTGTAATGCACTTAATAAACAGCTAAACTGTACAGCTTATTGTACTGTAGATAGAGTGTAGATTTGTAATGAATATTACATAGGACGCTTCCTGGCTTTTTGTTTGGAAAACTGCGTGATTGTGTCCTCGAAACTCACCGACTGCAACACCTCATGCTTTATACTCAACAGCACCAGGGACGAAAGGCGCTCCTGAGTCCTGGCCCATTGTGGACCGAAGGTAATTTTTGATCAGTTTGAGTTTCGAGAATGAACGTTCACCAGAACAGTTCGTGACAAACATACACAGGTATATTCTCATTGCTATTTCCATGTTTGGGAATGTTCCTTTCAGTTCGTTTGTGTTCATATGCCGATAAAATCTGTTGCACATGTCTTCACGTTCCGTCTGGGATTCTGTTTCACTTTCGGTGAGTTTCATTAGGGCAGCGAACTGCACAACTTCTGTTACCAGCTCTTTCTCCAGATCAGCCGGATAACATTCTACTAGATGTTCAGCTGACCGTCGAAGACTGTCGATGTCCAGGACTAGAAGGAAATACAAAAATCCAAATCTTTTCTGCAGGACAGCGTACGCTTCTAGACGAGTGTTCAGAGTGGTACACAGTTTATCAATTATCGGTAGAAATGCAGTGGTCCGAAATGAATCTCTTGGTGTCAGGTTCGTATCTTCGGCAGTTCCGATTTCGTCATGATGGTGCTTTCTCTTCTTTGTGCGTTGAGTCGATTCCTTGTATCCTCGATGACCACACTTTCCGATACCCTGGTCCTCGAATTCGTCAAATCTTGATTTGAGATCTTCAACAAATTGCAGTAGTGATTTCAGCAAGAGGGTGGCTGAGTCTAACGACATTCCTTGTTTTTGCAGAGATGCATTCGTTTTTTGAAATCGTTCGAGAACAGTGTTCCATAAAACCAATAAAATGGCTGTTTCGAGTTGTTGAAACTGTTTAGACAATCCCCTGGCTTCGATCCTGGCTTCCGCAGTTTGGCTAGTATCTGCTGCTAGTTCATCCAGTACCACGATATTCTCGGCGTAGCCTTCGGTTAAAGATTGGACGGCATCTGATCTGGCTGACCAGCGAGTATCGGAGAGACCTTTGTCGACCTATAGTTTCTCACTACGGGAACTACTATCGAGAACCTCTACATGTCGACGCCATCGGTATGTCGAGGAGACGAGAAACGTGTAGATATTCTGAATGAGCATAAACAATTCAACGGCTGTTGTGCAACTGTCCACTGCTGATTTACCCACAAGATTTAGTGAGTGGCACATGCATTGCACAAACTCAGCATACGGTGATTTTGACTTGATGTGGATCTTTACGCCGTGGTATTTCCCTGCCATATTGTTTGCGTTATCATAAGACTGTCCTCTGCAGTCTCCAATTCGAATGCCATGCGTCTCCAGAAAGTTGAGGACCACATCAGGCGTAGAGTCGACGGATAGAGCGTAGTATTTTGACTGCTGGATTTCTAGGATAATCGTCTGAGTACTTTATCGGCCATCAACAGTATGAGTTCCTCGCAAATGAAATGAGAGAGATACGAGGTGTGTCCGCTACCTTTGTTGGCATGCTCGCTTATATGCGCAGCTAGAAAACTGTCATACTTACTTAAAAGTTCCAAAATTCCGTAATAGTTGCCGTTGTTTGGTGAACCGAAACGGGAGTCGTGTCCACGAATTGCTAGTCCTCGTGACGTGATATACTTGATAACGTCGACACAGCGCCGCAAAACTTCCTGCCAGTAGTTGCACTCCTTTTCAAACTGGTTCACCAGTTTCGAATTAACACGGCCGGAGACAGACTTTCTAACCAACAAATATCTCATCGACTCCATATGTTGCTCACATTTTCCGTGTGCTTCGACCGATTGTCTACCATCCAGTCGTTGAACCCGATTGTGAACTTGCTGTCCGCCCTCGACATTAATTTACAGACAAAACAGTAAACACAGCCTGTGGACTCAGAATAGCACAGCCATGACACCTCAATCCTCTCATTCGTCAGGCTATGTTTTTTAACAAATAATGTCTTCGTACATCGGCGTGTTGTACCACTTTCAGTAGTTGAAGAGTTACTGAAGTCGCTGTCATAATTTCGGCAATCTGATGTTCCCTGCTCTATCCAGAATTCTCTAAAGTCATCGGTCAGCACTTGTGGCCACAAACCAATGTCATTAATTGCATGTCCTGAAGCTGGTGGCCCTGCTGAACGCACTGACGTAGACGGGTCTTCTGAAGACGCAGTTGCTGATGTAGCGGAGGCAACTGGTGGGCCTACTGAAGGGGTTGACGTAGACGAGTCTCCTGAAAATGCAGCTGCTGAAGTAGTGGAGGCAGCTGCTGGGCTTGCTGAACGCACTTACGTAGACGCGTCTTCTGGAAACGCAGCTGCTGAAGTAGCGGAGGCAGCTGGTGGACCTGCTGAAGGGGCTGACTTAGTTGCTGATGATTTAATCCAATTAGTCAGTTTCGGCACCATCGCAAGAAACTCTTCTCTGCGCTTCTTATCCTTACGCTTTTCACTACTGGGTTTATATTTCCTCCTTCGATCCCGGTCACGGCTCGTTTCCATGTTGTATGTATTACAATGCCAACAATAAGAACATAAATTATGAATCTGCAACAGAAACAACAAGAAGTAAGTTAGTAACAACATTAGAAATGAGTAACACTAACAAGAACAACAAATTAAACACCATCAAAGCGGATATTAGAATGCCTGATGCCATGCTGCCTGCCGGAAAAAGTAACTCGTCGCAGATGGCAAATACGTGACGTTCAATTTTTTTCAATTGAAATTTGCGGGGCCCATCGGGCTCGGGGCCTTGGACATTTGCCCGGTGCGCCACCCCCTAAATGCGGCCCTAGTGTAACTAATCTAGTGTAATGAAGATACAGTTTTGGGGCGACAATTTTGTTTTGGCCTACAGTGGCACTAATACTAAAGACGGCCCTGGGGAAACTGCCATAAGTTGAACAAAATATGTAGGCATTAAGCCTACATTAATAGCAAACAAGAACGTATTTGTTTCGTGCCAAAATTTTCCATCACATTGACCCATGAAAATTTTTTAAAAAGTAATTAAAATACGAAAATTATACGTCTGGTGTTTTACCGTTTATGGACGTAAGCAAAATTTAAGACCAAAGATTTAACTCTGAACTGCCTTGTCGTGAGCACTGCTGTAGGCAAGGAAGATGTGTTTAGTCTTCCTACAAGTTCTGAGTGAAAACACTAATAAAACTATGGGATAGGCCTATCCCAGTGAGTAATTAGGCACAGTGAATTGCCTGTGTTAATTGAACTTAACAAACGCCTTGCGTAACCTAAATGCCTACATCGAGAGAGAAGTGCGGTCGGCAACCGCGCGACCTACAACCAGACGCGACCTTTAACAAAAAAAAGAAGGTATGGTGGTTTCCTTTTTACCACTGGGCTGCGCTAAATACCGAAGGCAAATAAATTTAATAATTTAACTAAAAAACTATTTAAGAAGGTCTTTTTAAGACCCCCGCACACAATTTTTAACGGAAAACATAGGCCTTTTGGCGTCGACTGTAGACAATAAATCCGGTGGAAATTTCCATCTGATCACGAAGTTGAAAGCAATCAACCATAGGCCTATATATTTTTTTCATACCGATGTACAGACAGATGGCTCGTGGAGAAGTAGTGTTACCAAACTAGCAGTGTTCGCAATGTCGAAACAATATATCTGTCTCTCAGTGGCGGCTTTTCAGAGGAGGCATGAAAGGCCGGGCCTCCTCTGTTTTTATCACTATGAACTATGAAAGAGAATTTTATTGAAAGTATTAATTCTATACGATCGTGACATGCAGAAAGTAGAGCATCTAACATTTTGTAATCTATTCTATTTATATAGCACATATTATAGACAATTTTGGGCCTCCCTACTTTCCCTGACCACCAGCCGCCACTGCTGTGTCTGTGTTAGCACCGGCGGCAGAAAGTAGACTACCCGCTTATCAATTTTGAGAGATGTTACTACAGAACCCTTAGATGAAGACAGACCAGTCACCCCAGAACTGATGGATGTAGCGCCAGTACTAGCTGCTACTCACCCACCCAATGGGCGGCAATCCAGTCCAACACCGAAAAGTTTAACAGAATTTTTAATAACTACCTGGTCCTTCCGAGATCCAAAACTCTGCAAGAATCATCAATAGCTGATCCTCAAACATCGGGAATCACTACTGACCCCATCCCCTGACGTTGCGACGTACCAAATGAAAGAAACGTCTATTCATGGCATGAATAAACTCTTTGACTCTGTTGGTTACTCCTACACAGTTAAGCGCAGCAACTTCAGTAACTTGGAGATATACGCAACGCTTCAAAACATTGAGTCGTCCTGCTAATATCCGGCAGACGGGAGATGTCTATCTGCCGGTCCACAGAACCATATCCACCAACTCAACCCAGGAGCAGACGTCGCCGCCTCCGTTGCACGTGCTTGCAAAACAACTGCACAAGAACACCCATTCCGTCCTGCAGGAGATATTGCTAATGAACTATTGAGAATACATGCCTTCTGACGAACCTTGTTCTTCCATGCAGACCTTGGACTACATTACTCAAAACGCTAACTACTTTCGTCAAAAAAATAGATCGAAACATCCCGAAGATCTGGATTTGATGTTCAACCCGAGCATATTCCGGAAGATTTCCTTCGCAATGATATCCAAGTCTGTGTTGAACGCGACCTTAATTTCGTGACAGATGACCAGCTTGCGCGCCTCTCACAAGACAAAACGTGGTATGCAAATGCCACTGTCCACATCGTTAGACGCCCCTTTTACCAATTGTTTCCCATGAACGTCTTCGTCCGCCATGGGGATAACGATAAACAAGTACCCGTCGTCCAGTGTCTGATGTCCAATGTCTCTCCGTTTAATGTTACGGTTAAATTTTAAGTCCACTCTTCCAAAATTGGACGCCCAGATATTAAAACTCTTTGTTTTCAAGAAATTAAAAACAAACAAACTTGGTACTGTTTGTGGAAGTTTCTACATTGTTACAGAGTACTGCAGTGCATTTTAAAGGTGTTTACCTAGTAGAATTGCATGGGAGGTAAGAAATTTGTCTTTTTATGCTCCCATCTCACTGGGTTACTTGAGTTGGACTTACTGCTTTATATTTAGTTACAATTTATTATTTGGTTATACCTCAATTTTCGCTCTTAGACAGCATAAGCTATTTCCACACACATTTCCATTCATGCTGCACGATACATCAGTTTTTTACCACAACAACCCATGCATCTGGTGGTGGCTCTCCCAGTAAACCATTCAGTTTGGTCCAACCTGTGTTTAAATTCCCTGTGATAACTTGGGGTTAGACACCCCGTTAGGTTATTAAGTTCCTAAACAACAAACAAAGGCACTTACCGGTGCGTTGAATTAGATATTCCTTTTGGGGTCTACCATAGATACCTGCGTCTCACAAACAGCCTACCTAATTCTCACTTACTTTACTAATTTAGAAGCTATAGACATTACCCCTAACTATACTTAAGTATTGACAACTTTCTACCCCATTTGTCATCTTAGAAACACCACCAAATAAACACTTAGCATCAACGATTAGGTCAGATAGGAAAGAGCATCTCTAGGCTAGCCCAAAACAATACGAACAACCGCGTTGGTTCGTTTATCCCTTCGTGTTGCCATTCAGCTTAGATTTAGTGATATTTTCCTTTTAGTGACTTTAGACTATATACATATATATACACACACACACACGTCACCTCACTCCTCCCCTACAAGTTTAGTCTGTCAGGGGGATGAGGGACCCTAGACGACCTGCGGAGTGGGGTTGATGTAGTAGGATTAGGTGCAACCTGCATAGGCGGGCGAATTGAACCATTTTCCGGAGGATCGGTTCTCTCTTCCGGAAGACTCTGGTCATTCTGCAATTCACGTTCCCATATCTGGTCCTGATGGCGTTTAATAGAACGACCATCTTCTAGTTGGCACTTGAAGGAAACAGGGCCCATTCTTTCCTGCACAGTTGCAGGAACCTATTTTGGTTCGGTCCCATAGTTGCGAATCATAACTGGATCATTAGGTTGCGCTTCTATAACTCTCCCTTTTTTAGTGTCGTGGTACAACTTCTGTTTTTCCTGCTGGCGTAAAACTCATTGTTGTAACGTTTCGTTTGGACGTAACAAATCGAAAACTGCACGAATTCCCCGGCCAATCATAAGTTTAGAGGGAGACACCCCCGTCGTTGTATGAGGTGTTATTCGATATTTAAACAAAAATTTATCCAACACCACTTGCATTTCCTCCCCACGAGAATGACGCAAGACCGACTTGAAAGTACGGACCATGTTTTCCGCGAGACAGTTAGTAGACGGGTGGAAAACACTAGACCGGACATGTCTAATGCCATTTAGGGGGACAAAAGAACGAAATTCCTCACTGGTAAAACAAGTACCATTGTTGGAAACCAGGACTACGGGTAAACCCCATTGAGTGAAGCACGAACGGAGTAAGCGAATAGTAACACCCGAAGTCGTGGAAGTGGTTGGAAAAATTTCCACCCACTTAGAGTAGGCGTCTACAATGACTAGGAAATAGATATTATTTATAGGACCTGCATAGTCAACATGGATACTATGCCAAGGTATAGTAGGCCATTCCCAAGGATGAAGTGGACTTTTTCTTGGGAGATCTCTGTTCTCTAGGCAGCTTTCACAGGAACGAACCAATGATTCGAGTTCTCCATCTAACCCGGGCCACCAGAAATAAGCTCTCGCCAGCTCTTTCATTTTTGTTGCCCCCATGTGTTCAGCGTGAAGTTCCTTCGCTAAATTCGACCTGCCTTCATTCGGAATTATCACTCTGTGGCCCCATAAGAGACAGCCATTTTGGATCGAGAGGCCAGACTGACGTTGATAAAAAGGCTGTAATTCACTCTCGACCTTAGGCCAACCAACTGAGCAGTAATGGATGACCCTATACAGAATAGGGTCTGATTTTGTCCACTGCTCTATTTGTACCGCAGATACTGGAGTGGATTCCAAAAACTCCACCAAGTGAACCCATTCTGTAGGTATAGGTACACAATCATTTGGATTTTTTAAAGGCAACCTACTTAGCGCATCAGCCGTACCTAGAAGTTTGCCTGACCGATGTACTAAGTCAAATTTATAGGCTTGTAGAATCAGTCCCATCGTTGAATCCTACCTGAGGCCATAACTGGAATATTTTTATTAGGTGAAAATAAACCTAAAAGAAGCTTATGGTCAGTAATCAGTTTAAATTCATGACCCCATAGATAGAAATGAATTTTTTTTACTGCAAATACTAAGGCTAAGGCTTCATGTTTCAGTTGTGCATATCGTCTTTCAGTCTCAGTTAGTGTTCTAGAAGCAAAAAAGATAGGCCTATCTACATCATCAACATGGTGAGATAACACTGCTGCAATTCCATAAGAACTGCTATCTGCTGAAACTATGAGAGGAAGTTTAGGATCATAATACACTAGGAGAGTGGACTTTAGTAGTACGTCTTTGGAAGCCTCAAATGCTTCCTTTTGGGTTTTGTCGCATCTCCACTGTTCCCCAGATCGTAATAGCTTATTTAGGGGTTCAAGGAAAGTCGATGCATTAGGCAAAAATTTCCTATAAAAGTTTAGGAGACCTAAATAAGCTTGTAACTGTGTGATGTTTTGTGGAGGTGGTGCACTTTTTATTGCTTCTAGTTTATCCACCGTTGGATGAATGCCTGAGGCATCTATGCGGGACCCTAAATATGAAACCTCGTTAGTGACCCATGAACACTTTTCTCTCTTTAGCTTAAGTCCGGCATCCCGGAGTCTTTTTAGAACTGTGGTTAATCTAGTTAGGTGTTCTTATTTAGACGAACCTGAAATGAGGACATCATCTAGAAAGCAAAGTACCCCTGGAATGTGACCTAGAACTTGGTCCATTGTCCTCTGAAAAATAACCGGAGCCGATGCTATTCCATAGCATAGCCTATTGTACTTATATAGGCCTTGGTGCGTATTTATGATAGTTAGTTCTTTAGAATTTTCATCTAAACTTAGTTGAGCATAGGCTTGGGACATATCTAGTTTTGTGAAATATTTACCCCCAGCAAGAGAGCTAAATAATTCATCAGGCTTGGGTATAGGGTAAAAATCTAGAAGGACTGCTCTATTTGCTGTTAAACGGTAATCTCCACATAACCGCACGGACTTGTCCGCTTTTAGTAGAGGAACTACTGGCACAGCCCACTTAGCGAGTGTGACTGGTTCGATAATTTTATCTTTGAGCAGCCTGTCAATTTCTAAATCTACCTTCTCCCGCAGTGCATGCGCAATTGAACGAGCCTTACAAAATTTCGGAGTTACATTAGGATCTACTTTTATACAGACCTGATGGCCTTTTAAGTTGCCTACTTCAGGCCCAAAAACAGAAGAAAACTCCCTTAACAATGAGTCTATGTCAGACGGAGTTCAAAGCATCAATCCAATCACGGCCTAGTAGAGTAGGCCCTTGCTCATCCACCACTAAAAGAGTTAAGGGATGAGACAAAGTTTTCTGGTTGAGTGTAACTGTGACGGATGCTTCTCCACAAATAGGTATTTGTATGTCCCCATATTTCTTCAAAATCGTTTTAGATGCATGTAGTTTAGATGTATTTTTGAAAGTTTTGTCAAAAACTGTTTTGGACATGATAGTTCGGGCAGCACCTGTATCTAGTTCTAGAGGAACTGTGATTCCATTTAGGCCTACCTCTACAATATATGGGCCTGTATTATTACCACTTTGCTGCTCATAAAATAGGTACTCCACTCCAATGTTCGAAGTATTTCCCCTTTGAGGATTTACACTGGAAATGTTAAAATTAGAATTTTCACCCTTTGTTTTCTTTGAAAAACACTTTAGCTATGTGGCCTACTTTACTACAGTTTCGGCAAACTGCTTCTTTAAAAGGGCAGTCCTTCTTCCAATGGTGTTTTCCACAACCCGTACATGGCTTGGAAGGCTTTTCCTCCTGTTTAGCATTTGAATTAGTAGGTGTTATTTTATTTATTTGTCGGGTTCAAAATCCCAGCTGAGCCGTGAACGGACAAATTCTAAAGGGCCAGTTCTACCTGAAGCCCAAGTTAAGCTAAATTAAAACTTACGGATTTGAGATCCTATTAGGTCCTACCTCAGGGTAACCTCAGGGTTGCTGACTCGATGCGGGCCTACTTTAGACCTTTGTTACATGAATTATAATGTAAACAAAAAGGGTACTATTTATGGTCTTCTTTCTCAACCTTGCAACAACAACGCAACCTGGACTATTGCACGGTGCAACAATCTTGTATCTAAACAACCAAACTGAATTGCAAGAGAGCTCTCTACAAGACCACACCCTGTACGTACGACATCCCACAAACGAGTAGAAAAGACGCGCAGCGTCCCAAAATGATGCCACCAGCGTCCCAAACACTGATGCCACAAGAGCCCAAAAATACTAGCTCTAAATTAAGTGAATTTTTCACTAACCTTACAATTATGAGATGGATATATATACACCTTAACTTAATATATACAAGCAATGCTGCATCAATCAGCTTAGTCATCATATCGCCTTGGGACAACAGTGGTTCTTCCTTTTCTAGATTTTCTAACACTCCCCACCGAAGAGGCATTGTTGTCGTTACCTTCCGCAAGGTTAGCCAAGCCTTCTCCATGAGGCTGTAACTCAAATGTTTCATCTTGACTATCTGTGTTTTTGCTGATTTCTAAAGCATAGAGTTTTTGTATAGGTCTCTTTAACTTTCCTCCTGAAGTCTTTACCAGTGCAGACCTAACTAAATTGTCTTTGCCAACAAACAACTCTTCAATTATGCCAAGCTTCCAGCATTGCCTTGGTCTTTCATCCCCAATCATTACCACGTCTCCCACCTTGATACAATTTGCATTGGAGCCCTTTACCTTGCCTGATGGGTAATAATTGAGTTCTGGCAAGTATTCCATCTGCCACCTCTTCCATAACTGATCTTGTAGCTCTTCAAGGTACCTGAACCGTCTGGTTAACTCTCCTTGAGTGCTCTGGATAGGCTGCAAGTCTTCTGGCACACTGGGGCTTGATGTTAATCGTTTACCACAAAGAAAATGATTTGGTGTCAATGGCTCTGCATCCTGCATACTGTTGTAAACAAAAGTGATAGGCCTACTGTTCACCATTGCTTCTACTTCACATAAAACAGTGCAGAATTCTTCTTTGCTCAAATGAGCATTAGCTAAAAGTTTCTTTAATGGACACTTTACACTTCTCACTAGCCTTTCCCAAAATCCTCCCCACCATGGTGCTCTCTTAACAATAAACTCTCACTGTACCCCTTGGTGTGAAAAGTAGGATTGGAATCCTTCCTCTTTTAGCAAGGACCAAATTTCTTGGAGTTCCTTTGCAGCCTTTTTGAAGGTTTTTGCATTATCCAGTTAGGTTACTTAGGTTCTAGCAAACAATCAAAAGCACTTACCGGTGCGTTGAATTAGGTATTCCTTGAAGCCTACCGTTTTATTCCTGTGTCCCACAACAGCCTACCTAACTCTCTCTTACATTACCAATTTAGAAGCTATAGACATTACCCCTAACTATACTTAAGTACGAACAACTTCCTACCCGATTTGTTACCTTAGATTCATCACCTAATTTTACTCAGCACCAAAGATTAGGTCAGATAGGAAAAAACATGTCTAGGCCAGACCAAAGCAATACGAACAGCCCGTTGGTTGTTTATGGCTTCGTCTTGCCATTCCGCTTAGATTTAGTGATATTTACTCTTTAGTGACTTTTAGACTATATACATATATATACATACACGTCACCTCACTCCTCCCCTACAAGTTTAGTCTGTCAGGGGGATGAGGGACCCTAGACGACCTGCGGAGCGGGGTTGATGTAGTAGGATCAGGTGCAACCTGTATAGGCGGGCAAGTTGAACCATTTTCCGGAGGATCAGTTCTCTCTTCCGGAAGACTCTGGTCCTTCTGCACTTCCCGTTCCCATATCTGGTCCTGATGGCGTTTAATAGAACGACCATCTTCTAGTTGGCACTTGAAGGAAACAGGGCCCGTTCTCTCCTGCACAGTTGCAGGAACCCATTTTGGTCCAGCCCCATAGTTGCGAATCACAACTGGATCATTAGGTTTCGCTTCTAGAACTCTCCCTCTTTTAGTGTCGTGGTACAACTTCTGTTTTTCCTGATGGCGTAAAACTCGTTGTTGTAACATTTCGTTTGGACGTAACAAATCGAAAACTGAACGAATTCCCCGGCCAATCAGAAGTTTAGAGGGAGACACCCCTGTCGTGGTGTGTGGTGTTATTCGATATTTAAACAAAAATTTATCCAACACCACTTGCATTTCCTCCCCACGAGAATGACGCAAGGCCGACTTGAAAGTACGGACCATGTTTTCCGCGAGACCGTTAGTAGATGGGTGGAAAACACTAGACCGGACATGTCTAATGCCATTTAGGTGGACGAAGGAACGAAATTCCTCACTGGTAAAACAGTAAAACAAGTACCATTGTCGGAAAACCAGGACTACGGTAAACCCCATCGAGCGAAACTGAACGGAGTAAGCGAATCGTTACACCCGAAGTCGTGGAAGTGGTTGGAAAATTTCCACCCACTTAGAGTAGGCGTCCACCATGACTAGGAAATAAATATTATTTATAGGACCTGCATAGTCAACATGGATCCTATGCCACGGTATAGTAGGCCATTCCCAAGGATGAAGTGGACTTTTCCTTGGGAGATCTCTGTTCTCTAGGCAGCTTTGACAGGAACGAACCAATGATTCGAGTTCTCCATCTAAACCAGGCCACCAGAAATAAGCTCTCGCCAGCTCTTTCATTTTTGTTGCGCCCATGTGTCAGCGTGAAGTTCCTTCACTAAATTCGACCTGCCTTTATTTGGAATAATCACTCTGTGGCCCCATAAGAGACAGCCATTTTGAATAGAGAGCCAGACTGACGCTGAATAAAAGGCTGTAATTCACTCTCAACCTTAGTAGGCCAACCAACTGAGCAGAAATGGATGACCCTAGACAGAATAGGGTCTGATTTTGTCCACTGCTCTATTTGTACTGCAGATACTGGAGTGGATTCCAAAAATCCACCAAGTGAACCCATTCTGTAGGTATAGGTACACAATCATTTGGATTTTCTAAGGGCAACCTACTTAGCGCATCAGCCGTACCTAGAAGTTTACCTGACCGATGTACTAAGTTCAAATTTATAGGCTTGTAGAATCAGTGCCCATCGTTGAATCCTACCTGAGGCCATAACTGGAATATTTTTATTAGGTGAAAATAAACCTAAAAGAGGCTTATGGTCAGTAATTAGTTTAAATTCATGACCCCATAGATAGAAATGAAATTTTTTACTGCAAATACTAAGGCTAATGCTTCCACTTCCACTTGTGCATATCGTCTTTCCGTCTCAGTTAGTGTTCTAGAAGCAAAACAGATAGGCCTATCTACACCATCAATGTGGTGAGATAACACTGCCCCAATTCCATAAGAACTGCTGTCTGCTGAAACTACGAGAGGAAGTTTAGGATCATAATGCACTAGGAGAGTGGACTTTAGTAGTACGTCCTTGGAAGCCTCAAATGCTTCCTTTTGAGTTTTCTCCCATCTCCACTGTTCCCCAGATCGTAATAGCTTATTTAGGGGTTCAAGGAAAGTCGATGCATTAGGCAAAAATTTCCTATAAAATTTAGGAGACCTAAATAAGCTTGTACTGTGTGATGTTTTGTGGAGGTGGTGCCTTTTCTATTGCTTCTAGTTTATCCACCGTTGGATGAATGCCTGAGGCATCTATGCGGAACCCTAAATATGAAACCTCGTTAGTGACCCATGAACACTTTTCTCTCTTTAGCTTTAAGTCCAGCATCCCGGAGTCTTTTAGAACCGTGGTTAATCTAGTTAGGTGTTCTTTTTTAGTCGAACTGAATGAGGACATCATCTAGAAAGCAAAGTACCCCTGGAATGTGACCTAGAACTTGGTCCATTGTCCTCTGAAAAATACCTGGAGCCGATGCTATTCCATAGCATAGCCATTGTACTTATATAGGCCTCGGTGCGTATTTATGATAGTTAATCCTTTAGAGTTTTCATCTAAACTTAGTTGAGCATAGGCTTGGGACATATCGAGTTTTGTGAAATATTTTCCCCCAGCAAGAGAGCTAAATAATTCATCAGGCTTGGGTATAGGATAGCAATCTAGAAGGACGGCTCTATTTGCTGTTAAACAGTAATCCCCGCATAACCGCACGGACTTGTCCGGTTTAGTACAGGAACTACTGGGGCAGCCCACTTAGCGTGTGTGACTGGTTCAATAATTTTATCTTTTAGCAGCCTGTCAATTTCTAAATCTACCTTCTCCCGCAGTGCATGCGCAATTGAACGAGCCTTACAAAATTTCGGAGTTACATTAGGATCTACTTCTATGCAGACCTGATGGCCTTTTAGGTTGCCTACTTCAGGCCCAAAAATAGAAGAAAACTCCCTTAACAATGAGTCTATGTCAGATGGATATGAAAGTGTATGCACATCTGCCTGACCCCTTGGCAAGATTTTGTCAATTGGCATTTCGAAAGCATCAATCCAATCACGGCCTAGTAGAGTAGGCCCTTGCTCATCCACCACTAAAAGGGTTAAGGTATGAGACAAAGTTTTCTGGTTAAGTGTAACTGTGACGTATGCTTCTCCACAAATAGGTATTTGTATGTCACCGTACTTCTTCAAAATCGTTTTAGATGCATGTAGTTTAGGTGTGTTTTTGAAAATCTTATCAAAAACTACCTTGGACATGACCGTCCGGGCAGCACCCGTATCCAATTCTAGAGGAACTGTAATTCCATTTAGGCCTACCTCTACAATATATGGGCCTGTATTTTCCCCACTTTGCTGCTCATAGAATAGGTACTCCACTCCAATGTTCGAAGTATTTCCCTTTTGAGGATTTATACTAGAAATGTTAAAATTAGAATTTTCACCCTTTGTTTTCTTTGAATAACACACTTTAGCTATGTGGCCTATTTTACTACAGTTTCGGCAAACTGCTTCTTTAAAAGGGCAATCTTTCTTCCAATGGTGTTTTCCACACCCTGTACATGGCTTGGAAGGCTTAGTAGAATTAGTAGGCTTAGTCATATTCGCCTCATACCTTTTATTTGCCTGTCTAGTAGGCTCGTTAGGTCTGCCAGGCCTAGAAGATTTAAAGCTATTTACGTGTTGGGCTTTACTACTATGATTTCCAAAAGCTCTAACATCTTTAGCAGCTGCTTCTCTAGCCGTAGCTATTTCTACAGCCTGACTAAAAGTTAGGTCCTGTATGGCTAATAGGGCTCTCTGGGTAGACTCCTCTTTGAGACCCATTACAAACCTATCTCTTAGCATTTCATCTAATTTGTCCCCAAATTTACACGTACGGCTATGGCTTTTTATTCCTGCAACAAACTCTGCAATGCTTTCATTTCCCGTCTGATGCCTTGAATAAAATTTGAAACGTTCATAGATGAGAACTACTCGGGGTTTGTAGTGATCGGTTAGGGCCTGTACCAATTCCTTATAGGTGCAAGTTTCCGGTGCTTTAGGAGAAACTAGGTCCATAACTAAACCAAACGTTTTAGGGCCTATTATAGTTAAAAAGGTAGGTACTTTCTTAGCATCCGGAATGGAATTTGCCTCGAAAAACAACCTCACCCTAGTGGCATAAGCTTCGAAGTCCTCCCCATTGTCTTCGTAGGGGCTTATATGGCCAATCACCGACATGCTAGAGCAAAACCGAATTAGACCAACTCACCTGAAGTAGGTTAGGTTAGGTTTAAATTTGGTCTAGTTACTGAATAGTGAATTTTATTAGAGTTAGGGCTGAATAGTGAATTGTATTAGAGTTAGGGCTGAGTAAGAATTAGTTTTAGAGTTAGGGCTGAGTAGGAATTAGTTTTAGAGTTAGGGCTGAGTAGGAATTAGTTTTAGAATTTGGGCGGCGGGACCTACGCTATAGTACGGTAGCTTCCCCACACAAACAAACCAAATCGGACGACCCACTAGTCTGCATCCAATTTTCCAAACAACCACTTGAACCCAATAAGCCAAATTAACCCAATAAGCCAAATTAACCCAATGAGCCAAATTTAACCCAATGAACAAAATTTAACCAAATGAGCCAAATCCCATCCTCGTCGCCAAATGTGATAGCGTGGGGTAGACACCCCAGTTAGGTTACTTAGGTTCTAGCAAACAATCAAAAGCACTTACCGGTGCGTTGAATTAGGTATTCCTTGAAGCCTACCGTTTTATTCCTGTGTCCCACAACAGCCTACCTAACTCTCTCTTACATTACCAATTTAGAAGCTATAGACATTACCCCTAACTATACTTAAGTACGAACAACTTCCTACCCGATTTGTTACCTTAGATTCATCACCTAATTTTACTCAGCACCAAAGATTAGGTCAGATAGGAAAAAACATGTCTAGGCCAGACCAAAGCAATACGAACAGCCCGTTGGTTGTTTATGGCTTCGTCTTGCCATTCCGCTTAGATTTAGTGATATTTACTCTTTAGTGACTTTTAGACTATATACATATATATACATACACGTCACCTCAGAATCCTTCCTCTTTTAGCAAGGACCAAATTTCTTGGAGTTCCTTTGCAGCCTTTTTGAAGGTTTTTGCATTATCCGAATTTTATTTGGGAAACCCCTTCTGTTCACAAACCTTTTAAAGGCCAAAAGAAATACATCACTACTTAAGTTGCTTACCAACTCCAAATGGATTGCTCTGGTGGTAGCACAGGTGAAAAGACATATATAACCTTTGTTAGACTCCCCTTGCTCATACACATAGACTGGCCCTGCAAAGTCTACTCCCACTACATCAAATGGGGCAGTATAGACACACCGTTCTCTTGGAAGTGGAGCCACCTTTTCATAATAAGGCTTTGCACTACAACGCTTGCAAACCACACATTTCTGCAAGACCTTTTTTACTACTTGTCTAATTTTGGGAATCCAAAATTGTTGTCTAATCTCTATTATCACTTCTCTAACTCCAGCATGTAACAGCTTATGATGAGTATCCAGGATCAAAAGGTCCACGAAGTGCCCCCCAGAAGGTAGCAAAATTGGATGTCTTTTCTCCTCTGGAAGCCCAGAAAACTGTAGTCTACCTCCTACTCTCAATAAATCCTGATCCAAAAACACATCCAAACCCTTGAGCGCAGAATGTGTTGGTAGAACCTGTAATGGATGGCTGGTGAGCAATTCTCTCTCTTCACCAAATTTTTCCTTCTGCATATATAGCACCCAGTATTTCCTGGCTTGCTGAATCTCATTACTGTTCAGAATTCCTTCCCTTCTTGTTTCTCCCTTAATGTTGTTGGTAAATCTATATACCCATGCTGTCACTCTTAACAATCTTTTCAGACTGCTAATGTCCTCAAGCCTCAATATGGGGTCCTGCTGCATAACTTGACAACTGTTCACAGCGCATTTTCTCACCTCACTCACCCATGCTTCTTCAGCCTGGCATTCTCCTACAATAGGCTGATTAGAAGGCCAGTTTTCACTTCCAAGTTTTAGCCACTCTGGCCCATTCCACCACAAACTTGACTGTGAAAGATCTTTCACTGAAATTCCTCGTGTTGGTAAATCAGCGGGGTTTTGGATGCCTGGACAATGCTTCCATTGCTTGGGATCTGTGTGCGCTTGAATTTCCTCCACCCTATTGGCAACAAATGGTTTCCATTTCCTTGCCTGACTTCTTAACCAGTGCCAAACTATAGTGGAGTCTGTCCAATAATAGCTTGGAATTTCATAGAGGGCCAAAGACTTTCGCACTGTAATTGCAAGCCGACTAGCAATAACTGCACCCATCAATTCCAACCTTGGAACAGAAAGCCTTTTCAAAGGTGCTACTCTGCTCTTTGCAGCAACCAACATGCAACTTACTTCCTCTTGCAATGCGCCTCTTATATAAATACAAGTTGCATAGGCTTCCTCACTTGCATCACAAAAGATGTGCAGCTCCAAATTGTCTGGACTATTGTTCAACTCTCCAAAGTACCATCTTGGGATTTCAATGTCTCCAAGATGTGCTAATTCTTTGAACCAATATTTCCACCTTACCACCATATGATCAGATAACTCTTGGTCCCAACCAAGTCCAATTTCCCAGAGGCTCTGAAACCAAATTTTTTACTTTATCACAAATGGAGCCAGGAATCCAAGAGGATCAAAGACCTTTGAAGCCAAACTAAGAGCTGTACGTTTTGTCCACCTTGTCTCATTCTCAGCCAGCTCTACTAAAGATTTCCCATTGAAGGTAAACAAATCATCATCTTGCTGCCAAACAATGCCTAGCACCTTTGCGTCTATTGCCCACAACTCCTTAATACCAGAATCCTCAATACTTTCTGCTGCATCAGGTACTACACAGGAATGACTCATAAACTCTTGTAATTGCGAATGATTGGTCTGCCATTTTCGAAGCTCCATGCCAGCCTCCCTCATTATAGCTCTAGCCTCCATTAATATCTGTTTAGCCATTTCTGTATTATCCACGGAACATAGCAAATCATCAACATAAAAATTTTTCCTTACGTGTTCAATAGTGTTAGGATAGACTTCAGAATATTTCTTAAAATGGTACTGCATAGTAGCTGCCAACAGAAATGGACTAGAGCTGAGGCCAAACAACACTGACTTCATTCTATATGCTTGAACCTGAGGTTCATTTTCCAACAAGTCTTTCGTATCCACCCACAGATACCTTACTGCATCTCTGTCCTCTGGTTTTAACTTTATCCGCAAAAAGGCTTGCTTCACATCTGCAGTCAATGCTACTCTACCAAACCTGAATCTCAGTAACAAGGAAAATAAATCTGCATTTAAATTTGGCCCAGCATCCAAACAGTCATTCAAGGACACACCACCTTTGTCCTTGGCTGAGCCATCAAAAACTACCCTCAGTTTGGTGGTAGTTTTGTCTCGCCGTACCACTGCATGGTGTGGCAGATAATGTGCCTCCTGGCTCACCAGCTCACCTTGCACCACAAGATTATTCTTTATTAGTGAAAACTGCCACAAATTGGCATGAGTGAATTATTTAAATCTAAATAAATAAATACAAGTTAAATGTCTAGTGATCAAATTTAATTCTTAAGAATTCAGAGTGGTGTGACTAGACATGAATGGGTTTTTAAGGATTATTTTGGCTGGTTGGTAAAATTATTAAGTGAAAACAAACTTGTGTGCAACGACAACACAAAGGACGCCAAAAAAAAACCATTATTATTCGAAATCACCCCGCCAGCAAGCAAAGTTCCTTTGTGGTATGTTTTGTATTTATAATATTTATTCTTTACTATTTCATATCTGTATGCAATACCGCATACTGCAGATACTAACGCCTTATACCGTTTGCAATTAGTACTAAGATTCATACTACAAATAGTAATGTAAGATTCATACAATAAATTACCTTAGGCTAAGTTAGGTCTAGGCAAAAGCCAAATTGTAACTAGCCTAACTGAGGCCTACCATAGTCTTTGTTTTAGATTAACCTCAGCTCAATATGTTGAAGAGGCAAAGGCCTGCCTATTAAATTTCTTAGTATATTTTACTTTACTTTATAAGCCTATTATGTTTCAAGTCATTTATGGCCTACTAATCATTTGTAGCCTACATACTTCCTTAGTTCTCCCATTCAACTTAACACAATCCCATAATGAGAATTAACTGTAATTTATCATCCACAGGTTACTGGGCCTATAAAGCATATGTATATTGATTATTAATTTTTGCCATTTTTATTATTCTTTTTCTCCGAAATATTACTTACAGTATTCTTGTCTGTCTCTTTGCAGACAAGGTTGTCATTGTGGCTATTATCTTTGTTATTATTATTATTATTACTATACTATTATTATTACTGTATTATTATTCATTATTATAATCAGTATTATTTGCAGACTGTTATATATTAGCCAAACGGGCCATTATTTAATCTCGCCATTATAAGTCCATCAAAGTTGTTACGGGTAAAAATCCCCTTTGCATATACTCATTAATTGTTGTCAATAAAATATAAAAATTCATATTGATTTAATAATCAGTCCTTCCCTTCTTTTATTAAAATTAACTTTGCGCCGCAGTGCCGGATGCCAATCTAGTACTTGGGCGCTGGTGACCCTGGCATATAGTTAATTATCTACGTAAACTTGTAAAGGTCTAAATAAATAAAACAGGACTTACAATTGGTGACTCCTGGAGTGACCAAACACCGTAATTTATGCAAAAAAAATTCTAAGTTTTTTCTTAATTTTTGTCAATATATTCAGTCTGCATCTATAATTTTATTAAATTCACTAGTACTAAGCACTCACCTGTACTGCAAGTGTATTCTATTGCAAAATATATTCCTTTTATTTTGCCTTTTTATAAAATCAGCATTTTCAAGTTTTTTTTATGCAAATTTACTTATATTTTGCAAACAGCCTATACGCAGACTATTTTTCTGCTAATATTGGGCTACATCATAAAAAAATTTTTTTACTAATACTTTGTAAACAGCCTATACGCAGACTATTTTTCTGCTAATATTGGGCTACATCATAAAAAAAAAATAAATAAATAAAAATTTTTCACGTAACTTTTTGTTATTGGCATTCATAACTCAAATTGAGTCTCATACTCAACCAAGCTTACCTGAAGCCATTATTTACATTCAACAACATTTGTTGAAGTCTTGTCAGTTTGTGACACATTTTAAATTTTTTTTAGTACCTTGTAACAAATAATAGCCACAATGACCAATAACAACCTAGGGTCATCCAATGGTGGTACTCCAAATTCACCACCTATAACGGACTTTCTCACAATGTATCAGCCTACCACTCCACAATTCACCGCTGAAGAGCCTGGAATCTTTGTGAGTCAACTGCGGGATTATTTTGAGATAAAAGGAGTTACGGACCCACGAACCAAGTTCCTTGTCACAAAGAACCTCCTGCCTACACAAGTATACAAAGTAGTGCGGGATGTAACTCTATTGCCTCCGTCTGACCAAGCTTTTGAGAGCCTCCTCAGCGAGTTAGTCAGGAGACTCGGCCAATCAGAAGAAGAGCGACTCAATGCTCTACTCAAGGACCAAGTTCTTGGGGATCAACGCCAACAGCCTTCCTGAGACATCTGCAAGACCTGGTTGGACAGACCAATGAAGACGATAAAAACTCACCCTTAATGCGACGCCGCTTCCTCAATGGTCTCCCTACTGCCCTACGGCCAATGCTCCGTTGTATGCCAGATGATACAGACCTCCTCACAATGGCTAAAACAGCTGATAAGATGATGATTGAAATCCACCTTGGCCAAGTAGATAACCACACCCATCACCCCCAAATCTGTGCCACGCAGGACGACAATCTGAGTCCGGCTGCACAAGGTCTTAAAGTATCCAACGAAATTCTACAAACACTTAAAGATGAATTTAAAGCTCTCCGAATAGAGCTAGCTAACAACAGGGAACGAGAGAGAAGTTCTTCAAGACGAGGACGACCCTCTGGTCCAATTAGAGCCTCCCAATATGAACCTGGACAACGCCTCGTTCTCCTACAACCACAGCCACCGCAAACAGGTCAGTTGGTTGCTCCTAATCCAAATCTATTAGCCTTACCTCATCCTCAATCCTCAATCCCCACTACTCAGCCCCATTCTCAACCTATTTCCTTACCACAGTCTACTGTTCATACCCCTCCTTGCTGGTATCATGAAAAGTTTAAAGATCGTGCAACGCGCTGTCTCACACCTTGCCCATGGACTCCTAACCCTCCTTTAAACTAACCAGGCTGGTGTCACAGGCGTCTGACGCTACAGCCTCTCAAGCCTCTCCTCCTATCCTTACTTCAACTAACCCTACCACTACCTCATTTAACACTGTCAAACCAACACCTACGTACGCAAGTAAAGTTAAAGAATCGCAACCTACTTATTCAACCACAGCTAATTTAATACCCCCAACTGATTCTCCAAATACAACACAAACTCCTTCCCACAGCAATACTAACCTTCTTCCACAAAAATTTAATGATTCACAAGCTACTGCACCACCTGGTCCAACATTCACCTTGCATGATCCACTTCAGGCTATGCATTCCTTATTGACACTGGAGCTCAATACAGTGTTATTCCTGCAACAGCCGCAGACCGTGCAAACGGACCTTCTCCTTTCATTTTACGTGCAGCTAATTCTTCATCTATTCACACTTATGGACATCGTTCTATTTCAGTTTCTCTTGGATTTAGACGTGTTTTCCGCTGGGTATTTTGTCTGCGGATGTATATACTCCATGTTAGGCTTGATTTTCTTTCTGCTAATGATTTATTAGTTGATGTTCGTAGAGCACAATTAATTGATAATGTCACACATCTTTCAGTAATTGGTTCTCCTACCGTGCACCCCTCTTCATTATTGGCAAGTTCTCTGCCACAGTGCTCACCTGCTATAGAGCAGCTCCTAAATGAATTTTCTTCCTTACTCAACCCTGTTCTAAGGATACCCCTATTAAACACTCTGTTGTCCACCGTATTGATACGGTAGGCTCACCTGTTTTCACCCGCCCACGTCGCTTAGCTCCAGATCGTCTTGCAATTGTGAGACGAGAGTTTGAACACATGCTGAACTCGGTATTATACGGCCTTCAAGTAGCCCGTATGCCTCTGCTTTACACATGGTCCCAAAACCTACACCTGGAGACTGGCGTCCATGTGGAGATTATCGTGCTTTGAATGACAACACGATTCCAGATCGCTATCCCCTTCCTCACTTACACGATTTTACTTCTGCTCTCCATGGCACCACAGTATTTTCACGCCTTGACTTGGTGCGAGCCTTTCATCAAATTCCTGTACACCCTGACATACATAAAACTGCTATAACAACCCCTTTTGGGTTATTTGAAATGACAAAAATGCCATACGGACTGCGTAATGCGGCCCAAACTTTTCAACGCTTCATTGATGAAGTGTTGAGAGGTCTCTCCTTCACTTTCACATATGTCGATGACATTCTCATCGCAAGTTCTTCTCCCTCAGAACATATTCAACATTTACGCTTAGTTTTTTCTCGGTTGGCAGAATATGGTGTATTGCTAAACCCTGAAAAATGTGTCTTTGCTGTAGATGAACTCACCTTCTTAGGACACAAAGTTACTTCGAAGGGCATTTCTCCTCTCGAAAATAAAGTATCTGTCATAAGGTCTTTCCCACAACCGCAAACTCAAAAGCAACTTCGCCGCTTTTAGGGATGGTAAACTTCTACCATCGCTTCATTCCTCAGTGTGCAAACATTCTTGCACCCATAACCTCTCTTCTTCGCCAATCAAAAAGGGGCAGATCCACTGCAGTTCTGTGGAACCCCGAAGCTACCAACGCTTTTTCACAAGCAAAAGAGGCTATAGCACGAGCTACATGCCTTGTTCACCCTCAACCAGACGCTCCTCTGAACTTAGCCACTGATGCCTCTGACGTTGCCGTGTCAGGAGTGCTCCAGCAGCTTGTTTCAGGCGTTTGGGAACCTCTCGCATTCTTTTCACGCAAGCTCTCACCTTCACAAATGAGGTACAGCACTTTCGGTCGAGAGTTGCTGGCGATATACCTCTCCATCCGTCATTTCAGGTCATTCCTGGAAGGACGTGACTTTAGCATTTTTACGGATCATCGTCCGTTAATATTTGCTCTCCATTCTCAATCAGACTCTCATGCTCCTAATGAGCGAAGATACCTTGATTTTATTCTTCAATTTACTTCAGACATTCGACACATTTCAGGTTCTTTGAATGTTGTGCCGGATGCGCTGTCTCGCATCTCAGCAATTTCTGACCCTGGACACTCTCACATCAACCTTTCAGAGATGGCTAAGGCTCAGTCCACGGATACAGACCTCCAAACTCTTATTAATTCACCCACTTCATTGCAAGTCCGCTCTTTACCAGTTGAACCCAAGTCAGACTTACTAATTTTATGTGACGTCTCGACTGAGCATATTCGACCGTTGGTCCCACAAGGGCTGCGAAGAGCTGTTTTTGCTAAACTCCATTCCCTTTCTCACCCGGGAATTAAGGCCACCCAAAAATTAATTGCAGCTAGGTTTGTATGGCCAAGTATGCACAAAGATATCCGCAATTGGACTCGATCTTGCCTTCAATGTCAGCGTGCCAAAGTTCACCGACACACAAAGTCAGAAATTGGTACCTTTCCTTTGCCAAAGGCTCGTTTTGAGGCCATACACCTAGACATAGTCGGCCCCCTCTATTCTTCTCGAGGTTATACCTATCTTCTCACTGTCATTGATAGGTTCACAAGATGGCCAGAAGCTGTTCCTTTGACTTCTTGTACTGCTTCTGCAGTAGCTCACGCCTTTGTTTCATGTTGGGTTTCCCGTTTTGGAATACCTGCAACCATTTGCACAGACAGAGGTGCCCATTTGAATCGGCCTTATGGAAGGAACTCATGCTCCTTCTTGGGACTGAGCGCATCAGAACAACAAGCTATCACCCGCAATCCAATGGGGTGATAGAACGCTTCCATCGTCAACTTAAAAGTTCCTTGCGAGCCACTGATCCATCTACTACATGGGTGGACAGGCTACCCCTAATCCTACTCGGAATTCGTACTGCTCTGAAGACTGATCTTGCATGCTCTGCAGCAGAATTAGTTTACGGTACCACACTCCGGTTACCCGGAGAATTTTTCACACCTACACCCATTAACCCCGCATGTGATCCTGCTTCGTATGTTAAGACATTACGCTCTGTTATGAAGCAAATTCGTCCCACAGCACCTAGAACTTCCACTTCACAAACTACCTTCGTTTCCCCTGATTTACAAACTTGCACACACGTTTTCTTGAGACATGATGCTCACCGCTACCCTCTTCACTGTCCCTATGATGGTCCCTTCCTTGTGCTAGACCGTAGACCCAAAACTTTCATCATTGACAAGGTGGGCAAGCGTGAAACCGTTTCTGTGGACCGCTTGAAACCAGCATACCTTGATTTTTCTCCAACAAAAGATCCTATCCTCCCTCAATCTTCTGTACCTCCACCTCAAATACAGGTACAGCAACCTATCCTTCCTCAATCTTCTGTACCTCCACCTCAAATACAGGTACAGCAACCTATCCCTCCTCAATCTTCTGTACCTCCACCTCAAATACAGGTACAGCAACCTATCCCTCCTCAATCTTCTGTACCTTCATCTCATATACAGGTACAGCAATCTACCCTTCCTAAATCCTATGTACCACCACCTCATCCGAGGGTACAACAATCTATCATCCCTCTTCCAATTCTCCTTCATTATCGCAACCAACTGTCTTTGAACCAGCCAGTGGCTCCATCGCACAGGCACCAAGAATCCCCTTCCCCCAATGTCCCTACTGCACCTGTAGCACCATCCACGCCTTCAGAACCAGTGCTGCAGGATATTGCCGTCCAAAAGCAAACAACGACTCGTTCTGGAAGAGTCATTCGTAAGCCAGTGCGTTTTGACATTTAAGTGTTTTTTTTTTACCCCTGACAACCATGTTTTTGGGGGGCAGTACTTGTAGTGCCTTGCACCACAAGATTATTCTTTATTAGTGAAAACTGCCACAAATTGGCATGAGTGAATATTTAAATCTAAATAAATAAATACAAGTTAAATGTCAGTGATCAAATTTAATTCTTAAGAATTCAGAGTGTGTGTGACTAGACATGAATGGGCTTTTAAGGATTATTTTGGCTGGTTGGTAAAATTATTAAGTAAAAACAAACTTGTGTGCAACGACAACACAAAGGACGCCAAAAAACCATTATTATTCGAAATCACCCCGCCAGCAAGCAAAGTTCCTTTGTGGTATGTTTTGTATTTATAATATTTATTCTTTACTATTTCATATCTGTATGCAATACCGCATACTGCAGATACTAACGCCTTATACCGTTTGCAATTAGTACTAAGATTCATACTACAAATAGTAATGTAAGATTCATACAATAAATTACCTTAGGCTAAGTTAGGTCTAGGCAAAAGCCAAATTGTAACTAGCCTAACTGAGGCCTACCATAGTCTTTGTTTTAGATTAACCTCAGCTCAATATGTTGAAGAGGCAAAGGCCTGCCTATTAATTTCTTAGTATATTTTACTTTACTTTATAAGCCTATTATGTTTCAAGTCATTTATGGCCTACTAATCATTTGTAGCCTACATACTTCCTTAGTTCTCCCATTCAACTTAACACAATCCCATAATGAGAATTAACTGTAATTTATCATCCACAGGTTACTGGGCCTATAAAGCATATGTATATTGATTATTAATTTTTGCCATTTTTATTATTCTTTTTCTCCGAAATATTACTTACAGTATTCTTGTCTGTCTCTTTGCAGACAAGGTTGTCATTGTGGCTATTATTTTTTATTATTATTATTATTACTATACTATTATTATTACTGTATTATTATTCATTATTATAATCAGTATTATTTGCAGACTGTTATATATTAGCCAAACGGGCCATTATTTAATCTCGCCATTATAAGTCCATCAAAGTTGTTACGGGTAAAAATCCCCTTTGCATATACTCATTAATTGTTGTCAATAAAATATAAAAATTCATATTGATTTAATAATCAGTCCTTCCCTTCTTTTATTAAAATTAACTTTGCGCCGCAGTGCCGGATGCCAATCTAGTACTTGGGCGCTGGTGACCCTGGCATATAGTTAATTATCTACGTAAACTTGTAAAGGTCTAAATAAATAAAACAGGACTCTTACACACCCTTTCAGCATAGCCCTCCCTTACATAACTTAGGATGGCCTCATCGTATTCAATTAATAACTCCTCATTTTTTCTTAGCCTGTACAATGAAGTCTCCAACCTCCGATTAGCTAGCTGAAGGTTTGCAAGAATCCTTCCATGGTAGGCCAACTTCATAGCAACCATCTCTAAACCCAATCCCTTTTTCAAATTGCTCTAAAACATCATTGTTCACTGTACTTGCCTGGTTGTCCTTTATGCCAATAGATTCAAGTTCCCAAAACGCTTTCAAATGCCTTTCCAGGCCATGGCTGTTCTCCTCAATCTTAACAAAAAGAGCCTTAACTTCCATTTCATTGCAATAGCTACCATGTAGCATCCAGCCTAGCTTACTTTCAATAGCTACCGGGCCTTGAGATGTACGGACAATATTACCAGTGATGAAGTCCCAATAATAGTCAGCTCCAATCAAAAGACTAATATCTTCTGTTCCCTCAAACTTATTATTGCCCAAATTAATTCCTTTAACTTGCAATTCTTGGACACATGCCATATCTAAACAAGTAGTGACTGGAGCACAAAGTTCCTCAATCTCTACAGCTTGGACCTTGATAGTGAGACTTTGCAGTAACAACCCTTTAACCAGAACTTCTACCTTCTTAAATTTGGTTCGGTTTTGAACGGAACCCCCAAACCCAGAAATTCTTAAATTTCCCCTCTTAAGTTCTTTAAACTTCAATTTTCTGGAAATTCTGGTCTTAATAAAACTACACTGGCTACCACTATCAAACAACACTCTTACAGTAGCTTCTCCTTCATTCCCAATTAATAAAGCTGCAGTTGTTTGCAATAATCCCCCTTTACTTTTACTCCCTTGCCTAGCAGTGGCATGTGCCACTGATGTCTCTACTTCTGGGGTAGGCCTACTAAGAGTGTTTTCACACAATAATGGCTGATGCCTACCATGACATTTTTTGCACAAAATTTTAAACTTACAAAACCTTGCTCTATGACCTTTCAAAAAACATTTAAAACATGCTGTGGACTTAGTTACCCTGTCCTTTCTCTCCTCAAAGGGTAAGGCCTCAGCCACCTCACATTTATATGACTTGTGGTTGCCTTCGCAAAATATGCATTCCTTGATTCCCTTTAATTTATTCTCAGAGGAGGCATGTAGAGCTGACACTGTACCTGGGCTATTCCTTTTTGTGGAAACTTTGGTGCTGTGCCTGCCTTTGTCCCCTTGTTTACCATCCCACTGTGCAAACTCAACTCCCTCTCGTCTTGCTAATTCTGTGCCTAAAAGACTTAACATCTGCTGAAGGGGATGTACACATGTTCTGCAGAGTGTCCCCTACTTAATTCAAGCAAAATTGAGCTAGGCAATTTAGACTCCAGTGTAGGAACCAACATTATACCATACTTTTCCATTCCTACACCCAAGTTGTCCAGGGACCTAGTTCTAATTTCAAATTCATCATATAACTGCCGTAACTCCTTGACACTATTAGGATTATTAACAGGAGGTATAGCTAAAAGTGCACGGAGGTGGCTTTTAATTAAGATCTCTGGCTTACCAAACCGTTTCTTTAATATATCCCAAGCCACATTATAATTAGCCTCTGTTAATGCTAATCCTGCTATAGTCTTTGCTGCCTCCCCTTCCAAGAGGGACCGCAAATAATTAAACTTCTCCACGGCACTTAACACTTGACTAGAATGAACTGCTGATTGAAAACTGTCTGCCCATCCTTGCCATTCCTGAATACTCCCAGAAAATGTTTTGAGTACAAGCCTCGGTAATTGAACTACAGATCTGTTAACCTTAACTTCAAAAGCATCATTTGTTGAGTGTTGTGTTTCATTATTAGACCTGGTCTCTAACTGTACTGAGCTGCTAAACTCTTTTGCTCGGAGGCCTACGTTAATTATATCATCAATAATCTCTTCAAAGTAAATTATGTTATTTTCTATTTCATCCTCTTCTATAAGAGCCTCAATTTTAACATTTACCTCACTTAGAGCAACCTTTTTAGTTTCTAATATGGAAAGCTGCGCAGTCACTAAGCGTAAATCCTCTTGCTCTATGGCAGAATCTATAGTGGCAATGACCTTTGTAATTAGACCTTTGTAGGCGCTTCTCCTTTTTATAAATTTGTTCAATTCAGATGCACTCATCTTCAATGCAAACAACAATTGGGCTCAATGCCAAATAAGCTGAATTGGCAGAAATACTTAACCGAACTGATCAAACGCAAATTTTACTTTCAAATAAACTGAATTGCTAGGTGGGGTACTAACCAACACCAGTATGGACAGTGGCGGTCCTAGCTTACATGACGCCCTTCGCGAACCTCACCTTCAGCCCCCCCCCCCCCCTGTTCGCCAACACACACACATTCGAATCCCCCCAAAATAAAGGACAGACATAACTCTTTCACAAAATAACTTTTTATTGGACTAATTGTTGGAACTTCAGAACCAAAACAAAGACTCAAATTTCTGAATTTTACAAATCCTTCATCACGTAAATACTGTAGAATAACTCACTTAAGAGAATGTAATTATGATACTATGAACAGGAAAAATACAAATTAAATTGCACAACTGCCATAAATAAACTAGAGAATCAAATTTCTAAATTGTACAAATGCTCTATCACATAAATATTTTATTTTATTTTTTATTTTTATTTATTTCTTTATTTATTTATTCTTATTTTTATTTTTATTTTTTTTGCAGGCGCTCATGCCGCCCCTCCACAAATGCCGCCCTGTGCGGCTGCCCATATTGCCCATATGAGGAACCGCCACTGAGTATGGAATACCAATTTTTCCACCCAAGTAACTGGCGCACTGGTCTGCAACCTTCGCCTACGAATAATAAACCAAATTAACCAAACTGGTAAATGTAGGCCAAAAACAACGACAGACAAGTGGCCAAGTTTCGCAATTGGGCAACCAAACTTTCTACCCTGGGACCTTAATTCAATAACCCAAAATTAACCAAACCGGTAAAATGTAGGCCAAAACAACGACAGACGACTGGCCAAGTTTCGCAATTGGTCGACCAAACTTTTTACCCTGGGACCTTAATTCAATAATAACCCAAAATTAACCAAACCGGTAAAATGTAGGCCAAAACAACGACAGACGACTGGCCAAGTTTCGCAATTGGGCGACCAAACTTTTTACCCTGGGACCTTAATTCAATAATAACCCAAAATTAACCAAACCGGTAAAATGTAGGCCAAAACAACGACAGACGACTGGCCAAGTTTCGCAATTGGGCGACCAAACTTTTTACCCTGGGACCTTAATTCAATAATACTCAACCCGTCTAGGCCTAACTTGTGCTACAATTTGCACAATCAGAACTTTGCCGAAAAATAGTCACTGACTCAGTCTTGGGGTAGAATCCGGTTCTGAAGGACTATGTTATTTTATTTTTTGTGGGTTCAAAATCCCAGCTGAGCCGTGAACGGCCAAATTCTAAAGGGCCAGTTCTACCTGAAGCCCAAGTTAAGCTAAATTAAAACTTACGGATTTGAGATCCTATTAGGTCCTACCTCAGGGTAACCTCAGGGTTGCTGACTCGATGCGGGCCTACTTTAGACCTTTGTTACATGAATTTTAATGTAAACAAAAAGGGTACTATTTATGGTCTTCTTTCTCAACCTTGCAACAACAACGCAACCTGGACTATTGCACGGTGCAACAATCTTGTATCTAAACAACCAAACTGAATTGCAAGAGAGCTCTCTACAAGACCACACCCTGTACGTACGACATCCCACAAACGAGTAGAAAAGACGCGCAGCGTCCCAAAATGATGCCACCAGCGTCCCAAACACTGATGCCACAAGAGCCCAAAAATACTAGCTCTAAATTAAGTGAATTTTTCACTAACCTTACAATTATGAGATGGATATATACAGTGGCGGATTTAAGGTGCGCGGGGCCCTAGGCCGGTTGGAGTGCGGGGCCCCAAACTACGCAAAGCTAGCTTAATTAACTGAAATGAAGATTTACACCCCCATCCCCCAGTGGTGACCTTACGGGGCCCTCAAATCAATGGGCGAGCGAAGCGTTAAAATAAATTTACTTTTTAAACAATATTCAATTTATTGATAATTAATTAGCCAAATGACCATTTCATAGTTGAACATTACACATTTGTTTTTTTGAAGCTTAACAATAAAAAATAACTATAATAATACACCATTAACAAAAAATAACTATAATAATACACCATTAACTAAAGAGAATACCACTTGACTGACATGCAAATGATGCAATGAGTGGGTTTTGTTTATTGCAGGCAATTTGTACGGTACACTTAACTATTTCTCAGTCAAAAAAGATTTTTTTCTAGCCTTCTTACTTGCAAACTGTTTGATGACATCAGTAAAATCAAGCACCCTTAATTTCTCATGCTCAATGCTCAACAGGGTGAGTGAAGACAAACGGTCCTGCCCCATGGTGTTTCTTAGATAATTCTTGACTAGTTTCATCTTGGAGAATGATCGCTCCCCAGTGCAGTTTGTGACAAACATGCAGAGATAGAGTCGTAATACAATTTCAACATTAGCAAATGTTTCTACCATGTCATGTCTGTGAATTATCTCATACATTTCTAGTTCAGGACTTTTTGCAGCCTTTGCACCACCTGATGAAGGAGCACTTTCAGGTGAATCTCTTGGAATGGATTTCATAAGGTGTGCAAACTGCAAAAGCTCCGACTCCAATCCAGCCTCCAAGTCCTTAGGATATGAAGAGACAAGCTTTTCAGCAGATGCTTTAAGCTGGCTGATTCTGATCTGAGAATAACTCTTCCAGAACAATGATGTTTTCTTTGTGTGCTCTACTGAGAGCAGCTACAGCATCTGCTCGTGCTGACCAACGAGTGTCTGAAAGTATTTTATCAACTTTCAACTTCTTATCTTTATTAGTCTCTAGTACCTCACGGTGTCTCCTCCAACGATAAGTAGATGCAACAAGAAAGGAGTACATATTTTGTACCAGAGCAAACAATGACACTGCAGCAGGACAGCTTTCTGCACCACACTTAGCCACCAAGTTTAAGGAATGAGCCATACATGGTATGTACTCAGCTTCACTACACTCATTCTTGATTATCTGTTGGGTCCCCAGATATTTACCAGACATGTTGCTGGCATTGTCATAGGACTGTCCTCGGCAGTCGATAACTGGAATGTTCTTCTCTTTAAGAAAATCAAGAACAGTTGTAGCAATATCTCTGCCAGTGTGGCTTAGCATGGGAATAAACTGCAAAAACCTTTCAACTGGACCTGTAGTAGGCAGTACATAGCGGATTGTAAAAGTAAGTTGATCCATGTGTGAAATATCAGGTGTGGAGTCAACAGAAATTGAGAAGTACTTTGCTGTTTTTACTTCATCTGTTATTGAGGACATAACCTTTTCTGCCATTATTCCAATGACTTCCTCAGAAATGACATGGGACAAGTAGGAAGTATGACCACTACCTTTGTTTGCGTGTTTCTTGATATGTGCTGCCAAGAAACTGTCGTATGTGCTCAGCAGCTCTAGAATCCCAAGATAGTTTCCATTGTGTACTGATCCAATTACTTCATCTTTACCTCGAATGGCTAGCCCGCGTTCGCAAAGTAGCTTTAAAACATCTACACACCTCCTCAATACTGCTTGCCAGTACTCGCATTCACTTTCATATTGTTGTACTAGATTAGAGTCAATACGGGCACCCGCAGTCTTTCGATATATCATTTCGACCATACTTTTCCTGTGCTGATCTGACCTACTGTGAGATTCTATGACATACCTAGCGTTCTTCCAACCATTGAAGCCAGTTGTGAATGAGCTTTCCACCTTTGACATAAGCTTGCAAGCAAAACAATACACTTTACCAGTTGTTTTAGAGTAACAGAGCCATTTAAGATTAATTTCTTGGCCAGATAATGAATGAGTTCGAGTGAATAATGTCTTTGTACAATGACGGGTTCTGTTTAGCTCTTTCACAGCTGACTCTTTGAAGTCACCATCACAGTGTCGACATTCTGCGCTTCCCTTTTTCAACCAATAGTCACACACATTTTCAGTAATTATTTTAGGCCATAATCCAAGATCCGTTTCAAATCCTTGTTCAGTACCGGTATTCATAACTTTCACTTCCTCTTGTGTCTCCTCACTGTCACTGTGTTCAGGTTCAATTGCGCTAACTACACTAGGTTCAGTACTAGTTGTGGCTTCTCCAGTTGTTTCAGGCGTAATTGGTGTCTCTATTGATTCAGATTCAGTTTGACCGGATTCAGTTTGAGTTTGTGATTTTGCAGATTCAGATACTGTTGGATATGTCAACCATTGAGTTATTTTGGTAGTTTTTTTACTCTTTGGTTTACGTCTGCCTTTTCTTGTCGTTTAACAGAGCCAGCTTTATACTTCCTCCCTTGATCACGATCACGACTTGTTGATTTCTCCATTGTGCCTCAGTGCAGCCTCACTGCTTTATCCTGAAACATAAAAACATAAAAAACAAACTATTTACACTTGACCCTCGGTTTAGTATTAATTAATACAGTTTAATTAATTAATTAAATACAGACACTAAACAGTTGTTCGGGTGAAAAAGTCGCTTTATGGGAAAAGTCGCCAGCCCCCACCAGTGGCGACTTTTTCCTTAAATATGTATAAAATGTATTTATTATGAAATCTAAGCTAAACTGACCTAACCTAGCCTAAGTACGTTTCATATAAAAAAATTAATTACATTAATTTAACATTTTTCAACTTATTTATGTTATTATAAAGCTGACTAAAACTCCCCCATCCCCATTTATTGACTGGCAACTTTTTCGAGATACGACTTTTACCATTACTTACCACTAAACACACTCACATGTGCACTCCACAGCGGCCTGAATAGAACTAAACTCCCGCCAGCAAAGAGAGTGATACCATAATTATCACTAATCATTAATCAATTGTATTATTTATAGTGGAATCCAACATTATAATTATATGTGAGGGCGCGGGGCCCTCACAGGCGCGGGGCCGTAGGCCATGGCCTACTCGGCCCCCCCCTAAATCCGCCACTGGATATATATACACCTTAACTTAATATATACAAGCAATGCTGCATCAATCAGCTTAGTCATCATATCGCCTTGGGACAACAATGGTTCTTCCTCTTCTAGATTTTCTAACAGTAGGCTTAGTCGTATTTGCCGCATACCTTTTATTTGCCTGTCTAGTAGGCTCATTAAGTCTGCCAGGCCTAGAAGATTTAAAGCTATTTACGTGTTGGGCTTCACTACTGTGATTGCCAAAAGCTTTAACATCTTTAGCAGCCGCTTCTCTAGCCGCAGCTATTTCTACAGCCTGACTAAAAGTTAGGTCCTGTATAACTAATAGGGCTCTCTGGGTAGACTCCTCTTTGAAACCCATTACAAACCTATCTTAAATGCAAAAAAACTTCACTTTTTTCTACGTGAAGGTCAAAATATGAAAATAAAAACCCACTCTAATAGACAAAGTTTATTTCCACAACAGTTTCGATGCCCACTGGCATCCTCCTCGGGTGGATACAGGAGGAGGATGCCAGTGGGCATCGAAACTGTTGTGGAAATAAACTCTGTATATTAGAGTGGGTTTTATTTTCATACAAACTTATCTCTTAGCATTCCGTCTAATTTGTCCCCAAATTTACACGTACAGCTATGGCTTTTTATTCCTGCAACAAACTCTGCAATGCTTTCATTTACCGTCTGATGCCTCGAAAAAAAATTGAAACGTTCATAGATGAGAACTACTCGGGGTTTGTAGTGATCGGTTAGGGCCTGTACCAATTCACTATAGGTGCAAGTTTCCGGTGCTTTAGGAGAAACTAGGTCCGTATCTAAGCCAAACGTTTTAGGGCTTATGATAGTTAAAAAGGTAGGTACTTTCTTAGCCTCAGGAATGGAATTTGCCTCAAAAAACAACCTCATCCTAGTGGCATAAGCTTCGAAGTCCTCCCCAGAGTCTTCGTAGGGACTTATATGGCCAGTCACCGACATGCTAGCACAAAACCGAATTAGGCCAAATAACGTGAAGTAGGTTAGATTTGGTTTAAATTTGATCTAGTTACTCCCCAGTAGGGCTGAGTAGGAATTAGTTTTAGAGTTAGGGCTGAGTAGGAATTAGTTTTAGAGCTAGGCCGGCGGGACCTAAGCTATAGTACGATAGCTTACCCCCACAAACCAAATCGGACGACCCACTAGGCTACATCCAATTTTCCAAACAACCACTTGAACCCAATAAGCCAAATTAAATCCAATGAGTCAAATTAAATCCAATGAGCCTAATTTAATCCAATGAACCAAATTTAACCCAATGAGCCAAATTAAATCTCATAATCCTCGTCGCCAAATGTGATAACTTGGGGTTAGACACCCCGTTAGGTTATTAGGTTCCTAAACAACAAACAAAGGCACTTACCGGAGCGTTGAATTAGATATTCCTTTTGGGGCCTACCATAGATTCCTGCGTCCCACAAACAGCCTACCTAACGCTCTCTTACTTTACTAATTTAGAAGCTATAGACATTACCCCTAACTATACTTAAGTACTGACAACTTTCTACCCCATTTGTCACCTTAGAAACACCACCAAATAAACACTTAGCATCAACGATTAGGTCAGATAGGAAAGAGCATATCTAGGCTAGTCCAAAACAATACGAACAACCATTCAGCTTAGATTTAGTGATATTTCCCTTTTAGTGACTTTAGACTATATACATATATATACACACACGTCACCTCATTCCCCAATTGTTGAAGCAGTAACCATTTCCTCTGGGAGAGAATTCCACTAAATGTATTTGCTTTTAACGATGTTCTCCAGTGTCCTTTCTTCGATAGTTTACAAGTATTTGATCTAGTACTAGTTTCACTCAACTGGAAGAATATGCTGTTGTCTAAGTTCTCACATCCTTTTAATATTTTAAAAGTTTCAATTAGGTCACCCCTCAATGTTGGTTGGTTTGCTCATTGTATCAGTTGCTCGGAGACACTAGTTTCTTCTCTTCTCCAACAAATCAAGCTTCATCTGCTGACAGCGTTCTCCATACTCAAACATTCTTAGGTCTGGCACTAGTTTGGTCTTCCTTCTCTGCACTTTTACCAGTTCTTCAATATCCTTAATATAATAGGGTGACCAACAGCGTACTCCATGAGTGGCCTTATCAAAGAACAATACAATATCCTACACATATCTGTGTCTATATAATCAAAAGTTCTTCTTATCAGGCCCACTAGCCGGTTAGCTTTGGCAACAGCTGTCCCCACATGCTGGGTTGGTTTCAGGTCTCTTGTGATTATTACACCCAGGTCTCTCTCTGCCTCCGAAGACCCCAACTCTATGCCCTTCAGACTATACTTTACTCCAGGGTTCCTATGACCTATGTGCATAGTCTTGCTCTTGCTCACATTAAATTCCAACAGCCATCTCTCACTCCATTCCTCCAGCCTTGACAAATCACGCCTCATTGCCTGGATATCCTCCTCTGAATTAATCTCCACAGAAATCTTAGCATCATCTGCAAACATCAGAACCCCTGGGCACCTCAGGCCATCAACAAGATCGTATATGAAGACCAGAAACAATACTGGTCCCAACACCGATCCCTGCGGAACACCTGACGTTACTTTCAACTTTTCTGACTTGTTTTGTCTTATTTCAACAAACTGATATCTATCAACCAAAAACTGTTCAAACCACTTTAGGAGTTTCCCAGTTATTCCACATTTCTGCAACTTCATTAGAAATCTCCGGTGTAGCACTGTATCAAAGGCCTTCCAGTAGTCAAGGTAGTTGACATCCACTGGTATCTGAAAGTCACTTGCCCTAGTCAGCTGCTCAATGTATATCAATAAGTTTGTCAAAGTACTCCTTCTCTCTCTAAAACCATGCTGCTTGTCACTAATAAGGTTGTTGTCCTCCAAATGTTTTACCAGTCTGTTCCTTATAATAGTTTCACAGACCTTACAAACCACACTAGTTAACGATATCGGTCGGTAATTTAGAGAATCATTTCTATCACCTTTCTTAAAAATGGGACACACCCTAGCTATCTTCCACATTTCTGGAACAACCCCTGTATTGAATGACTCCCGAACAATCATTGAAACCGGGTATGCCAATTGCTCGCTACATTCTTTCAGTAATTTTGGGTGTGTACCATCTGGACCCATAGACTTAATTGTATCCAGGGTTTTCAACACTGCCTTGACCCTCTTCACACCCACTGCTACATCCTCAATTACTGGTCCATTGTAATCAATTTTAAAATTTGACAAGTCTAAACTGCCTTCACTCACAAACACACTCTGGAAGGCCTTATTAAACACAATAGCTGTATCCTCAATCCTCATCCCCCTCATTTAATTTCCCATCATTCTGCCTCACTTGTATCACTCTTTCCTTTAACTCAGTTTTACTCCTAACATAACTCCAAAAATGTTTAGGGTTCTCTTTTATGTCTACACAACTTCCTTTCGAACTCTCTTTTAGTCCTTTTTATCATAGCTGTGGTTTTGTTCCTCTCTCTCTTGTAAGCATGCCTTCTGAGGGATGTCTCCCTTGCTCGCAATCTCTTCCATGCTTTGCTTTTTGCATCTATTTGTCTTCTAACTTCACCTGTCATCCATTTAGGTTTAGTTCTCTTGTTGTTCCTCACAATCATTGGTATATGTTTCTCCCCCAAATCACTACATATTTGAACAAAAACATCATACATTTCTGCTGTGGACTTCCCACCAAGCACCACATTCCAATCTATTTGTGTCAGTTCATGTCTAATTTCATTTAGTTCCTGTGATAGCGTGGGGTAGACACCCCAGTTAGGTTACTTAGGTTCTAGCAAACAATCAAAGGCACTTACCGGTGCGTTGAATTAGATATTCCTTTGGGAGCCTACCATTAGATTCCTGTGTCCAACAAACAGCCTACCTAACTCTCTCTTACATAACCAATTTAGAAGCTATAGACATTACCCCTAACTATACTTAAGTACGGACAACTTCCTACCCCATTTGTCACCTTAGAAACACCACCTAATTACACTCAGCACCAACGATTAGGTCAGATAGGAAAAAACATCTCTAGGCTAGCCCAAAACAATACGAACAGCCGCGTTGGTTCGTTTATGCCTTGCTGTTGCCATTCAGCTTAGATTTAGTGATATTTCCCCTTTAGTGACTTTTAGACCATATACACACACGTCACCTCACTCCTCCCCTACAAGTTTAGTCTGTCAGAGGGATGAGGGACCCTAGACGACCTGCGGAGTGGGGTTGACGTAGTAGGATTAGGTGCAACCTGCATAGGCGGGCGAATTGAACCATTTTCCGGAGGATCAGTTCTCTCTTCCGGAAAACTCTGGTCCTTCTGCAATTCACGTTCCCATATCTGGTCCTGATGGCGTTTAATAGAACGACCATCTTCTAGTTGGCACTTGAAGGAAACAGGGCCCGTTCTCTCCTGGACAGTTGCAGGAACCCATTTTAGTCCAGCCCCATAGTTGCGAATCATAACTGGATCATTAGGTTGCGCCTCTATAACTCTCCCTCTTTTAATGTCATGGTACAGCTTCTGTTTTTCCTGATGGCGTAAAACTCGTTGTTGTGACGTTTCGTTTAGACGTAACAAATCGAAAACTGAACGAATTCCACGGCCAATCATAAGTTTAGAGGGAGACACCCCCGTCGTGGTGCGAGGTGTTAATCGATATTTAAACAAAATTTTATCCAACACCACTTGCATTTCCTCCCCACGAGAATGACGCAAGGCCGACTTGAAAGTACGGACCATGTTTTCCGCGAGACCGTTAGTAGACGGGTGGAAAACACTAGACCGGACATGTCTAATGCCATTTAGGTGGACGAAGGAACGAAATTCCTCACTGATAAAACAAGTACCATTGTCGGAAACCAGGACTACGGGTAAACCCCATCGAGCGAAAACCGAACGGAGTAAGGTAAGCGAATAGTAACACCCGAAGTCGTGGAAGTGGTTGGAAAAATTTCCACCCACTTAGAATAGGCATCCACAATGACTAGGAAATAATTATTATTTATAGGACCTGCATAGTCAACATGGATACTATGCCACGGTATAGTAGGCCATTCCCAAGGATGAAGTGGACTTTTCCTTGGGAGATCTCTGTTCTCTAGGCAGCTTTGACAGGAACGAACCAATGATTCGAGTTCTCCATCTAAACCAGGCCACCAGAAATAAGCTCTCGCCAGCTCTTTCATTTTTGTTGCGCCCATGTGTTCAGCGTGAAGTTCCTTCACTAAATTCGACCTGCCTTCATTTGGAATAATCACTCTGTGGCCCCATAAGAGACAGCCATTTTGAATCGAGATGCCAGACTGACGTTGATAAAAAGGCTGTAATTCACTCTCAACCTTAGTAGGCCAACCAACTGAGCAGAAATGGATGACCCTGGACAGAATAGTGTCTGATTTTGTCCACTGCTCTATTTGTACCGCAGATACTGGAGTGGATTCCAAAAACTCCACCAAGTGAACCCATTCTGTAGGTACAGGTACACAATCATTTGGATTTTCTAAGGGCAACCTACTTAGCGCATCAGCCGTACCTAGAAGTTTACCTAACCGATGTACTAAGTCAAATTTATAGGCTTGTAGAATCAGTGCCCATCGTTGAATCCTACCTGAGGCCATAACTGGATTTTTATTAGGTGAAAATAAACCTAAAAGATGCTTATGGTCAGTAATTAGTTTAAATTCATGACCCCCATAGATAGAAATGAAATTTTTTTACTGCAAATACTAAGGCTAATGCTTCACGTTCCACTTGTGCATATCGTCTTTCAGTCTCAGTTAGTGTTCTAGAAACAAAACAGATAGGCCTATCTACACCATCAATGTGGTGAGATACTGCCCCAATTCCATAAGAACTGCTGTCTGCTGAAACTACGAGAGGAAGTTTAGGATCATAATGCACTAGGAGCGTGGACTTTAGTAGTATGTCCTTGGAAGCCTCAAATGCTTCCTTTTGAGTTTTCTCCCATCTCCACTGTTCCCCAGATCGTAATAGCTTATTTATGGGTTCAAGGAAAGTCGATGCATTAGGCAAAAATTTCCTATAAAAGTTTAGGAGACCTAAATAAGCTTGTAACTGTGTGATGTTTTGTGGAGGTGGTGCATTTTCTATTGCTTCTAGTTTATCCACCGTTGGACGAATGCCTGAGGCATCTATGCGGAACCCTAAATATGAAACCTCGTTAGTGACCCATGAACACTTTTCTCTCTTTAGCTTAAGTCCGGCATCCCAGAGTCTTTTTAGAACCGTGGTTAATCTAGTTAGGTGTTCTTTTTTAGACGAACCTGAAATGAGGACATCATCTAGAAAGCAAAGTACCCCTGGAATGTGACCTAGAACTTGGTCCATTGTCCTCTGAAAAATACCCGGAGCCGATGCTATTCCATAGCATAGCCTATTGTACTTATATAGGCCTCGGTGCGTATTTATGATAGTTAATTCTTTAGAGTTTTCATCTAAACTTAGTTGAGCATAGGCTTGGGACATATCGAGTTTTGTGAAATATTTACCCCAGCAAGAGAGCTAAATAATTCATCAGGCTTGGGTATAGGATAGCAATCTAGAAGGACGGCTCTATTTGCTGTTAAACGGTAATCCCCACATAACCGCACGGACTTGTCCGGTTTTAGCACAGGAACTACTGGGGCAGCCCACTTAGCGTGTGTGACTGGTTCAATAATTTTATCTTTGAGCAGCCTGTCAATTTCTAAATCTACCTTCTCCCGCAGTGCATGCGCAATTGAACGAGCCTTACAAAATTTCGGAGTTACATTAGGACAGAGCTGGGCAATAAATACATTGAATGTATTTAAATACTAAATACTAAATACATGGGAGAAATGTATTTAAATACTAAATACTAAATACATTTTACGAATGTATTTAGATACTAAATACAAAATACATCAATTGTATTTAAATACATTTGTAAATACATTTTAAATACATACAAATTTTAACATATGCATTCACTAATTCATGAGTAACAACAATATAAAATGCTTGATAAAGGATAAAGAAATAGTACAATCTAATTTCCGATTATATATTTCCCTTTTTAGAACAAAACAAAAACAAAAGAACTTAGAACTTACGATGTTCAACCAGTGACATATTATACTCATTATATCATTACAAAATGAGTGACAATTAATGAGTAGGTGAGACATAAACGTAAACATAAGACGTAAACATAAACATTAGGCACCTTACGAATTCTCTTTTATTTCACGGTTGCTGCGGATCAAAACCAATCTTTCAAAAGTTTTGTCTGAAAGAGAGTTTCTTTTGGGAGTCAAAGTGATTCCCGCGAATGAGAATATTAGCTCTACCGGTGCCGAAGATGGTAATGTCGTGTTATAGCGGAGGAACAGTATTTTTATGAGAGGATGTTTTCCCAAACTGTTCATGGTCCGATCGGAATCTTGTAGAAATGCCAATACATTCATGTCTGCAGATGGTGCAATGACACGCACACGATAAAGAAATCAACCGCTTTCGACTAAGAGTGGCACACAACTGATTGAACTGACACGTTGAAACATGAACCATGCTGTACTACACTGTCGACGCGTCGTACTGTACTAGTACAGAACGTGTATTAAACCAGTAAAAGTATTTACATTTTTATATTTTGAGTATTTAAATACATTGTATTTAAATACATGAAAAACAATGTATTTATAAATACAGTTCTAAATATACAAATGTATTTAAATACGTATTTAAATACTGCCCAGCTCTGCATTAGGATCTACTTCTATGCAGACCTGATGGCCTTTTAGGTTGCCTACTTCAGGCCCAAAAACAGAAGAAAACTCCCTTAATAATGAGTCTATGTCAGACGGATATGAGAGTGTATGCACATCTGCCTGACTCTTTGGCAAGATTTTGTCAATTGGCATTTTCAAAGCGTCAATCCAATCACGGCCTAGTAGAGTAGGCCCTTGCTCATCCACCACTAAAAGGGTTAAGGGATGAGACAAAGTTTTCTGGTTGAGTGTAACTGTGACGGATGCTTCTCCACAAATAGGTATTTGTATGTCCCCATATTTCTTTAAAATAGTTTTAGATGCATGTAGTTTAGGTGTGTTTTTGAAAATTTTATCAAAAACTGTTTTGGACATGACAGTTCGGGCAGCACCTGTATCTAGTTCTAGAGGAACTGTAATTCCATTTAGGCCTACCTCTACAATATATGGGCCTGTATTTTTCCCACTTTGCTGCTCATAAAATAGGTACGCCACTCCAATGTTCGAAGTATTTCCCCTTTGAGGATTTACACTAGAAATGTTAAAATTAGAATTTTTACCCTTCGTTTTCTTTGAAAAACACACTTTAGCTATGTGGCCTATTTTACTACAGTTTCGGCAAACTGCTTCTTTAAAAGGGCAATCCTTCTTCCAATGGTGTTTTCCACAACCCGTACATGGCTTGGAAGGCTAAGTAGAATTAGTAGGCTTAGTCGTATTCGCCTCATACCTTTTATTTGCCTGTCTAGTAGGCTCATTAGGTGTGCCAGGCCTAGAAGATTTAAAGCTATTTACGTGTTGGGCTTTACTACTGTGATTTCCAAAAGCTCTAACATCTTTAGCAGCTGCTTCTCTAGCCGTAGCTATTTCTACAGCCTGACTAAAAGTTAGGTCCTGTATGGCTAATAGGGCTCTCTGGGTAGACTCCTCTTTGAGACCCATTACAAACCTATCTCTTAGCATTTCATCTAATTTGTCCCCAAATTTACACGTACGGCTATGGCTTTTTATTCCTGCAACAAACTCTGCAATGCTTTCATTTCCCGTCTGATGCCTTGAATAAAATTTGAAACGTTCATAGATGAGAACTACTCGGGGTTTGTAGTGATCCGTTAGGGCCTGTACCAATTCATTATAGGTGCAGGTTTCCGTTGCTTTAGGAGAAACTAGGTCCATAACTAAACCAAACGTTTTAGGGCCTATTATAATTAAAAAGGTACCGGTAGGTACTTTCTTAGCATCAGGAATGGAATTTGCCTCGAAAAACAACTTCACCCTAGTGGCATAAGCTTCGAAGTCCTCCCCAGAGTCTTCGTAGGGGCTTATATGGCCAATCACCGACATGCTAGAGGAAAACCGAATTAGGCCAAATCACGTGAAGTAGGTTAGATTTGGTTTAAATTTGATCTAGTTACTCCCCAGTTAGGGCTGAATAGTGAATTGTATTAGAGTTAGGGCTGAGTAGGAATTAGTTTTAGAGTTAGGGCTGAGTAGGAATTAGTTTTAGAGTTAGGCCGGCGGGACCTACGCTATAGTATGGTAGCTTACCCACACAAACCAAATTGGACGACCCACTAGGCTACATCCAATTTTCCAAACAACCACTTGATCCCAATAAGCCAAATTAAACCAATGAGCCAAATTTAACCCAATGAACAAAATTTAATCAAATGAGCCAAATTCAATCCAAAAGCTAAATTAAATCCAATGAGCTTAATCGAATCCCATCCTCGTCGCCAAATGTGATAGCGTGGGGTAGACACCCCAGTTAGGTTACTTAGGTTCTAGCAAACAATCAAAGGCACTTACCGGTGCGTTGAATCAGATATTCCTTTGGGAGCCTACCATTAGATTCCTGTGTCCCACAAACAGCCTACCTAACTCTCTCTTACATTACCAATTTAGAAGCTATAGACATTACCCCTAACTATACTTAAGTACGGACAACTTCCTACCCCATTTGTCACCTTAGAAACACCACCTAATTACACTCAGCGCCAACGATTAGGTCAGATAGGAAAAAACATCTCTAGGCTAGCCCAAAACAATACGAACAGCCGCGTTGGTTCGTTTATGCCTTGCTGTTGCCATTCAACTTAGATTTAGTGATATTCCTCCTTTAGTGACTTTTAGACTATATACATATATATACACACACACGTTACCTCAGTTCCCATTATGAAAACAATAACCAGAGCACAGGTATATTAAATTTATTTTCAATAAACAAACTTTAATTAACTTTGAATGCGACTCCATTACTTTTTAATTTACAGTTGAGTTATTATGTTATCAACCTCCAACATCTATGATTGGCTGCAAAAATAGCCTCCATCCGAGTTGCATGATTTTAATATTACAATTTTTAAGAATATTAATTAACTAAAAAATTATAAATTAAATACATAATTTTATAAAAATAAATTTTAGACGTTGAAATTACATAATAAAAATTGCTTGATTGACTCTCGTTTTGAAAACGTATCGTATATACCAATTTGGCTACTGGTAAACATGGTAACATGATAAAAATTTTATAGTGGGCACACTTGGGGCCCTTCGGCCCATCTGGGTGGCTCTACTGTTAATATAAACACACCATAAATACAGTTACATGCAAAATTAAGATACAATTGATCTCTGCAGATTGTCACATGTACTAACTGTACATTAACTATTCAATTGGATTATAAGCGTAGGCATTTTCACAAGAATATATAAGTATGGAGTTTAAGATACAAGAAAGCAATGACAGAGATGACCAAGGAGTGATAATAGTGCGAAAAATGCTCTGTATGAATTGGTCCACAATTAACCCACCCCTTATATCTCCAGTCTAACTATAGAGTAGATCAAGTCTAGCCTAGAGGGGTCAGCCTAGAGATTCCGGAAATGGTCCAGAGCGGGCAGATAAATTGAGGTCCACAGTAGGATTCCTCACAAGATTAGGTTAGGGCAATCTACCTTCACCTTTGTTAAGCTATGAGTTGATGCTGGGTCTTAGGCCACAATGTAGGCCTAACTTGTCTGACCCAGCTTAATTTAATGTGATTAACTTACTGGTGTAAAAACTCAATTAGTCACTTACTTTTAGTTATTGAAGTCTCTCCCTTCTCCGGTTGTGTAATTGTCGAGAGCGTACTTGCTGGTACGTCTTCTCGCCCCGTTCTTCGTTTTCGTTCTCCTTTGCTCTCCTCTTCGCGGGGCTTCTTGCACCAGCGTTGTCTTGGTTTATTCCTCGGTTGGTTGAGCGGTAATGTATCTCCATTACCGAGCACGCTCCTCCCACACAGTATATAAATACTAGTGTGGAGAATAACTCTGGTGAGCAACCAATTGGTTTCATCCACCCAGTTATTGACATAAAAGGAATTTAATAATTGTTAGATTAACTACCTACCTACTCAGTGAACCATTTTCGTTACCTCCCAACTACCCACTCATCAGTTTTCCATATACTGGGGGCCCCGGGAGATAAAAATTTTGGTGTCATTGTCACCAATTTTTTTCTGAGTGTAGACTAGCTAACTATTTAACTGTAAATGCCTGTTAATCTGATTAACAGTGCCTATCCTCACCTTCTCATGGAGAAGGTGTAGCATTTAATTAGAAGAGAAAATATACATCCATAGGATGAAACTGTCTATGGTCTTTACCATAAGAAAAGAAAAAATGAAAGTTAGAAGATAAAATTACAATTCCCCAGCATCTATTTTTTGTTGTAAAAATAGTCGCGCCTTTAATGCTGTTTGTCGCTGAGGTCTTGTGTCTGTCAATGTTGTAGTAGGATGCGTTACCACTCCTACTGTCAAAGGAATAGTTACTGGAAGTTCAGTGTCTCCAGTTGTTACTGTCAGTGGAGAAGGTTCTCCAAAGTCCATTGTTTGGGTCCAGACTCTAAAGGGTACAAAAGAGAAATGTCTCTTGTTGTGTCACCCGTTGAAGTCCTTAATTTGACCACTCTTGTTACCCCGTCTGCCCCTGGTCTGAGTTCTGAAACTCTAGCCAGAGGCCAGTATTGTCTTGGAGTACTGTCATGTATGAGAACAAGGTCCCCTACCTTAATTGTGTCAGACCAATCCTTCTTAGTCATTTGTTTATGTCTCTCCCTTAGACCCATCAAGTACTCAGTTTTCCACTGTTTAATGAAATGAGCTTTAACTCTAGTTAAATGTTGTAACTTAGTCTGGAGCTCATCATGTCGTTGAGTCCAGTTTGGGTCTTCTGAAGAGTCTATATTGTAGTCCGGCAGGAGACTAACTTGTTCTCCCCGAATCAAATGATTTGGAGTTAATGGTTTTGGGTCATTAATGTTGTCACTCACATAAGTGAGTGGTCTATTGTTAATGATGTTCTCAATCTCAGCCAGGAGAGTGAGTAACCCAAATAAGTGTATCTGTTTTTTGCCAATTGCTTTCTTCAAGCAATTCTTTACTGTTTGTATATTCCTCTCCCAGATAGAACCATACCAAGGAGAGGCAACCGGAATATACTTCCACTTTATGTTTGAATTTTGTATATATAATTGTGTGATTTCATTGCTTAACAAGTCGTGGATGACTTGTTCACCAGCTTTGAAATATGTAGCATTGTCAGTCCAAACTGTCTTTGGTACTGAATGTCGTGCACAGAATCTCTTAAAGACAGCAACAAAAGATTCTGCTGTAAGGTCCTCCACAACATCCAAATAAACAGCTCGTGAGGCAGCACATGTAAACAGTACAATGTACATTTTTTGTTCAGTGTCACCCACCCCTACAGTCAATGCTCCTGTATAGTCAATGCCTACAGTCTCAAAGGGTCTGTTAAGAGTAACTCTCTCCTCTGGCAAAGCAGGAGGATTTGGTTTCCTATAGGGCCTAGCATGAATACGCCTACATGTGACACACTCACTCAGGACTGTTTTAACAGTGATCCTTCCCTTGGGTATCCAATAAGTTTTTCTTAATGTAGTTAGTGTCTGTGGTACCCCCATATGATATCCATCATTGTGTGTTTTTCTGATGATTAATGTTGTCAAATAGCTAAATCTAGGTAAAAGGATTGGATTTTTGCTTTTGTATGACAGTTTTGATTTGTCTAATCTCCCTTTACACCTTAGAAGGCCTTCCTCATCTCTGAACAAGTTTAGATCCACAACTACTGATGGTACAGGTTCTTTTGTTTGTTTCCCATTAGTTAAGAATTCTAACTCTTTATTGTACTCTTTTGTTGTGCTTGGCCTATCCAGTATTTGGTTGCAACTTCTGTATAATTATGATTATTTATTTAGCTGTTTGTTAATTGTAGCTAAACAGTTGTGAGCAAACCTCAAACAGTAGGCTGTCACCCTGACAAGTTTGTTGAAATCAGAATACTGTTCATAGTTAGTGATTGGTTCAACCTTTTCATTTGAAAAGATTAAATTTAATGTCAAGTTAACTTGTTCCACAGGCCATTGGTCTGTATTACAGAGCCACTTAGGTCCCATAAACCAAGTTTTGTTTGACTTCAACAACTTGTAGGATAAACCTCTGGTCAGAAAGTCTGCTGGATTTTGTTTAGTTGGAACATAGTGAAAGTTTACTTGTAGGCTTTCATTAGCGTCAGCTATTTCTTTTAGCCTATTTCTTACAAAGATATTCTTACTATTAATGCTATCATTCCGTATTCAGGCAAGACAAATCTGACTGTCAAGCCAGATGTGGATCTGAGTTAAAAACACATCATAGTAAGCATCCTTAAGCAATGAAATGGTTTTAATGGCTAATGTAGCAGCCAATAGTTCCAATTGAGGTATGGTTCGGGTAGGTTTGAGAGGTGCAACTTTCCCTTTTGCATAAATTAGATGACTTTCTGTAGGGCTTACAAGATACGCACAGCACCCATAAGCTTGTGTGCTTGCATCAGCAAACACATGAAGTCTCTGGGGCTTATCCCTAAACCCACAGCACCTTTGAATTTTAATGTTCTGCACTTTTGTTAAATCAGTAGCTAATTCTTCCAAGATTTTGATTTTCATTTGTTATTGGATCATCCCACCCAACATTTGTCCTCCAAATTTCTTGGAGGAGAATCTTTGATTTTATTGTTGAAGGCAGGAATAGACCCATAGGATCAAAAATTTTGGAAGCCTCTGATAATATTTGTCTTTTAGTATTTGCTTCCTCATCAAGTTTAAAACCTTTAGTACAGATTGAATCATGACTGTTAGAAGTTGCATCCAAATACCAGTTCATACCTAAAGTTTTAACTCTGTCTGATGGCTCAGTAAGACCATTATTATCCTTTAAAATCTTTTTGTTTAAATCCTCATCATTTGAAATCCACTCTCTAAGTTCAAAGTTACCTTGTTGCATAATGTTTGAGAGTGTTCATAGACTTCAGATAATTCAGATTTTGTTGTCGTTGAGCCTATTAGATTGTCTACGTAAAATGTTCCTTAAGGAAGTTCAATGTTAGAGAGTTATTAAACTGATTTAAATGATGTCTAATTGTCAATGCTAAGGCTAGGTGAGCAATTGGCTCCAAACAACACAACATTAAATCTATAGGTTATGAACCCTTTATTCAAATCAAATGGATCCTTGAACCATAAGAACCTAAGTTGGTTCTTATCATATTCATTTTTAAGATTTATTCTCAAAAATGCCTTTGAAATGTCACTGTACGGCATATTTGTCTAACCTGAACCTCAGTAAGATCTTCACAAGGTCAGAAATGAGATTAGGACCCTCAATCAAGCAATCATTCAAACTGTGTTTATCACTGTCTTTGAGGCTACAGTTATATACTACTCTGAGTTTTGTTGTTGGGGCATCTTGTCGATAAACCCCCCTGTGGGTTAAATAATGACAACCATCTTTTTTAAAAGGGTTATTTGTTACTTCTTCAATGAAGCCTTTCTGTAGCTGTTCTTTGAAGACATCATTATATGATAGAATATTATTATCTTGTTTGAGTTTTTTCATTACTTTATATAAATGTCCTTTAGCTACTTTGAGATTGTCTCTTAAAGTTGGACAATTTATTTTCCAAGGTAACTCAACAAAATAACTATTGTCTTTGCACTGAATGGTGTCTTCAAATCTTTCTACCATTAACTGATCTTCTGAAGTTTGATTTGTGTCATGTATACCCACAGATTCTAGCAACCATAAAGTTTGAATTGCCTCATCCAAAGTTTCATTTGATAATGATGAATTAATGTTCTCAGTTGAGATAATATTATTCAAAGTGTTGCTATTCTTACAGGTGTTATGTAGGACTGAGTTGAGGCACATAGTATTTGTTGGTCATGAACTGTTTTGGTTTAGGTCTAGGTTGTATTCTGATAGGTCACCCAAAGGGGCTATCCCTGATGGAGTCTGAATAGCTATACCATTACCTATCTCTACTATGCCCTTATGAATAAGATTAATATAATCTGCCCCTATTAGCATTTCAATGTTAGCTACTGTGTTGTTAGTGATATGTCTATCAGCTATTTTGTAGTGTTTTCCCAAATGATTTATGGTTTGTTCTAGTTTGGGTATAACCAGTTTGTTTTGTCCTACTTTAGAAATAATAACTGCTTCAATTTTCTTGAATTTACTTTCTAAATGTAGTTCCAGGTCAATTGTCTTATAGCTATTTTTGTCCGAGTTATCCTTAACAAAGGACGCAATATTGAGGTTTTGTTCATTCGGGTTTGGTGTCAAACCCAATTTATTAACTACATTTTTTGAAACAAATGTTTGTTGAGAACAACAGTCTATAAGACATCTCACTGGAGTGGTACTACCCTCACTATTCACTAAGTCCAAAGTAATAGTTGGTAAAAGAATCTCAGTGTTTCTTGTTACATTGTTTGAACAAGCAGAATGTCCCATGAAAGTGGCATTTTCTTGATTACCTTTGTTTGGGGGAGGTATCTTTTGAGTTTGAGTACTATTGTTTGGACACTTTGGTGAATCACACATTGATGAGACATGTCGTAAACTTTTACAAAACTTACACTTGAATCTTAACCTAGATTTACAGTCTTTCTTATAATGTCCCTGGCCAGTACACTTTTTACACAGGTTCAACTGTTCACATCTTTTAGCCCTTTGGTTAAAGTCTGAATATTTGTCACACCCAGTACTACTGTGTTCATTACTTGCACAAAATTTGCAATGTGGTATGTAAGTTGAGGCAGCAGTTACATTAAAGTTCTGTAATGTAGGTGTTCGTGTATTATAGTTGGTCACATTTGATTCTACAGTATCAAGTTTTGTCTGTTTGGCTGTAGCTAGTTGGTCTCTGGGAACAGTCTTTGGTTTATCCATAGTCTGGGTCTTATGTGTTGGAAAATCTCTCAATTTGTAATTAGTTAGGATATTGGGGAAGTGTTTTCTTATTTGTTCTAAATTAGGATAATTTTCTCCCGTCTTTAGAATTAAAATATCTTTAACCCTCGAAGGAAGGCACCTAAGTACTATGCTTTGTATAATCCAAGATGAAGTTTTAATATCTATCTCATTGCTAACCAGTTGTCCTATAATAGCTTCTAATTTTGTATAAAAAATTTCCATATCACTATGGTTATCTTTTATGGGTGCAAATTCAAAAATTTGTTGAGATAATTCATATACAATCAAATCTTTATTAATGTAATTACGTTTTAAAAGATCAATAGCTACTTCATATGAATCCCCTACGGCTGGTAAATAGGCTATTAGGTTATAGGCTGGGCCTTTAAGGGAACTAGTTAAGTAACTAAACTTTTCAACAGTTGAAATATAAGGTTTATTACCTATTAAATTCTCAAATTTATCAATGAAAGATGGGAATTGTACCGTGTCCCCTTCAAATGTTGGTACTAGCAAAATGGGTAACTGAGCCCTCAATTCTTGTGACTCAGGATTTAGCATGCCACTTAAATTTTGTTGAAAGTTAGCCCTACTTTGATTAAAATCAGAATTAGGTTTTTTTGGTGTTAAGTCAGTCAAACGAGACCGTAGTCTCCTTATTTGCTGTTCAATTGAGCTTACCTGATCATCATCATCAGCGTAAAGGTCTATCAATTGTTCTTCAGCCATTTCGGATTCAACTAACTCTGAAATACTCTCGTTAATGGCTATTATTTCCTTCTTTTTAATTTCCAATTTAATAATTACACTCTCTAAATTTTCCTTACCTGGTTGTGTAATATTGTTAAAAGTGTTCACAGCCTTTGTAACAACTCCCAACTTTGCCCCCCTTTTCTTTTTTAACTTTTTCAATTCCGCACTGTCCATGTCTAAGTCAAAATTGTTTAACTGGGGATCGTAATGAAATAGAGGACAAGAAGAAATTACCAGAGAAGAGAGAGCACAGACAAAACAGTCGAGTTTAAATTTGGTTTAATCCCCCCCAAGTACTTATGTCACTCAGGTCTAAGCTTATAAGAGAATGAGACTCCTTAAATGTAAATGTTTCCTAGTTAGGCCCTAGGTTGTAGACCTAATTAGGCTTGATTAGCTTAGGCTTAGGCTTAGGCTAGACCATTTAGCCTAATTCTGCAATTTTTGTTAAGTAAGGTTAAGGTTTGTAAATTCCCCACACACGGACCACCAATGCGAAAAATGCTCTGTATGAATTGGTCCACAATTAACCCACCCCTTATATCTCCAGTCTAACTATAGAGTAGATCAAGTCTAGCCTAGAGGGGTCAGCCTAGAGATTCCGGAAATGGTCCAGAGCGGGCAGATAAATTGAGGTCCACAGTAGGATTCCTCACAAGATTAGGTTAGGGCAATCTACCTTCACCTTTGTTAAGCTATGAGTTGATGCTGGGTCTTAGGCCACAATGTAGGCCTAACTTGTCTGACCCAGCTTAATTTAATGTGATTAACTTACTGGTGTAAAAACTCAATTAGTCACTTACTTTTAGTTATTGGAGTCTCTCCCTTCTCCGGTTGTGTAATTGTCGAGAGCGTACTTGCTGGTACGTCTTCTCGCCCCGTTCTTCGTTTTCGTTCTCCTTTGCTCTCCTCTTCGCGGGGCTTCTTGCACCAGCGTTGTCTTGGTTTATTCCTCGGTTGGTTGAGCGGTAATGTATCTCCATTACCGAGCACGCTCCTCCCACACAGTATATAAATACTAGTGTGGAGAATAACTGGTGAGCAACCAATTGGTTTCATCCACCCAGTTATTGACATAAAAGGAATTTAATAATTGTTAGATTAACTACCTACCTACTCAGTGAACCATTTTCGTTACCTCCCAACTACCCACTCATCAGTTTTCCATAATAGGAACACTTGAATACAAAATACCACCTACTCTGAGAGAACATATAAATATGGCGTTAGAGGTGAGAAGTGAGATGGGATATATGGATGAACCTATTATAACAATAAAGGAGATAAAAGAAGGATTAAAAAGTGTAAAAAATGGGAAAGCTGCTGGACCAAATGGTGTAAAGTCAGAATTCCTCAAGGCATTGAGCAAGAGTGAAGTGTGCACCCAAGCATTAGCAAATTGCTACAATCAGATCCTGAGAACAGGGAGTCCACCAAGGAATTGGAAGATGTCAAAAACAGTAATGGTGCCGAAGAAGAACAAACCTACAGAGAAAGACCTAAGACCTATAGCATTAACTGATGTAGCGTACAAGCTGTTCATGTCTATAATAAAAGCGAAGATAGAAGAACACCTAACTAAGGAATAATGAGGACAAAGACAAGCAAGCTGGATTTTCACCAGGGAGAAGAATAGAGGATAATATCTATATCTTGAAATATTGTATAGAAAATAGTTGCAGAAATAGAAAACCCTTGATAGTGGCAGCAATTGATTTCGCAAAAGCTTTTGATTCGATAAAAAGAGAAAAACTAGTGGAAGCTCTCATAAGATATAAGATTCACCCAAACATAATAGAAGTCATAGCAAAAATCTATATGGGGGACAGTATCACAGTGAGGCTAAATGATGAGCTATGTAAAGAAATAGAAGTAAGCAGTGGAATAAGACAAGGATGTACCCTATCAGCAACTCTATTCAAATTGGTGACATACCAGATCCTGGAGAAGTTGGATAAAGAAGATATAGGATATAAAGATGAGAAATTTAAAATACATACATTATTTTTTTGCGAATGATGGATTACAGCTATCAATGTCAATAGATGAGGCAAGTGACAATATCAAGAAAGTAATACAAATAGGGAGGACATATGGCCTGGAGATTAACAAAAATAAGAGTAATTTTATGATATTCAACAAAAGAGAAGCACCAGAGCAGATAGAGGGAATTAAAGTGGTAGATTCAATAAAATATCTGGGCATAACAATTAATAATACAAGGAATTGTTTCCAAAAGCAAAAAGAACTGATGTTCCAAAAGGCACAGAAAATGGCAAATATGACCTACTCAGTAATAGAAAAGAGTTGTAACAAACTGGTTGTAGGTAAGGCGTTCTGGAAAGGCTTGGCGCTGCCATCAATACTATATGGAACAAATATTATAGAACTAAATAAAACAGAAATTCAACAGCTACAGAAATATGAGAATGGAGTATACAGAACAATACTATCAGCAGGAAGAAGCGTGGCTGTGAGTGGTTTGAGGGGAGAAATAGGGACATCAATGATGAGAAAGAGAATAATGAAAGGAAAGCTCAACTATGTAAAAAGTATCTTGAAAAATGGCAAAGGAAGGTTGGTAGGTGAAATATTTAGTAAAGTAAAAGAAGAAACAAGAGGGAAGTGAATGAAAGAGGTTGAGGGATATATATATGATTGACTTGAGAATAAATATAAAATACCTAAAAGATTGCAAAAAACAGGAACTGGCAAACAAAATACGTACCTGGGATGAAGACCAATGGAGGAAAGATATGGATGGAAAGGAAAGTTTAAAATTATATAGGAAATGGAAAAGAAGCATTGAAGGCACAGAGGATATATATGATAACACCCCAGCCTCAACCATATTGTACAGATGTAGGGCAAATAATTTGGAACTTAATGACAGAAATAGATATATGGGAGGGGACACCAAATGTCCCATGTGTGCATACGAAAAAGAAGACCTGGAGCATTTCTTGTTGGACTGTAGTGCATACAGGGAGGAGAGAGTAAAAGCCATCGAATTACAACAGCCGTTTAAGGCAGACAAAGAGGAGATTGTTGGGGGGTTTATCTTTGGGAAGGAAAATATAGACCACAAAAAACAGATAATATATAAATTCTGGAAAATACGATATCAAATGGTTAGAGCACAGCACAGGGGATGAAGACATCAGGAGGCGCCGTTGAAAAGGCTTAGGCCTCCGACATTTCATCGTATCGTATCGTCTATATATGTGGACTATGATAATCAGAGTTGCCAGATTGGGCTACAAGTAGCGGATTACGCTACTTTTCAAGAGAGTACGCTACTTATTTTTAATTTTGGGCTACTTAAAAAATTGTTTGGGCTACAATCCGCTACTTTTCGGTTTCATTTCAATATTCAAATTATTTTTTGTAAATTAGTAATAATTTCTAAATTAAACAGAATATGCTAGTGCTACCAATAATAAATTGTTTTTATTCGAATCTAAGCTATTTCCAGACATCTATATTATTGTAATGAAATATAATACATTCCCAAATTTATCAAAATAATTTTAAAATTTATTATTTCAAATGTTATGTTTAAAGTTTAATCTAATTACATTTAGCGAATACCGAATATCTTGAGCTCGAATTTATAGTTTACATGTATGTAACATGTTAAGCTTCGCTTAAAGTTAGATGCCTCATGGCAGAGCAGAGTTGCCAGATGCTCATTCTTCAGCTCAATAATCTCTAGTCTAGATATGAACCAAATATTTCCTATTATTATTTAGTCATTTTATTTGGAGCAAATTCACTTTCATATAATATCTAGAAATTTTATTTGTCTCCAAAAAATCCTAATTAATATTTACAAAATTTTGTTCTGAGTATGTGGTTGTTATTTTATTTATTTGTTGGGTTCAAAATCCCAGCTGAGCCGTGAACGGACAAATTCTAAAGGGCCAGTTCTACCTACAGCCCAAGTTAGGCTAAAATTAAAACTTACGGATTTGAGATCCTATTAGGTCCTACCTCAGGGTTGCTGACTCAATGCGGGCCTACCTTAGACCTTAGTTACATGAATTTAATATAAACAAAAGGGGTACTATTTATGGTCTTCTTTCTCAACCTTGCAACAACAACGCAACCTGGACTATTGCACGATGCAACAATCTTGTATCTAAACAACCAAACTGAATTGCAAGAGAGCTCTCTAACAGACCACACCCTGTACGTACGACATCCCACAAACGAGTAGAAAGAACGCGCAGCGCCCCAAAATGATGCCAACAGTGTGACCAAACAATGATGCCACAAGAGCTCAAAAATGCTAGCTCTAAATTAAGTTAATTTTTCACTAACCTTACAATTATGAGATGGATATATACACACCTTAACTTAATATATACAAGCAATGCTGCATCAATCAGCTTAGTCATCATATCGCCTTGGGACAACAATGGTTCTTCCTCTTCTAGATTTTCTAACACTCCCCACCGAAGAGGCATTGTTGTCATTACCTTCTGCAAGGTTAGCCAAGCCTTCTCCATGAGGCTGTAACTCAAATGTTTCATCTTGACTATCTGTGTTTTTGCTGATTTCTAAAGCATAGAGTTTTTGTATAGGTCTCTTTAACTTTCCTCCTGAAGTCTTTACCAGTGCAGACCTAACTAAATTGTCTTTGCCAACAAACAACTCTTCAATTATGCCAAGCTTCCAGCATTGCCTTGGTCTTTCATCCCCAATCATTACCACTTCTCCCACCTTGATACAATTTGCATTGGAGCCCTTTACCTTGCCTGATGGGTAATAATTGAGTTCTGGCAAGTATTCCATCTGCCACCTCTTCCATAACTGATCTTGTAGCTCTTCAAGGTACCTGAACCGTCTGGTTAACTCTCCTTGAGTGCTCTGGATAGGCTGCAAGTCTTCTGGCACACTGGGGTTTGATGTTAATCGTTTACCACAAAGAAAATGATTTGGTGTCAATGGCTCTGCATCCTGCATACTGTTGTAAACAAAAGTGATAGGCCTACTGTTCACCATTGCTTCTACTTCACATAAAACAGTAGAATTCTTCTTTGCTCAAATGAGCATTAGCTAAAAGTTTCTTTAATGGACACTTTACACTTCTCACTAGCCTTTCCCAAATCCACCCCACCATGGTGCTCTCTCAACAATAAACTCCCACTGTACCCCTTGGTGTGAAAAGTAGGATTGGAATCCTTCCTCTTTTAGCAAGGACCAAACTTCTTGGAGTTCCTTTGCAGCCTTTTTGAAGGTTTTTGCATTATCCGATATGATTTTATTTGGGAAACCCTTCTGTTCACAAACCTTTTAAATGCCAAAGAAATACATCACTACTTAAATTGCTTACCAACTCCAAATGGATTGCTCTGGTGGTAGCACATGTGAAAAGACATATATAACCTTTGTTAGACTCCCCTTGCTCATACACATAGACTGGACCTGCAAAGTCTACTCCCACTACATCAAATGGGGCAGTATAGACACACCGTTCTCTTGGAAGTGGAGCCACCTTTTCATAATAAGACTTTGCACTACAACGCTTGCAAACCACACATTTATGCACGACCTTTTTTACTACTTGTCTAATTTTGGGAATCCAAAACTGTTGTCTGATCTCTATTATCACTTCTCTAACTCCAGCATGTAACAGCTTATGATGAGTATCCAGGATCAAAAGGTCCACAAAGTGCCCCCCAGAAGGTAGCAAAATTGGATGTCTTTTCTCCTCTGGAAGCCCAGAAAACTGTAGTCTACCTCCTACTCTCAATAAATCCTGATCCAAAAACACATCCAAACCCTTGAGAGCAGAATGTGTTGGTAGAACCTGTAATGGATGGCTGGTGAGCAATTCCCGCTCTTCACCAAATTTTTCCTTCTGCACATATACCACCCAGTATTTCCTGGCTTGCTGAATCTCATTACTGTTCAGAATTCCTTCCCTTCTTGTTTCTCCCTTAATATTGTTGATAAATCTATATACCCATGCAGTCACTCTTAACAATCTTTTCAGACTGCTAATGTCCTCAAGCCTCAATATGGGGTCCTGCTGCATAACTTGACAACTGTTCACAGCGCATTTTCTCACCTCACTCACCCATGCTTCTTCAGCCTGGCATTCTCCTACAATAGGCTGATTAGAAGGCCAGTTTTCACTTCCAAGTTTTAGCCACTCTGGCCCATTCCACCACAAACTTGACTGTGAAAGATCTTTCACTGAAATTCCTCGTGTTGGTAAATCAGCGGGGTTTTGGATGCCTGGACAATGCTTCCATTGCTTGGGATCTGTGTGCGCTTGAATTTCCTCCACCCTATTGGCAACAAATGGTTTCCATTTCCTTGCCTGACTTCTTAACCAGTGCCAAACTATAGTGGAGTCTGTCCAATAATAGCTTGGAATTTCATAGAGGGCCAAAGACTTTCACTGTAATTGCAAGCCGACTAGCAATAACTGCACCCATCAATTCCAACCTTGGAACCGAAAGCCTTTTCAAAGGTGCTACTCTGCTCTTTGCAGCAACCAACCTGCAACTTACTTCCTCTTGCAATGCGCCTCTTATATAAATACAAGTTGCATAGGCTTCCTCACTTGCATCACAAAAGATGTGCAGCTCCAAATTGTCTGGACTATTGTTCAACTCTCCAAAGTACCATCTTGGGATTTCAATGTCTCCAAGATGTGCCAATTCTTTGAACCAATATTTCCACCTTACCACCATATGATCAGGTAACTCTTGGTCCCAACCAATTCCAATTTCCCAGAGGCTCTGAAACCAAATTTTTGACTTTATCACAAATGGAGCCAGGAATCCAAGCGGATCAAAGACCTTTGAAGCCAAACTAAGAGCTGTACGTTTTGTCCACCTTGTCTCATTCTCAGCCAGCTCAACTAAAGATTTCCCATTGAAGGTAAACAAATCATCATCTTGCTGCCAAACAATGCCTTGCACCTTTGCGTCTATTGCCCACAACTCCTTAATACCAGAATCCTCAATACTTTCTGCTGCATCAGGCAGTGGCGGTTCCTCATATGGGCAATATGGGCAGCCGCACATGGCGGCATTTGTGGAGGGGCGGCATGAGCGCCTGCAAAAAAAATAAAAATAAAAATAAGAATAAATAAATAAAGAAATAAATAAAAATAAAAAATAAAATAAAATAAATAATAAAAGATCAATAAATATATTTTTATTAATAAAAAACCATCTATTGCATTTTCCATAAACCTTCCCATAAAAGACCTAAACAATGCAAAATGCTTCCAGATTAATATTATTGGGAATAAAGGCCCATACTTTAACATATGTAATGTTATTTTTCTGGGTTTGGTTAAATAGTGAAATGTATATTATTTATTACAGAACGAATCTTCACACTAAGCCACTAAGGTCTGTCAAATAACCGCAAATGGATAAGAAGAGGTCAAAGCTATCAGGTGCTCAGTTTAGAAAAAAGAGGAGAAACGAGCAAAAGATAAAGGTATAGACCTATGTCATCTACTCTTCACTGCTATATTGCACTGCTATTTTGTGATATAGTTTTCTGAGTCATTTGAAGTGTACTATTATGTATATAATTAGCCATTAACCAAGGAGGTTGTATTATTCATTTGTTTCCTATTCTAAAAGTTTAATAAATTGTGCTTAATAACATGTTAAATTAATTGTACTAGCCTATTCATGCATTGGTCTGTTATGTTCTATTTTACTATTTGCAGGGGCACTTTTGAAATATTTTGGAACACCCTCTGCCACTAGCCAGGATGAGAAGCCGTCTACTTCTGCCATTATTGAGGCTGAGGAGCCATCTACCTCCTCAGCCTCACATATGTCTCCACAAATGCAGTCTGATCCTGAGGATGAAGACCCATTTGCTTCTACTTCTCCCCGGCAGGACTCTTCAGGTGAGTTTGTGTGCACATATGTCTGTGAGTGTGTGCGTGTGTGTGTATGTGTATGTGTGTGCATCCCTGCAAAGCATTTTGCAAACAGTTATAAATTATAATGTTATTATCACTGGGTCTGGGTTACTGGCAGAGCTGGGCAATAAATACATTGAATGTATTTAAATACTAAATACTAAATACATGGGAGAAGTGTATTTAAATACTAAATACTAAATACATTTTACGAATGTATTTAGATACTAAATACAAAATACATCAATTGTATTTAAATACATTTGTAAATACATTTTAAATACATACAACTTTTAACATATGCATTCACTAATTCACTAAGCCATGACACGCACACGATAAAGAAATCAACTGCTTTCGACTAAGAGTGGCACACAACTGATTGAACTGACACGTTGAAAATGAACCATGCTGTACTACACTGTCGACGCGTCGTACTGTGCTAGTACAGAACGTGTATTAAACCAGTAAAAGTATTTACATTTTTATATTTTGAGTATTTAAATACATTGTATTTAAATACTCATTAAAGTATTTAAATACTGTATTTAAATACATGAAAAACAATGTATTTATAAATACAGTTCTAAATACACAAATGTATTTAAATACGTATTTAAATACAAATGTATTTAAATACTGCCCAGCTCTGGTTACTGGGTATGTGTGGTGTTTCACCACCATAATTCCATAACACCACCACCATAACAAAGTGCTGTGAATAATGTGTTATCTAACTTAGGTGTGTATACTAATGAGTAATGCTCTTGTTTTTTCTATTAGAAATGCCTGGAGCAGAATCGCCTCCTGAGGATGAGTCTCTGTCCACCGACCCTGCTAACTGGCCTTCAGTTCTGACTGAGAGAATTCGGACACAACTGGTTTCCAGGGGACCAAGTCAAGTACCATCTGACTTTGTATTCCCTAGAAACGACAGTGACGGAAGAAGTTTCCACCATCAATACTTCAGGAAGTCATTGGTTAGTGGGGGAAATATAACCAGAAGTTGGTTGGTCTATTCCTTAAAAAACAACAGCCTTTTCTGTTTCTGTTGTACATTATTTTCCAAGAGGAAAATAAATTTAACAAGTTTGGGACTCTCGGACTGGAAGCATGCAAGCTCATTGCTCACATCACATGACAACAGTTCAGAACACCTAAATTCTATGAAAATCTGGAAAGAACTGGCAGTGAGGATGAGAAAGGGGGAGACCATTGACAAGCAGGAGATGGCACTTCTGGAGGCTGAGAAGTTGAGATGGAGAGCGGTGCTGACACGTCTCACTGCTATTGTGCATTCTCTGGCAGTTAGGAATTTGGCACTAAGGGGACATACAGAAAAATTGTTCTCACCATCAAATGGCAATTTTCTGAAAGAAGTTGAACTGATGGCACAATTTGATCCTATAATGCAAGAGCACATTAACCGTGTCCAAAAAGGGACCTCCAGTCACACCAGCTACCTCGGCCACCACATACAAAACGAACTCATTGATTTGTCGAGCAGCAAGACCATTTCAGCAATGGTGAGCGACATCAAAAATCAAAGTTTTTTTCAATAATTCTAGATTGCACTCCAGATATCAGCCACACTGAACAGTTGTCAGTTGTGATTCGGGTTGTGTCACTGGAGGGGAAGCCCCATATAAAGGAACATTTCATGGGGTTTTTGGAGGCAGAGGAGTCCACTGGTCAACATTTGGCATCTCTGATTCTGAAGAGACTGGAGGAGCTAAAAGTTCCTTTCATGGACTGTAGAGGACAATCATACGACAACGGGGCCAACATGAGGGGAAAAAACAAGGGTGTTCAATCCAGGCTCCTAGAAATTAATCCCAGAGCTCTGTTTGTTCCATGTGGGGCTCATTCTCTGAATTTGCTTGTGGCCGATGCTGCTAAGGGATCTATTGATGCCACAAGTTACTTTGGCATCTTGCAGAGCTTTACAACTTGTTTTCAGCCTCCACACAACGATGGGCCATTTTGAAAAAATGTGAACATCACATTGAAGATGTGGTCTGATACAAGGTGGGAAAGCAAGATCAAGAGTGTGGAGCCCCTGAGATATCAGGCAGCTGCAGTGAGAGATGCACTGATCGAGGTGAGGGACCACACCAAAGACTCTGTAATAAAGGTCGAGGCTCAATCTCTGTCAGAGGAGGTTGGGTCATACCGCTTCGCCATTTGTTCAGTGGTGTGGCATGACCTGTTGTGCCAAATTCAGCATGTGAGCAAGCAGATGCAGTCTCCTAGCATGCACGTTGATGTTGCAGTAAATCTCCTAAAAAAAACAGAGAGAGGTCTCCGCAATTACAGGGCAACAGGTTTTGTGGCTGCACAAATGGCAGCCACAGATATCTGTGAACAAATGAATGTGGAGGCTGTGTTAAAACAAAAACGGCTGAGGTCCACAAAGCGGCACTTCTCCTATGAAGCATCTGATGAGCCCTTGATTGATGCTTTGAAGAAGCTGGAGGTGACATTTTTCAATGCAGTGGTTGATGCTGCAACATCAGCCATTCAGGAAAGATTTTCCACGTTGGAAATTGTGGGAGAGAGTTTGGAGTGCTGACACATTTCCAAAATCTCACATTTGAGGAGCTGACAGAACAATGTGTGAACCTTAGTACTACACTACACTTTAAGGGACAATCTGACTTGGATGGCAGAGAGCTTGCACAGGAGCTGAAGAACTTGCCTGACTTGCCATCAAAGACCATATCCTTGCTTGAACTGCTGACATTTATCCATGAAAGGGAGCTCTCTGAAATATATCCAAATTTGTGGACTGCTCTCAGAATTGGTCTTACTCTTCCAGTCACTGTTGCTGAAGCAGAGAGGAGCTTTTCAAAGCTGAAGCTCATCAAATCCTACCTGAGGTCAACTATGTCACAGGAACGCCTTACCGGTCTGGCCATCATCAGTATAAATCATACAATTGCTGAGCAGATTTCATATGATGATTTAATTCATGACTTTGCATCAAGGAAGGTAAGAAGAGTCAGGCTTTAGATGGCAGTTGTGCTGTGGTGCAATTTATTTTGTTTCTTGTTCAAAGTGTAGCATAATAATTACCCTCTCTTAAGTGTCTTATTCTATTTATGTGATAGAGCATTTGTACAATTAGAAATTTGATTCTCTAGTTTATTTATGGCAGTTGTGCAATTTAATTTGTATTTTTCCTGTTCATAGTATCATAATTACCTCTTAAGTGAGTTATTCTATTTACGTGATGAAGGATTTGTAAAATTCAGAAATTTGAGTCTTTGTTTTGGTTCTGAAGTTCCAACAATTAGTCCAATAAAAGTTATTTTTGTGAAAGAGTTATGTCTGTCCTTTATTTTGGGGGGATTCGAATGTTGTGTGTTGGCGAACAGGGGGGGGGGCGCTGAAGGTGAGGTTCGCCCAGGGCGTCATGTAAGCTAGGACCGCCACTGGCATCAGGTACTACAGAGGAATGACTCATAAACTCTTGTAATTGCGAATGATTGGTCTGCATTTTCGAAGCTCCATGCCAGCCAGCCTCATTATAGCTCTAGCCTCCATGAATATCTGTTTAGCCATTTCTGTATTATAGTAGCTGCCAACAGAAAAGGACTAGAGCTGAGGCCGAACAACACTGACTTCATTCTATATGCTTGAACCTTAGGTTCATTTTCCAACAAGTCTTTCGTATCCACCCACAGATACCTTACTGCATCTCTGTCCTCTGGATTTAACTTTATCCGCAAAAAGGCTTGCTTCACATCTGCAGTCAATGCTACTCTACCAAACCTGAATCTCAGTAACAAGGAAAATAAATCTGCATTTAAATTTGGTCCAGCATCCAAACAGTCATTCAAGGACACACCACCTTTGTCTTTGGCTGAGCCATCAAAAACTACCCTCAGTTTGGTGGTAGTTTTGTCTCGCCGTACCACTGCATGGTGTGGCAGATAATGTGCCTCCTGGCTCACCAGCTCACCTTGCACCCTTTCAGCATAGCCCTCCCTTACATAACTTAGGATGGCCTCATCGTATTCAATTAATAACTCCTCATTTTTTCTTAGCCTGTACAATGAAGTCTCCAACCTCCGATTAGCTAGCTGAAGGTTTGAACCGGGTTTGCAAGAATCCTTCCATGGTAGGCCAACTTCATAGCAACCATCTCTAAACCCAATCCCTTTTTCAAATTGCTCTAAAACATCATTGTTCACTGTACTTGCCTGGTTTCCTTTATGCCAATAGATTCAAGTTCCCAAAACGCTTTCAATGCCTTTCCAGGCCATGGCTGTTCTCCTCAATCTTAACAAAAAGAGCCTTAACTTCCATTTCATTGCAATAGCTACCATGTAGCATCCAGCCTAGCTTACTTTCAATAGCTACCGGGCTTTGAGATGTACGGACAATATTACCAGTGATGAAGTCCCAATAATAGTCAGCTCCAATCAAAAGACTAATATCTTCTGTTCCCTCAAACTTATTATTGCCCAAATTAATTCCTTTAACTTGCAATTCTTGGACACATGCCATATCTAAACAAGTATGACTGGAGCACAAAGTTCCTCAATCTCTACAGCTTGGACCTTGATAGTGAGACTTTGCGGTAACAACCCTTTAACCAGAACTTCTACCTTCTTAAATTTGGTTCGGTTTTGAACGGAACCCCCAAACCCAGAAATTCTTAAATTTTCCCTCTTAAGTTCTTTAAACTTCAATTTTCTGGAAATTCTGGTCTTAATAAAACTACACTGGCTACCACTATCAAACAACACTCTTACAGTAGCTTCTCCCTCATTCCCAATTAATAAGGCTGCAGTTGTTTGCAATAATCCCCCTTTACTTTTACTCCCTTGCCTAGCAGTGGCATGTGACACTGATGTCTCTACTTCTGGGGTAGGCCTACTAAGAGTGTTTTCACACAATAATGGCTGATGCCTACCATGACATTTTTTGCACAAAATTTTAAACTTACAAAACCTTGCTCTATGACCTTTCAAAAAACATTTAAAACATGCTGTGGACTTAGTTACCCTGTCCTTTCTCTCCTCAAAGGGTAAGGCCTCAGCCACCTCACATTTATATGACTTGTGGTTGCCTTCGCAAAATATGCATTCCTTGATTCCCTTTAATTTATTCTCAGAGGAGGCATGTAGAGCTGACACTGTACCTGGGCTATTCCTTTTTGTGGAAACTTTGGTGCTGTGCCTGCCTTGTCCCCTTGTTTACCATCCCACTGTGCAAACTCAACTCCCTCTCGTCTTGCTAATTCTGTGCCTAAAAGACTTAACATCTGCTGAAGGGGGATGTACACATGTTCTGCAGAGTGTCCCCTACTTAATTCAAGCAAAATTGAGCTAGGCAATTTAGACTCCAGTGTAGGAACCAACATTATACCATACTTTTCCATTCCTACACCCAAGTTGTCCAGGGACCTAGTTCTAATTTCAAAAAAAACAAATTCAATCATATAACTGCCGTAACTCCTTGACACTATTAGGATTATTAACAGGAGGTATAGCTAAAAGTGCACGGAGGTGGCTTTTAATTAAGATCTCTGGCTTACCAAACCGTTTCTTTAATATCCCAAGCCACATTATAATTAGCCTCTGTTAATGCTAATCCTCCTATAGTCTTTGCTGCCTCCCCTTCCAAGAGGGACCGCAAATAATTAAACTTCTCCACGGCACTTAACACATGACTAGAATGAACTGCTGATTGAAAACTGTCTGCCCATCCTTGCCATTCCTGAATACTCCCAGAAAATGTTTTGAGTACAAGCCTCGGTAATTGAACTACAGATCTGTTAACCTTAACTTCACAAACATCATTTGTTGAGTGTTGTCTTTCATTATTAGACCTGGTCTCTAACTGTACTGAGCTGCTAAACTCTTTTGTTCGGAGGCCTACTTTAATTACATCATCAATAATCTCTTCAAAGTAAATTGTTATTTTCTATTTCATCCTCTTCTATAAGAGCCTCAATTTTAACATTTCCCTCACTTAGAGCAACCTTTTTAGTTTCTAATATGGAAAGCTGCGCAGTCACTAAGCGTAAATCCTCTTGCTCTATGGCAGAATCTATAGTGGCAATGACCTTTGTAATTAGACCTTTGTAGGCGCTTCTCCTTTTTATAAATTTGTTCAATTCAGATGCACTCATCTTCAATGCAAACAACAATTGGGCTCAATGCCAAATAAGCTGAATTGGCAGAAATACTTAACCGAACTGATCAAACGCAAATTTTACTTTCAAATAAACTGAATTGCTAGGTGGGGTACTAACCAACACCAGTATGGAATACCAAATTTTCCACCCAAGTAACTGGCGCACTGGTCTGCAACCTTCGCCTACGAATAATAAACCAAATTAACCAACTGGTAAATGTAGGCCAAAAACAACGACAGACAAGTGGCCAAGTTTCGCAATTGGGCAACCAAACTTTCTACCCTGAGACCTTAATTCAATAATAACCCAAAATTAACCAAACCGGTAAAATGTAGGCCAAAACAACGACAGACGACTGGCCTAGTTTAGCAATTGGGCAACCAAACTTTCTACCCTGGGACCTTAATTCAATAATAACCCAAAATTAACCAAACCGGTAAAATGTAGGCCAAAACAACGACAGACGACTGGCCAAGTTTCGCAATTGGGCGACCAAACTTTTTACCCTGGGACCTTAATTCAATAATACTCCCAAAATTAACCAAACCGGTAAAATGTAGGCCAAAACAACGACAGACGACTGGCCAAGTTTCGCAATTGGGCGACCAAACTTTTTACCCTGGGACCTTAATTCAATAATACTCCCAAAATTAACCAAACCGGTAAAATGTAGGCCAAACAACGACAGACGACTGGCCAAGTTTCGCAATTGGGCGACCAAACTTTTTACCCTGGGACCTTAATTCAATAATACTCAACCCGTCTAGGCCTAACTTGGGCTACAATTTGCACAATCAGAACTTTGCCGAAAAATAGTCACTGACTCAGTCTTGGGGTAGAATCCGATTCTGAAGGACCATGTTATTTTATTTATTTGTTGGGTTCAAAATCCCAGCTGAGCCGTGAACGGCCAAATTCTAAAGGGCCAGTTCTACCTACAGCCCAAGTTAGGCTAAAATTAAAACTTACGGATTTGAGATCCTATTAGGTCCTACCTCAGGGTTGCTGACTCGATGCGGGCCTACCTTAGACCTTAGTTACATGAATTTAATATAAACAAAAGGGGTACTATTTATGGTCTTCTTTCTCAACCTTTCAACAACAACGCAACCTGGACTATTGCACGATGCAACAATCTTGTATCTAAACAACCAAACTGAATTGCAAGAGAACTCTCTAACAGACCACACCCTGTACGTACGACATCCCACAAACGAGTAGAAAGAACGCGCAGCCAGTGTTGCCAGATGGAATTTTAAAAAATCTGATAAATCTGATTAAAAAATCTGTAGAAATCTGTAGATTTATAATATTTATCTAAAATCTAAATAATAATTTTGACATATTTTTATTTAATTTACTGTCTTAAGGTATTATCAATGATAAAATCTTGTATAATATTTTCTTTATTTTTATAAACTATAAATATGGCACTTTAACATAAAAAAAAGTAAAGTAAATGAAAGTAAACAAATTGAATTCCGTTACTTTGTGATAAAGGAAATACCTTTTGGTTATTGCTGTAATAACTATAAGAACACCGGAATACTTCTTTTAATTCATACACATAAATGAAACAAAAAAAAAATCCTTTTTAGATTTAAACAGATAAATATCATTTTTTTCAACAAAAACAAAAACATTCGATGCTACCATGACGTAGAGGGAATATCAACCAGTCAGCGCCGATTAAATGATTTAATCGGCATGTATATCGTAGTCAGAAGAGAGTCGACTCGACTTCTGAAACTGAATACCGAGAACATTTGCGTCCTATTGATTGAGACTGTAGGCCTAATATTTCCTTGTTGTAAATTTTGGAAGTAAATAATAATGATTGCTTGCTGGATTAAAAATCTGTAGATTATGCATAAATTATTGAAAAAATCTGAAAATCTGAATTGCTTCATAAAATCTGTAGATCTACAGATATATCTGTAGATCTGGCAACCCTGCGCGCAGCGCCCCAAAATGATGCCAACAGTGTGACCAAACAATGATGCCACAAGAGCTTAAATGCTAGCTCTAAATTAAGTTAATTTTTCACTAACCTTACAATTATGAGATGGATATATATACACCTTAACTTAATATATACAAGCAATGCTGCATCAATCAGCTTAGTCATCATATCGCCTTGGGACAACAATGGTTCTTCCTCTTCTAGATTTTCTAACAGTGGTACAACTGCCTCTCCGGGGCCGCTGCCCGCGGCGAAATGCGAATGAGGAATCAGTCAGCGTTAATTAGCTTCAGTGACGTGTTGTTGCAGATGTTTATTCAGTGTTTTAAACTGACAATTTGCAAAATAAAGATAAAAGTATACATGTATGGTTAATTGTTAAATTCATTAAGTGAGAGACCACTGTTTAATTTTTATTATTCAGATATCATACCCTTTAAAATTACAATGAGTAAGTGGTCAAAGTATAATAAAAAGTTTCAGACAGCATGGCTGCGAGATCCTCAGTTTCAAAATGGGTAAAAGAGATAAAAGATGATAATACGAAAGTTTTGTGTAAAGTGTGTAAGGGTAACATCCACCAAAACTAAGCTACGAATAGGATGGAGCTGCATCTTCTTTCTTCAATATTGAGACTGAAAATGACGCTTGAAAAACAAAATATTTGTTGCTATAATTTTTCTCCAACTAAGGCCATGCTGAACTATAATTCAAGTATATACGAGAATGAATTGAGTGAAGAAGAGAAAGAAATACTCGATACGTTGGAATTTTAACTTTTAAAGGTAAGAATCACTTTGACTATGATATAAAAATCATGCTTTCTATATTTCCTGAGTTTTCAAAAATAAATTTCTTTATTGGGCTACTTTCTACCAAAATCCGCTACTTTTTCTAACTTTTGTTTTACTTTTTAAAAAATTGATCTGGCAGGCCTGTATGATATATGCCTACACTGTGTACAGCGAAAGCGCGGTGGTTGTGAGCGCAGTGAAAGTTAACTCGTGGGACCCTAGAGGCTAAAATAAGAAGGGTTGATTATTGTCTATTATACCCTAGGCCTCCTTCTAATTTAGTTGGTGAAGTTAAGTCGAAGTTTAAAGTTAACCATTTCATTGAATAAAAATTATTGTAATGGCAGACATACTTGATTTAGAAAATGCGGAGGAGTTTGAAGTCGATGAAGATGGTGATCGTAAGTGGAGCGTAGGCTAATCTTGGGCTAAGGTAGGCCCTAGGCCCAGTTAAACGATAACTATTAATCCAGATTAGTTAGATTATGGTCTTAACCCAAATTAGATGTTTATTGCTAAGCTTTAAAGGGTATTAGTTACTTTTCAGCCCAGAATGTTTCCCGACAATTTTGAGGGGTTCTACACTTTAGAACAATGCTGTAGGCCAATTTGGGAGTTGGAAATTCTGTTCATTTGGAAAACATGAAGCCATTTAGGCCTATCAAGGTTTAGGTAATTATGTATTTTATCCCACTCAGTCATTTTACACACCAAAATACATTTTTCTAGTAGTATTTGATGTGATTTGTTCAAATATGACCTCCATTTCCGTCGGAAATGAGATCCAACAAAGTTATAGTACTTTGAAGTTTGGCTCATTTTCAAGGGAAATGGAAGTCAAAATCTAAGCAAAACATCAAATATTACTAGGAAAATGTATTTTGGTATTAATTAACCTAACCTAACCTAACCCAACCCTGGTTAAACGAGCCTAACCCTGGCTAAACGAGCCTAACCCTGGCTAACGAGCCTAACCCTGGCTAAACGAGCCTAACCCTGGCTAAACGAGCCTAACCCTGGCTAAACGAGCCTAACCCTGGCTAAACGAGCTCTCGTCTGTATCCACCACCCAGTGGCGGTTCCTCATATGGGCAATATGGGCAGCCGCACAGGGCGGCATTTGTGGAGGGGCGGCATGAGCGCCTGCAAAAAAAATAAAAATAAGAATAAATAAAATAAAGAAATAAATAAAAATAAAAAAATAAAATAAAAAAAAATAAAAGATCAATAAATATATTTTTATTAATAAAAAACCATCTATTGCATTTTCCATAAACCTTCCCATAAAAGACCTAAACAATAAAATGCTTCCAGATTAATATTATTGGGAATAAAGGCCCATACTTTAACATATGTAATGTTATTTTCTGGGTTTGGTTAAATAGTGAAATGTATATTATTTATTACAGAACGAATCTTCACACTAAGCCACTAAGGTCTGTCAAATAACCGCAAATGGATAAGAAGAGGTCAAAGCTATCAGGTGCTCAGTTTAGAAAAAAGAGGAAAGAAGAAGAGGAGAAACGAGCAAAAGATAAAGGTATAGAGCTATGTCATCTACTCTTCACTGCTATATTGCACTGCTATTTTGTGATATAGCTTTCTGAGTCATTTGAAGTGTACTATTATGTATATAATTAGCCATTAACCAAGGAGGTTGTATTATTCATTTGTTTCCTATTCTAAAAGTTTAATAAATTGTGCTTAAAACATGTTAAATTAATTGTACTAGCCTATTCATGCATTGGTCTGTTATGTTCTATTTTACTATTTGCAGGGGCACTTTTGAAATATTTTGGAACACCCTCTGCCACTAGCCAGGATGAGAAGCCGTCTACTTCTGCCATTATTGAGGCTGAGGAGCCATCTACCTCCTCAGCCTCACATATGTCTCCACAAATGCAGTCTGATCCTGAGGATGAAGACCCATTTGCTTCTACTTCTCCCCGGCAGGACTCTTCAGGTGAGTTTGTGTGCACATATGTCTGTGAGTGTGTGCGTGTGTGTGTATGTGTATGTGTGTGCATCCCTGCAAAGCATTTTGCAAACAGTTATAAATTATAATGTTATTATCACTGGGTCTGGGTTACTGGGTATGTGTGGTGTTTCACCACCATAATTCCATAACACCACCACCATAACAAAGTGCTGTGAATAATGTGTTATCTAACTTAGGTGTGTATACTAATGAGTAATGCTCTTGTTCTTTCTATTAAATGCCTGGAGCAGAATCGCCTCCTGAGGATGAGTCTCTGTCCACCGACCCTGCCAACTGGCCTTCAGTTCTGACTGAGAGAATTCGGACACAACTGGTTTCCAGGGGACCAAGTCAAGTACCATCTGACTTTGTATTCCCTAGAAACGACAGTGACGGAAGAAGTTTCCACCATCAATACTTCAGGAAGTCATTGGTTAGTGGGGAAAATATAACCAGAAGTTGGTTGGTCTATTCCTTAAAAAACAACAGCCTTTCTGTTTCTGTTGTACATTATTTTCCAAGAGGAAAATAAATTTAACAAGTTTGGGACTCTCGGACTGGAAGCATGCAAGCTCATTGCTCACATCACATGACAACAGTTCAGAACACCTAAATTCTATGAAAATCTGGAAAGAACTGGCAGTGAGGATGAGAAAGGGGGAGACCATTGACAAGCAGGAGATGGCACTTCTGGAGGCTGAGAAGTTGAGATGGAGAGCGGTGCTGACACGTCTCACTGCTATTGTGCATTCTCTGGCAGTTAGGAATTTGGCACTAAGGGGACATACAGAAAAATTCTCACCATCAAATGGCAATTTTCTGAAAGAAGTTGAACTGATGGCACAATTTGATCCTATAATGCAAGAGCACATTAACCGTGTCCAAAAAGGGACCTCCAGTCACACCAGCTACCTCGGCCACCACATACAAAACGAACTCATTGATTTGTCGAGCAGCAAGACCATTTCAGCAATGGTGAGCGACATCAAACAAATCAAAGTTTTTTTCAATAATTCTAGATTGCACTCCAGATATCAGCCACACTGAACAGTTGTCAGTTGTGATTCGGGTTGTGTCACTGGAGGGGAAGCCCCATATAAAGGAACATTTCATGGGGTTTTTGGAGGCAGAGGAGTCCACTGGTCAACATTTGGCATCTCTGATTCTGAAGAGACTGGAGGAGCTAAAAGTTCCTTTCATGGACTGTAGAGGACAATCATACGACAACGGGGCCAACATGAGGTGAAAAAACAAGGGTGTTCAATCCAGGCTCCTAGAAATTAATCCCAGAGCTCTGTTTGTTCCATGTGGGCTCATTCTCTGAATTTGCTTGTGGCCGATGCTGCTAAGGGATCTATTGATGCCACAAGTTACTTTGGCATCTTGCAGAAGCTTTACAACTTGTTTTCAGCCTCCACACAACGATGGGCCATTTTGAAAAAAGCATGTGAACATCACATTGAAGATGTGGTCTGATACAAGGTGGGAAAGCAAGATCAAGAGTGTGGAGCCCCTGAGATATCAGGCAGCTGCAGTGAGAGATGCACTGATCGAGGTGAGGGACCACACCAAAGACTGTAATAAAGGTCGAGGCTCAATCTCTGTCAGAGGAGGTTGGGTCATACCGCTTCGCCATTTGTTCAGTGGTGTGGCATGACCTGTTGTGCCAAATTCAGCATGTGAGCAAGCAGATGCAGTCTCCTAGCATGCACGTTGATGTTGCAGTAAATCTCCTAAAAAAAACAGAGAGAGGTCTCCGCAATTACAGGGCAACAGGTTTTGTGGCTGCACAAATGGCAGCCACAGATATCTGTGAACAAATGAATGTGGAGGCTGTGTTAAAACAAAAACGGCTGAGGTCCACAAAGCGGCACTTCTCCTATGAAGCATCTGATGAGCCCTTGATTGATGCTTTGAAGAAGCTGGAGGTGACATTTTTCAATGCAGTGGTTGATGCTGCAACATCAGCCATTCAGGAAAGATTTTCCACGTTGGAAATTGTGGGAGATGAGAAGTTTGGAGTGCTGACACATTTCCAAAATCTCACATTTGAGGAGCTGACAGAACAATGTGTGAACCTTAGTACTACACTACACTTTAAGGGACAATCTGCTTGGATGGCAGAGAGCTTGCACAGGAGCTGAAGAACTTGCCTGACTTGCCATCAAAGACCATATCCTTGCTTGAACTGCTGACATTTATCCATGAAAGGGAGCTCTCTGAAATATATCCAAATTTGTGGACTGCTCTCAGAATTGGTCTTACTCTTCCAGTCACTGTTGCTGAAGCAGAGAGGAGCTTTTCAAAGCTGAAGCTCATCAAATCCTACCTGAGGTCAACTATGTCACAGGAACGCCTTACCGGTCTGGCCATCATCAGTATAAATCATACAATTGCTGAGCAGATTTCATATGATGATTTAATTCATGACTTTGCATCAAGGAAGGTAAGAAGAGTCAGGCTTTAGATGGCAGTTGTGCTGTGGTGCAATTTATTTTGTTTCTTGTTCAAAGTGTAGCATAATAATTACCCTCTCTTAAGTGTCTTATTCTATTTATGTGATAGAGCATTTGTACAATTTAGAAATTTGATTCTCTAGTTTATTTATGGCAGTTGTGCAATTTAATTTGTATTTTTCCTGTTCATAGTATCATAATTACATTCTCTTAAGTGAGTTATTCTATTTACGTGATGAAGGATTTGTAAAATTCAGAAATTTGAGTCTTGTTTTGGTTCTGAAGTTCCAACAATTAGTCCAATAAAAAGTTATTTTGTGAAAGAGTTATGTCTGTCCTTTATTTTGGGGGGATTCGAATGTGTGTGTGTTGGCGAACAGGGGGGGGGGGGGGGGGGGGGGGGGGGGGCTGAAGGTGAGGTTCGCCAGGGCGTCATGTAAGCTAGGACCGCCACTGCCACCACCTAATCCATAATAAGGTAATACTCTAGGCTCGTTTAGCCACGGTTGTTAGGTTAGGTTAGGTTAATTAATACCAAAATACATTTTTCTAGTAATATTTGATGTGTTTTGCTTAGATTTTGACTTCCATTTCCCTTGAAAATGAGCCAAACTTCAAAGTACTATAACTTTGTTGGATCTCATTTCCGACGGAAATGGAGGTCATATTTGAACAAATCACATCAAATACTACTAGAAAAATGTATTTTGGTGTGTAAAATGACTGAGTGTGATAAAATACATAATAACCAAGGTTTATATTACATTTCATTTTGAAAACAGGATATCTGCTTTTATGGACCTAAATTAATGTTTGCAAATTCAGGTACCAGTAAAGATTCGGTAGAACACACCCATCCAAACTAGTGACAAAAATAAGTTTCTGGTGTATTTCATGCTGTTTCAATTGACTCTGACCTTCATTTTTGGCTCAAATGCACTGTTATGGGGAGGGATACCTCTGGTCTACATGGTAAAAATTTTATAGTAGGCATACTAGGGGCCTTCTGGCCTATCTGGGTGGCTCCATTGTTAATATAAACAAACCATAAATACAGTTACATACAAAATTAAGATCCAATTGATCTCTGCAGATTGTCACACATCTACTAGCTGTACATTAACTTCAAAACTTTGGATCTTGTGGCTCATTCATCAATACCACTATTGTACTAATTGTAGACATCATATGGTTATCTCATCACAAGAAGTTTTACATGGATCTATATAGCTATAACCTGAATAATGTAATACAAGCTCTACAGTTAAGATAAAAGGAGTAGGTGGGACTGTAAAGACTGTATAGCGTATTTGAATATATACCTATTCAGGGTCTCCCATTTAAAGGTGTCTGAGGCAAGTGAATATAATGAGTCTTTCATATATCACAGTGCTATGGGGAGCACTGCTCAGCAGAGAAATCTCTCTAAATGGGGGGTATAAAGACAGAAAGTGAGTATCCCCTAACCCAAGATGCTGCCTCCCTATATCCTATCACTCTGTATGGGTGATGAGATTTACCCAAATAAAAATAAACTATATGTATATGTGGGAAGGGTTCACAAACCTCTTCTCCACACCATAACCTACAAGTACCATGACATTTTGCTGGAACTGGTAATCTCCCTTTTACCAATTTTGACAAAATATTTTCGTTAAAACTAACTAAAATATTATGACAACCTAACCAGTTATCAAGGGTGTACATTGATCTATTAGATTGAATGCCTGGTTAAACTGGGCATTCAAAACAATCCTTTGCACAATTTAATTACAGTGGAACCTCGCTTAACGAGTGCCTCGTATAACGAGAAATTCGTATAACGAGCCAAAAGAATGGGGGAAAATTACCTTGCATAACGAGCGACACTTTGCTTAACGAGCAAAATATTTCGTCAAAATTTAAAGCGTAGACAAAAACAAATGTGTCTAGACAGTTTCCTCGTGAAAAAGGATCCAAAAGAAAGTGAAAGTGCCTCTAAAAAATTTAAAGCTAGTGACTGTGAGCTCGTCGAGAATGTTACTGCATTGAACGAAGACGATTCTCCTCCTTCCCCTCAATAACCCTCTCCTCCTCCCTGTCTCATTCCTTTCTTCTTTTCCTCTGCTGTGTCAGGAGCACCTTCTCTCTTCGTAAGTTATTTATAAATTTCACCGTTTACTAATTATTTACATTCTCTTTTGGGTTAATTTTTATTAATAATCTTTTCATTTCATGCAATAATAATTTAAAAAACGCCTTTAAATATCATTATAAATATTATTTTAAGTATTTTTTAAGCATGGAACGCATTATCATATTTTACATTGATTCCTATGGAAAAAATTGCCTTGCTTAACGAGCATTTTGCATAACGAGCACAATTCGGGAACGAATTATGCTCGTTAAGCGAGGTTCCACTGTATTACTTTTTCAGCCAGAATGAAAATGAATTACCAATAATACAAGAAGCTATACTGCCCAGTATGACAATTGTATTGGACGAATGGTGAAGATATAGCCAACTACACATGTATTATTTGCATAATACGGTAAACCACAGTATTAACTTTATGGACCCAACTACTGGGGCACATACCCAAAATGTGAAAAGGATGTGGTACTCCGCAAAGGAGTAAAACAAAAGGCAACATGGCACACACCACCAAATGCTAGATTTGTATTTGTATGAATACCTGTGGCAATTCAGACTACATGGTCAAGATCCCTTTGAAGCCATACTTGGTTCACTAGTTGCATTTTGGCCTCCAGTGTAACATAAATTTTTTTTGTTTTAATAAATATATATTTTTATACTTTGTATCTATGTATTATAGTAAATACTATTCCAGAAACAAACAATGTTATAATTAATAATAGATCAACTGTACGCCCTTGATAATTGGTTAGGTTAAGTTGTGATATTTTCGTTAGTTTTAATGAAAATATAATGTCAAAATTGGTGGGGGAGATAACCTACAAGTACCAATGTCATTACCAAATACCTCTTTTTCAGTGTGCTGAATTAAAAAATGATACTCATTTCCATTGCAAATGATTTGTTAGAGTTATTGAAGCTTAAACTCTCTAACGGGAAAAGGGTAAAAAAATGGCGCTTCTACTGATTTTAATTTGAATCAGTTAGTGGACATGGCTTGCTGTGGTCTGTGCTCCTTTGATTATTTTTGCTGTATCGCTGAATTTTATAGAAATTCAGAAAAAACTACAGCTTTTCTTCAGGCACATGGTGTTCTTGCTCAAGTGGTGAAGTGTCCTCATTGTGACTCAGATTGTACTCTTCATGAGGAACAGAAAGTGTGGTGGTGCCATAAGAGTTACCTGGTTCCCAAGACTAAGAAAAGATGGTGCTGTGATTTTTTGGTGTCTGATTATAAAGGGTTGTTTTTAGATAATACTAATATAGGTGCATGGAAGATTGTTGTTTTTGTTAACAATTTTTTAAGTCCTCTATGGAACCATAAAACTGTTGTGAAGTGCCTTCATATGTCCATCAGAACTTCAGTAGACTGGAGGTCATTCTGTACTGAAGTTACAGACAATTGGTTTTGTAACCAGGTTCCTATTGGAGGGGATGGTGTAGAAGTGGAGATTGATGAAACTTTAATTGTGCGAAGGAAGTACGAGCGAGGTCATGTTCTCAGTCAAATATGGTTATTTGGTGGCATAGAAAGAATCGGTAAATGCCAGTTTGTGCTGCCATTAACAGGTTCTATTGGTGAAAAATGGGACAAAGCAACACTGATTCCTCTTTTAGAAAAGTATATTCGTGCTGGGTCTTTGATTTATAGTGATTCTTGGGCTGCTTATAAAAGTATAAGTGATTTAGGCTACAAATACTTTGTGATCAATCACTGAAAATTTTGTGGGCACAGAAAATTCCCACATTCACACACAGAAAAACAACTCATTGAACGGTTCTGGCACGATTTGAAAGAATGGGTGAAGAGGCCAGGTATTCGTTCAAAGTATTTATATAAATACCTGGCTAGATACCTATTCATTTCTTCTTTTAAGAATGAGGACTGTCTTTTGCACCACTTTTTTCTTCAAGCTGCTCAATTGTATTGTTACCGTGCCGGGTGACTAAGGCTGTCATACAATATTTCTGACCAAATTATACCAAAAACCCGGCAACAGTATCTCGGGATGGGTTACCTTAATAACAGAAGACAACAGGTGCAAAACTAAGGAACAATAAACAGGCTGCTTTCAAAATAAACCTTATAATTATAATTAGTGAAATATATACACGTATTTACAACAATTCATAAATTCAATGAGAGCATAATAGTACAGAAACACTGGCTAAATAAATGTTTTCTTTTCCTTTTTAACGCACGCCAGACAACTCCCAGCAGGTCTGCCAAGGTCTAGACCAAATAGTCTTTATCCGGCTAAACACCTCGCACTACGAACTCCTGTGCCGTCGGCCAGTCCTTCGCTGCAGAACGTGCCTAAGAACGTGCACACCTCGTTGGTAGCCCACTACGACTCCTGTGCCGTCGGCCAGTCCTTCGTTGCCGAACGTGCCTAAGAACGTGCACCAGGTAATCCGTTGCAGCGGGAAAATGGCCTGAGGATGACAAACGACCGATCCGTAATGTCGAACGCTGGGTGTGGGGTAGGCCTCCACACACTTGACCATATATATAGTCAACGAAACCAGACCCTGACCTTTGACTCAACCAGAAGGAGAGCACCGATACCTGCGAAGTAGCAAACTTGAGCAAACCCCATCCCCATGATAAAAGTACGATACACAAATATTTACAACACGTCCAGCTCATATCCTAATCTAACAAAATTTATTAAATACCCAACCCAAACCCATTCAATATAATAACCTCATTTAATTTTCAGAACCTAATTTAAATTAAACAAGTCATAGTTTAAATCTTACCCACAACTTGGGCCGAGACGCCTCACTCCTCCGCTCTGGTGGTAACCTTGGCAATCAACCCTAACAAAGGAAACATTTAACTTAAACTTAATCTAGCTAAATAAAACAATCACTTTCTATAAATAAACCGATATTATATACCAATATTTTCAATATTACCACAAATAAATAACACCACTTATTATAACAGCACTATTTACCTTAAATTATGCTCCACTTTCCTTAAAGATTTACAGAAATCCAAAAACTCTCAATTCTCTGACCATAAATGCTTTCTATGCCAGCAGACCAAACAATACCAAGATTCCACCAGAGCAGAGTAAAGCTCTGCACGAAACTTCTAGAAGGTTTTTACCAACCACCTACACATTGACCCCAATAATTAATTTTTACCCATTACGCAATACATGAAAACAAAAATACGTTATAAAATATCTTTAACACTTGCGTTTCAACTTACTATACATATCACAGAGCAACTATATCAAAATTTCCATAAAGAGTTACTGTACATAGTTAATAAAACCCCACCAAAAAATACAGAATACAAAAATTAAAAAATAATATTTACAAAACATGGAAAAATTATCAACACTGTTACATTTCTCCCCTCTCAAGATTGGAAACCAATCTTAAGAAGAAAACTAATAAAAACTTTAAAAATATTTCCACAAAATTTAAAAACTATTTAACTGTATCTTTTCAAATCCTACGCTGACTTATTGCCGTCCTTTAACAGTTTAGATTTTGTTTTTCGTTTTACTTGTATTCTAATACACGCTCCTGGACCCATGGTAAATCTTGTAATAATAATTTTGATCTTGTAACCCGTTTAAAATCAGGATTCAGATCCTCATCTCTCTCGCCTTCTTGTTTATTCGTATCTGATAAACCTTTATAAAAAGTAGTAAAATTTCCACTCTCCTCCCCAGACGTTATACCTAATCTCATGGCTACCTCACTAATATCGACTTCGGTATTTTGTTCTCTTACCTCTTTCCTCTCTATATGTCCATCCTCAGATTCACTCAAAATTAGTTCCGAGGAGCATAACGTGTACGCTTCTTTCACTTGAGGTAAACTATTCGCATGTTCTATTTTACTACTACACAAGTCTAAAGCCTCACTCCATCTCCTCGTCTATTATGCTTCTTTCTTCGTCCTCTCCAAAATCGCTGAAATCCTCCTGGAACGTCTCGAACCAATCCCCCATCTCGAAATCAAATGGAAGTACTGTACTTCCTCCTTCAACCTGAACTGCCACCTCTCTTGTACTGGATTCTGTCTGAATTGACTTATGAGCCACCTTTACCTGGTTAACCTTACAAACAGCCAACTTTTTGCACGCACTCCACTGAATTCGACGAGGTGGATTCTGTCTTACTCTGGTGGAAATTAACTGCCTCTCACCTGCAGACTCCTCGGATTCTGCAAGTTCACCATCATACCGTACCCAAATTTAATACCGGAATCCATTTTCGATCCATGAACATAAGGATGCCTTTCCTCTTCAAAACATCCCCGCTCAGGCTCTAACCTCTCATACACACCTTTCTGTCGCTCCCAGTATTCACGAAGATACAAAGGCGGATCCACCCACAACTTTAAATGAGAAAAGTGGACATTCATTCGTCTTCCTTGACCCTCAATTACATAAGCCATACCCCTTGACAACACTTCCACCACTGTGAATGGACCTTCATACCTGCCTTCCATCTTTCTTTCCAATGATCTGTCAACTGTTACAATCTTTTTCTTTACTTTCACACCCTTCCCATACGGTACCCAATTAGGATGGCCTTCCCGCCACTGCATTTGTTCCTCTTGTGTAACTGGTAACATTTTCCCTCTCTCATGAATTTCGCACAGTATTTTCTCAGCCGGAGTCATTCCAATTTCCGCATGGAGCGTGTTATTGTAGACTAAGATTGCTCTAGGCAGCCAAACATCCCAGTCATACCCCTTTTCACACAAATTCCTCAAGAATTCCGCTAACGTTCTATTCACTCTCTCTATTGCACCATTCGCAGCAGGTTTATATGGACTACTATACACATGCCCAATTCCAAATTTTTCTAGCATAGTAGTAAAACACTCGCTCCTAAATTCTTTTCCATTATCGGAAAGAATCTTTGAAGGAATACGTACAAAACTGGGTAAGACATGCTCTTCAAAAGCTTTAGTTACACATTTGGCAGTCTTATCTCTCAATGGTTTTATTACTGCCCATTTACTACAATGGTCAACTGCAACTAAGCATGCAACATAACCTCTCGGTGTCTTAGGCAAGGCTAACAAATCTACAGCTACAAGTTCAAAGGGGACCTTTACCTCTATCTTCCATATTGGGGGATATACCACTTGGTGACCAATCTTCATCTTCTGGCATCTTTCACACGTTCTACACACGTCATTGACTATCATATATAGTTTAGGGTGCCATACATACTTTGAAACTACATGCAATAACTTATCTCTTCCAATGTGGGCTAACTGGTTATGAAACATAACAACTACGTGAACTAACTGCCTAAAGCCTATTACTACAGCAAACTCACTCTCACTGATTTTTCTAAACAAAACTTTATTATTCACTACCAAGTCTTTAAAATATCGTCTAAACTCTACCAACATACGGTCTTCCACCATTGTGCTACCCTTTGCAACCTTTTCTCTCAATCTACTAATTACATTAGATCTATTTTGTAACTTCAGAACCACATCCCTGGCTAACATGTTTTCAACTAAACTGAACGTCACACTGTCACTATAACTCAAATCTACATCACCATCCCCTATCTCCACATCTGATCGAATATCCTCAGTTTCCGATTCAACATTTCTACCATCTAATCCAACCGTGACATTAAAAATATCCACTGCTTGCCCTACAGTCCCATAGACTAATAACCCTTCACCAAAATCTAACTCTACACTAGCCTTAACCAAATAATTCATTCCTAACAGAAAACAACCAGGAATACAGTTATCCGGTACCACAACCAATGGTGTTGTCACTACCTGCTTGTCAGACATAATATCTAACGTTATACCTATTCGCGAATGCACACATTCTGATCCAATTCCTTTCAGTTTCACATCTATACCCAACTGTCTCATTCGAAACTCCTGAACTTTCGCCTCCTCAAACACAGATTCTCGTACCAAACTAACAGCTGAACCAGTATCCAAAAATGCACAGTAAGTGTAACCGTCAATACGAATATTTGTCCAAGCGACAAAAGCCCCATCGTGACCGCAACAATACCTATTATTAGATTCGCTCTCTTTCATAAACAAATTCATTTGCACCTCCTCGTTGTTACTTTCTAACGGTACTCCATTTTCTCTGATCTGTCCTTCCAATTTGCAATCATCCCATTCCACTCCTTCAATAACATTTTCACAGTCAAACGTTCCGTCATTCAAAACTGGATTAAAATGCACACCTGCCAAACACTGCAAATGCACACTCACTAAATCTGATCTCTCTTTCACATCGGGACCCACATACGCAACTGTACAACATGTACCATGATGTACCGAAAATTCAACCCCAAACAAATCACTAGCAACCAACAACATTTCTAGCACAGGCAGTGTTCCACATATTCGAAGGGACCGAAGATGCTTCACCTTGCCACGTCTACTGAACCCATATTTCTTATAATTCCTACTTAATGTGTCCGCCAACAACTCTCTTAAACCCTGCACACTATCAGGACACTAGGTATTCTCCTTTCATCCAACACTATTTTTAAACTTTCATACAAAGAGTTGCCTCCTCCCTGAACACGCTTAATCATCCTCAACCCTTCTGGCAGCCCTTCCAAATCCCCATTTATTATACATTCATTCTCGATGACTCCTTGACAACATCTAGACAACGCATCTGCCACAATGTTTTCACGACCTGCCTTATATCTAATCTCAAAATCATATTCACTTATATCCTCTAACGTTCTTGCCAAACGACTATCAATCATCTTCATGCTATGCAGGTAGACCAAAGGACGATGGTCTGTATAGAGGATAAAATTACGACCTAATAAAAATGGCCTAAATGCCTTTATACCCCACCTTAATGCAGTTAACTCACGTTCTATGGTCGAATACCGTTTTTCGGCAGGTGAAAATGCATGTGAATCGTAAGCTATTATCCTGTCCACCCCATCTTGCTTTTGACACAGACTAGCACCCATTCCCACACCACTTGCATCGACATATAATTCCATTCGTTCCGCACCTTCAGAAAAATCGGGGAAAGCTAACGATACAGCATCTCTCATACGTACCTTTAACTCCTCAAATGCACTTAATCGTTCCTCCGTCCATTCAATCACTTCTTTCCCCTTTCTACCAGTAATTTCACACAACGGTGCTGAGATACCAGAGCAATTTTGAATGAATTTTCTTTGAAAATTAATCAATCCCAAAAACCGACGCAAGTCACTCACCGTTTTTGGTCGTTCAAAATTAGTGACTTTATCCACATACTCAGGCAATTTAGATAAACCGTTCCGTCCTACCATGTGACCCAAAAATTTAATTTCTTCCTTCACCCATTGGCATTTACTTGGTTTGACCTTCATTCCCGCTTCTTCCAAGCGCGTTAATACTTTGTCCAACAACTCAATATGCTCACTCAAGGACTCGGACATAACCAAAATATCATCAATATACACTACCACCCGCGACCACGGCAAACCATTCAAAACTCTCTGCATTTCTCTTTGAAACCCACTTGGTGCCGTTTTTAGACCAAAACTCAAACTTTTAAATCTATATTGACCACTTACAGTTGAAAACGCAGTGAAATCGCGACTTTCCTCTTCTACAGGCATCTGGTAATAACCGCGAAGCAAATCCATGGAAGTGAAATACTTCATACCATGCAACCCAAACACCGCTTCACTCAAATTAGGCATAGGAAACTATCTGCTTTAGTAACCACGTTCAGTTTTCTATAATCTACACATAATCGTATAGACCCATCCTTTTTACGAACTGGCACGATAGGAGAACTCCATTCAGAAGCACAGGGCTCCACAATGTCACGCATACATAACTCTCTAACCTGCTTTTCAACCTCCTCATTCATTTCTCTATTAAATCTACGTGGTCGCTGGTATATCGGAGTGTAATCATTCAATACAATCTTATATGGAGTCATACGTGCGCGCCCAATATCCGAGTCACTTTTACTAAAAACATTCCTGTGTTTCCATAACACACCCCAAACGACCTGTCGCTCTTGCTCATTAATTACATCAGACAAATACACTTTACTCTGAAGGGATTCTTCATTCCATTCCTTACAATCCTTCATTCCACCTGCTTCATGTACTAACGTGTTCACCGCGTAAGTAAATTCTTTATCGAGCTCTTCCAACTTTGCATTATCAACCATTGAATACGCAGTCGTAATCCTTGCATTTTCTTTTAATCCTAATTTACCAGGTATCAACTTTCTCACTAAAATAAAACTCTCTTCACTTTCCCAGTTAATCAAGCCAGGCCAAACTCTCAATAACTTATCAAACTTCGGATTCACAGAGTCACCATCGACAAATAACACATCATCGTCGTCCCTTTCACATTCCGCACAACATTCCCGTGGTTTAAAACTATTATAAGGCCTCCTAACTTTAACTCTAATCCATTTATCCTCTTCCAGTATCACGTTCTCAGCCATACAAATTGGAACATAAGAGACCATTCTCAAACATTTATTCACATTCACACCCACATACAGCTCCTCTTGCTCATCATTTTCATTAGCCCTTTTAAAGCATCTTCTACCCACATTAAGTTTAATTTTATTTTTAACCAGGAAATCAATCCCAAGAATTACTGGTTGACCAGAATTGTTAACTACCAAAAATTCACTCTCTCCATAATTCACACCATGTATCATCACATTCACTCGAACCTTCTTTGTCACTAATATACCCTCACTTTCCACCCCAACTCCATGCAGCCTTATCTTGCATTCTTCCATACACAACTCAGGTAAACTCGTGGCAAGGTTAGTATCCATCACACCCATTTGTGCTCCCGAATCAATCATTGCCACCACCCCAACTCCATTCAAATGAACTACCAATTCCATCAAGTCTTGTGCCTCAAGCTCTTGATTATTGCTTTTAGTCATCCCCATAGCAAACACCACCGTACTGTCAACTTTACTTCTACTTTACACTTCCGACGTACTACCTGCGGCAAAGATATTTGCTCCCTTACCTGCCCCCTTTCACCCATCTGCTCACTTGAAACAAATTCAGCAGCCTCGGGATTCAAATTTAAAATCTTATTGCCTGCATCCTCACTTTCCAGCGCCTCTATCAACAGCCCCGACTCGTAATTACCAGAGCCGGGGCTAATTAGTTTCCCTTATTACCGTCGATCGACTTTTTCCCTTTCACATTCTCACGTGCATTCTCGAGCATAGGACATCTAGATATGACATGCCCTTCCTCCTCACACAAATAACATTTAGGTTTCTTTCCCTGGCCTTGTGGTCTTTTCCCATAAAAATCACCCCTAACATTACAGTCACTCACCATGTGCTGGTCACTCCCACACGCGAAACACCAACCATTCAGCCTCCAACAATTTTTCTTCACATGCCCAGATCTACGACAGAAATGACACACCACCACCCTCTTCTCACCTTGTGCGCCTGTTCCTGACACGTCATTCATCCAAGGCCTATTTTGTCCATGCATCCATTGTTGACCTTGCTCATGCATCCATGGTTTACCCTGCCTAACCGCACCAGCATACGGCATTCGAGAATCCTCATTCATGTTCATAGCACTCTCAGGAAAGGCAGTCCAGACCGGAATAGCATCATCCTTACGTACCACCTTCTCTCTTCCTCAAGCTCGTCTTCATCTAGAGCCCACCTTACCATATCCTTCCATTTGACGTTGGCACTCTCTCTCTCAGTTCCAAGCCTAATTTTAATTCTTCGTGCTACCTTAGAAGGAACAGACTTCAAAAACTGACCTTTCAGAGTCTCCACGTCGCGTTTACCTTCAGGAACTGCTGCCTCGTAAGTTGTTTGCAATCTTAGGGCAAAATCACTGTAGCGTTCTCCTTTCTTGATTTCCATACGCCAAAACTCTCTCTGTAACTCAGTCTGCTCGTTATCTCTTTCTTCCTTACACCAGTTCTTAAGGCGGGCTATGATGGTCGTATAAGAGACTTTCGGGCGATACACACTGTAATAGGTTTTTAAAATTGGTCCCTCTAGAAAATTCCTAAGCTCTACTATCCACCTGTTTTTATCCTTACCAAGTTGTTCACCCGCGTACCGTTCGAAATCTTCCATAAATGCATCAAATATCTGAATACGTTCAACACCAAATTTTAACGGTTTAACTGCCTTAACACTCCTAGCCTCTTTATCATACCTAAGAATCTCAAGAAGCTCACCAGCTATTACTATTAAAATTCTATTAGTCGCCTCCTGGTGAGAAATTCCAGACTTTTCTAACTCCAATAACCTCTTCAACCAAAACCTACCACCTTGACCCTGTTGGGACTCTTCAACCTCAGAATCTGTACTACCATCCGTCGTGTACTTACGAGTCTTTGCCATAGACCCATGCGATACTTTTTTCTTTTGCCTCGTTCGTCGTTCATCAGGCTCCGTGTCACTCTCTTCATACGTATCCTCTCTGACCTGGTACTGCACTTTTTTCCCCGATGTACCTTTTGGCATAGCTCCCTTTTGCTTATACTTCAATGCTTCTGTAACAGACTCCAAGGTAAACACCACACTATCTATATTAACCGATTCATGACTTAGAGCCTCCTGAAATTTCATTAAATACGTCATTGCCGCACTATCACTCGATTTTTCTCCTTGAAACACTGCCTCTAACGCGCAGGCCTGTTTACTTTCATCACCAGACATAGTTACGAAAATCAGAAAAGGACAATAGAATCAAAGACCTGAACCCTGTAAAAGACCCCCCTAAAATATATAGGCCAAAAGCGTGTAAAAATAACCTTATACAAGAAAAAAATAAATATACAAACCCAATGTACGAGTATATACGCAATATATATCCCTAAAACAAAAAAAACGTAAACAAAAGATTAAATATACACAATTTCACGCAAAAACAATGAACTTACAGAAAAAAAATACAAAACAAGCAAATATAAAAACAGATATAAAAAAAACATAAAACGTTGGGCGCCAAATATGTTACCGTGCCGGGTGACTAAGGCTGTCATACAATATTTCTGACCAAATTATACCAAAAACCCGGCAACAGTATCTCGGGATGGGTTACCTTAATAAGAAGACAACAGGTGCAAAACTAAGGAACAATAAACAGGCTGCTTTCAAAATAAACCTTATAATTATAATTAGTGAAATATATACACGTATTTACAACAATTCATAAATTCAATGAGAGCATAATAGTACAAACACTGGCTAAATAAATGTTTTCTTTTCCTTTTTAACGCACGCCAGACAACTCCCAGCAGGTCTGCCAAGGTCTAGACCAAATAGTCTTTATCCGGCTAAACACCTCGCACTACGAACTCCTGTGCCGTCGGCCAGTCCTTCGCTGCAGAACGTGCCTAAGAACGTGCACACCTCGTTGGTAGCCCACTACGACTCCTGTGCCGTCGGCCAGTCCTTCGTTGCCGAACGTGCCTAAGAACGTGCACCAGGTAATCCGTTGCAGCGGGAAAATGGCCTGAGGATGACAAACGACCGATCCGTAATGTCGAACGCTGGGTGTGGGGTAGGCCTCCACACACTTGACCATATATATAGTCAACGAAACCAGACCCTGACCTTTGACTCAACCAGAAGGAGAGCACCGATACCTGCGAAGTAGCAAACTTGAGCAAACCCCATCCCCATGATAAAAGTACGATACACAAATATTTACAACACGTCCAGCTCATATCCTAATCTAACAAAATTTATTAAATACCCAACCCAAACCCATTCAATATAATAACCTCATTTAATTTTCAGGAACCTAATTTAAATTAAACAAGTCATAGTTTAAATCTTACCCACAACTTGGGCCGAGACGCCTCACTCCTCCGCTCTGGTGGTAACCTTGGCAATCAACCCTAACAAAGGAAACATTTAACTTAAACTTAAATCTAGCTAAATAAAACAATCACTTTCTATAAATAACCGATATTATATACCAATATTTTCAATATTACCACAAATAAATAACACCACTTATTATAACAGCACTATTTACCTTAAATTATGCTCCACTTTCCTTAAAGATTTACAGAAATCCAAAAACTCTCAATTCTCTGACCATAAATGCTTTCTATGCCAGCAGACCAAACAATACCAAGATTCCACCAGAGCAGAGTAAAGCTCTGCACGAAACTTCTAGAAGGTTTTTACCAACCACCTACACATTGACCCCAATAATTAATTTTTACCCATTACGCAATACATGAAAACAAAAATACGTTATAAAATATCTTTAACACTTGCGTTTCAACTTACTATACATATCACAGAGCAACTATATCAAAATTTCCATAAAGAGTTACTGTACATAGTTAATAAAACCCCACCAAAAAATACAGAATACAAAAATTAAAAAATAATATTTACAAAACATGGAAAAATTATCAACACTGTTACAGTATCCACCTCTCTCTGACTGGCAGTGACCCCAGACTATTGAAGATTTGGATGAGCCTCAGCTTGGCAATTCACATGATTAAGGTATTTTTAAATTTTTTTTATAATTTTGATAATGTTAGGGATTAGGTTAGGTTTGCTTAGGTTGTTTTAGGTTCAGCCAATTTTGAAGGTGAAATTTGTTTTTCTATGGTTTTGATGTGTTTTGTATTAATCTGACTTTCAAAATCTTCAGAAACCACTCATTTTTGTGATTCCACCCAAAAACTCCTGATTCCCATTGGGGCTTCCCCAGGTAGAAAAGGGTAGAAAGTTTTAAAAGCTTTAAGCTTCAATAACTCTTAACAAATCATTTGCAATGGAAATGAGTATCATTTTTGAATTCAGCACATTGAAAAACATTGAAAACCAGCTTTTAAAACTTTCTACTGGAGACTGGTATAATAGTAAATATTTACCTTGTTTTTTTTCACTCTATCTTGCTGTATAAATATCAATACCAAATTTGGTGGATGTGTTCTACTGAATCTTAACCCAGGTACCTTTTATGGTCCTAAATTAATGTTTGCAGATTCAGGTACCTTTTATGGTATAAAATTGTCTAACCTATATAATGTATTTGGCAATATCCTCTTTTGGCATGCCAAATTATTAACAATTTCAAAATAAACAAATAGCATCCTAAATACAAGCAATGTCACTTCCTGACATGTACAATAGTGTAGTATTCTGTGTGATACACTTGTCTATTAGGGTGTTTCACTTGTACAGAGGAAAATATCAAAGGTCAATATTTTTCTCCACTGCTTGTGCTTTTATTCCTTTTCATGTAAGAAAGATGTGCACCAATTTTGAAAATGATTAAGTGATATTTAGGAGTTGCGCACATTTTGAACCTTTTATAATAAAAAATTTTCTTCAGTGTTACGAAAATTTCTCCCTCGGAACCATGGAAAATGAAAAACTCTAATAATAAAATTGGAAAATTCAAATCAATACACATTACACAATGCAATACAATTTGATAATACAAAATTTTCTTCAGTGTTACAAAAGAATTCTCCCTTGGAAGCACAGAAAATAAGAAACTCTAGTATTAAAATCAGAAAATCTGAATCAATTTTTGAATTGGTACAAGGATGTTCCCGCCTTGGTTCTTTTTGACACCTTTCGATGATGTTCAACAATCTGCAACAAGAATTATTTTTGCTTCTCGTCCTTGACTGATTCATTGAATTGCTTGATTAATGCAATTCCCCTCACTACTGTCGTTTAAGATTTTCAGCGCGTTGACTGACTCTCTCAAGCCATCATTTTTGGCGTAGTCCTCTATGTTGTTGACATCCCCGATGCTGAAGTTGTCGAAGAATGTCTTTGTCCTTTGAGTGACGAAGTTGCTCAGATCCTTGCCTTCAAAAGTTGGGTTTTTCCACTCAAGTTGTTTGAGTTCCTTCCTCAACGCAGGTTTGTTCAAGGCCTGGAACATCTTTTCTTTCTCATTTGGTGATATCCATTCATCAAGGAAAGCCAAGCCGACTAGAGTCTCAGAGAGATACCATAAATGCCTTTTGGCAACTCTCAAGCCACCCTGGCCCAGGTCCTTGTTTGGATATGAAATCAACAGTTGAATCATGTCTAGGTCATTTTTTGGGGCCCACCTACTGACCACTGCCTCGTGCCAGAACTGGACATACAGTATGTCAGATTTTATTATGCAAGTCAGTGTTTTCACAATAAAATTGGTATTAACCAACCGATATTGGTAAAATTTTCAGGATATATTTATGTTTATATGATAAATATACCCTGTGAATTTCAGCTTATAATATCTATCCTTATCAAAGATATTGATAATAACTTGTTTTGGGGTTGTGAGATTTTATTATGCAACTCAAGGGTTGTTCATCATATTGTAAATAAATGTATATAATAGTATAGTTATTGATATTTATTTTTCAATTTCAGATATATAAAGATTGCCATGGGCCGTAAGAAGGACATAAACTCAAAAGAGAAACAAGACATTGTAAAATTATTGAGTGATGGGAACACAACATTGGAAATTGCAAAAAAGTTGGAGAGATCACAGAACAATCAGAAAAGAAATTGAAAACATTGGAAAGATAAGAACAAGGAAACAAACTGGCTTTAAGAATGTCACAAAAAGAGATTTGAGAAAAATTAAAAGGATAATAAGCAAGAAAAGTGGATTGACCAGCAAGGAAATATTTGAAGGAGCTGGTGTTGCGAATGTAAATAGAGAGAAAGATGCAGAATATTAAGAACAATGGCTAAAGACATGAAAGCAACCAAACTACCACCTTTAAGTAAACATCACAAAGAAAAACGTGTAAGTTGGGCAAAAATGTACATGAAAACTGATTTCTCAAAAGTAATTTTTAGTGATGAATATAGAGCTACATTGGATGGCCCTGATGGCTGGGCTAGAGGTTGGGTCCTTCATGGAAATAGTCAACCAACACGACTTAGAAGACAACAAGGGGGAGGTGGAGTAATGTTTTGGGGTGGTATTGTAGGCAGTAAAATTATAGGACCCTTCAAAGTTGATGATGGTGTCAAGATAAATGCAGAGAATTATTGTAAGTTCTTGGACAAGACGTTTTTTGACTGGTACAAGTCACAAACAAGAGGCTTTAAGCTAAAGAGTATATTCATGCAAGACAATGCTCCTTCACATTCTGCAAAGCTGACTATTGCCCACCTTGCCAAAAAAAGTTTCAAAGACAACAAATTAATGGAATGGCCCCCAGCCTCTCCAGATATTAATCCAGGGATGGGGAGTCGGCCAAAAACAACCGACTCCCGACTCCTGAGTCGGTATTTTTAAAAACCGACTCCGACTCCTGACTCTTTCAAATATATAAGTATAAATAAATGTAATAAAGTAGGTACGATAATAATAGTTTAGTAATTTAATACAATTTTAATGTTGTATTACGGTACACAAAAATAAAAATTAACAGAAAAAGAAATTGATCTCGTATAAAATATTTATAACCTCATTTGGTTAACAATTTTAAGATTTTAATGTTGCATACGGTACCGTAGCTAAATAAAAAAAAGTTGGTAAAGAATATTTTGTTTCCATTATATATTATATGCTATGCTAATATTGAAGCTAAATATTAAAAAAAGGCTAAAAAAACATACTTAATAATTTAACTCTCTAAGGAGAATTTGTTCTTAAGAAAAGCATAGCATCAATTATGTCTTCCTTCAACTTAGCCCATAGGTGGGATTTAATTAACCGAAGAGCTGAAAATAATCTTTCAACGCCGACTTGTGTTGGTGGCAATGCAGTAACAGTTCTGGCTACATCTTGCACTAATTCAGAATACTTTGGTATGGCATTCATCACATCAAGTTTTAATGAATGATCAAATTTCTCTATTTTTATTAAAGCTGCATTAAAGTCTTCTCTGAATTTGGTCAATGGGGTTATTTTTATAGGTTTATCATCTTGACTCAAACGGCATCGCTTAACTTTTTTTGATTTTTCTTCATTATCGAGATATTTTTCAAAATCCATTTCTTCTTCAGAGTTTGAGCAGGAGCTTTGCATAATGGTAGGACTAGAGCAGCTTTCAAATTCTGAATTACTTGCGGCATCTGTTTCATTTAACATTTTCATTCGCACAGCTATATCACACAGAGCTGACTTTCCTCTAGCAATCTGTTCTTCAGTTAAAAGTACCCTGTGCATAGGATCTACATAAACTGCAGCCAATAGTATGTCATTATTCAGTAAATTTTCTTCTCTACGCTGCATAGACATTCTTATACCATCTGCAACAATGCCGCCAATTTGAGATAGTTTATAATTAATATTTTTCCATTCCTTGTAAAATGTGCCAGGTGTCAATTCAGCTGCTTGAAACTTCTTTGTAACCACATATGGGTACTTAAGTAATGCCTCAAGTTGACTTGCCTGCTGCCACTGGATATCAGTCATTGTTACATCTGGGTTTGCCATATTGATAAGGTATGGCTTCAATTCAAGAAGGCGCTTAATCATTTCATAGGTACTCCCCCAACGTGTAGCTTGATCTATAACTGCACCTTTTCCGGATCGACGTTTTAATATTACATCAAGTTTAGGCGTTCTTGCAGCCACTACTATGTTGTGTAACCTACCTACTACATTAGCAGCATTCCTGTCTTTTAACCCATCACGAATTGCCAGTTGCAATGTGTGGACTGCACATCGCATATGGGGGATATTTGAGAATCCAGTAAAATCATTGTCTACAGTGTCAACACTGTCAAGTTTGTCAGCAGTTTCATCCGTATCTTCTTCACTACTGTCTTCAAAAAGATCTCCTTTTACTTCACCATCATTAAGTTTCTGTACTGTACTTGTCATATTTGAAGCATTATCAGTAACAATTGATAATATTTGCTCTCTAGTGATTTCATATTCTGTCAAGATGGTTTCAATTAGCTTGGTCAGGTATTCGCTTGAATGTTGAGCTTCAGTGTCCTTCACTGCCAGAGTACGTATAACTAATTTTCCTTCATCATCAATGAACTGAACATTTGTTGCCATATAATTAATTCTTTGTCTCGTGCAGGCATCCATCTTAAGAAAGAAGAATTTTCCTTGCAGCATTGTTTTCAATAAAGTTTTCTGGCTTTCTGCTTCCTTTAAAATCATGTTTTGAATATCATGTCTCTCTAATGACACTCCTAGTTTTGCCGCCATTTCTCCATTTAATCCACGGAAAGCTGGGGAGGAAAATAATGTAAGTGCAACCCCATTCTTTACAACTAAATCTATAAGGTATTTTTTAAAATTTTTCTTTGTCATTGATATTGTAATTCTCTCACTGTGGAAAAATTTTGTAACAGAGACTTGTTTGCTTTTTGAAATAGAGGTACTGGCCTGACTAGAAGTAGGTTTCTGGATTTCCTTCTTATGCTGATCTACAACCTCATAAATATTGGGATGTTTGTTTCGTAGATGGCGTTTCAAGTTTGAGGCTCGAGTTGGAGCATTAGCATGTTTCCCAGTGTAAGCACTAATTTTTGCATTACACTCTTTACTATCCTTTTCTACTTGACAAATAAAAATACTTTCATCCTCATTTAGCTTAAAATATTGAAAGACTGCTGATTTTTTACTAGGCCCACGACTCATTACTAATAGGGGCTAATTAAATTAATAATTAATATATTGCTAATTTTTATATGGTACCTAGTATCCTGAAATAGAAATATGAAATTCATTTGCTAAGATTTACCAGAACAATAAATCAAATGTGGAAATGTGAATCTAGAATTAGTTCAGGAAGATATTTATTTAGGGCAGAGTAGTATTCTGGTAAATTGTTGGCATATAGAAATTGAATCAAAGAGTCGGGAGTCGGTCATTTTTACCGACTCCCGACTCCGACTCCCAACTCTTCAAAAAAGCTCCGACTCCCGACTCCGACTCCCCACTCCGACTCCCCATCCCTGTATTAATCCAATAGAAAACTTGTGGTCCATCATTAAAAGAGATGTATATGAGAATGGAAAACAATATTCAAGCAAAAAAGATCTCTGGGAAGCAATAAAAACTGCTGCAAGTAATGTCAAAGCCGAAACAGTAGAAAAGTTAACAAAATCAATAAATGAAAGACTGATCAAGGTTATAGAATGTCAAGGAGCCCATATTAACATGTAAAATAATATATTGTGTTATGTTAATATATGTACTGGTATTGTGTTTCTGTGGCCTATATCTTTTGAATTTATTTATAAATAAAAATTTATGTTGCACTTAGTTTGTTTGCATAATAAAATCTCACAACCCCAAAACAAGTTATTATCAATATCTTTGATAAGGATAGATATTATAAGCTGAAATTCACAGGGTATATTTATCATATAAACAAATATATCCTGAAAATTTTACCAATATCGGTTGGTTAATACCAATTTTATTGTGAAAACACTGACTTGCATAATAAAATCTGACATACTGTAAATGAAACATAAAAAGGGCCACATTGTGCAATCCCTTCACCTCTCAGTTGGTGAATTCCAGTTGCTCTTGGAACAAAACCATTTTCGGCACATAGATAGCTTTTGCCATCCACCTGGCTTGATGATGGGCTTCTGGAGTCCTGAAGGAGAACTCAGCTCCACCCCAGCCTCCAAGGAAAAGGAGCGGCAGCTTGAGGAGTTCCTCATAATCTTCTCTCGGGTGACATGAACTTTCAATGACTCCACAAAGATAACTCACCATCCTGATTCGTTCATCTTCCAAGTACCTAGTGGCTGGCTCTTCTTCATTGATCATGGTTTTGAAACAATTTTTGTTAATAAAGTCCCAACACTGCTGAAATTATTGAAATAGGATTTCAGGACCACTTGTTGGCCCCAGAGACTTATGAAAGACCTCCTTCAAAATGAGCTCATAAATGTGGTGATGGCAAGGCAACCACAAGAGTGACTGACCAAGGAATTGTTCAATCCTCATACGTGCCCCTTGCACAAGTCTGGTATTGGATGCTGTAGTGTCAAATGAGAGGCCAATGATGTGGTCCTGAATTCCAAATTGTTGCAGCTCCTGGATGATGGCTCAAGCCATTTGTTAACCAGTACCATCCTGGGCAACAGGCACTCCAAGAAGATGCTCGAACTCCTTCCCTGTTACCATAACAGCTACTCTGTCTTCCAAGCTTCTAGAGCTTCCGCCAGCAGCTTGGGGTAGTAGTTTGCTGTCCCAGTGCAGAACTAAGAGAGGTGGATCTTTGAAGATCGACGACTCAAGTTGTTTGGCCATTTTCTCTCGATACTTGGCACATGCTTGATAAACAGTTGATGGCGAAATAATAATCTGTGATACATCTTGTCCGAGACTTTTAGCAGTTTCAATGAAGAAAGTGCTTGCTTGTCGAATAGAGAGTTGTTCTCTGTCCCAAGTAGCCACGAGTGTTGGATCAAGTGTGTTCTTGGAATGACGAGGTGACTTAGAGGCCAATGGAGCAGCAAAATCTTCATCATCTGTTGTCACCATTGAGCTAGAGCAGTGATGGCGAACCTTTTTATCCAAGTGTGCCAAAATTCGTGTTTTTTAAATAATGATATTGTTGGCGTGTCACTTGCATACATGCATTTTAAATTTAACTACAAAATCATAGATAGCTGACTTATTAATCGAAAGTACTAGGCTATTCAACTAATAGTATATTGAAATATAATCTATGAATTCATAATATACTTAATTATATAACTAATTTAATAAAGTGAAATTAAAAGTTACCTTAAATTTAATGACTTTTCTGCTGCTGAGTACTAGAAGAAAGTTGCTTTATAGGAGGGCTATAGTGTGTACATTTTAACGCTACGCAGGCAGCGCTCAAGTCGTCACTCATTCTATTTCTTCCTTTCGTTTTGATGTTATTCAAGGCAGAAAACTGTTTCGCATGGAGTCTCGGGTGGTAATAATGATAGTATAATTAAAAATAGGCTAACTATAAAATAGATTTCTTTCAATGGGACAAAACCGACAATCGCCTTAATTGAAAATGATCGTAGATGATTTATTGCAGTTTTTCATCAGAATACCAAAAATTTTCAACATCTATCGCGTGTCACCTGAAACCTTGCGGCGTGTCACTGCTGACACGCGTGTCATAGGTTCGCTATCACTGAGCTAGAGGATGTGCTATCCAGCTTCATTTTCTGAGATCTTTTCAGCTTCTTCAGCATGCTTTCATTTTCGAAGTTCAAGTTTCTTAGCTGCTGCTGCTGCTTTCCATTTGACAGCCATGGTGTGTTTCCTATCCACTCCAGCCATTGAAGAACTCATTCTGTCCTCCCTCTGGGAGGACAAGGAAACCTTGTCCTCCTCCAGAACTGAACTCATGCTCATCACACCTTGACAAGCAATGTCAAAAAGGTCAGCAAGGTCTCCCCTTCCACACCTGACGCTTCATAATGGCTTTGTTCGTCTCTCTCGACTTCTTCTCCTTCAAGTTTTGGTACTCTTTGTACAGCTTTAGTATAGCAGCTCTAATGTTCTACTGTCTTCATGTGGGTACTCGTCTTCTTTCAAACTTCTTGAAGCTTGATACTCGTAGACTTCATGGCAAGGGGGATTGTTTCCTTCAGCTCCAGGTGATGGTACATAAAGCAGAGAACTTGCTCCCAGGATGGCAATCTTGCTCCTAAGAGTTCTTTGACTGGAGTCTTTTCAATCAGCCAGACCTGTGAAAAAAGAAAACCTTTCAATATGTTGGAAGTTGGGATGTTCTCAAGATTTGGTTACAAAGGGCTAAGGTATCAGAGGTTACAAGTGTGCAACCTCTAAATGGTGTTCAATTTGCTTCAAATTTGATACATATGCTTTACAGATCATAAGGTGTATGGGGAAGAGCAAAGTATAGTGAAATTCACAACTTGATAAAAGTGGAACACCCTATTGTGTATATATTAAAAATAAATGTTTGCATTTTTGGTAAAATTTGCTTAAAATTAATCAAAACCTATATGAAAATTATTGACTACCCAGTTAGGTCAACTGTACAGTGTACACCCTTGATGATTGGTTAGGTTAAGTCATGATATTTTTGTTTAAACAAACGAAAATATCATGACAACCTAACCGTAGTAGTCAGCACGGGTTTCGACGCCATAGGTCTTGTTTAACTAATTTGTTAGAATTTTATAACGAAGTAGTGCGCAAATACGATAGGCATAGGGCAGCTGACATTATTTATTTAGATTTTAAAAAGGCATTTGATACAGTTCCGTATAGGAGACACATTGCGAAGGTTAAAGCGCACGGTATACGCGGTCAGGTAGCTAACTGGTTAGAAGAATGGCTTCGTGCTAGGAGACAGAGGGTCGTAGTTAATGGTAGTGAATCGGGGTGGTTAGATGTAGGTAGCGGTGTCCCACAGGGTTCAGTGTTAGGCCCATTGCTATTCGTAATTTACATTAACGACATAGATGTAGGATTGACTAGTAACGTTTCAAAATTCGCGGACGATACTAAAATAGGTGGTAAGGTTGTTAATGAGGATGATAGAAATAGGATTCAAGACGATGTAGATAGGATTATGGAGTGGACAGATAAGTGGCAGATGCAATTTAACATAGACAAATGTAAAGTTTTGCATATAGGTTCTCGCAACAATAATTATGCATACACGATGGATGATAGGGAGTTAGCGAGCATTGACGAGGAAGTAGATTTAGGCGTACGCGTATCTAAGGATTTAAAGGTTAGGAACCAGTGCCTGGAGTCTTGCGCAAAAGCTAATAGGATGTTAGGCTTCATAGCGCGTAATTTCGAATTTAAATTGAAGGATATTATATTGCCCCTTTACAAGTCCCTAGTCAGGCCTCATTTAGAATATGCCGTTCAGTTTTGGTGCCCGTACTTGCGTGAGGATATTGATAGGTTAGAAAGGGTTCAGCGTCGTGCCACGAAACTTATTCCGTCATTGCGCAACAAGCCTTATGAAGATGGGATTAAAGTGTTAGACTTGTATTCACTCGAAACTAGGAGTTTAAGGGGGGAGCTTATTGAAGTTTTCAAAATCGTTAATAACATCGATAACGTAAATTTTGACAAATTGTTCACTTTCGATAATAGTGTAGTGAATACTCTTATTTTAGTTTAAAGATAAATGTTAATTTTACCGTCTTGAATTTCGGAATAGTATAAATTCATTTTAAATTAGTTACCCCATTATAATTCAATTGTGAACCACATTAATACTAATTTTATGTATACTATATTATTTTATTGTATGTAAACATAATTAATTATATATCACAATTGTCAGTTAATTATTTATATTCAAATATTATTTTAATCTAATGCCATGTCCATTTTACAAATAATAATAGAAAACCAAAGGTTATATTTTCCACCTTTGGTACTGTCGTAGTTTCGCCTAACGGACTCAATACGGCTAGTGAGATAATCACTGGTTGGCACTTAACTAGCGGCAGTGCTTATGGCTACATCATCCAGGTTAACCTATACCGGATAGATGCGCTACGGTCCCAAGCCGTAGCTTGCCTAGGCCAACGACGACGACGACGTAAACCAACAATTGATGACCCCGGAGCTGGATTACCCCCTTCACCCGAACGACTAGGACTAGACTGTAATGTCGTTCGTGCCCATCACCCCCTTCACCCGAGCGACTAGGACCAGACTGTAACGTCGCTCGTGCCCTCTGCCCATCACCCCCTTCACCCGAGCGACTAGGACCAGACTGTAATGTCGCTCGTGCCCTCTGCCCCTCACCCCTGCCCGTGCGCTCTGTGCCTGCGCTCGTCTCAACCTCCACTCCTTCGTTGGAACTTGTCGTCTTGCTTGTACGTTAGCAAGCATAGGAGAAGATGCCTGACGACGCTGGTGCCATCTCCCACTTGAGCGTAAAGCTCCCCGTCTTCTGGCCGGGTGATCCATTTATTTGGTTCCACCAAGTGGAATCACAATTCAACTTGGGAAGGATCACCACTAGCAGGACGAAATACGATCATGTTTTGTCCTCTCTACCAGCGAGCATCATCTCTGAAGTCCGTGACGTCATCGTATCTCCTTCCACGAGTGAGGACCCGTACAACGATCTGAAGTCTGCCATCCTGCGCCGCACCACTGTCTCCGAGCGTGAGAAAACTACATCAGTTAATCTCAAAAGAAGAACTTGGAGACCGTAAGCCCACTCAAATGCTGAGGGCTATGCAGTGCGCTCTAGGCGAACGCGCACAAACCTTCGATAAGGACATCTTTAGACAGTTGTTCTTGCAGAAACTTCCTCCATCACTCAGCGTGTCTTGGCCACTATGGATCCTGCTACTCCAGTTGATAAACTAGCAGAAACTGCCGACAAAGTAGTGGAGATTGACACAGCTCCGGTCAACAACGTGAACACACAATTGAAACTGGAGTTGAAAGTGAAAGAGTTAAGTCAACAACTCAACCACGTTTGTTCTCTGCTACAAAATCAACGGCAAAGAAGCCATTCTCGGTCAAGATTTACGAAGAGGCATCGTTCGAGTTCCGGGAAGATCTGCTTCTACCACTCGAAATTTGGAAAGAAGGCTAGGAAGTGCATCTCCCCTTGCAATTTTTCGTCGGAAAACCCAGCAGCGAGTCCTAATGGCGTCTAGTACTCGCACTGCCAACCTGTTATTCATAAAGGACAGGAACTCTGGTGTCAATTTCTTGATTGATACCGGAGCGTCAGTCAGTGTATTCCCTCAAAAATCTGGTCATAAGCACTCGGAATCTCCGCCTCTATACGCTGCTAACGGTTCACGCATACCCACGTACGGTACTCAGTCGCGTGAACTAAACTTGGGCCTTCACCGATCCTTCAAGTGGATTTTCATCTGTGCTCAAGTGCGGCATCCCAATCGGCGCTGACTTCCTCCAGCATTTCAAACTCCTGGTGGATCTTGACAAGCGACGCTTATGCGACCAGGCCACACTGCTTTCTGTTCTTGCCAAACAGGTTGCCCTTCCGGACGCCTCGAACTCTGCACTTTCCCTCGTTCCCCCTAATTCCATGTACCAGTGCCTTTTCCAACGATATCCAGGAATTCTTCAACCTATGCAGATGGGTGATACCATTAAGCACACCATTACCCATCACATTACAACAAAAGGTCCCCCTGTGTTTGCAAAACCCAGACGTCTTGCCCCGGACAAACTGAAAGCTGCCAATCGGAATTCCAGCTTATGCTGGATCTTGGGATAATAAGACCTTCCAAAAGCAGTTGGTCCTCTCCCCTACACCTGTCCAGAAGAAGTCAGGAGACTGGAGACCATGTGGGGATTACCGGTTTTTGAATTCGACAACCATCCCGGACCGATATCCGGTACCAAATGTCCAAGACTTTACTTCTCTTCTCCACGGCAAATCTATCTTCAGTAAAATAGATCTCGTTAAGGCTTTCCACCACATTCCCGTAGAGCCTTCGGATATTCCCAAGACTGCAGTTTGTACACCATTTGGGTTATTCGAATTTGTGAAGATGCCGTTCGGGCTACGGAATGCTGCGCAAACCTTTCAGAGGTTTATAGATGAGGTCACCAGAGGCTTAGACTTTGTTTATGCCTACATCGATGATTTGCTTGTGGCCAGCTCAACGGAAGAGGAACATAAGGACATCTTTCACTCCTCTTTCAACGCTTAGAACAATACGGTGTTACTATTAATGCATCTAAGTGTGTGTTTGCACAGCCAACCTTGGAATTTCTTGGTCACACGATTTCGCAGCACGGAATTACCCCCCTTCAGGACAAGTGTGAAGTGATAAAAAATTACCCAATGCCAAATAATCAGCGTGAGTTACGTCGGTTTCTAGGTTTGGTAAATTATTACCACAAGTTCATTAAAAACTGTGCTAGTGTTCTTGCTCCTCTACACGCTATGATCACGCACAAACGCAAGGTAACGAAATTGTTATGGTGTAGCGATAGTTTACAGGCGTTCGACAATGCCAAAAATGCTATCAATAGTGCATTGTCTCTGTCATTTCCTATCAGTGATGCCCCCCTAACTCTGACGGTCGATGCATCAGATGTTGCGATCGGTGTGTGTTGGAACAAACCATTAACGGTCAACAAGCACCCATCGCGTTTTACTCGAAAAAGCTGCAGCCAGCCCAACGCGTTATAGTGCTTTCGGACGTGAACTTCTTGCTATTTACTTAAACGTGAAGCATTTTCAACATTTCCTTGAAGGCCGAGAGTTTTTTTTGTTTTTACCGACCACAAACCTTTGGTCACTGTCTTCAAAAAAAACGCTGTAACCACTCTCCCAGAGTCATCAGGCAACTCGATTATATCTCGCAATTTACCACAGATATCCGCCACATCAAAGGTGTCTTGAACACTCCAGCGGATGCACTCTCAAGAATAGAGATTACTTCTGTTACCCTCAGCTCTACACTGTGGAATGCTATTGCACAGGATCAGATAAGGATACGGAACTACAAGACCTGCTCAGAGAAGACTCCACTCACTCACTTTCCCTCAAGAAAATGAGTATGCCAGGATTGTCTGTGCCCCTCTATTGCGACGTATCAACAGCTGCTATTCGCCCTTATGTCCCTCCATGTCACAGAAAAGCAGTCTTCACGGATCTTCATAAGCCCTCCCATCCTGGTATCCGTGCTTCGCAACACCTGGTTACCTCTCGCTTTGTTTGGCCCTCGATGCGGAAGGATGTCAAACATTGGACCAAAACGTGCCTTGCCTGCCAGCGTGCCAAAGTCCAAAGGCACACCAGGTCCCCCTTTGACGCATTTCCGCCCCCATCCCAGCGATTTGAAATAATTCATGTAGACATTGTTGGCCCTCTTCCAGTGATTCAAGGCCAACGTTATCTGCTCACCTGTCTCGACCGCTTTTCCAGATGGCCTGAAGCCATCCCACTCCCTGATATCCAAGCGGACACTGTTGCAAGAGCCTTTCTTCATGGATGGGTATCAAGATTTGGATTGCCGACAAAAGTCATCACTGACCAAGGTCGCCAATTTGAGTCTTCGCTTTGGAAGAAGTTTACCAGCTTGTTGGGTACAGTACATGCGCATACCTGTGCGTATCATCCGCAAGCTAACGGCCTCGTCGAACGCTTCCATCGCCAGCTGAAGTCATCCCTTATGTGTCACGAAGACTCCCATTGGATGGATAAGCTTCCACTCGTTTGCTTGGTATTCGCTCTGCATTTAAGAGTGATCTGAAGACTACAGCGGCTGAACTAGTCTATGGAACAACACTGCGGCTACCAGGTGGCTACTTCACTGCAGGGGATAAGTCATGTGATCCTACGGAATTCGCTCAAACACTTTCCTCTCACATGCAGTCCCTTCAGCCTGTTCCCCCTCGATTGACTAGCCAACAGAACATCTTTATTTCCCCAGCCCTCCAGTCCTGCACCCACGTTTTTCGTTCGTGTACCTGTCCCAAAACGGCCTCTCCAATGTCCATATGACGGACCCTATGAAGTTCTCCGACGTACCGCAAATCATTTCTCATCCAGCGCGGTTCCAAGGTCGACAAGGTTTCTATCGATCGTCTTAAGCCTGCGTTTTTGGAATCAACCTTAAGTGAGGTACAAGTAGCTACCAAAAAGGTTCAGCGGAAATCTGTGTCGTTCGAACTCTTTGAACTTCCTCTCTGGTGGGGGAGTGTGTAGTGAATACTCTTATTTTAGTTTAAAGATAAATGTTAATTTTACCGTCTTGAATTTCGGAATAGTATAAATTCATTTTAAATTAGTTACCCATTATAATTCAATTGTGAACCACATTAATACTAATTTTATGTATACTATATTATTTTATTGTATGTAACATAATTAATTATATATCACAATTGTCAGTTAATTATTTATATTCAAATATTTATTTTAATCTAATGCCATGTCCATTTTACAAATAAATAATAGAAAACCAAAGGTTATATTTTCCACCTTTGGTACTGTCGTAGTTTCGCCTAACGGACTCAATACGGCTAGTGAGATAATCACTGGTTGGCACTTAACTAGCGGCAGTGCTTATGGCTACATCATCCAGGTTAACCTATACCGGATAGATGCGCTACGGTCCCAAGCCGTAGCTTGCCTAGGCCAACGACGACGACGACGTAAACCAACAATAGTAATACTCGCAATAATGGATTCAAGTTGCGTGGCAGACGTTTCATTACTAATATCGCTAAAAACTTCTTTACGTTTAAAGTAATTGATAAATGGAATAATCTTCCTGCGTCAGTCGTTCATTCTACCAGCATTAATGTGTTTAAGGAATGGTCTTGACAGACATTTTAAAAATATTAACGTTGTTTAAAATTAAAAAAGAAAGTTAACAACAGGAGCTCTGGTGGTGGTGCTCGAGGATGAGTCTGTTGACGATGAATGCCAGCGTGTGATGCCAGCAATTAATTATTAAAAAAAAAAAAAAAAAAAAAAAAATTAGACTAACACGAACGTAGATGTAGCTCGTAGCGTAAATTAACCCACTTTTTTGTTTAACTGTACCTACTTTTTTTTTTTTTTTTTCTCCTTGCATGTCTGTAACTCTCTTTACTTGCATGTTTGTAGTTTGCATGGTATGACAGTGAGTTAAGACTGTGTTTGCATGGTTTGTAAGCGTTCTTATTTTACTTCTTTTCATCTTTCACCCCTCTCCTATTTTCTCCGACTATTTTTCTGACTTGTCGGCAGTGGCCGGCAGATGATGATGGTGAGACCTTTTTCCTCTTTTTCTGAATGAATGTTAACCCACGAATGATAGGTGTTGCTCCTTATTTAACCCCTTCTTCTCTTCTCTTAACCCCCTACTCTTTCCTTTCTCTCGGGCTAGCCTTAGAGTGGATCTTAGGGTCTTTGTTAGCCTTAGCTTCTGTAGATCTGTAGATCAAGGGTGTACAGTAGGGTGGATCACTTTTCACTTTTTTTAAAAAAATTATAGCTGGTCAAAGTTTTTCCCATGATTTGGTTCAGTGGAAGTACACTGACACCATTTTTACCAAAATTGATCAATATTTAGGGGGCGCGCATCGACCTTGAAAATTTCAATTTTGGAAATTTGGCTAAATTGACAATTTTTTACTGAATAAAGATAAATCATCAAATGATTTGTGATTATAAACAAAAAATGGAAGCGTTACTTAGTGATGAATTCACCTACGCCAAAGTGAGATCATCCCCCCTAAAGCGTCTTTCTGCCGAATTCAACAAAACCATCAGGAACTTATTAAAAGATGTCCCGGCGATTGATCCTAAAAGATTTCTACAGATTAACCCCAAACTCCCCCACATTTACGGCCTACCCAAAACCCATAAGATTAATATACCACTCCATCCCATTATTTCACACAGGGGTTCCTTTAGTTACAGGTTATCTAAATTTCTTGCAGATAAATTATCCCCATTAGTTGGTAAATTTTCAGGCTCACACATCACTAATTCCTGTGACTTTATTAACAAAGTTATGTCCTTAGATTTAAAACGGGGAAGAATGATCAGTTTTGACGTTGAGTCCTTGTTTACGAAAGTTCCCATTGATGATGTACTGTACTTAGTTTTTTAGATAGAAAATTGCCAACATGTAACGTAGAACTAGGCATGCCCACATCTGTATTTTTAGAATTGATAAAACTGTGTCACCAATAATGCCTTCTCCTTCGGTGAAGAATTTTATTTGCAACGTTTTGGTATGGGAATGGGGTCTCCTTTATCCCCAATACTGAGTACATTATACATGGAATACTATGAGTCGGAATTGTTTCAAACAATATGTCCCAGGAATCTAATTTGGTTTCGTTATGTAGATGATATTTTCTCATTTTGGCCTGACCACTGGAACAACTTTGACACTTTCTTTCAGTCATTAAATAATCTTGTTCCCTCTATTAAATTTAAATATGAATGGGAGAACGACAAACAATTACCTTTTCTAGATGTTTTGGTCATTAATGAAAGTGGAAAGCCCAATTTCACGGTTTATAGAAAACCTACTCATTGTAATTCGTACATTCATTATTTTTCATATCATGATGAAGGGGTTAAAAGCTCAATTATTTCTTCCATGTTTCTAAGAGCACTCAGGATTTGTAGCCCACATTTGCTGGACCCGGAAAATTCAAAGATTTGGAACATTTTTAAGGATTTAAAATATCCCGAGTGGTTTATCAGAAAGGCGTATTTTAAAGCCAGAAAATCTTTTTATGCCCCTTGGGAACCTTCAGTTAACCAAAAACAATATGTGAGTTTGCCTTACATTGCCGGCTTAGAAAGAGTAAAACCGTTGACGAAAGATTTTAAGTTTGTTTTGGCATTCAAATATTCGTCTACCGTGAAAAGTAAATTGGTTAGGAATAACGTGGCAAAAGAGGAACAAGCCTGTGTCTACAGCATTCCCTGTAAAAGTTGTGATTTAGTATACGTGGGAGAAACTGGAAGAAATATTGAAACCTGTATTAAAGAACATAAATATGCCTTCAGAAGTTGTAATACTAATAATGCCATTTTTTATCACGCCAGCCAAAATAATCATGCTATAGATTGGGAATCAAGTAAGGTACTTTATAAATGTAATAATTATGTCAAAAGAAAAATAATAGAATCTGTGTGTATAGAAAAAGTAGATTATTTTAATTTGTGTGAAGGTACTTATAAGTTAGACCCTTTAATGAGATTCTTGGTCAAAAAATCCCTTACGGAGTCGTGGGAACGTGTTCAAACCTAAGTGTGAATTTCTTAAATGTCTCTGGATTGGAATGTTTCCTTACTCGCCTTTAGTAAATGTAATAATGGAAGTAATAAATGTGGAAATAAATATAAATGCAACAGATGTAATAATAAAGGTAATATTATAAATTTAATAATTAGGCTAAAGGTAATAATAATAAATGTTAAAAAAATGTAAATGTAATAATAAATGCAGTAATTATGTCAAAATATTAGAATCTGTATGTATAGAACAAGAAGATAGTTTTAATTTGTGGGAATGTACTTATAAGCGGACCTTGTAATAAAATGCCCTTCCAGTGTCGGGAGAATGGTATCTAACCTAGGTGCGAATTCCTCTGGATTGTTTCCTAATTGGCTTTTTTCATTCGTTTTTTGGTTTATAAGTTCTGTATAATAAACAATAATGTAATAACCAATGTAATAATAAATTTATAATTTCTGTAATAAATAATTATGCAATATTAAATGTAATAAAATTAATAATAAATTCAATAATTATGTAAGAAAAATATAATAGAATCTGTATGTTTAGAACAGGAAGATAGTTTTAAATTTGCACGAATATACTTAATGAAAATGCCCTTCCGGTGTCGGGAGAATGGGATCTAACCTGTGCGCGAATTTCTTAACTTTTTTTTTTTTTTTTTTTTTTTTTTTGTATCCACCCAAGGAGGATGCCAGTGGGCGTTGAAACTGTCGTGGAAATAAACTCTGTCTATTAGAGTGGGTTTTTATTTTCATTTTTTGAAAGCATTTGTGGTAGGCTATATTCCTCACTGCCTTCAGTTCATTTGTTGCATTTTGAATAATTTCTTCCACACTTTGAAATCATTGACCTTTCAATGCAAATTTAAGTTTGGGGAAAAAGAAAAAAAAAGTCTGCCAGGGACAGATCTGCAGAATACGGGGGCTGGGGAATGACCATGACATTGTGCTTCACCAGGTACTGCTGAATTGACAATGATGCGTGTGTGGGCACATTGTCATGGTGCAACATCCACATTCCTGTGTTCCAATTTTCAGGCTGTTTTTTCTTTACTGCATCTTGCATGCACTTCAGTATTTCTAAATAAAACTGTTGGTTAACTGTTTCACCTCTAGGGATGAATTCATAATGAATGACTCGGTAGCAGACATGGGGTCTATTACTGGGTTTCTATTACTATTACTTTTGTATGTGGGGTACTTCACTCATTTGAAAAGTATCTTTGTCTATTTAAATGCAATTAGAAGCAGTGTGTTAAATATTTGTTTCAACCAAATCATTACAATTTCAGAGACTAGGAGTGTAGGTCTTGATAAATTTTACTTTATTGAAGGAAAAATTTTCCACTATTAGTTCACAATTTCATATAAGGGCTTCTAAAAAACCTTAGCCCCCCCATTTGCAGCTTACATGTTCACTTATATCGAAATAGTTTTTAGTGATTATAAAAATATATAAAATTCTTTATTTATTGCAGATATTAAAATTACTCTAGCTGATAGTGATAATATAATGGCTTCTCAATTAATTGGTGATTTGGAGAGGCAATGTGTGATAGATCACATACGAGCAATAACATTTTGGGAAGCTCATGATGCTGGAGCCACCTTTATAACACGTTCATGGGTTGCCAAAAAGTTGCGAAGAAGTGAGGACTTTGTGTTATGGATGTCGATCAGGTCACACTTCTGCACGATAATGGCCCCCTGCTTTAAGGCATTAGTCACTCAACAGTTGTTGCGGAACCATGAGATCAATTTCTTTGGAAATGAAGAATGGCCAGGAAATTCTCCTGACCTGAATGTCTGTGAACACATTGGATCAGTTATAAAGGACAAGGTTGAATGTCTCTTGTTTAAAGAACCTGCAACAAATAGATTTTCGAAGGATACAATGACGCAACACAATGAAACCGTTTTAGCAAATTTGCGTAGTGATCAAGATCTATTCATGTCACTTTTGGCAAGCTACCCAAAGCGAATTCAGGCTGTCTTGGAAGCCAATGGTGGCAACACCCAGTTTTAATTGTTTCTCTTTTGTAAGATATGTTTAGTTTTACTGTACCTCTAATGGTTTAGGCCATGGGTAGGGGGGCTAAGGTTTTATGGAGCCCCGTACATGTTTGTTTTAGTTTAGAGTAGATTTAGTTCATTTTTTTCAGTTCTTTTTTTCACACAATATGTCCATTGCCACTTTAATAGAAAAGTAATAGACTACTATCTATTACTTTGCCTTCCATTACTATTACAGCCAAAAAATTATGATCTATTACTTGAAAAATCCTTTAATAGTCTATTACTATTACCCCTTGTCTGGTCAGTAGTAATCGAACAAAATGACCAGTATTGTCTTCACATTTGATTGGACTTGCTGTGCTTTCTTCATTCTTGGGGATGTAACCAGGGCTGTGGAGTCGGTGATAAAATTTGCCGACTCCGACTCCAGAAATTTGACTTGCATAATTACGACTATGACTCCGACTCTGATGGAATGTTAAGGCCAAATTGATTATGATTAGCTTTATTAGGCCAATGGAGATTCATAAACAAGGCATTTCGTCACCACCACATGACTCATCAGGTTACTTAGTGGCTGTAACTATGCCTTAATGGCTTTTTTCTCTTTATTCAAAAATTACAATAAATCCCAAAATACAAACTGATTGAAGCTTAAACAAAATAAGATTATTATTGGTTTAGCAAATTAATAAGATGTTTTTGTATTATTATAAACATCCGTAACAAAATGTACTAACCTAAACTGAATTTGTTCTTAAAAAAAGGATTGCTTCCATTAAATCTTCTTTCAGTGATGCTTATCAAAATTATCAAATTGAAATCTAAAAATCTGAAAAAGATTTAGGGTTGCTAGTACAAAATTTTTAAATTTCCTTATTATTAATTATGTTAATTAATTAATTATAAGCAACTATATTTATATAATATTTATATATTTATATATTATATATATTAAAACATTGTTAAATCTATTTTATTCATAAAATTGAGCTAGGCCTAGGCTGCTATGGAACCTTATAATTGAAGGATTTGCACCGACTGTGACTCCATCCAACTATGCACTTCCGACTCCACGACTCCGACTCCTGATTCCGACTCCACAGCCCTGAATGTCACACACTTTCATTACGATGACTGCTGTTTTGCTTCAATGTCATACCCATACACCTACATCTCATCACCCAAAATGATGTTTCTGAGAAAATTTTCATCAAGATTGGCATGTTGATGGAGGTCTCGAGACAACAGCACATTGCTCTTTCTGCTTGGCAGTCACGAGTTATGGCAGTTTTGGCTGACACATGATGCATCCCCAAATTCTCTCTATCGTATCGTGTTGTTGTGGGAAAACTAGAGAACCCACCTGGATTTAACTCTGGAACAGTTCTTCCTATGGTAGGAATCCAATCCTACTGTCTGGCCACTGTAAAGGCAGATTGAGCAGACTGGTAGGCAGGAGGTGAAGCTGTTCTCAAGAATCTTTTTCCAAACAGCACACTAGAGACATCAAGAGAGCAAGGACCATCTGAAGGCCCATCAAGAAGGAAGAGCAGGACCACCATTGCATTCAAGCAATGGAATGTAAATAGTATTTGCTGTGATGTTAACAAGTGGGTGTAAGATAAAAGGTGTTCAGGCAGATTAATGAAAAGAGGGATTTAGAACAGCCTGGAAGACATTCTAGGAGAAACTGTACAATTAAGAAACTATCCTGCTAAAAAAAACCAGAGAACCTCCTGTACCTTAAACTTATGACCCCCCTCCCTTAGTTGGTTTTACCCCTTACTCCATTGTATATAAAGTGGTTCCTAGACTTAATTCCCTGTATTGATTAAGTGATCAGAAGAAGGGGTGGGGTTTATGGTGATTAATCATGAATCATATCCCTGGTTTAAAACTAGATATTAGCAAATTTCTAGAACCCCATGTATTTTTCTGGTTTCTCCTTAATGGTCCAAGCTTCAGTCTAAGGAACTACAGTTGTCCCTTGACATTCGCGAGGGTTACGTTCCAAATGTGGTCGTGAATGTCAAATTTTCGTGAATACTTGATGCCCCCCTATATAATACCATAAGGCTTATACAATTTGATATGTGAGTTTACGCGAACATATCGGTAACAATTTTAGAGTATTTTAGTTGTTTTAAATGTTTTAAAATGTTTTTATTGTGAATACCATTCATTTTAGTTACTTTTATGACATTTCTGTAAATAAAAAATCAGTTAGATTCTGTACATACATAAAATAAAAAAAATAAATATGGGTAGTGTACTGTACTTACTGATGACTATAAGAGTGTAGGCTAAGATGATTCACCTCGATGATGATGGTGACGAGTTTTTGCCGTACAGTATGATAAGTTGATGAATACTGATGAGAAGAGGGTACTGTATGGCATGATGAAGCTACTGGAGATCAGGAAGGGGTGGATCATCGACATCTTCATCCGAGTCATACGACGATAATGGAGGAGGAGGAGAAGGCATTGTAGGCTCGGTGGGCATTGCTGCTTCGCTCTGACTGGTGGAAGGGGTGGCAGTGGTGGTGGGAGCTGGGGTCGAAGGTTGGACAGGCGTGAAATACATTGTGATCTCCGTTTGCTTCTTTTTTTCTTTTCATTTCATCAAAAATGCCTCTATAAGGTGTCAGTGCTGCCTCCACTCCATTTTTCAATTTCATTGACTGAAGCATCGAAGGGTCACTGTCATAGAAGAAGTCTAGGGTTCGTTTGAACATGCGAAATCCTTCGGCTAAATTGTCCAGTGTCAGCCTCAGTTGGGGAATCACTTCCTCTGCTTCATCGGCTGATTTCGTCAATTCACACAAGTCCTCATCAGTGAGCTCTGCTGCATTCGCATCGATTAACTCCTCCACCTCATCCCCCTCCATGTTGGCAAAGCCCTCACCACCGACTTGCTTTGCAATGCTCACAATGTCGTCGACGATCTCACCAAACACACGATAATGGAGGACCTCGTGGATAGTCAAAGTCTCGAATGTCAAGGGACAACTGTATTATGGACAAAAACCTTGATGATTTTTACAAGTTTATTCTTGACAATGACAACTCCACTCAGGCTATCCCCCAACTATACCCTAATGGTATATTTTAGTTTAATTAACCAGTCTGGAACAAAAAATGGCACTAGAAAAAGGGGGGATAGCCAAGGCAAAAATGAGGGGTTAGTATGGTGAAACAGACATTGAAACGGGACATAATCCTAACTAGAAATATTTTAACAGAGATTTGGAAGGGTCTCAAAAGTTGTGCAACCATGCACAATCTTTAAGTTTAGGGTGCTCTAGTTTCTCACTACTGGAATAAGTTCAATAGGGTGCAGGTTTATGTGGAAAATCAGCAGTAAGCTCATGGGTACCACCCATGTTTGTTCGCTCTTAAGAATTAACAGTGACATCCATAATCATGCCCATAGTCTTGCAACTCTCCACATACCTTCATGATGAAATTCTTGATACTGAGGGTCTTCTCTCATATTTATTCACTTATGAATCACTTGATTCAGATCCAGAATAGGTCTATAATACTTTACCAAATTAATGGAACACTTGATTACTACCATCTTTCTGGTTTATCACCCTCTTTCATCCATCTTGATATTTGTTCTTGTATTCTCTCTTTATTTAATCATTAGCTTTTTATAAGTCCTGAATAAGAGGCTGCTAGAGTTAAGTGGCTGGAAATAAAACAATAACCATTAGAATATTGTTTCATTAATTCAATCAAACAATTTGTTAAAACTCCCTACAGTGTGGCATCATCCTATCAAAATGTCCGTTTTGTCTGTGACTTCCCTGATTGTCAGTTTACAGTTCCTTCAGATCATTTCACGAACACAAGCAACAGTGTCATCAGTTCTTGAAGTGGAAGGTTGTCCCACCCTTGCATTGTCCTCCATTGATGTTCGGCCTTACCAAAAGTGGTTGGTGTTATTGCCAAGTGCTGTGTTCAGCATGGCATGGGTTTCAGAAGTAGTCTTGCCCAACTTAATGCAAAATTTTATGCATACGTGTTGTTCAACAGTAGCCATTATTCAAATGCACAAAATGTGACAAAACACAAAATGACTTCAGAAAACAGTAAATATTGAGAGAAAATATATCAACAAGCAATAACTGTCTTTGGACACAGACTGAGTCACACTACAACATGCATCACATGACATGCATGTGCATCATGTGATGCGCGTGCAGCATAACCAGTTCGGAAACTTTTTGAACACACTTTATAAAGGTGAAAATTTGAACTGGAGTTCAATTTGCATCTATAAGTATATAGGTCTATTCAGTGTTATATACTGTAGTACAAATTACATTCTCTTGGGTAAGCTCTATGGCTTTTTTGTTAACACAGGCTATTGGTATGGTCCTATTTGATGTGATGAAATATTATGGGCACATTTTCATTATTAAATTCCCATTGTGATTGCTATACACTCTAGGGTTGCACCGATAAGCAAATTAGCCGATTACCGATTAATCTGCCTAAAATTATCGGCCAATTACCGATTAATCTGCCTAAAATTATTGGCAGATTACCGATTAATCGGCCGATAATTCTTTTTATATACTGTATAAGTGTATAGCACTATATGGTTACTGAATTACGCCGCTTATACCTATTATACTGGTAAATAGGAGCACACAATATAAAACATGAAAATGGAGAGATTTTGATGTTCTTGCATTATAATTTAAGAGTGCTGAAATTTGATTATTCTCAATAAAGGTAGGTTAGGTTTTATTTTCCGAGGTAAATTTTGTTTATCGTTAGAGAGTAGGTTAAGGCCACTTTTGTTTTGCAACAGGAAAGCTTAAATGGATTCTTTTGTTCAGTAAGGTACAATAATTTTTTGTTTTAATAGATGGAGTGATAATGGAGTAAATTAATTCAATAGTACTCTGCCTATTATTCTCCAAACAATGCAAATTGGTAGAAAATATTTTAATAAAAAACAAGCAAAATATTATTTAAGTTCATTCCATGTCTAGGATAACTGAAATTCTTAAACCAGGGATGCAATTTCTGTAATGTAATAAACAAAGATGACCGAGTATGAAAACTGATTAATCAGCAAAAAAAAAGCTGATGGCCGATTACCGATTGTCAACCGATTAATCGGTGCAACCCTAATACACTCAAGATCTTTAATATGACCATTGACCAATTTTCCAAACTGGATGCTACATGCCATTAATTTTAAATGTTTTATTTAATTGAAGCTCATTTGTATTCCTCCTATTTCAGAAGGTCTCGTGAAACTGAAAGAGAGAGCAAAGAAGAGAAAAGGAAGGGGATTTGATGACAGGGCAGATAGAGAAGATATTCGGTATGAAACAATGGATACTGATATCAATGATGATGAACCAGGACCGCAGAGATGTAATGAAATTTAGGGTACTTCAGTCCAGTTATATTTGATGACTCTAGTTTAAAATTAGTGAGCTTAAAGTTAAGATGTCGTAATGTCACTGAGCCTCTTGCAAACAATTTTATTTCCACAGTACCACGTGATTGCCAGAATTTTCCTTAGATGTATAAATTATATGATTGCAGTTCAGATGTTTTACTACAAGGTTATACATAATACCTGGCTAATCTAGTTAACATTTGTTAGCTTTCAAAACTATATAGGTCTATAGTGATTGCCTATCAACCTAGTGATCTGATGAAAATTCCTGATCAGATTTACTGCCTTGGTTGATGATAAAGGCCAGCTCAGCTCAGCGAATAAATTTTTCCTTCAATTTGTTTTATATATATATATAATATGGGCTATGTCAGGGCTGATGTCGTAACACCGCTTCCTGGAGATCAGCAAAGTTAAGTGACATTGGGTCTGGGTAGTAGTTGGATGGGAGACTGTCCTCTGCACCCAGATTATGTAGCGACCCATGGTTCGGATCCCACTTAAAGCTGTAAGTCCCCCTTGTCATATGACCTTAGATGTTGTGAAGAAGGTTAAACAACCCCAATTAAAATATATATATATATATTGGTGAAGGCTGCTTCTGGCAAGCTTCAATTTCAATTTAAGCAGAAAGCCACAGACAAGAAGGAAAGAAACATCCATCATGTTGGAAAAGGGACTATATTTTGTACAATGCAACATTTCAAGCACAAACTATGCTCATCTTCAGGCAAAAAATTCTAAAAAGTTAAAAACAGAATATTAAAAACCATAATGAATGACAAATATAAAATAAAATAATGTAAGGAAAACCCAAACTAAAAATTCACAAGTTTTTAAAAACACTAAAATGAAAGACACATTAAAAAGAAAGAATCACACCTTAAGTCTAAGTAGCACAGATTCCGAGGCAAAACCAATACAAACAGAAGCATATAAAAACAAGTAGAGGTTGGTTGTTAAAAATGTTCAGTTAAGACGGAGGGGAATGGATGAATTAGAATTGAGCGAAGGGGAAAGAGTTTTAATATATAATGATTTTAAAAGTCTTAAAGTTTGCTCACACGGAGCGGAATCTAAAATGTTAAAATTAGCTAAAGTTATATCCACTTTGCATTGAATAACATGGCTGCGTATAGCTGAAGCTGCTTTAATTCTCAGTGGTTTGTTAGTTCTATGGCTTATGCCCATGTGGGCACAGAAACGCGACTCGAGGCTCCGCACAGTGCTACCAATATAGCTCAGATCACATTCATATACAACAGCACTGTGCAGAGCATCCGATACACGGTCTTTTACATTAAAAAATGAGCCAATAGAACGACGGTTAACAAATACTAGTTTAAAATCTATTTGACAATAAAATTTACTAAGAAGTGGCATAAGGTTATTGCGGCAATATGAATTCAGATATCCCATTTCTGGGAGTATAAGATAATATACATCTTTAGGAACATTAAAATTAGACATTTTTGGTTTATAAATGTTAGCTAAGAATCTATTGATAGCGCTTTCTACATATACCATCAGATTGATGGTGTGGGCATGGGATCTCAGATCGGTCCATTGGCTGCAGATTTTTTTATGACTTTTTTAGAAACTAAAGTGTTTACCCAGCCTCCTCCCCCCTATAAGGCCTATTTTTTATAGACGATATGTTGTTGATATTTTTGCAGTTTTTACTGATGCTAACAGTGCTCATCAATTTTTTACTTTTTTAAATAACTTACACCCAAATATAAAGTTTACTCTGGAGGAAGAATCAGATTCCAAGCTGCCTTTTTTGGATTTACTAATTAGTAGGGAGAGTGACTCCATTGTTACTTCAGTGTTTTGAAAGAAGACGTTCACTGGTCTTGGACTCAATTTTTTAAGTTACTGTGATTTTAAATACAAGCTGGCATCTGTTAACACCCTACTTAACTGAGTGTATAATTTATGTTCTAATTATCAGTCTTTGCATAATGAATTTGTTTTTTTAAGAAAATATTTTGTTAATAATGGTTACCCTTTGCAGATCGTAGAAAGCGCTATCAATAGATTCTTAGCTAACATTTATAAACCAAAAATGTCTAATTTTAATGTTCCTAAAGATGTATATTATCTTGTACTCCCAGAAATGGGATATCTGAATTCATATTGCTGCAATAACCTTATGCCACTTCTTAGTAAATTTTATTGTCAAATAGATCTTAAACTAGTGTTTGTTAACTGTCGTTCTATTGGCTCATTTTTAAATGTAAAAGACCATGTATCGGATGCTCAGCGCAGTGCTGTTGTATATGAATTCAAGTGTCCCCGATGTGATCGGAGCTATATTGGTAGCACTGTGTGGAGCCTCAAGTCGCGTTTCTGTGCCCACATGGGCATAAGCCATAGAACTAACAAATGACTGAGAATTAAAGAAGCTTCAGCTATACGCAGCCATGTTATTCAATGCAAAGTGGATATAACTTTAGCTAATTTTAACATTTTAGATTCCGCTCCATGTGAGCAAACTTTTAAGACTTTTAAAATCATTATATATTAAAACTTTCCCCTTCGCTTAATTCTGATAATTCATCCGTTCCCCTCCGTCTTAACTGAACATTTTTAACAACCACTACTTGTTTTTATATGCTTCTGTTTGTATTGGTTTTGCCTCGGAATCTGTGCTACTTAGACTTAAGATGTGTGATTTTCTTTTTAGTGTGTGACTTTCATTTTAGTGTTTTTAAAAACTTGTGAATTTTTAGTTTGGGCTTTCCTTACATTATTTTGTATTTTATATTTGTCATTCATTATGGTTTTTAATATTCTGTTTTTAACTTTTTAGAATTTTTTGCCTGAAGATGAGCATAGTTTGTGCTTGAAATGTTGAATTGTACAAAATAGTCCCTTTTCCAACATTATGGATGTTTCTTTCCTTCTTGTCTGTGGCTTTCTGCTTATATATATATATATGGACCACCCATATGAGTGATCCATAAGTCTGGAACCATAGGGTAAAATAAGTAATTCATGTTTTTCCATTTATGCAAGTGTCCATGATGTCTTTGAGTAAGGAAGAACGCATCCAGGTAATTCTGCTTGTAGAAAATCGGAGTCAGAGGGAGGTTGCTGAGGAATTTAACAGATTGCATCCGGACCGCGCGCCGATAACACACAGTTGTGTCGGCCAACTTGTAGCAAAGTTCAGGGAAACGGGATCCATAGGAGATAAACCATGCAGTGGACCTCCGAGGACACCCACCGACGATGACACAGCCGCTACCATCCTCGCTCACTTCACAAACAGTCCCCAAACGTCTTTTTGGCAGTTGTCCGCTGAGACAGAAGTGTTGAAAAGCAGCATCCACCGCATTCTTCAAGCACACACATGGCATCCTTACAAACTTCAAATCCTGCAGAAATTAAGCGAAGATGATCCAGACCGACGGATGGAATTTTGTGAATGGGCTACAGAACAATGTGCTCAAAATGCCAATTTCCCATCCACCATTTTGTTCAGTGATGAGGCTGTTTTTTACGCAAATGGCGAGGTGAACCGACAGAACACCCGCTACTGGTCGCAAGACAACCCTCACTGGTTTACTGCTTCAAAGGAACAGGGTGTCGCTCGTGTGATGGTATGGTGTGGCATTTGGAAAGACCGTATCGTAGGCCCCTTCTTTTTTGATGACACTGTCACAGAAAACGCCTACTTGCGTATGCTCAACGAGGAAGCACTTCCCAGTGTCTTGAACACAGATGGGGATTTCCCAACATGGTTCCAGCATGATGGTGCTCCTGCCCATTACAGCATCCTGGTAAGAGAGTGGCTGCACCGACAATTCCCTGGTCATTGGATAGGACGTCGAGGGCCTGTGGAGTGGCCGGCGAAGAGCCCCGATCTCACCCCGTTGGATTTTTATCTCTGGGGTCACTTGAAGGCGTTGGTCTATGCGGAGAAAATTCAGTGTGTTGCACATTTGCGGGAGCGCATCATCGACGCATGTAACACCATCACTCCTGATACCATTCGCCGTGTGTTTGCTGACTGGATATCTCGTCTGCATTCGTGTATCGATAATAATGGTGGACACATTGAACACGTTCTGTGAATAAAAGCCGTTTTTATTGCCGTTTTTATCATTTTGCCCTATGATTCCAGGCCTATGGGCCACCCTGTATATAATGAAATAAATCGAAGGAAATGTGTGTATATATATCAGTGGTGTGTGGTGGGTACGTCAACAGGGTAATCGGTATTGCATGCGAGCACACGCACTATATGTACATATTATATAATTATAGTAGCTAATGATAAAATTCATAACTGGCTAGTGGGTATGTACTGAAAAATATGGTACTCTCTTTAATATCTTTTAATAAGACTTTTATTAGGGTAGGCAGCACTTACCTAGCTTACCCTGAATGCACGCCACTGATATATATATATATATATATATATATATATATATATATATATATATATATAATATATATATATATTAGGGTGGTCCAAAAAATTAAATTGTAATTTTTTACCTCCACATGGCTGCTGCTGTTCCTATATCCATCAAACATCTCCATGCCTAATTGAATGATATTTACTGGTTGCTATGACTCATTTTACTACTCATTTTCTAGTAGATTTTGATCTTCTGGGTTAAAAAATGAAAAATAAAGGGCACATTCTAGTTTACTTGTTTGAAGACAGATTAAATCTTAAAGAAAACGGCTTCTTTTTTCAGAAAACAGAATATTAAAGAAAACAGATTAATTTTTAAAGAACAAAAATGATGTTTGATAGAAAATTACATTTATCATTCGTTTATAATATACATCACTATTTAGATTAACGCTTCATCACTGACTCCTTCGAAGACGGTGAGTAGTATTCACGATGTTTTGCTACTAATCGGAGGATGAATTGTTTTTGTTCATCCTTCGTCAAAGATTTATTATATGCCTCGATTAGGGCTATACCCCTCTCCGCCGAATCATTGACAACTTTTAGGTTGATCGTTATGCGTCGAAACTCTTGAAAGCAATCATCCTCCGTCCAGGAATTGGGATCGGTCCTCAGGACGGTATCCTCCGCTGCCTTCCTTCTTTCTTTAACAGATTGAAGATTCCCAGGGTCCTTTTGGTGACCATTTCATACAAATTCAAATCTTCACTGTTTCCTTTAAGCTTCAATCGACAAATAGCGGTGGTATTCTAGTTACCTTGGAGGTTTACGACCATCTTCTGTTTGGTCTCGGCATCGACTCTTTGATCGAAGAATGCAAGGCCGATGAGATGCTCTCCAAGATAACACAGGTGCTGTTGAAGAGCTGTGGATGCTGCTTTGGAAATGGTCTGATTTGGGTACTTTTGCAAGATTTTAAACAGCAGAATATCGTTGAAAGGAGCGTTGATTCCGACGGTGGTCTCAGTCAAAAACGTGCGTAGACCAAGGCGATAAACAGAGAGAGCTCGGTGATATTCTCCGTCTCACGTGCTGTCAGCTGTAGTTGATGCTTACAGATAAATTTTGAGGACGTAGATGGCCTTCGCCATCCAGCGTGCATGGTGAGTTGGTCCTGGAGCGCGGACCGTGACTTCTTTCTCATCACGGTACCCGAGGAAGGTGAGGCAGAGTCGTAGCAATTCCTCGTAGTCATCACGCGATTGTTTAGACTCCAGTGCCTTTGTAAAGTACTGGATCATTTCCTCTCGAAGCTGGAACATCTTTGGATCTCTGAATAGGTTGTTTGAAGCCTTCATGAAGGAATCCTTCTGAAGTGATGGCCATTTTTTCTGAAAACGTTTAAAGAGAGTCATTTCCGGGCCACCTGTGGGTCCAAGAAGTGCGTTGCAGGTGTTTGACAAGACGACTTCAAGGATATGATGTCGACAAGCGATCCAGACAAGTTCCCTCCCTACTGCTTTTTCAATCATGGTACAGGCTCCCCTGTGAAGACCAGTATTAGACGCAGTTGTCAAATACGAAACCTTGGATCTCACCGCGAAGATTCCAGTCATCAATCGTCGAAATGCAAGCCTTGACCTGCTCTTCTCCTGTAGCTCGTTGTATTTTTGGCACGGCTAGGAGTTTTTCCATCCCATTTCCCCTTAACGATTACCGCGATTCGTTCGGCTGTTTCCTTTGCGCCGCCGATGTCAGGAAGTAGTTTCCCATCCCAGTGAAGAAGGGGTCCTTCGACAGAAAACGAAGTTTGATCATCTTTGGCTGCTGCCTGCCTTGCCTTCTTGAACGACGGATGGAGCTGCGTGAAAGGGTCATTGTAGAAATATCATAGCCTAGGGCTCGAGCGACTGCTCCTCGATAGGGAAGGTTGACGCGATCAAGAGCAGCAACCACATCTGGTGATGTGAAGATATTGTTTCGTTTCGGAGGATGAGTGTGTACATTACTCTTCCGGTCGAAGTCGACGGAAGATAATCATCGTCTTCAGCGTTGAATTTTTCAGAGGATGAAGTGGATGTGCTGGATGATGAAAGAGCAGCAGCTCCAGCCTGGAATGCAGCCTCTCTTCCTTTTACCTTAGAGCTTTGTCAGCATCTTTCTCCTCTCAACATCTCTTGTGGTATTCCTTGGCAAAATTAATCTCGTCAGGGCCTGCCATACTGCAGGAAAAGACGACGTCTCGTTGCATCATCAGGAATTGGCGGTCTTCTTCTTTGTCTATCACCTTCAAGACGTCCTTCGAGGCAACGTCGAAAAGCTCTGAGAGTGTCTCTTCGAACATGCTCTTTCACTCTGCAGCTTTGTAGCTGCATCTTGCGGTTTTTCTTCAACGCAAGGAACTCTTCGTACAGCTTTGACAGCTTCCTAACGCAGGAATCGACTCGCTGTGTAGGAATCCTTGCTCTCTGCCATACTTGCAGGGCCTCTCTGCAGGCCAAGTTGTAGCTCTCTTTCAAGGTCTTGGACTGTTCATGGTGGTGAAACTGAACCAAACGAAGCACATCACCACACGTGGGTAGCTTTGCAGTTAACTCGTTGCGGGCTTTTCTAGAACCCACGTTTCTGCAGATAAGCGAGTACTTCTAGCCATAACCTGAAAAATGAGAGAAAATAATGCAATAACCGTTTAGCACCAAAGCACATTTATATAAGTGTTAAAGTAAAAAATTGCAAAGTCAAAATATATAAAGTAAAAAAAAATTAATAGTGGTTAATGGTTGATGGGTAAGAAGATAGCCAAATTTTTAAAAACATATTTAAGAATAAGTAAATAATAAATTTCAAGAGACGTAAGATACTTTACAATTTTAATAATTTAATTTTATAGCAACATCCTTACCGGTTATAAATTTGCGTATAAAGAACATAATTATATATACTCGTATATATTTATACTGAATAAATATAACGAACTTAAAACCGTCCTCCAACAAGTTTAAAGTTTAAACTTGAAATGATGCAAGAGTTTGTCTGATTCACAAACAGCATTATACAAGAAATCGAACAATGGCATCATCGTCTGAAAGGTGGACGGAGTCAATGTGGCGTGACTGCCGCGTCCTCTAAAAATGAAGCGGGTAGAAAATGATTAGTTAATTAATTGAAAATGTGAAAATCATAGCGACCTCTTATTATGTACTGAATCGACATATTTTGCACAAAATCACTTCAAATCTAAAGGAATAAGAGCAGCCATGTGGAGAGCATTTCCAATAATTACCGAGAAATTTCAGCTCTTGAGATATGGTAGTAAAGAAGAACTTAAACAGACTGCATATTATGCTCCAGATAGACAGGAAATTCAGAGAAGCACGAAAGCGATCGGTCTCGGGATAATAATGACGGATGGTGCGAAATTCGAAACAGAATCAGGTCGCGATAAATAAAGCAGAGAGTCGCCGGACAGGTACTAAGAAAGTTCAAGAGAAGGGACAGGACAGTAATGACCCCTGCTAAAAACACTGATTATACCAAAACTTGAATACTGCTCAGTTTTGACGTCCTCGTATAAAAAGGAAGAAACTAATAAACTAGAAGAAACGCAAAGGCATTTTACAGCCAAGATTGATGGCTGCAAAGAACTCGACTACTGGGAAAGACTACGTAAACTAAATCTGTACTCCCTGGAAAGAAGAAGAAGAAGAGGAGGAGGTACACCATAATCTACATATGGAAAATGATCGAAAAACTGGTACCAAACCTAAAACTAAAACCCAATTACCATTCAAACAACACTGGAAAATAGGAAAGGCAGAATATATAGTGTTCCCAAATTAAAGGCCCGACAAGGGACCTCCTCAACTCTGAAGGAAAATAGCTTGGCTGTCAGGGGGCCAAGACTTTTCAACCAGCTTCCAAAAGACCTCGGAAACCTAACGGGGGTCAAAGTTGAAGTCTTCAAGAGAAGACTGCATGCCTGGCTCAGGACGGTACCAGATGAGCTGGGCGTGCCTGGCTCAGGACGGTACCAGATGAGCTGGGCGTGCCTGGCTATGTACGGTGGAAAGCTCAAGAAAGCAACTCGCTCCTCCACCAAGCCAGATCTAGAGGCGGGGCCACCAGCTTGACCTCCGTGTGAAGAGAGAGCAACGCACGAAAGGACATAAGGTTCATAAGGTATATATATGAAAATTATTTCACGAAAGTAACACGTGAAAAATATTTGATGAATAAAACCGCGAAGGAAAGGAAACAGTGGTGCTCAAGCGCTTTCGTCTAATGACATCCTTAGGAACACTGAAGTAAATAAAGAGTTCAAGACTATATATAGCACTGCCCGAATTCAACACAAGACCAAATGGATTGTTTACAACCAATTTTATAGATAATGCTTGAATGATATATAGGTCACAAAAATAAAAAATAAAAATAAATTGAAAAAAAAAATTGTAAGAGGAGCATACAAATTATAAGGGAAAATTACGGAAGTTTTAGCACTCTGCCCTTCTTGTCTAAATCCGTTCTGAATGAATTCAAAACAATGGGTTCGAGTTGAAAAAGACCTTTGCTCATGTTAAAGTTATTTGTAAGTTGGATAATAGCAGACTCAAGAATATTTCTATTAACAATGTTGCTAGAGTGAAACAAAACTGAAGCATTATTCCAATCAATACAGAGATAACTCTGACAAATGGACAAAAAAGGCACTGGACGACTGTCCCGTTCTAACGGAATATTGATGCTGTCTTACACGCGTGTGCAAATCCTTTCCCGTCTGACCAGTGTAAAAGGAATCACATTGTTTACAACCAATTTTATAGATAATGCCTGAATTATTGATAGGGCTATTTTTTACTATATTTTTCACAATATTGTTATATGAAAATACTACATTAATATCCAAAAGTTTAAGTACATTAGCAATGCCTAAAAAGCCTGGGAAAAATGGGAGTACTAAAATATTCTTTGACAAAGTGCGAGTGTTATTCACACGATAGAAGGTTCGTTTTGTATTGTTAAGACAAGATTCTATAAACGCAGGTGGGTAGCACAGATCACTTCCAATACCGTTGATTTTTTCCCAATTCGGCATCGATGTATTCCGGACTGGCGATCCTAAGAGCGTGGAGAAACATTGAAGAAAATATGGCCTTCTTAATGGGGGTGTCATGTCCAGAGTAAAAGTGTACGTAGGACAAATTTTATTTTTTCCGATAGATACTAAACTTAAAACCTGGGCTTTCCCTATGTACACGCACATCTAAAAACGGGATTGAGTTGTCTTGTTCCACTCGTAAGTAAACTTAATGGAGGTGACTTGATCATTTAACTGAAACAGGAAGTTATCCAGGTCACGATTCATGCATGGGCCAGATACACAAAATATTGTCGACATACCGCAACCATGGGATGCCAACCCCGAGGATTCTCGGAATGTAAGTAATTTTGAAAAACTCCATATAAATATTGGAGAGGAGGGGCGACAAAGGGTTTCCCATAGCCATCCCGAAAATCTGTTGATAATACTCTCTATTGAAAGTGAATTTACATTCTTTGATGCAAAGCTTAATAAGTTCCAAAACGATGTGTGCAGGTAGTGGCAGGTCGTACTTATGTAATTCTCGGGAGAGAAAATCAAGCATATCGTCAATCGGCACTTTTGTAAATGAACAAACGTCAAAACTGATCAATCTATCGTTGGTTTCAGTGCGTACATTATTCAATGTTTCAGTAAGATCCATGGAATTTTTTACATGTGAATCAGATATAGTTCCGAGAATGGGGGACATGACTTTGACAAGCCATTTGGAGAGTTTATAGGTAATAGAGCCCACCGAGCTAATAATAGGGCGCATAGGGTTGCCAGGTTTGTGGGTTTTAATAAGACCGTAAAGGTAGGGAAGAAAAGGTGAAGTGGACATGAAAAGCGGAATTAAGTCCTTATGACGAGGTCATTCGAAATGTCAGTAGAGTAAAAAAGCAAGCTCAAAATGTGTTTTGAACCTTTCTTCGAAAAACATTAGTGACGATGCAAAAAGTGCCCTTGGATTTGGTATGTCCTTTTTTATTGTTAAAAAACCGTCTGCTTTACAAATTTGTTTGTCTTGCTTGTTTTGAAAAACAGTGCAATCTTCCTCAGTCTTTGGTTAAGTTAAAAGCCTTGTCTATAGTGCTGCGAATAGTACTTACGAAGATAACTTTCCTGAACGTTTTCGCAATAGCTTCTCGCAATTAAAAAAAGATGAGCTCCATATTACTAAAGCAGACAAGGCTAACACCATAGTTATTATGGACAAAGTGAACTACATTAGAAAGATGAACGAGCTGCTCCAGAACCCCGCCACATACAGAAAACTTAGGAAGAACCCGCAGGATGACGTCATCAAATCATTCAATAGTGGCTTGAAACGCATTCTCAAAGATCATAAGGACTTAATTCCGCTTTTCATGTCTACTTCACCTTCTCTTTCCTACCTTTACGGTCTTATTAAAACCCACAAACCTGGCAACCCTATGCGCCCTATTATTAGCTCGGTGGGCTCTATTACCTATAAACTCTCCAAATGGCTTGTCAAAGTCATGTCCCCCATTCTCGGAACTAGCTCTGATTCACATGTAAAAAATTCCATGGATCTTACTGAAAAATTGAATAATGTACGCACCGAAACCAACGATAGATTGATCAGTTTTGACGTTTGTTCGTTGTTTACAAAAGTGCCGATTGACGATATGCTTGACTTTCTCTCCCGAGAATTACATAAGTACGACCTGCCACTACCTGCACACGTCGTTTTGGAATTTATTAAGCTTTGCATCAAAGACTAAATTCACTTTCAGTAGCGTGTATTATCAACAGGTTTTTTGGGATGGCCATGGGCAATAGGGTGTGACAGTTGCCCCAACTTTGTCCTACAATGCTGTTCAAAATTTTGGTGTTGCATATTGACAAAAAATACCACGTGCAATTTTTTGAAGATTCATGCATATTTGAGTGAGCACCAGCAATTTGAAAAATAGCGATTTTGCTTATACGGCATACACGCCTATATATGAGATTACACAACCATCATAAGGGATATTAACACAAATCATTTGCCTGTCTTAATTAAAAGCTGTTATCACTAACACAAAAAAGTTAATCATTCTTATTCTCTCATGGTACATTAAGGGGTTTTATTATATATTCACAAGGTATTATTTCTCTAGAGCAAGAAACCATGATTTCTGTTCGGAAACAGATGATCGTTTGCGCTGATTAGGAACGCGGAGTCTGTCATTTTCAACTACTTGAAGGACTACTTGAAGGACTACTTGAAGGACTTCTTGAAAGCGCTCCTCATCCCTGGCAACATTAAGAAAGTCATGGCAAAGTTTTACACCACGCTCTGCAGCCTCATTGACGACCTGAAGCTTGTCCACAACCCGTTTCATGTTCAGGTAGTCGTCATGATCCGCCCATTCACTGGCTGGACTGTGGAGAAACTGATAGGGCATGCCTAAAATGGTGAAGAACTGGCTTGAGTCAGGCCCAATTAGGTCCACCAGGGCAGTGCCACTTTCTGGGACAGGGGGAAGATATGGCTTTCCATAGCCCCCATGATTGAGCCCCACTCTCTTAGTAACTTCAGTGCCTTCATGGCAAAGAAGGGCCTTCCTCATCTCTTTTGTCCTTTCTTGTACTTGGGACGAGAACAAAGCCAGTGGGGCCAACTCCTCAGTTAGGTACCAAGTGTGTGTACCGAGTGCCACACATGCTTTGTCAACTATTGTGGCGTCATATGGGGCAAATTCAGCCAAGGTTTCGACCAAATTCAAGTCATTCAGTGGCGCACTTGCTGGAACGGGGCAAACAATCCACTATGGGACATAAACAGCGACTGTGAACACATCAAACCGTTCTAACTTGCTGATTTGCCTTTTAGTCACAACCTCGGCTTTGGGAAACTGCTCTTTTATCTGGCCTGACAAAAGAACAATCTTGAGGGTATAGAGCAGTTTAGCCATCCACCTTGCTTTGTGAAGTGCGCCGGGGTAGACCATTGTGAAGTTCACTGGCTCGGATCCTTTAGTTACAAGCAGCAGACAAAGCTCTACCAGCTCCTTGTAGTCGCCACGTGTAAATGGTTGGGCTAGAGATTCACGGAAGAAGTCAGCCATCTCCTGCTGGCGCTCCTCAAACACTCCAGGAATTGCGGGGTAGTAGTATTTCTTTTTTTCATTGTACGCCAGTTGAGAGAAATGGTTCTTGAACCTAGAAATGCAATTATTGGGATTATTGTATTTCGTACTAATCTATAATATTGTTTTAGGGGTATTAAGATTGATATGATCGATCATTTGCTTGGTGTTAGTATATCTTATAAGTCTAATAAAAGAAATTCCACTAAATTTGTTCATTAGATAATAATATTCCTTGTTATTTTGTAAAGCTTATGACTCACCTCTGGAAAACCATTATGTTTGGACTTGAAGAGCCCTTCACTTTCAAGCAATCCCAGCAAACACCTAGGATGACTTCGCCCACATGCCTGCGACAGGCGCACCAGAATACGGCACGCTCTAATTCCTTTTGGAGGGAGACGCAAGCAGCTGTTTTTTGTCCTGAAAAAAAAATGTAATTGTAGTTTAAGGCCACCATTTCAGGCACGTGCTTTTTGCAGATTTCTGTTAAATCATTCACTGTATTTTGGTATTAATGTCGTGATAAATTCACGCTGATGTTTGAAATAGGTTTACCTGTATTGGATGAAGTTGTGTCGAAAACCATACCAACGACATTCTGTTCACACTCCCAATCGACCAGAAGTTGTTTGGTTGCTGTTGATATCAAGTCTCCTTGAACCAGGCCAGCTTTTTGAGTCAAATGCGGAAGAGGTGGTACTCCAAGAAGCTTTGTGCCATTGACACCAGACACAAGAATGGGCAGGCGGTCATCAGTGCCTTTGGAATCCAGCGTGTCCATAAGTTTACCATCCCAGTGCACCAGTACTTTGTCTGATGGTTGCCATTCATCCATGATTTTTAAACTTATTTCTGACACGATGGAAGCTCGGTATCGGTGGGCTGTCCTTGCATTTAGACTCAGCTTTGATGTATCTCCACCACATGCAGATACAAGGGAGTACACAATTGCACTCAGCTGGGTCGGCGAGATGTTGTTTTGAACACTGCATGAAACAAGTTCTGCCGACTTCAGAATATCATGGGGCACAAAAATTGAAACTCCCTCTTTCACTGTTCTCCGATGTTTTCTCATCAGAGCTAATAGGTGAATCAATATCAGCTTGTACATTCTCAGCATGATCACATTGCTCTCTCTCTCTTGTCGCTTCTCTTCTCGCATCTGCCTTTTCTGAGAGTACTTTGTTTACCCCAGAGTAGGTAGCTACTCTGTCACTTAGCATGCTTTTCATAAAGAGTATGTCAGTATCGATGGCATCTTGTTCGGCCTGAGTTTTCCCCTTTTCGCAGCTGCCATGTCTTTCAACACTGTGTTCTTATAAAATTTCATCGTCAGGCTCATTTCTGATTTAAACTTCATAATTCCAGGATCATCAGCCCGTCTTCTATCCTCATTCTTTTTCATAAGCATCATGTAGTCTTTGTCATAGTAAGTTTTAATCACTCGGCCAATATTGTTCCTGCCTGTAATGGTCGGGACATTCGCCTTCTGGTAATGCAAAAGCACATTGTCAATGGTGGCAGATAAAGCCTGGTCCCAATGCATATCCCGAAGGTTTGCTAACAGACATAGTAAGACCTGCCTATTAGTTGGCAGTTTGCAGCCCTTTATTTCCTTTTCTTCTTCTCGGGGTACGATACCCAATAACATTCTGACATACTCATCATCTTGCCGTGTATCCATGATTAAATTCTCTATTCACATCAAATCACTGTCAAGGGAAAAGAAAAGAGCATCATTAAAATTAAATGCAATAAAATAATACATGGAAAATTTGTGGGTCAGCGTTCCAGACCCGGAAATGAAAATCTGATAAAATGTGCTATTTTCACACTTATTTATGAAGTTCATAAGCTGAAATAGCAATACTTGCTGGTATGACGGTGCTAGCTCAAACATGCACCGATCTCCAAGAAAATTTACAGGGGTGTTTCCTAGATAAATACACAACACTAAAACTTTGAACAGCATTGTAGGACCATTTTTTGATTTTTGGAGGGCAACGGTCACACCCTAATGGGCAATCCCTTGTCGCCCCTCCTCTCCAATATTTATATGGAGTTTTTCGAAATTACTTACATTCCGAGAATCCTCGGGGTTGGCATCCCATGCTAGCGGTACGTAGACGATATTTTGTGTATCTGGCCCATGAATCGAGACCTGGATGACTTCCTCCTTCAGTTAAATGATCAAGTCCCCTCCATTAAGTTTACTTTAGGAGTGGAACAAAACAACTCAATCCCGTTTTTAGATGTGCGTGTACATAGGGAAAGCCCAGGCTTTAAGTTTAGTATCTATCGGAAAAAAACAAACAATTTGTCCTACGTACACTTTTACTCTGGACATGACACCCCCATTAAGAAGGCCATATTTTCTTCAATGTTTCTCCACGCTCTTAGGATCGCCAGTCCGGAATACATCGATGCCGAATTGGAAAAAATCAACGATATTGGAAGTGATCTGTGCTACCCACCTGCGTTTATGGAATCTTGCCTTAACAAGGCAAAACGAACCTTTTATCGTGTGAAAAATAACACTCGCACTTTGTCAAAGAATATTTTAGTACTTCCATTTTTCCCGGACATTTTAGGCATTGCTAATGTACTTAAACTTTTGGATATTAATGTAGTATTTTCATATAACAATATTGTGAAAAATATCATCGTAAAAAAAAAAATAGCCCTACCAATAATTCGGGCATTATCTATAAAATTGGTTGTAAACAATGTGATTCCTTTTACACTGGTCAGATGGGAAAGGATTTGCACACACACGTAAAACAGCATCAATATTCCGTTAGAACGGGACAGTCGTCCAGTGCCCTTTTTGTCCATTTGTCAGAGTTATCCCATTGTATTGATCGGAATAATGCTTCAGTTTTGTTTCACTAGCAACATTGTTAATAGAAATATTCTTGAGTCCGCTATTATCCAACGTACAAATAACTTTAACATGAGCAAAGGTCTTTTTCAACTCGATCCCATTGTTTTGAATTCGTTCAGAACGGATTTAGATAAGAAGGGCAGAGTGCTAAAACTTTGGTAATTTTCCCTTATAAATTTGTATGCTCCTCTTACAATTTTTATTTTTCAATTTTTATTTTTGTGACCTATATATCATTCAGGCATTATCTATAAAATTGGTTGTAAACAATCCATTTGATCTTGTGTTGAATTTGGGTGAAGAGCTAAAATTGGTAGTTTTCCTTACAAATTTGTATGCTCCTCCCACAATTTATATATATATATATATAATTTTTTTTTTTTGTAACCTGTATAATTTTAGTCTTGAACTCTCTATTTACTTCAGTGTTCCTGAGGATGTCATTAGACGAAAGCGCTTGATCACCACTGTTTCCTTTCCTTCGTTGTTTTATTCATCATATATATATATATATATATATACACGAAAAATTACCAAGATGCTCATTTTTGTACTGTATTTTCATTTTGAAGAAGTCACTGACAAAGTTTGGCGTTTGGTGCGAAAATTTACATTCTCTTATACTACTACTACTACTACTACAATTTTGTAGGCAGCATTTTCCCACGCCTAAGTGGGGTCGCTGTTATTAATCCACATTCGCCGCTCATTTCTGTCCAACGTCACATCCGCCGCCAGATTTCGTTCCCTCGTAACCAGAGCTGGGCATTTGCGGCATATTTTGCGGTACTTGCGGTACCACCGCACTACCACCCCGGGCCCCCATAACGCAGTACCGCAAAGGATCGCTGAAAGTACCGCAGTACCGCTACCGCATTCAAATTTCCGCGTACCGGTTTGGTACCGGTTTGGTAGTGCAGCAGTACCGCAGTACCGCAATATGCCGCAAGTGCCCAGCTCTGCTCGTAACACACACACACACACACACCATCTCATCCTCGGCCTTCTCCTTCTTCCAGGTGGTTCCATCTCCGTAACTCGTTGCCCAACATGTACAAAATTTACATTCTCTTACATCATTGCTTATTGTTTACCTAGATGGTAATTTTCCCATTCGCAGTGGGTTCCATCCCAAAACCGAAACAATTTGTAGTTGTACAATATAATAAATTAATATTTTGTATTAAAATATGACACGAGGTACTGTATTGTAGGCTTGTTTAGGCCTAGGGTTAAAGTAGGCCTCATAAACTGTAATGCAAACTGTATAACAGGTGTGCATAGTTTTTCCATATGTAGGAAGGACCTAGTTCTTAATAAAGGTACAGTAAATAGGGTGAAATCTGGAGTTTTTGAGTTGTTTAATATATCTTAATTATCTTCCTGGACTACAATTTTTTTTATACATAATATATTACTGTATTTGGGACACGTGCTACAATACTATTTGGTTTTCATAAAATTGAAGCTATTATGTCATGCGTAATTTTCATATACAAAAACTGTATGGGACCACATATTTGGGTGGGCATTATTTTCAGAGTTTGTGCGTATACGCCACTGATGTAACAACTAGTCTGGATCGAGCTTACAAAGCGGTGGTCCAGACAGGCTTTTTAAGTTTTGCGAGTATATAGTATGAATTTTAGCTAAACTACTTGTCTACACTTTTCTCTCACGATTTATTACTTAACTGTAAAAATGGCATATCCTGATTCTGGACTGCCATTTTTCAATTTTTGCAAGTACACATCCCCCCGACCTGTACGAATTCAGAGATATTATGAGGACATTTCACTACCCTTTTCCCGATCTGCATGAGCTAATATTCAAAGATAGATCAGCACGAATTTTTTAAAATTATGGTAAATACTAAAAAAAAAAATTACTTAACACTTTTTTGCGTATGCAGTGCGATACGTACGATACTTAGGTGTACGATACAATACGATACGCGTACGATACTTTAGCATTTGTAGCTGGCAGCAACATGCCCTGTAGCACGTCTCTTGTCTCTTACATCAAGTAGTCTTTCTCGTGCTCCTCTGGATTATTACATTATTTTTATAGTGATGTTTTTGAAGTTTGTTTTTTTTACAGGTTTTTACTATTTATACTTGTTATATATTATTTTACATGCAATATTATACATTTATTGTACAATGATTTAAAAGCTTTTATTCAGGTAAAAATTACTTTATACTTGATGTTTTAAACTTTTATCCCCTAACCCCATTTATATTATGGGGAGGTAGTTCCGACCTGAACGATTTTTTCACGAGCTTTTTCAGGAACGGAACCCTCGTACGGGTCGGGGGATCACTGTATATACTGTAGTGCAAGTTTTAGCTAACATACAGAAAGCGGAGAATTGTAATAAATGGATCGAAGGTGGAGTGGGCAAGAGTAACTAGTGAGGTCCCTCAGAATCTGTGTTGGGACCAGTCTTGTTTTGTTTATTAATTTCATAAATTATCCCTATATTAATTTGATTAGTAAAATTTCGAAATTCGCGGATAATACGAAACTGCAGTAAAGTGTGTAGTAGATTCGATAGAGAGCCGTTGCTTGGTCGGAGGAATGGCAAATGAAATTTAATGTCAATAGATGTATATTAATCAAAGCTGGGCACAAACCGTTAATCCGTTAATCCGTTAATCGTTAATTAACGAAGTTAACTTTTTCGTTAACGATTTAACTTTTAAGTTAACTTTGAAAATCATTATCGGACTAATTAACTTCCGTTACATTTAACTTCCGTTAACCCAAAAAATTCATAAATAAACGTTTAAAAGTTTCTATTATTTTCAGTGCTGAGCAGGTGCGCAATTAATCCGCCACTGTTAATAGTGATGAACGAATTTCCATTTCCGCAGTGCAAAATCAGGCGATATATTTGTTTCCGTCGCCACAATTTGTGTCTTACCAAATATGGTAGTTATTTATGGCATTGGTTTGAGCAAAACATGGTCGACTGTAAAATCAGGCGGAAAGATTTGCCATTTGAGTTGAATGTTTCAACTTCTTTCAAGAAATATCACGAGCATTTTAAGGCACTTTCAATAATATATATGTAACAATTACAACAAATAACTACATTCGTTTCATTTGCAGTCTGTCTCTTGCGCAACATGTTTGTGCTAGTGAATATTTAAAAATAATCGTTGTCAAGTAAGTCATGTATATTTATAATATGTCTGTGAGTACCTTATTAGTAGTCTCCTTGATACATTTCAAGAACCATAAAACTGATCAGGTAAGATTTCAATTCTCATGTCACTTTGATGACATAAATTAAGTCAATTGATGTCTTACAATGGGAGCGTTTTCACCTTAACCCTTTATGTCCTGGCGGTACTTCTAGGTAGCACATCTTTAAAATCTCCATAATTATTTTTCTACCCAGTTGATCCTGCCGGTACTTTCAAGTCCCAATGTGAATTAGTTTCTTTATGAGAAGGGCAACATGCATCTCATGGACAAAATGGAGAACGAGAAGAAGAGCGAAAATTAAATTATATATATATTGTGTTTTTCATTTTTTTTATAATAAAAGTTAACGTTAACGGTTTATCGGTAACTTCCGTTACATGTTTAACGGTTAACGAAGTTAACTTTTTGGTTAATGGATTAGCGGTTAACGAAGTTAAATTTTTGGTTAACGGTGCCCACCACTGATATTAATGCACATCGGCTTTCGAAATAACGAGTTTAGTTGTTGTATGGCGGGTAAAGACCTTATTTCAGTAATGGAAGAAGAGAAAGGTTTAGGTGCTACGGTTGGGAAAGCCTCGAAGTTTTCAAACAATACATGAAAGCCAGTAAGAAAGCTAAGTGTTGGGTTTTAGATTCCAAAATTTTGTGTACAAATCTAAAAGCATCATGTTACCTTTATGTAAGTCCCTAGTTCGACCACATTTAGAGTATGCCATGCAGTTTTGGTCTTCGTATATGAAGAAAGATCTAGAAACACTCGAAGGAATTCGGAGAAGAGCGCGATTAAACGATGTAATGTGTACGCAATACTACGCATGCTGTGAAAATTACTGTCAATGAGTAATAGTTTACACCTGCCAAAGTGTGAACATTGTACGACAGTTTTACTTGGAATTTTCAATACTGTCCAGGGTCCACTCTTTATCTTTCCAATTTTACTTCATTCTTCAGCTACTGTTGAGTGGATTCTATGGTCTTCGATAGTCTGTAACTTCTGTAGTACTTTCTTGCTTCAATATGTAATACGGATAACGCTCGAATAACACGTTTCTGGTACAGTTTGTGATAACTGTGAAGTACAGCTAGAGTCTGGGCTAGTCCAATCTCTCTCTCATGGAAAACTATAATAAATAATTTGTTTTAAATACAGACTAATAAAATGTGCAGCACACAAGTGGTTTCGTCCTTGCATTGAATAATAATAATAATGAAAAAAAAAAATTGGTTGTGTTTGAAGCAATCTGTTAGGTTTTACGTTGTTAAATTTTTAGTATGTAAAATATTTTGTGTACCATTTTAGTTTTTGCATTTTCTGAAGATTATACAATGTATCGCTGCTAGTTACTCTGTGTAGATTGTTTAAAAATCAAACTTGACCAAAAAAAAAAAAAGCAGCACACGTAGCTGCTTTGCTTTCATTTTCATTATTGATTTGTTGCAGCTGTTGAGGGATGGATTCTGTTCGTGACTGGAGTTCATGAGGAAGCTCAAGAAGATGACATTCATGACAAATTTTCTGAATATGGTGAAATAAAAAATATTCATTTAAATTTAGATCGAAGAACTGGCTTCCTCAAGGTATATTCACGGGTTCAGTAAATTAAAACTAAACTCTATATAACCTATTTATACTTTAAGTAGGTTATTACGAAGAATAGGTTAATTAAGATAGGTTGTACATTAGTTGGATTCTTGGAAGTGAAAGGGATTCTAATGCTTTTTTTTTTTTAACCTACGTTTGCCTTTCTCCAAGAAGTGACTAGTACAGTACTTGAATCCATACAGTGCACGCAAAATGCGTGCCCATGAAATGACTCGGTGACTCAAACCTCACTTTATGGAAAGGTGATCAGAGATGACTCGAGTACTTGAATCACTTCTTGTGTTTTGTCATTCTAAATGCATTTGAATTACTTTCAAGCATCCAATTTATATATAGCTATGTTGTTAGATGTAAGATTCATTCGTTTCCTTTAGGGGTATGCTTTGGTGGAGTTTGAGACGTTCAAAGAAGCTCAAGCTGCTTTAGATGGACTGAATGGAAGTAAACTACTTGAACAGCCCATCACAGTTGAGTGGTGCTTTGTCAAAGGTCCAAGGAAGTGAGTATTACTTTTTATACAACTATTGTACTCTGCATTGCATATGTGGTATTAGGTTAGTAGTAGTAGAGTTAATTTTTTTCTTTTGAAGCGTAACTGTTTACATTGTGAAGTAATTTAGTGAACGATAGTACATACCCCTTTTGAAATGTCAACATAGGCCTAATTTATTTACTTTGTTTCTCCAGGAGTAAGAGGGAGAGGAGAAAGAGACGAAATTAACGTGGACAGAAGTTAATTTTCGAAGGAAGAATGGTGGTTGGTTTCGCATTGTACGGAAATGAGGGTTTTGGAGGTTTGGGAAATGGCATTCGATACGAAGTATTTAATTTTCCAACCTACAACTTTTTGGGAAGTAATAAAAAGAAACGCAAGTCATTGAATTAAGTTTTATTTATTTGCTTATCAGTCAAATAACGTTGGTATACAACTTAATTTCATTGATAGTAAATTCTGTATTTAAGGTCTCAAAATTTTAAGTTATTTTGGGTTTTTTCCTTATTCATTATGTATTTATATACATGATATTTCCCTGAAGCTTTATAAGAAAAGTTCGAAGTTGCAATTCAGGGATTGCTTCCTAGCTAATAAAAATAATACCCTCAAAATTTGTTAGATACTACTGGTGTTTGTTGAAGAAATAATGGCAAGGAGAGTTGAAGTCAGAGCGAAGATGATTTATAATGAACAAAGGGTTTTTTCGGCCAAAAGCATGACCATTATCAGCCACAAGCGTAGGTGAAACCTCATTTTCCGCTACCTTCACTGATGTGGTCAGTTTCGACTGAAAGCCTTTTGTTCTCCATAATAAATTTTTCTTCCTCCGCAATTATAGTAGTAATGTAAGAGCTGAATTTGTACCTTAAGAGAGTTTGGTTTGGTGGGGAATTGCACTTGGCAGTTCTCCGAAATGCTGCATTCAAAGTATTGAAACGAATTGCGTGTTCTATTCTGATTATCAACTTTTTCTGTATTATGTTTACGAAATGTACAATGTAGTCATACATTACTTTTTTTTTTAAGATAGACAAGACCGTATATTCTCGTATAAGTAAACTACCATTACATCATTCTTGCGTTTATATCACAGTGCTTTTTAAGTAAAGTTTCTCCTACAGTGTTCAGTAATTTTCCTTTATGAAAATAACCTAATATGTATACAGAGTACAAATGAACACTACTTAGTAGTTATTACAGATAATGGTTGCTATATATTTAAATTCCTATATGTATATATAATGTCTTTTATAAAAATAATTTAAAATCACAGAATTTCTTCTATATAATATACTGTTTGAAATCTTGAGGTACACTTTAGCTTCTGTGATTGGAGTTAAAATATCCTGCCATTATGATGTAACAAGTTCGGTTCCACTAGTCGAAATACAGTGGGCCAAACCTATCTTACATTGAAGCGTATCTCGACTTCGGTGGCCAATCATACATCAGGGAAAGTATTTACAAGGAGTTTACAAATGTAAATTTACTGTTTACTAGTCTGTCCGCCGTCTCAGATCAACGATTTGTCAAAGAATATACAATCTACTCAAACAATTACCAACGTGTCTATGACCTTAACCTAACTTACTCCATAAAGCACATATTGAGTATTGTAAACTGCCTGAAGAAATGGTCGGTTTCAAGTCTTGATTATTCGACCCTCCATCGCATAAAAGCCGCATCTGTTCCCCCAATGGTGTACAGGTAGTCTTCCTCTGGAGAGAACCGAGCCCCAGAGAGATAAGAAGTGTAGACTTTGTATTCATGGTATCCTGCCGTAGGACTCAGTACGGGGTACCTGCAGAAGGATTCAATATTTCATCGATTAAAAATACTGTACGTGTTCTCTTTACCGATAACCACATCTGAGTCTTCAGATCAATACAAAGTTCGTTCATCTATTCTTTGAGACATTCCAAAATGTAATACAAGGTACCCCAAGCGTTGAGAGAGAATTAAATTCGTAACTTCCTGAATATCGGTGCAATAATCGGTTACACGTGCATTTAAAGCTTAAATTTCATCTTTTCGAGTAGTATGCAAGACATTTCACCACACTTCGATACACCATCTTTTAGCAAATTGGCAAGGTTGTGATGAGAGAGTATGCAATCCGCTTGCCGTGAGAGCAAAATGGTAATTTTAAGTAGTAAAGTTAAAAATATAAGTTTTTTAACGTCTTAGGCATAGAGCAAGCGCTGAATGTTCACAGCTGTAAATCTCTCGCCCTACATCAGGACCAGAAGTATGAGGGTGAGGGTAGGGAAGTCTCGTGTGTCTTAGGGTATGGATGTCTTCCACAAATTTGCATTCTGACGGCAAGCTTTATCTTGTATCCCGTTGACATATCTCTCACTTATGAATGCGACCTTATAATTATTTGCTAACAATAGGGAACAGTGTGGTGAATTGAGACGCTCCGGACCACAACATGCCAGAATGGAGTTATTTATACCACTATATTCCCCCACCCTTCCTCTATCCCGTGGTTGAGTCAGGGAGCAGATTGTGGACCTGTACGTATGGTCGAAATCAATCAAATATAGTTATTGGTTCAAAGTTGGCATTTTGCAAGTTGACAAACTTTAACTACATTTTTCTCAATTTTTAAGTTTTGGCGATTGGCAGCTTGTGATCCAGAGCGCCTCAATTGTCCTGTATACTACTCGTACTTCAAACTTGAAAATAAGTACTAGCCATTGTTATAGGTCTAGTATTCAAAAAATTATGAATTTCTTTAATTTACATATACCCAACTTTGAGACACCCTGTAAATACAACAGAAGTTCCTAAATTACTACTATTTGATATTGTCATATAAACATGCTTTAACCTATAGAGCCTCAAGTATCCTTCTGTATCTCCAGCAATCAGAAGTTTTCTGTTTTCATTCTTATCCACTGTCAGCTGAGTAGGAGAACTCCTACTTCCTGCCCAAATACCTTCGGAAGAAAAGAAATTAATTTTAGTTGTAGATTGTGCAAAGGTGTATTAAGAGAAAGGTCCAGCAAACATTTATTTATTTATGCCGATGAAAAGGACTACAGTTTTAAAATTAAAGTATCAATTTTGTGAATTTCATATATGTATACTCTCGGGTTTACATCTTGGCGACGCCGCAATATCGTTTCCCGTTAGATCAACAAGGTTCAACGACGTTGGGACTATTCAGCAGTTGGATAGGTGGCCACCCTCCATCTCCAACAAAAATTAGATAAGGGTCTCATTATAATAATTAACTACAAGTAAGTAAGTGCTTCGATTTTTCATGAACGATACGAAAAATTTCAGACTACAGAATCGGTGTCGCCAAAAAGAACGAAAAAGTTACCAGTGTTGCCAAAGTAAAGTAAATTGAAGAGGACCAATTGGTTAACGCGCGCTAACAAAATCTGATTGACTCGACATCAGATCGACAAGTTGTGTGTTGGATTAAGGTAAGTTAGGCTAAATTAGCTTTTTAGTGTCATTTTGTTTTGTCGACCAAATGGGTATAATAGGTTCAGTTAATACAGATAAATAGTTTCTTATGGAGACAATAATAAACATGCGCCTCGGTGTTGTTGTGGTTAGCGTCCCCGGGTTCGATTCTCGGTGACGGCAGGCGGCGTTCAGCTCGCCCAACTATTCATACAAAAAAAAAATTGGTAGATAAATGGGTAGCCTAGTGGTTAAGACGCTGGGCTGCTGATTGAGGGGTCATGAAATCGAGCTCGGACGAGAACTTTGTAATTTCTGACCACCCGTTAGTGGGCCGTGGTTCGGATTCCATGTTAAGGTGGGACAACGAGCTTAACCTTTGTCAGAATGAGCAATTCGGGTGAAAGCAAAACCAAGGTCATGTGAAACCACTGCAGTTGCGAAATAATAATAATGGAGTGGTTTAACTTCTTTCGTAACGGCAAAGGTCGTATGACAGAGGGGACCTACGGCTTTACGTGGATCCGAGCCACTACCTCAACAAGGAAGACTAAAAAAAAAGCCCCTTAATCGGTGAAATCTGAAGTTAGAGGCGAAACTTGAGCCCAGAACCTTAAGAGTAAAAACCCGACGCTCTACCACTAACCTGGCGGATTACAGAGAATAATATCACTTGAGAGGTTTAAAAGTAGCTAGTAGAAACCTATAAGAATATCCTAGTGGTAAAGCATCGGGCTGATAATTCTAAAGGTCCTAGGTGCGAGTGTCGGCTGGGATTTTAAATTTTAGCGATTAAAGCGCTTCTCTGGGTATTCCTTGGTGGGGTAGTGTTCCGATCCCACGTAAAGCTGTAAGTTCATTCCGCCATATGACCTTTTCAGTTACGAAGAAAGTTGAATAACCCCAAACATTGTCGTCATCAGCTAGTGCTGTCATGTTATATATTAATTACATATTGGTATTTTTAAAGGAAGTAACACTTTAAGTTGCGATTATTTAAACTGCAAACCAATAATTGAACCTTACCATGAATCATGTAACCGAGAGGGCAGGTCTGAGTGAGCCAATTTTCATCGCGGACTTCTGCTGCATTTTTAACGGCAGACAAGTTTCTCAAGTTCCCTGAAAGTTAATTAAAGGACAAACTATATCATTATAATTGATTGTCTTGGAGTTAAAGATAACTAAATCTGTATGACACTATTAGGAAAGCCCTTAAAATTAAATGAAATTTAACCTACAGTAAGCAATATCATTGTCAGAAGTAACAGCCTGAAGGTAGTTTCCCGACTCACTCCAGTCAATGCAAGATAAAGGTTGGAAACCGCTCATTCTCCCATAACGGCTGTACACAAATCCATCTTTCGTTGCTCGGAATAAATATAAAGAACCATTTTGGGAACCAGCTGCTAATGTATCTCCAGCTGTAAAAATAATTTATATATTAAGGATGAGTAAGAAGTTCATCTTTCTTCTAAAGTTAATAAAGTTGCATTACTTCAGTTATAATTTTATAATGTTTCGGACCAACAAGGACCCTAGGATCCATTCATGGCTGGTTTTCCTAACAGTGTTTGTAATTGTGTGTTGCGCATGTCCCCTGTAAGATACATTTCATTTTTAAATATAAAAATTTGACATGAAAATGAGAACTAGTCTTTCCCCCGTTTTGTAATATACTTACTGAGGCTATACGCTAGACAAGAGATGGGAGAACCGCAAACTCTTACAGTTACAACATGCATTCCAGTTAGAGCATTAAGGACAATAAGGTGACCATCAATTGTTCCTGTTGCTACCACTGTGCTGTAGGGATGAATAGCGACGCTAACACATTCTCCTTGCGCCTGTATTAAAATTATGAAAATAAAAAAATTCTTTCTACAGTGACACTCAAAATGTATTTTCATTAAAATGGAGGTAAAGTTCCGTCGTCTTGAATTAAGATTTGGTCAGATCGGTCAAACTTTATTTGTGGATAAGAGAAATTAATTTTACTGCATCCCGACCCCCCTCACTTTTGGAACCGAAGAGCTTTAACGTTATTCTTTATTATTACTATTATATAAATAAGGTTGTAATGCAAATGCGGGAAGTTCCTATGCGATATGTTTATGGACCTTATCTTTTAATCTTCAACATTTTGTAAAGAGTCGCCATGCAGAGGTTTGTTGGCTTGCCAGCTGCAGGTTTGACCTTTGGAACGTAGGACGAATAAGAGGGTGTCATAGCTTCGGCACCCTGGGCCAGCACCCCCTTAAAATGTACCCTCCTTAAGATTTTGGCAAACCGTGACCCAGTAATAAGTATTTGGTGTATAGATTTATCATACATGAATATTCAAAATAATAAGGTAGAGAGGGCCAGGGACGTTTTTAAGGTTTAGAATTGGTCAGGGCAAGTTATACCACAAGGGGCTCCGAGCCCCGTTTACCAGTTTTCCTTAATGGAAGTTCTCGAAACACTAATGCTTTCACTAATCACCACATATATAAGTGAAGTTGTTTCAACCAAAGTAAAAAAAAAAATACAAACTGCACCGATTTTCGTAAACTTTATTCAGGATGCAAATATATAGGGCCCGGGGTAACGGGGCCCGTCGGGGCCGTGCCCCGCTTGCCCTTGTTAAAAACGCCTCTGTAGAGAGCACTTATTGACAATTCCCAGATCTAGACTATTTAATCCAGCATTGCTGAACGAGCTCTCTGCTTTTGAGTAAATGTTTTCGCATCTGAATTTTATTTGTTTAATAGTAGGCACAAACATTATCAACACTTCCACTTATGTACCAAACACATACTTTATTTTTAGACAACACGTACAGAAATTGCCAAAGTCGATATACACTAAGCCCTAAGGTAGGTGTGGTCTAGTATTTCTCGACTTTGGTAACCGAGAGTACACAGCATACAAACGGTCCATATGAAAGTAGAGTAGAACAATATAGGTACCTTCATTACAATACAATTTTTATCTCCAAAACAGATGAATAAATAGCTGTTCATTCTTAATTCTATATAAATAAATGATAATATGTAGCTAGTCCAAGTGTAGTCCGTTCAGTCAGTAACATTAACTTATTTACCATTAGAATATTAAATGTGAATTGCGAGGCGTAAAAAGAGATTATGTAGGCCTATTTTCGGTCTAAACGTTTGTTTCTCGCTTTAGTGACTGGTTGTTACCTGGATTCTCCAGTCCAACTTATTGTTTCTCCATTTCACTATCTGTTTGTCGTACCCTGCTGTTGCTACAGTTCCATCATTCTGATTAACTGCCAAACCCCATAACTGTTTACTGTGTCCAAAGACAATCTAAAAACAGATTCAGTATAACTTATGAAAGCAATTATGAAATGAATAATTAATTAAAATTATCTTAAAAGGGAATAAAAAATAATAAATTATTATTAGAAAGATAATCTACCCTATGAGAGTAAGTTTTTATAATCTTTTTTATTTTATATTAACACTTTGAGAACAGTGACGTAAGTTTTTTTGGATCAAATGTAGAATTCGGACCCCAGCCTTCTTTAGTTAGCTTTATAAGGCTAACTAACGAAAATATCATGACCTAACCTAACTAAGCTAGCTAAAGAAGGCTGGGGTCCGAATTCTACATTTGATCCGTTTTTTCCTACATTTACTTTTTAACGTTCTAAGAAATTGAAAATTTCATAGTACTGCAATACCGGGTCATTTGATAAAATGAAACAGTACCTGGTTAAACCTCCTTTGCAGCGAACCTTCTAATATCATATTACGGGTAGTTCCAACATATATATTCCCATCACTTTCTCCGGGTCTTTGTGGATAAAGAGTACGTACTCCTCCGGCAAGCTCGGGTAACTGAAAACAAAAAATGATCAAGTATTGTCGTAGGTATGAACTGGTCAGTCATTGTATATGAATACACACACATACTACTTGATCATGTTATTGTTCAAAAGTTTTCTTAATTTGTAGCATTATGTCCTAACATGTATATAGAATTAATACACTTTATGTAAAAATTGCATTATTATTATTCACAATTCAATGGATGTTCTAGATATTACAGTTGGGAAATTAAGTATTTTCATACTTCACATTTCTCACTTAGTGTTGGAAATGGGGTTCAACTCACCGGTCGAGCCAAAATTTTTTTTTTTTTTTAATCTAAAAGTTGGCAACCCTCTTGGGAAACCATACAAGTTTCTCGATACTAAACAAATAACGAATGTCGTGTATTGGTTTTTAAATAGGAAATCTAATAAAGTTAATTAAAAATCAACATATGTAAACTATAATTATTTGAAATATAAAACACTAATTAGCAACCTGTTAGAATTGGAGAAAGAGGTTGGAAGTTATAGTGCTATACTAAAAAAAAAAAAAAATCAGTCTCGTGACGGGGGTATTTAGAGGGAGATTATTATTATTGTTGTTGTATTAAAAATGTTATTTGAGATTTAAAATTTATTTAACTTAGTTTCCTCCACGACCCAGTGTTAAAATTATGAATTTACGGTCGCTTCCCCCACCATCATTTTTATTCTTAATTAAAATGAATCAGAAAGTGAAAATTGTAGTAATTTTTGTTGCGAAATGGCTCGCCATGCAGCCCGTTTTTGAGTTTATGTCGGCCACGCTACCTTGTATAAAATTCGAAAATGAGTATAAAGCAAGCAAAAAAGAGCGAAAATAGCGCAAATTAATGAAAAGTAAATAAAACTATAAAGACGTTTCACTACACACAAATTAATGTAAATCTTTAAAATTAATTTAATATTTTTAACAGCACCCCGTAAATAATAAAAAAGTTAAAAGTTTAAAAATTACTAAATAAAAATTTGATGTATTTGTTAAAAATGCGATGAAGATATTGAAAATAAATAGCTAACTACATAAATTTTGTTTCTCCAACTTACTCGCGTTTCTTCAACTTTCTCAAACTCTTCATCGGCATCCCAAGCTACAATTCTCCTGTCTTTCTCACCTCCTGATAAGATTGTTCCTTCGCTCAGTTGTTGAAGGGACGATATTGGACCGTCGTGTGCCTTAAAAGAATTTGTGCAAATGCTTATTAATGAAAACAATTATACAAGCATTTGTGTTTCATCAATGCGAGATATGTTTTATACGAAATGTAGTGAATGCGTCTTAACCAGTGTTGTGAGTTACTTTTTTGTAACTAATTACAGTTACTAGTTACTGTTTCAAAAAGTAACGTTACTAATTACTTCAAAAGCTACTTTCAACATTTTTTCTGGTTTTAGGGAACATTGATTCCGATAAAAGTACTTTCCGTGCAAGTGAATCAACATTAGATATATGTTGTCAATAAACTTGTACTGTAAACAATATGTACATCGAGCAAAGATTGTGCAAAAAGTAGCTACTAACTTTTTACCCTCACAGAAAAAAGTAACTGGTACAAGTTACAAATATTCATTTTTTTTTGTAACGTTACAGTTACAATTACTCGGCCGGAAAATGTAACTCATTACAGTTACTCAAAAAAAGCAACTATTACTGAGTAACTCGTTATGTCACAGCACTGGTTTTAATACTGTGACCCTTACATCGTATTCCATTTTTATAAAATATTGTCCTTCTAGATTGATTGTCCATACAGAAATTCGACCATCCGCATCCCCGGTAATTAGATCTCCAGAAGAACCAAACTCGAGACTGGTGATGGTCCGACCGGAGTTCTCCTGCGTGATAAAAGGAATTGAATTAAATCAAATATTAAAAGTGGTTCATTCATTAATTTATTACTTTTTCTAATTCAAATTTCAACGGTTACATGGTACCTCGAGAACAAATCTACTCAAATAACGAGTATCCGCTGAGCCAACGTTGGTATTTGGGATATACCAAATATCAACAACGTCAGTCCAGTGCTTTCTATTCGAGTACCAACTAAGATCAGTGGAATGCATTTATCTACAGTGTGCATATTTAACGAACACCGGGAAATACTTTGAAGATTTCCTGAGGAGTTTTTTAAATGAATGATTAATACGTATGTAACTGTAACGGTATATTAATACTGCTCGAAGTTGTTCAACATCCTTTGTAAAATCTAAGATTTTATGTTGGAGGGAACGAAACCACCGTTTCATTAAGGAAAACCCAGAGAGGCACTTTAATCACTGAAATACCAAGTCTGAGCCGAAACTCGAACCGAAGACTTTAGGATTACCAGCCTAGTACTTAATCACAAGGATACCAAACCGGCAACTCTAAAATTGTATTCCAAATTTTCAGTATTATCATAAATACGCTTGGTGTAAAAAATAAAACACTCGTCTATTTCAACCTATCAAAACCTTCATCATTGAATGTAATAATGAACATTCCATACGAAAAAGCCATTAATACACAATACCTTACACGCAATGCCCAAGTTACGCATTTTTCATTGCTAACCTTTAATAAGAGGGATCGTGTGAATATTCCATCTTTTCTTCTGGTCCACAAAGAAAGCAACTTCTTCCCATAAATAATGATAAGGTTATTATCCATCGGGTGGAAACACGCGCCATGCACAAAGTCCTGATGAGTCTGAAACATTTGTCTTTAATTAACACGTTTTGCTATTGTTAAATAAGATAAAAATGGTCTTTGTTACCTGTACAGCTACTTTTAATGGAAAAAAGCGTGCGTTTCAACTGGTAGGTTAAATTACGCTGCCAATAATAATAATTATTATTATTGATTAAAACCAGAAAAGCTTTTCATTGCTCAGTCAACAGCGCATTTTAGTTAATTAGTGAACTGAGGTGGTCATGAAATTAAAATTAACGAGGTTTCTTTGTTAGAGGCCATTCAATTATTACGTAACATACGAGTGAGGGAAGGGGGTGTCATAGGATGTGTTACACATTGTTATCATGGGGGGAGGGGGATATAGCCGAGTGTTATGTAACAATTAACATTTTTAATGGACATAAAGTTCTTTGATATGCTCATGCAATTTAATCAGAAACGTGTCGTGTGTGTATGTATTACTATACTGAACAATCTGTACATAATATGCATACTTTACATATACACATGTAGTTCATACTTCCTCCCATACAGGGGACACGTGCTGTTACTGAAATTACGGGTGTCCCACCTTCAACAGGGGTAGGTGGTGGTGCAGACAACCCCTCTGTCTTATCATCTTCATGATGCTAGTCCAGCTCTTCCTGATTGGCATGTATGTAATGGCACACATTAGTTCCCTTTGACGTCTTGCAGCCAAGCAAACTGGGCGCACTTTATGGGTGTAATTTCTGTACATAGTGGATGTTGATGTAGACCGTTTCTGGCAATGCTTTGCATGCTGGTTAACTGATGTGATAGAGGCAGAGTACAGTCCGCACATCCTCTTGTGGAGCTCACCTTGGAGACTTGGGCAGCTGAAGTCATATCGCAATGACTTCTCATATTTACTTGCTGTCGTTGGGACAGTGCACTCTTCCCGATGGCTATAGTCGTGAAAACAGAAGTGAACTGTTGCTGTCCAATGTCAGACACCAAACCATCATCACGTGCTCATCGCATTGAGGGTGGTAGGAAACGTACCCTGATCAATTTGCCATATGAACTCTTCGGAGCAGAGCAACAATTCCTGTCGTCACACTTAATGATCTGGAGCATATATTGGCTTTCCCTTACATAGGGTATGTGTGACCAGGTGTTGCATATTAAAGTTAGAAGGGGTGCTTCACACTGAAAGCGTTACAAGGGGGGGGTGAGTCGAGGTGTTAAAATTTTCCCCAAAAAGTGTTACGCAATACTTGACTGGCCCCTTATACCTCAGTTTTTAATAATGCTTTACACGCTAATAACCAGAGATGTGCAACAAAGGCTTATTCATCGCAAACGTAAGAAAAATGTGCTCAATCGTTGAACACATTTTTTTTCTCACGTTTGCAATGAATAAGCCTCTTGTCTGAGTTCTCATTGGTTAGGTATAATGTAAATAGTTTTGCTTTAGTAATTTCTCTCCACCACGATAATATTTTCACAAGGTTATTAGCGTGTCACTAGGTAATAAGTCAATCTTCACATTAATAAAGCATGTTGTTGATAACAACACTTGGCTCAACTGAAAGGTCCTTGCACCACTTGGCTCAACTGAAAGGTCCTTGCACCACTTTTGCAAATGAACAATAATTTATTTTTATTTTAAAATTTATTTGAATATTTGAAAAATAACCCATGAATTATGAGACTCCAGAAGTCCTTAAGCAGAAAAGTAATAATTTCGTACCGCCACTTTCCCAAATATTTTTTCATTTTCCCACGTCCAGACAGACAGCAAATGTTCTTGGTCCGCATCCACAGCTAACAGGAACAAACCTCGATTCTAAAGGAACAAAATAATTATTTATAATAATGACACGTTTTTAAGACTAATTTTATAAATTTTTAATATTTCTTTGTTAAATTTAAAATAAATTATTAAAATTATAAAAAGAAAAATGACCAATCAAAATTTCGTCCTAAAACGTCTCAAAATGAAAAAAAAACATGAAAAATGAAGTTCTAAAAACCTTTTTAGAAAAGGAGACCGTCATGACTCCCATACCGAGTTCTCTCTCTCCCAAAACATGAAGAGTATTCAAAGACCTCAAGGACCACACTCTCACGTGAGCTGACAGTTTGTGACCACGTGTTGCACGTTGTCCGGATGCCACGAGATCACGAGTTGGATGCAAAGCCATACTGACGTATAAAAACATGCGAAACTGATAGAAACTTCATATTTATTTAATTTAAGTATTTTAATAATATTTTCTTTCTTTTAAATATAATCTACAAGTAATATTTCATGGAATATGTGAAAAACCGTGTCTTCTGTCACATCTCACGCCATTATTGAACCAACAGAATACTTCAGTATATTACTACAACGTAGGAAATAAATAAATAAATATATTACCATTGAATATCTTCAGTGTGCTCGGTGTAGTGCCTTTGTATATCTTGTTTATGGTCGTATAAGACAGCAACAGCAGCTACAAAGTACAAAAGTTCCTCGGATGAGATCACCCAAAGATTCCTCTTCGTGTCTGTCCCGCGATATCCGTACCTAAGTCAATTAAAGCTAAGGAAACTATAGATTTATATCATCAAGATCATTAATAAATTCCAAATGAAAGAAAAAGAAGTTAGCAAAAAAGTCTTCTGCGATTGTTTTTGTCGTAAATATACAATATACGTTTTCATGATTTTGACATGGATTATCGATTTTGAGTAAAATTATATTGGTAAAATCATAATCCGCTTATTTATATATATATATATATACAAAGGTGGGCACCTGGGCCTCAAAAAGGACCGACGGTCCCGGTCCTTGCCTCAAACTGGACCGACGGTCCGGTCACGGTCCTTTCTGAAGATAGGACCTAGGAACGACTCGGTCCTCGGTCCTTATATATAATATAAGTGAAAAATTTGATTAAAATGAAAAATGAAATTAAAGACACCGGAAATCTTTAATTTTATTAACGTAAATTATAATTAATACAATACATAAATGATGAAAAAAAGTTATTAAGTTAAATGCTTGAGTTTCCCTTCAAGAAGACTAGCATTTCAAAATGGCTGTCACTGAGCCCTGACCTTCTCGGCTTGAGGACGTCCTTCCCCAAAGAGAAGAGTCTCTCCACGGCGGCACTGGATGGTGCCAGGTGTTGAAACAAGTTTCAGTTCAGTCTCAGTCTCTTTCTGAGTCTTCTGGAGGAAACGATCCATCTTCTTTAGAACTTCAAATAATCACTAAACACACTAAAATCACTAAAAAAGACCGTCCGGACCGGACCGTCCGGAATTGCTTAAAAATGGACCGTCGCTCCTCATTTCGGTCCTCACTGAGAAAAGGACCTACTTTCCCGCTCACGGTCCTTAAAAAGGACAGAGTTCCTGGAACTCGGTCCTGCCCACCTTTGTATATATATATATATATACAAACTCAGAATGGTCCCCTGAGAAATTTATATGTTAAACACAGACCGTGCATGGAACAAGGAACTCTTCTGGGAAAATTAAATCCACTATATTCCGAATAAGTAATGGTAAATGACAAATACCACAGTTTTTCTTTTTCATGATGCTAGCCCGACGTGGGCAACGGGTCTCTCGCAAAGAGATCCCATAAATATAGCTTCCCTCACCAGCTATCTGCAAAGCAGACAGGATCCAGCTTTGGGACATGGACCTAGGGTTTAAGTCCATGTCCCAAAGCTGGATCCTGTCTGCTTTGCAGATAGCTGGTGAGGGAAGCTATATTTATGGGATCTCTTTGCGAGAGACCCGTTGCCCACGTCGGGCTAGCATCATGAAAAAGAAAAACTGTGGTATTTGTCATTTACCATTACTTATTCGGACTATAGTGGATTTAATTATCCCAGAAGAGTTCCTTGTTCCATGCACGGTCTGTGTTTAACACACACATATATATATATATATATATATATATATATATATATATATATGGATATGGATTAGGATTTTACCAATACAATTGTACAAAAATGACTAAGAAATGTTAACAAGCCATTCCGTTTCGAGAAATGGAGTTTGTTAATGGCTGACCGCAATCCTCAAACCAACGTTTTCTTTTGTTGAAGTTCAGCCGTGCGTCATTATTAAAATCAATGGCTTCTCAAAACTATGATTTGCGACCTCCTTCATTTATTTTGTGCGTGTCGAAAGTCACACAGTGTAATAATATATTAGAATGCGTCAAAGTCATGCATAAATTTATATAATTTATTTAACGATATAATATCCAATATATATATATATATGGGAATGAACTCAGAATGGTTCCCTGAGTTTTTTATGATACACACAGACCGTGCATGGAACAAGGAACTCTTCTGGGATAATTAAATCCACTATAGTCCGAATAAGTAATGGTAAAAATATAATAGTTACCCCTTTTTCTTTGATTTATTCAATCCGACGTGAATGCAACGAGTCTTTTACTTATATTGAGGTTCTAAATGTAGTGGGGCTAGGCTGCTTTAAACCCTAGATCCATGTCCCAAAGCTGGATCCTGTCTGCTTTGCAGATAGCTGGTGAGAGAAGCTATATTTATGGGACCTCTTTGCGAGAGACCCGTTGCCCACGTCGGGCTTGCATCATGAAAAAGAAAAACTATGGTATTTGTCATTTACCATTACTTATTCGGACTATAGTGGATTTAATTATCCCAGAAGAGTTCCTTGTTCCATGCACGGTCTGTGTGTATCATATATATATATATATATATATATATATATATATGTGTAAAGAACGACGCTTGTGTAGAAGAACGTTCCGCACAAGATGAGGAGGGAGAACGAACAAATGAAAAATGAGGTTCTCCCTCCTCATCTTGTGCGGAACGTTCTTCTACACAAGCGTCGTTCTTTACATTAATTATACTGTGTGTTGTTTGCAGTTAAAATGTGTGTATATATATATATATATATATATATATATATATATATATATAGGCGTATGAGGCGGGGGGTCTTGGGGGCAGCCCCCGCAGGACTAGGGAATTGAGCATTTTCAGGGCAAATTTAGAATTGTAGCAAAATTTTCTCATTTTTGTAAATTTTAATGTTTTTTATATGAAAAAGGCTTTAATATACGTTACTCATACTCTAACCTTTGTTATTTTATGCTACACACAGTGCTTATGCGGATATCAGGGCACCCTGAAAATTTTCAGGGCAAATCTTTTCCGCACCCCCCTTCCAGTAAAGTGCCATCTCATACGCCTATATATATATATATATATATATAAATGGAATGCCACACTGATCAAAAACTGCAAGAATGCAATCGCTGAGCCCCTATACTGGATATGGAGACGATCATTAGACACGGGAGAAATACCGGGCATCCTGAAGAGCGCGAACATAGTCCCAATATATAAAGGAGGAGATCGATCCCAGGCCAAAAACTATAGGCCAGTGTCGCTTACATCTCATCTCACTAAAATATTTGAAAGAATAGTTAGACAGAAAATCTATGACTTTTTGGAAACTCAGAAAAAATTCAATGATAACCAACACGGGTTTCGATCAGGCAGATCATGCCTATCACAACTAATGGAACACTACAACAACATTATTGATTCACTTGAAAGTAATGAAAACTATGATGTACTATACACAGACTTTGCTAAAGCGTTCGACAAGTGTGACCACGGAATCATAATACATAAACTGAAATATATGGGAATAACAGGAAAAGTAGGGAAATGGATATATAATTTCCTTAGTGAGCGGAGGCAAGTCGTTACAGTACAAGGAGCATCTTCATCAGAATCAGAGGTCCTAAGCTCAGTACCACAAGGAACAGTATTAGCTCCACTACTCTTCATAATCATGCTAACTGACAAAGATGAGGACGTTACCAGAGACAGCACAGTAACATCCTTTGCGGATGACACAAAGATCAGTAGAAAAATAAGAAACCCAGAAGACATAGGATCTCTACAAACCGACATAAACAAAATCTACAAGTGGACTGAAGACAACAATATGAAGTTTAACACCGAGAAATTTCAGCTATTACGGTACGGAAAAAGAGAAGACCTAAAGTGCATGGAATATTATACCCCAAATGGACAGGAAATTCAGAGAAATTCCAGAGCAAAAGATTAGGGGTTGTAATGACAGATGATGCGAAATTTGAAACACAAAATAAGATAGCAGTAAACAGAGAAAAGAGAATAACGGGTCAGATATTGAGAACCTTTAAACGAAGGGATAGGAATGTAATGATTCCTCTACTGAAAACCCTGATCATACCCAAATTAGAATACTGCTCGGTCCTAACTTCCCCATATAAAAAAGAAGACATTAGACAGCTGGAGGGGATCCACAGAAGCTTCACAGCCAAGATCAATGGGTGCAAAGAACTAAATTACTGGGAAAGGTTACGAGAACTGGACCTATATTCACTGGAAAGGAGAAGAGAGAGATACACCATTATTTACACTTGGAAAATAATGGAGAAACTAGTCCCTAATCTTACTCTGAATCCCATAACTCCCCAAACAACGATGGAAAGTAGAAGCGGTAGACTGTGTCGTATTCCCAAATTGAAGGCGAGACAGGGAACATCCTTAACCCTGAAAGAAAATAGTTTTGTAGTGAGAGGACCAAAACTGTTTAATCATTTGCCCAAAGACCTAAGAAACACGAAGGGAGTTGCAGTGGAAATCTTCAAAAGAAGACTAGACGCCTGGCTCAGAACAATCCCCGATGAGCCGGGCGTACCTGGCTATGTGAGGTGGAGAGCGCAAGAATCCAACTCACTACTTCACCAGGCCAACTCGAGAGGAGGGGCGACAAGCTTGACCTTCGCGAAATGAGAAATCATCGCGCGGAACCTTTGTAAGGTTGTAAGGTAAGGTTATATATACACACGCACACACACAGTCCAATAAATTAAAATTAACAAATACGTGACACGCAGTAATTTTGTACTTCATGTTATGGCCATTAAATGAACAATATGTAAACTTAATTTTTACTTGTAATTTTATTTACACTGTGGTTTGATATTCATTGCGTAATTAAAGGTTAATATTTTTACCCTTCTAATTAAAGTCATGACAAATGAAAATCTCGCTCTTTTGATGCCGTGCAACACGAATAAAAATTGTTGTACTCGGAAAAGGTGTGAAATTTGTTTATTTTGACTGTTACACAATCATGGCCTATTTTTCACTGTTGGCACGTTGGCAATTTTCTTTTATATTTAAAATAAATTCCAAATTAACGTGCATTTTAGATCTATCTATCTATCTATCTATATTCAGTTAGACATTAAACTTACTGAGTCTGTACATATGATTTTTTTTCTATAAATAATAATTCATTCTAATAATCAGGTCATTTTTAAAATTATAATTATACAGAGGATAGGCGTCGTGTCAACTGGGATTTCATTTGTTGTTCCACCTGCAATTTCATTTTTTGGCCTTCAGCAACGTTGAGTGAAAACCACACATGCATATGTAACGTAACGACTTGTGAAGTAAATTAATGTAATAAATGATTAGGGGGTTATAACGAGGTTGCAGTCAAGGTGACTGCAAACTCGCAACCACACGCGACCATTAGGGCCGACAAAGGGAGGGTACAGCCAATGACCGATTTTAAATTTTTTTTTTAAGCAGGGCGAACGCCCGCAGAAATGCTCCCTTTCCAAAAGAAGAAGAGTAGAGCCAAAATCAAGTTCCAAAGTTTTTGAGATGCCTGGACACTCTGCGTTTGAAATGTAATATGCAGATTGGTTAGATCACGCGTAGCAAGGAAACGAGTTATGAAGAAAAGATATCCTTTGTAAGGAATTTATTAAGTGGTACCTAGGGAAATTCTGAAATAGTATCTATGTTTATTTGTATTGTTTGAAAAATATTTGCAATAAACATTGTTAATATAACATTTTTGTAAGTATTTCTAGTTAAACTTCGTAAAATAGCTTTTTTTATATAGTTATTTAGGGAAGATAGATTGAAGATGTCTATTTGAATGATGTAACTTCAATGATTGTAACTGTTTTTATATATATTTTTGTGGGTGTTTCTTTGGAATTTGGGGGGGGGGGGAGGGGCTGTCCCTTGGGGAAAGAAATTGGGGGAAAACTGTCTACAAGGGTGCCATAAGATTCTATATCCCCGGGGAGTTGAATTCTAGATTTTATTCGGTCAGGATCACAGGTTTTTGGGGTTTTCGAAAATTTGCAGGTATTGTATAATAGCTTGTCAGTTTAGCGTTAGTCGTAAATTACCCGACTCTCTCTCTGACTCTCTGCTGTTTTATGTAATAACATTCGCCCTTACCCTAAAGACTTGAAACCTTAATTAAATTAATTATTTTAATAAACAAAATCCAACCGGTAAATTATTTCGTCAATCCTCAAGGTTGTATCAGTGAAAAGTTGGCTGGTAAAGCTTAACAGATACTCGTTTACTCGTTATACTATTAATATACCGGCCAAATAGAACATTTAATAAATAAAACACTATAAAAAGATTGGAGGTCATAGGCAGGGGGGAAAGATGGAGTGAGGAAGGTTGTTTCCGAGTTGACCAGTGAGTAGATGAAAGACTGATTAACCCTTTTGCGTTAGAGAGTAAGACAGAAAAGGAATGAGAAGGTTCTGAAAGTCCGGTACTGCGTACTCTCTTAAAGGAGGAGGCACGAAGTTAGAAGGTTCAGAAGAGCATCAACAGTTATAATAGTGACAGTAGAGAGAGAGTGAGGTAACACTGTGGCGAAGAGAGAAGGAATGAAAACAGTCAGTAAGAGGCGGGGAATTGATGAGACGAAAAGGATTTGATTCCATCCGGTCAAGTAGAGCCGCGTGGGTTAAGTCACCCCACACATGAGAAGCGTACTCTATACAGGGGCGGACAAGACCCCTGAACAAAAACGGCAATTAAGTTGGGATGAAGAAACTGTGGAGTCGTTACAGCACACCCAACCTCTTGGAAACTGGTTTAGAAGCGAGTATACGTGATCTTTTCATGAAATATCACGAGGAAAGGAAACACCAACAATATTGAGGGAAAGGCAAAAGTCGGTAACCCACTACCCACGAAAACAATTCTTGTCTCTCAAATTATAAATATACAGGGTGTCCCATAAGTCCGGTCTCATAGGACATTTTAGTTTAATTTACCAAAGTAATACATTACAACTAAAATGTTCAAATTGATATCTTGTTTTGGGACTTTTTTTTTTGGTTGCAGATAGAATGACACGCAGTGGCTGATATGGGAGTGAGTTACACTCCTGAGGAAAAGGCGGAGGCTTTCCATATCAGCCATTATGTTATTCTATCTGCAACAACCCCCCCTCCCCAAAACAAGACCTCAATTTGAACATTTGTTTTACTTCTAATGTATTATTTTTGTACATTTAATTTAAACAATTTTCCTATGAGACCGACTTATGGGACACCCTGTATATCAAAATACTTGACAAATAAAAAAAAAAAAAATGAAATGAAACACGTAGGAATAATACGACAAAGTAGGTTTGTTTAAACTATTAATAGTTTTTATTAATTATTTATCATTAATAAATAATTATCATCATTAATAAATGATAAATAATTATCATTAATAAAAGACAGACAAGGTCCTCACATCATTTAATGACTATGTATTTATTGCAAATCCAATTAAGTATGTTTATTGCATTATTATTATTAGAGAACACTAAGAAAATAGTGGGGTTATATATCCGCCGATCTTTATATTTTTTTATATATGTTATATAATGTTGCTCTCAAGCTGTTAAAGGTTATCGACCTCTGATCTAAGGTTATACGACAGAGGGAAGCTACAGCCTTTAAGTAGGATCCAAACCATGAATTGCTACATAATCTGAACTCGGATGACGGTCCCCCGTCCAACTACTACCGAGACACAACGTCGCTTAACTTCACTGTATTGGGTTGAAGCAATATTGCGATGTGATCGCGATGTAGAGTAACTAATGCCTGAATAATAGAATAGTATACGCTTGAAAATATAAACATCCAAAATTAATTAATTAATTAATTAATTAATAATTAAATTATTTTATATGAAAGGATACACCCAGTCGAGGATCAGAGAGTCGGTAGGTGGTGTTGGATTGTGGGTAATGGAAGATCTTGGAGGGTGAAATACTCTCTTTTGTCCGTCGATGAGGATACTCACGGGCCTCGCGTCGATCACCTCTACGTCTTCCACCTCTTCCGAGGTCTCTGAGGAAGAAAAGTAGAAGACAGTTAGGAACCAGAGTAAAGTACAATTCTTTCAGTTACAATCAACGACAATAAATTTAAGAAATTTTGCGAGATCTGGAAGCCTTTGAAGTTCCTCTAAAAACAAATAATGAACACCCGGTAGCTCAGGGGGGTTACGGTGTCGGGCTCTGGGCGGTGAGGGTTTTTGAGTTCGCTTCCAGCTGCTAGCATCGGGTGAGGTTGGAGCGGCCACTCGCCCTGTTTCTGGCCGGGCTCAGGTGACCCTTGGGGCATAGTCACTTCCACAGTGTGAAAATGAACTTCCTGGGTGCTACCTTTTTATAATAATGAATAATAATAATAATAATAATAATAATAATAATTATTGAGGCAGAGTCTGTCAAAAAATTATTTCAAAAGCTGAAACGAGATCCTGAAGATTTTTAAACGAAATTTCATAGTAGTGAAAGCTTAATCCCTCGAAAATTGGGGGGGGGGCCCGAAGGCCCCAACATCGCAAATGTAGTTAAATGGGCCCGTAGGGCCCACTTTAACTAGAAAAGAACGCAGCAATGAAAATTTTAAGCTTCACATCCGACTCATTTTTATCAAGATTTGTGAAGCTTAAGATTTTTATGACTGAATTCTTTTCTATAGTTTTATTGACCAAATAATTGACTCGCCAGTAATTAGAGGGGGAGAGGTCGCACTCCAATTACTGCGGCCGAAGGCCCCAGCACCGCAGGTCTAGCTAAATGGGCACTACGGGCCCATTTAGCTAGTAATAATAATGATCAGTACATCACTGTCAAAACTTGGGTTTTTGATTCTTGTGACTCATTCGCTAATTCGTCCTAATAAACAGAGAATTCTTTTGTTCACGATCAGTACAATAAAGACCAAAGAATGCGTGTCGTGACTCTCGATATCCAATGCTGAACTGTTTGTCACGTGATATTCCGAGAAAGAATTCTGAATTGCCAACAAACAGACTTAACAGCCTTTTGAAAGCGAAATTGTGGTAGGAATAATATAAATGGATGGTTTGAAGCAAGAATTATTAATATTGCAACAATTTAAAAATTCTTTTGTCCTTTCCGTGTGAATTTTTTTTTTACGTGTAGTTCTACACAAATGTGTGCAGTTCTAAAAAAAATTGTGCAGTTCTGTAGGCAAATGTGTGCAGTTCAAAGGTGTATTTTGTACGCTTTACTAAATCACAAATAGAGCAGTTATAAATTAAAGTTAAATCAGCTCTTTCCAGTTGATATGTAGATTATTATTCCAGTAATAACGTATCATATAATTGCCGCTGTGCGTATGGAAAGAATCTTAGACACATATTGCCATCTGCTGTAAAGTTTAATTTAACGTATGTTAGTTTTTGTTAGCCCATAAGGTACTTATACACTAAAGAATAAAAGTTTAACATATGTAAGTGAGTAGGACTGCTGAGTGAGTAGGACTGCTGAGTGAGTAGGATTGCTGAGTGAGTAGGATTGCTGTGTGAGTAGGATACTGGATAGTGCAGGATAAGTTATTTTTCATTTATCTGTGGCTTATAAAATGTGCAGTTCTAAAAATTCCTTCCCCCCCGATGTTCCGTGGCTGATTTACGACGCATCGAACGACCAGCAGTGCCTGAAGCTCAATGGGTAACAGTTTCCCCGTAAGCGAAGTGTAGAACGCGGGTCGGGGATTCTACTCCCGATGGTACAAGTTAAAAATAATCCGGAAATTATTATTAATGGGCAGAGCTGTGCGCGCTAACTGATAAATATAGCTCCGCTAACGCTAATAAATTCTAGCGTCGCTAACGCTAACAGTTTTTAAAATTAGCAGCGTTAACGCTAACGCTAATTTTGGCGCTAATTTTTATGAAATGTATAGCTAAGTACTATTTTTTAATAATAATGCATTTGTATATATTTGTGTGTGCTCGCTATTTGTTGTTATCTTTTACAGTGTCAAATGGGAACAAAATTATATCTTTAAAATGATTATTGGGTATTCAAGAAAATTGCTTAATTTTATATTTATAATTAAACTTATTTATTGGAAAGACGTTGTCCTCCTTTACATACTCAGTTCAGGAAACTCATTATTATACATTCTGCGTTCAGCATTATGCACAAAAAGGAACGTAATATAGAGAATACCATTCTAAGACTATTCATTTTAATTTATATTAGCGCTTAGCGGTTAGCGGCTAACATTGCCTAAAAATGTAGCGGCGCTATCTGTTCCGCTAACTATTTCGAAAAATAGCGCCGCTAATGGATGCGCTAATAATTAACTAGCGTCGCTAATTAGCGCCGCTAGGCACAGCTCTGTTAATGGGTCGCATTCGTTGGGTCCGAGCGCTTGTGCCAGTTTGTGGCCATCGTCATTAACGCTTTTAACGAGTGAGTATGCATGCCTGAGGCGTTGCTGATGCTCAACTACTACAGTAGCTCACACACCGCTTTACAAAAGTGAATCTTTATGTACATAAAAACTTTAATAACGCGACTTTAAATATAATAGTGTCTCCAAATGATCTTTATTAAATTAATGATTAACTTTAAGAATCTTGTATTGACGTTTAATGATACAGTTTCAATACATTTCAATACATTTTCAATACATCAAGTAATAAAGGGAATACAGAAAGTTGTAAAAGATGTAAAATCAACAAACTTATTTAAAAATAACGAAAAACGGTAAGGTTCATCATTACGATAAGGAGAAACGAGTGATAATAACTAAGGGTAGGGGAGAATCTTTAAAACCACCTCCGTTAACATATATAAAGGTCATGTTCACGGAGGGAACCTACTACCGTTTTTCTCCCACTAAGGGAAACTTAGAGGAATTACCTTGATCGCTGAAATTTGAAGTCCGAGTCGAGACTCGAGACCACGACCTTAAGATTAACAGCCACATGCTTTACTATAAAGTATATCGTATAACATATTTAAAAAATTTATATTATAGCGAAAGCGGTACTTTCCTGTTATCCCGGACCCCCGACTTTTTGCCAGATTGGGACGCCACTTGCCAGATTTAAAAAAATTTGGCAATGAAACTTGGCATTGTTAAGTAACTAACCTAACCTAACACCCAACCCCTGGTTAGGTTAGGTTAGTTACTTAATACTTTAAAAAAAAATTTGTCAATGAAATTTTGGCAATCCGGCAAGTGGCGTACGAATCTAGCAAAAAGTCTGGGGTCCGGGATAACAGGAAAGTACCGCAAAAGCTTATACAGTACTTACTGTATTAAACAAACCCAATTCCTTTCGATAAAGATAAAATTCAACCCATAAAAGAATGTTATTGTAAATAACAAACTTCACTGCATATTTAAAGTATTTTATCTATCTATCTATCTATCTATCTATACACACACACTCGTATATGATGTAATAAAAAGTTCATAAATTTATTTCTGCTTTTGGATCAGGCACGCAACAGATTTCTAAGAAGCTAAAATTGATTCTACAAAACATTGCGATAATTCTTATACTAAGGACGAGCCATTTGAAAAAGTCGGATAAGTAAATCGGAAGAAATTAGGCCGAGAAGAATTCTAGAACCATTAACGGTTATTATTATTATATTATATTATTATTATTATATTATTATCCGAGAGTCAATAATACTATTCTCGTCTTCGGATAGTTTCATTCTCGTTAAAATAGTTTTTGTACTAAAACCTAAATATAATTAACTTTGAATCGCATGCCACGAAATATGTAAATTAAATCAGAGCGAATATATTGTACATGCAACATATATAGGCTTAACACTTAACGAATAGGGTCCTCTTTATTGACTTTATTTTGGTTAACGAGAGACGATTTGGGTCTTTTGCGTTTGGGGGCTAGCAGCGAATTTTAATGAAAATCGGTATACTAATGTAGTTTTGGTCACTGATTCAAAAAATAACTTTTTTTGGAGAAATGAAAAACAAACATGTTAGAGCACTAAGTAATTAATGCGCGTTTTAACTAGCTTAAACTAGTTACAGAGGATTGTGTTAAATTTATCCAGAGTCACAAACTGCTACTGTTTATGAAAAAGTGCTCTAAGTGTGGGAAAGTGTGTTCCTTTGATAGAAATACCCAGTTCTTTCGTTGCCAAAAGCGTCGGTCAAACGGTAAAAAGTGCAACTTTAAATTATCCTAACGAAGCATACGTTTTTTGAAGGATCCCGGCAGATCTGTAAAAGTAGCAGAAAAAAATTAAGAATTAATGCTCGGTTAGGTCAATTGAACGCCCTTGACGATGATATTTGCGTTAAAAACACATTAATTATTTAAAGTACTCTAACATGTTTGTTTTTCATTTCTCAAAAAAAAGAAAGTTATTTTTGAAATCAGTGACCAAAACTACATTAGTATACCGATTTTCATTAAAATTCGCTGCTAGCCACCAAACGGAAAAGATCCGACGATTTTTCCAACTTTATTTCATTTGGGAGAGAACTCTACGCAACAAATGGTTAATACGAATTTATACCCATCGAAGTACGTACAAAATAAAAGAACGAGGGCTCTTTTATCGACCACGTTCCAAAATTTAAAAATAAATAACGATGAAAGTGCCAGTTACGCGACACTGTACTGACATTGTTAAATACAACATATTATCTCATTCTTTTCGCAAGCGAAATAAGATTTTTCACATTAGCAACCTAACCTAATTTAATATACCACTAAGCGTCTGGATTCTGGAATTCTACCAAACGAAATTAAATTGTAAATTAGAAAGCCGTCAAGTAGTGTCCACCGACTGCACACACACACACACATTTTAAGGGATGTTTTTCTTCAAGTTTACTACATCGACGACTGAAATGTTACAAGATAGTCGCTTCAAAGGTCGGTCGCTAAATAATACATTAAAAAAATAATAAATAATTGGGCAGTAGCTTAAAAATGTCTTTATCGTGAATAATGTCAATCATAAGTAGATTAGAACAGCGATTCCCAACCTGTAGTAGTAGTACGCGGAGCTCTTTTAGGTGGTGTGCGAGAGGGTTATAAATACGCAGTTTGCTAACTGCTAATTAATTTCATGATAATATTTTTTAAAAGTATCGTAATATCAGTTATAGATGAATAAACCAGCAAATTTTCCGACTGCGGGTTTAACATGCTATCCAATTTGCTTTGCAGGTACGTGTCAAATTACTTAATAATAATGAGCGTGACCAAAGGTCAAGATTTTGATTCAGAACAAATGTCTATGGATATCATTAAAATAAAAAACCTTCATTATTAACCCCTTTCAAGGACGACTGGTACAAATTGGTAGCGTTTCAAATACACTAAGGGGGGAGACCTTCTGACTTTAAATTAAGGATTATGGCTTAATTAAAAATCAAGACTAAACACCACAGTTCCCTCCCTACGATTTAGGTTAAATGTTAATGATGGAGTTGTTTAACCTCCTTCGCAATATTTAAGGTCATATGATGGAGGGGACCTACATATTTACGTGGGATCCGAGCCACGGGTCGCTACATAATCTGGGCGCGGAGGACGGTCTTCCATCCAACTACTATCCACACTCAATGTCGCTTAATTTCTCCGGGAGCGGTGTTACGACCCTGGTCACACGATTGGCTAAACTCAAATGGACTTAATCATTATTCTTTTATTTGGTTTTAATGTGAAGCTCTAAAATTTTCTGAATGAATTCTTATATTAAAAAACGTGTGAAATCCAAAATGAAGTCTGAGAGAGATTTAATTTTTAACAGTGAAACTGTTATGCATCATTACCCAAAGCCTACCAATGCGTATGCTTTTGCATACAAATAAATTCATTCCAAACATTTTGAACAAAAATCTTTAAACCAATAATAGTTTCATATTTACTTTAAGCTCACGAATCACTCACATTTTTGAAGTAACTTCTCAAATTTTGCCTCGCTGATTTCAGATTTGAAGCTCAAAATTTTGATGTTCGTGTGATTTTGTAAATCGACTATTATTTTTTTTTATAGAATTATGTACAAACATGGATTGATCACTTCAAATCTTTGCTGTCAAGGCGCCTTTTCTAACACTAAACAAAATCGCGTTGCGTTAGTCAGAATAAATAAAATGAAGGTTATGCACGAAAGGTAAAATTATTGTCGTTAAAATCGATCAGATTTGAACATGAAAACAAATTTTTATACTGAGTGCATGTATGTACAGTATGTATGTATGCAAGCATATTATTATAATTATTATTGTTATATATTATAAAACATACTATAGAATGACCTATATCTTATGCTTAATGTGAAAGAGGCTGTGAAAACTGCATCGAAGACACTGAAATATTAATAAAGGACCAACATATTTAAAGCAGTTAGATTGGCTGGAAAAATACATAGTACACAGGTGAAGTGACGATGAACAAAAGCTAAACAGCACCGTCGAAATTCTTATTTTACTGTACAAACAAATGAAATTAACCTGATCATTATGAACATGTACAGACCACCAAACACCACAAACGGTGAATTCCAGTTCTTTACAAATGGAATGGAGAAACACCAACGGCACATCTTCGCGGAGATTTGTCGAGTCCAAGGGCGTAATACTGTGTTGCAGTGGATAATAGAAAGCAATGATTCACTTGTGGTAACAGGCATCCCTACAAATTTTGTCTACATAACGGAAGCTCAATAGAAACTCATAGTAGATTAGAACATGAGGCATTGCTTAAGTCCTTCCAACTAGCTCCAAGCAGCTTCCAAACAAGGAAGGCCTGTGCTAAAAAAAAAAAATGCTGAAAAGTATGCTGTGAAGTTTGGTTTCATGGACTGGCTTACAGTGATGACTGGCTGTCCAGATGGAAACAAAGATACAGCATTAATCAAAGGAGAGACTTACAGACTTAGTGTGCTGTAACATGGATGGATTAGACGAGAGAAAACTGCTGATCATTGGTATATCTGCCAAGCCAGGCTACTTCAAAATAGTCAGAAAAATCCCTTCTGGCTACAAAGCAAACAAAAATGCATGGATGGCATCTCGGTTGTTTTCTGATTAGATATGGGAATGGAGAAAGGAGCTAAAATAAAAGGGAAGAAAAATCTTCCTTGTTGGCTGACAACTCCCCAGCCCACCCTGATGCGAACAGTTTGAAGCCTGGGAGACCGTTAGCCAGCAAACAATGGACATCAGCTTTGCCAAGTGTTGATTCAGAAAGCCAAGTGAAACCACAAAGATAATGACAATGATGAAAAGACCTCTGATGACCAAATTATCACTTTTATCAAGACAAGAGATGAAATCAGCGGTGGGTACGTTCATTGGTGTATCCAGCCCCCACGTTAGGGGCGGGGGTCAAATCTAACGCAACTATGAGATTTATATATATACACACACACACACCTTAACTTAATATATATCTTGTACAAGCAGTGCTGCATTAAATCAGCCTAGTTATTGTATCACGAAATGTGATGCAGTACATGTATGCATACATAAAAAATTTGAGGGCCTTGGCAAAATTTCTACACAAAAAATCCTTTACAAATAAAAAGCTCTTTATTTATCTTCCTATTGTTTTCCGATCCTTAGCACAGGGTTAAGGATTAGCCAGGATTAGCCTGGTCGGCAGCAGCGCATGCCATCACTTAAAGTCTCTCCCTTCCTTACCCCTGCCTCCATTCTCTAATGCCTACTTCCTTATCCTAAGGACCATGACAAGAATAGCCACTGAATGAAAGTAGAAGCCCTGATGTAGTACAACAAACAAACAAACAAAAGGCACAGGGGATTTACGTCGTGACAAAGGCAAGCTGATTAGGGGACAAATCTGAGTGGACACAGTGAAAATAGTCAACAGTATTTTAGATCAGAATTGCAGTCAAATCATCGAGTGTCACTAGATCCATCCTAAAAAAGCTGAAAATCGCTGCATTTACAGGAAACGTTCTAAAATATTGGGATAAAGACATCCACGCAATCACAGTATATACACAGTAGGGCACTTCTGTAGGTAACATGAAGAAAAAGGGGAAAGGGTAAGAAAAAGGGGAAATGGTAAGAAAAGGGGAAAGGGTAAGAAAAAGGGGAAAGGGTAAGAAAAAGGGAAAGGGTAAGAAAAAGGGAAAGGGTAAGAAAGTACTTTATGTGGTCTTTAGGAGGTACTAAAAGTGGTCTTACCCCACCTTGGAGGGGGGGGGGGGTCATGGCTCCTTTTGGCCCCACCCCATTGGATCCACTAATGGATACGTTGATGAAGAGAGTGACAGCGAGGAATAATTCAAACCGTTAACTCGACATGAACTTGGTCAATTATCCACTTTGATCGATAGACAAGCAAAGTTAAGTGGCAATAAAATGCTTCGTGAAGCATGCTTCAGCGCTTATAGTCACTCCTAAGTGAGACTTCTGTTTGCAGATTGAAGCAAAGTACAATAAAAGACTTCGAATATTCTACTATACACTGCATGGAAACTGCAAGTAACTACAATCCAACAGCGTTCCTGATCAATTCAAAGAAGTTCCTGTGGAAACATGGAAGTATGCAAATGAAATGAAGTCACGATGTAAGGACAGAAATTCAATTTCGAGGAAATGTAACTTCAGAGAAAGAAAATAAAATGAAAATTATCATTGAAATGATTTTGAAAAATTACAAACTATTTATTTAGAATAGAATTAATTGATCACTGGAGAAGGAATTTGCGAAGAGACTTATTATTTACGTTTTTCTATTACGAATCAATTGAATTCTTAACTGTTCAGAATTTACTTTTCGTAAAAATATGAATTTGTAAATCTAAAAATCTTGAATATACTTCATTCGTTAACATATTAAAAGATTTCAGATTTTGTTTCTGTCCTTAAACGTTTGAAACTCTTTGAAATGTTAATTGTTTTAGTATCATTGTTCTCTGGTAAAGCTTTTTAAAACTTTTCAATGTTTATAGTTATTTTGCTAAACTATTAATTATTAAAGAAATTACATTCATGTTATTCAATGTGAATTACTCTGTATCCTCTTTGATTACAACTTGTTAAGATTGAATTTTTGGGTTCAATTTTACCTCGTTAACACTTAAATTTTATTTTCCCTTTAGCTCTTTTCCCCTCTAAAGTGACGAGACACTTATTCACTGTGTGAAAAATTGATCTGTAAACCTTTCAAAAATGAAAGAAATCGCGATTGGCAGTGACAGTTGCGACAGTGACTGGAGCTGGAAACGGTTGCAATGGCTCAACCAATTGTTCCTTGCACAATTTTGTAACTCTGCTTTGAATGTACTTCAATATGTGGTTCCTAATATTTTTTGTATTACTCCTGGACCACAATTTTAATCTTGTTCCGCAGTCAGGCCTACAAGTTGTAATGCGGGGCCGCAGCCGAAATGAGTTTGAGACCCCCGATTCGTAGTCATACGTTGGACGAAACCGTTTTTTATAACTTACATGAATATGATGCATGTATTCATTTATTTCACTTTGTGCGTTTATGTAATGCAAATAATTTTATAAACGATAACTACACACGCGTATTAGGAGCACGTGATATGTACATTAAATTTCTTATCTGATGCATGACTGAACCAACATTTTTGGCCAGTATGTGCGTGGTTTCACGATCTTTTTGCCTTGGAAAATAAAATTGAACCAATATTCAATAAATTTTGTGGAACAAAAAAATAAATGAAGCATTGAACGCGTATATTCATCAATAATAGCCTCTATTTTCACCAACATCTTTAGTTGATTTTATTTCACCATTACAATACAATATCCGCACTATATTATAATGTTTAGGGCATGACAAAACATTTTTCAGACACCGAGGAAGAGTCTTAATTGTCACAATTTTAGTAGGCCTTAACCTTAAATTATTTAAAAAATCAATAAATTAAGGTACCCCCCCCCTCCGCCATGAAACAGCCCTTATTAATTTTATTTTTTAAAACGATGTATTAAAAAATAATGCGATTTTAACAGTTTTCTAAGTTAATATCAAGAATTATTTCTAATTAAAATTTTAAAAAATTCTGACAATTAAAAATGTTTCTCTTGCGAGATCTTAAACATTACCGCAAAACAAATTTTAATTACTTTTCCGACACCTAAAAAATTACTCTGCTACTATAGCGTGCGGTCTACAAAGATATCTTTAATCTACAAAAGAATTTGCGCTGAAGTGACCTGACCTGAATTTATGCTGACCTGACCTGAAATGACTATTTTATCTTTGGGGACGAATGTGAGGTGAAGGACTAGAAAAGGGGGGGAATCATGAAGACAAATATTAGTTCAATTAAATTAAAACAAAAACTTTAAAGGACAAATTAAACAATTCATTCTATGGGATATAATGCCCGGTTAGGTTAATTGAATGCCAGGTTAGGTCAACTGTATGCCCTTGACAATTGGTTAGGTTAAGTTTTAACAAAAATATCACAACCTAACCCAACCAATCGTCAAGGGCATAACAGTTGACCTAACCGGGCATTCAATTAACCTAACCGGGCATTATATCCCATAGAATGAATCTTTTTTATTTGTCCTTTAAATTTTGTTTTAATGTAATTGAATTTGTAAATACGTCTTAGACCGCACCCTATAGTAGCACCAAATTACTGTCGATTTGGAAAATCCTCATATTAAAAAGTTTATTCTGCTCAAAAAGTGCTTCAAAATCGTAAGTAAACTTTACAAACATTTACAACATTGACAACATTGAAACTGGCAACAAGTATCAGAGTAAATTTTAAGATAATAAAATATGTATCTTTGCTGAGAAATGTATATTACATAAATTTTCTCAAATCAGGGTTGGCAAAAACCCAACTGGGTTTTTGCCAACCCTGTCTCTGATGTTACTATAATCTTTAATATCCAATACTTTAAATAATTTTATTTTGGTATGAAAGCATCCTCGCTTATCGCGAGGGTGACGTTCCTAAAAAGGGCTGCGATAAGCAAAATTGCGATAAGCAAAATTGCGATAGTCTAAAAACATTTCCCCATAGAAGCCCATATGTATTAAGGGAGGGAGGGGGGGGAGGGGGTGATGCGTTCCGGGGGTTGAGGGATTTTATTACCTGGGGTGGTTTTTCGGACAAAATAAGCACAAAAATATATAGGAGTATCACAAATAGATACCAAACATTAGAACAGGAACTACGCATATTAATGAGTAAATGCATATAACCTCGGTGGTGTAGTGGTTAGCGTCGCTGACTACGAATCCATCGGCCCCGGGTTCGAGACCCGGTGACGGCAGCCGGCGCGCAGCAAAACCCACCTGTTCATCCTTCCACACAATAAAGAAAGTGGTTGGTAGATAAATGGGTACTGTGGGTGGCCTAGTGGTTAAGACGCTGGGCTGCTTGCTGCTGGTGGGGCGTGGTTCGGATTCCACATTAAACTGTAGGTCTAAGTAGGAGTGAAAAGCTTGACCTTCGTCAGAATGAACAATTCGGGCGGAAGCTAACCAAAGGTTAACCCATTAAAAACATACAACAAATGACGACAGAACATTAAAAAATAATTTTTCTAGTATCCTGCATCTATATTACTTTATTATTACTAATATATATATATATATATATATATACCCCCTCGATTAGGTACTCCGGCTTGCCGGGCCGAAGGGGCTCGTACACCTCGTGGGTTGTTGAGGTTTCCTCAACTCCTCGCGGGGTGTGGGCGAAGAGTTACCTAGTTGCGTTTTTTTTTTTTTCCTTCCTTTTCTTTTCCCCCCTTTTTCTTTTTGCGCCCCCTTTTTCTTTTTGCGCCCCCTTTTTTTTTCGTCTCTCTCGGAATTTCTTTTGTCTTGACTCGGTCCTGTGCCTCTGTCAATCGTAGTATCCCCCCCCCTCTGTTTGTATTTGCAGTCTTGGAGTCATCCGGTGCACCCGCCGGGGGGCATCGCTCAGTGGCTGAGCCGTGCTCCGGGGATGGTACGGGCGCCCGGACCGCTGCTGCGTCTGGATTGGGTCTTTGCTTGGCCCTTAACGGACAAATCTCCGTAGTGCCAATCTGCTGTTTTAAAACGACAGTTAGGTTGGGGGTCGGGCTACCCGGGACGTTGGGCCTGCGCCTTGAAGGATGCAGCGGCGGATGGTGCATCGCCTTGGGTCCGAGGCTGCCTTTTTTGTAAAGCTATTGTTTATGGGTTCTATTTCTAAACTTCACTCCCCTCCTGTTGACGACTCTGGCCCGCCTTGGATTTGGATAAGACTACTACTTCTGGTCGTTCAGCGGCCTCTGCCTCCGCTGGATTGACCTTCCAGCCGTATGGCCCCCTCTCGTCCTCTGCGGCGTCTGGCTCTCGTGGCCGGACTCGTGTTGGCCGTAGGGCGGGGTCTTCGCGGCCCTTGTTCTCTCGCCCACTCTCGGTTACCGTTACACATGGACCTGTCTCCGCTGTCAATTTCTGTCCGGTGGACAGGTTCCTTGTTCTCCGCCCTTCCGCTGGCTCCCTTCGGGCAACTCGGAACGGTGTTTCAGCGCCTTCAGACGATAGGGGTTCCCTGTCGTTATGATATCCGCCCTCTGAAGGATGGGTCTCTTCTTTTGAAGTCCGTTCTTCGGGGGTGACTGGGTCCCTTCTACAGTTGCAGGATGTCTGGGTTGCAGAGTTTCTGTGACTCCCCATCCGCAATTGAATAGCTGTCAGGGCACCATTTTCGCTTCCCGTCTGCTGTCAATCCCGGTTGGCGAGTTGCAGGAGGATCTTGCCCCCAGGGGGTAACGAGGGTCTTCCGCTTTTCGTCGCGCCGGGATGGTGCTCTTACCCCGTCCGCTCGTCTGCTCCTGACCTTTGACTCCCTTGTGCCTCCGGCCAGGTGTTCTGGGGCATGGGTGATCGCCGGTCGTGTGAGTTTTCGGTGCGACCATATGTGCCTGACCCGGTTCGCTGCTTTGGCTGCAACCGGTTCGGCCATGTTAGCTCTGCGTGCCGCCGTGAGGGTAAGCTCTGTGTCCGCTGCGGGGGCCTGCGCACCCTACCCCGTGCACGAAGCCCCCGCGGTGCTCGAACTGCTCGGGGCCCACCCTTCCTCCTCTCGGGACTGCCCCGTTTTCAAGTTGAATTCGAGGTGCGGTCCTTAAGGACTACCGAATTCCTTAGTGCGTGGGAGGCGCGCGATAGGGTCCGTGACCGGGAGCCGCGGCGGGGGTTGTCCTACGCTGCGGCTCTTGGCCCTGGCGGGTCCTCGGGCCCCTCCCGTGCTACCCCGGCGTCTACCGGAGTGGTGCCCCCCTGGAAGTTCCGGGGTTGGTGGTCCTCCTGGCGCCGCGGGTCCTTCTTGTTCCTCTGCCTCACTTTTAGACATCCCATCTGATTCCCTGCCTACAAGTGCCCCTTCTCCCTCTCCGGCCTTGGGGTCTGGATCCTTGCCTACTCGTCTCTCGGGTGGGGAGGGTGATGCCCCGAAGGGGAGGAGGGCGCGTCGACGTGGTCGGAGTCGGAGTCCTTCCGACCCGATCCTGACTGCTGCTCGCCCTGCTTCCCCTTCTTCACCGGAGGGGAAGCGGCGCGCTGCCCCTGATCCGCTCGGGACTCCCCTCTCTATACGGAGGGCTGGTGAGGCGTCACCTCCCCGGTGCCCCGACCAGTGTCGGGTGTCGGTCGAGGTACACCGCCCCATGACACCCTCGATTACTGACTCTGTTCCCATGATAGACCCGGTCGAGAGGAGCCTGGCCCTCCTTCATGGAGTCTCTCTCCCTTCGGCTCCTGCTGAGAGTGTCGGGTCTCTCTCCTGGATCTACCTCTCCCACCTGTGGTGGACCTTTCCTCCCCCCCCCCCCCGTCAGTGCTTGTCTGGTTTGACGAGCCCTCGAACAACTGGTTCCCCCCAGTCCCCCTTTGGTGGGGAGTTGGGGGTTTCGGCTGGGCCCGTCTCGTCGTCTCTCCCCCCGCCGGGAGAGCCCCCCTCTGACCTCCCTGTTCTACTCTCCACTTCTCGTTCTACTACGGGTGAAGCAGATGCGGAGTCGGTGGCCCCTACCCCCCCAGTTCTGGGTGAGTCGGGGAAGCCGATTCCGTCCTGGTTACGGACCGTTGAGTTTGCCGCTCAGCTTGGTCCGTGGCTATTTCGCTGTTTTCTCTGCCTCTTATAATGCCGCTTCCCCTTACAGTTCCATTTTGCATTGGAACTGTAGGGGGCTTTTAGCTAACTGGGAGAACCTTGCCTCCCTGCTGGAGAGCGAGCGGCCTTCCTGTGTTTGTCTCCAGGAGACTATCCTGGCTGCGCGGGGACTCCCTCGTCTCTCTAACTATGTTGGTTTCCCTTGCACCCCGGATGAGCACACACGCCGGCGGGGTGCGGCGATTTACGTGCATCATTCGTTACCATCGCGAGGTGTGCCTCTTCGCACTTCCTTGCAGGCTGTGGCTGTGCGGCTCTTTTTAGATCGCTAGTACACTGCCTGCTCGATTTATATTCCTCCTCATGACCCTCCTTCTTGCGACGCGGTTCGCGAGTTGGTGCTGCAACTACCTCGACCGTTTCTCCTCCTCGGGGACTTTAACAGTCGCGACCCGGCTTGGGGAGATGTTCGGTCGACTAATGTTGCTGGTATGTTACTCTCCTTAATGGAGGAACTTTCCTTTGCGTGCCTCAATTCCGGTGAACCTACTTACTTCCACGAACCCACGGGTTCATTTACCTGTATTGATCTCTCCTTGGTGTCCCTCGATGCCTTACTCGATTTTTCGTGGAAGGTGTTGGGGGACTCTTATGGCAGTGATCATTACCCAGTCTGTTTTGAGCCGGTCGGACCGCAGCCGGGCGTCTCGTCTCGACCGAGGTGGTGCCTTGCGCGGGCTGACTGGCCATCTTTCAGAGCTCGTTCCGTCATTGTCCGTTCGGTATTGAGCTTTGGCTCTGTGGATGAGAGCTTGGAGTTCTTCGAGCGGGTGGTGATGGGCGTCGCGGAGGACTGTATTCCTCGATCTTCCGGTAACTCGCGGACTCGTAGCGTCCCGTGGTGGACTCCAGCATGTCACCAGGCGGTGTGCGAGAGGAAGAGGGCAACGCGCCGCTTCCACTGCACCCGGCGCGTGGACCACTTGATTGAGATGCGGCGGGCGAAGGCTTTCGCCCGCCGGACTCTCAAGTTGGCCCGTCGGGCCTCTTGGCGTGCTTTTGTGTCCGGCATCTCCTCATCTACCCCTTCTGCTGCTGTGTGGCGGAAGGTACGTAGTATCGAGGGGAAGCCAGTCCCTGCTAGTCGCCCTGTCCTTCGGGACGGGGACGGCTTCCTTTCGGATCCTGCTGCTGTGGCTGATCGGCTGGCCGGTGCTTTTGCTGCGGTTTCCCGTTCGCCTTCAGCTGCGGATCGCCCTTTATCGGAGGTCACGTTCCCGCCCCCTGGGAACGAGCCCTATAACCATCTCTTTACGATGCGGGAACTTCGGGCTGCCTTGGCAACCCGTCGTTCTTCCGCCCCTGGCCCTGATGACATTCCGTATGACTTTCTTTGGAATCTGCACCCGATGGCCCTGCACTTCTTGCTGGATCTTTTCAACCGGGTGTGCGTTGAGGGGTCATTCCCTTCCCATTGGAGGGAGGCGATTGTGGTCCCGATACCTAAGCCGGGGAAGGATCCGGCGGAGGTGGCGAGCTATCGGCCTATTGCTTTGACGAGCTGCTTATGCAAGCTCCTTGAAAAGATGGTGGCCGTCCGACTTTCCTTTACATTGGAGTCGCTTGGGTTATACCCCCCGACCCAGTATGGCTTTCGTCGATTTCGGGGTACTTTGGACCCCCTTCTCCTCCTTGGCCATGATGTACGGGAGGCATTTTCCCGCCGGAATCTTGTTCTGGCCGTCTTTTTCGACGTCCAAAAGGCCTATGACACGACCCGTCGGGGAGTTGTCATGGACCGTTTGAAGTCTCTTGGTTTTGTGGGCTTTTGCCCACGTTTCTTCGCGGCTTCCTCTGCCGTCGCACTTTCCGCGTCCGTAATGGGGCGGCCCTATCTGACCTGTATGTTCAGGAGGAGGGGGTGCCCCAGGGGTGTGTTTTCAGCGTCTCCTGCCTCAATCTGGTTATGTCGGCGCTACCGGGAGTTCTTCCGCCCTCGGTGCGCTGTTCCATCTACGCAGATGATCTGGCTGTCTATGCCGCGGGGACGAGTCCCCCCCTCGTGGAGAGGCAAGTCCAACTCGCGGTCAATCGGGTTGAACGCTGGGCGTCGTCGGTGGGCCTTACGCTGTCTTCCCCGAAGACTTCGTGTGTGGCCTTCCTTCCGTCGAGGAGACGGGGATCCGGCGCCATCCCGGCCTTTCACCTTACACTCGGGAGTCAGCCTCTGGCCCTCGTTCCATCAGTACTCTTCTTGGGTATGGTTTTCGACAGCCGCTTGAGCTGGGTTCCCCACCTTCGCCGGCTGCGCGAGTCCGCGAGACGTACCCTGGATTTGCTGGGACATCTGTCGCATACTACATGGGGCGCGGATAGGCGGACGCTCCTCCGTTTGTACGTGTCCCTGGTACAGTCCAAATTAGACTATGGGAGTGTGGTGTATGGCTCCGCCTCCCGCACGGCCCTTCGGATACTGGATCCGGTCCTCTCTAGAGGACTGCGCATGTCATCTGGCGCCTTCCGCTCCTCTCCGGTTGATAGTCTGCAGGTTGAGTGCGACATCTCTCCCTTGGAGGATCGGAGGTCGTTCCTCATTGCTAAGCACTATCTCCGGATCCTCCGTCTTCCCACCTCTCCTCTGTTCCAGGTGGTTGAGAGGGCGTTCTGCTGGGATGGGGGTTGGTATTTCACCGACACGGTGACCTCCCTCCTCGATGGTATGGGCACTCCTCCTCCATCCGTTATACCGGTCTATTTCAGGGGTGTTGCACCTTGGGAGAGCACCCCTGTTGCGTGCTGTAGGGCGTTGCGCCCCGTTCGCAGGGCCGATTCTGACTATGCCTTACTTCGGTCTCTGTTCCTTCAGCATGCAGCGTGTCACTCTGCATGTGTTGCGGTCTTCACAGATGGCTCGAGGTCGTCGGGGGGCGTTGGGGCCGCGGCTGTTCCCCAGTCGTTTGCCCTTGCTCCCCGATGTACCCGTCTCCCTGATGAGGCTTCCGTTTTCACGGCGGAGCTCTATGCCATTCTGAGCGCTCTGGAGGTGGTGCGGGAGCGTCCGGATGGGTCGTTTGTCATCTATTCGGATTCCCGCAGTGCCCTGGATGGCCTGGAATGTTTTGACCCTGTCCACCCACTGGTCCGACGAATCCAGCTACTGTGCCATATCCTTGTCACTTCTGGTGGCAAGGAGGTGGTATTTTGCTGGGTTCCTGCACATGTTAACGTGGCTGGAAATGAGGCTGCCGATCGAGCTGCACGTTCCGCGTGCCGACTACAGGTTTCACCCGTGTCCCTCCCCTTTTCCGATTATATCCCTGGCTTCCGTAGGTTTTTGCGCTCCCGGTGGCAGAGTCGCTGGGATGGCGCTGCAAATAACAAACTCTGCAAGATTAAACCCAAATTGGGATGTTGGGCCTCTTCCTTCCATCGGTCGCGCCATAAGGAGGTGGCTTTGGCCCGCCTCCGTATTGGCCACACCCACCTGACCCATGGCTATTTGATGGCCGGGGATCGGGTGCCCCGATATCCCGATTGTAACATCGTACTCACAATTGCCCACCTGCTGGTGGAGTGTCCGCTTTACTCTGCGCTGCGCCGAGAGTATTTTCCCTTTTTGGAGAGCGTCGGGCCTTGTGATAGGCTTGGCGCTATTCTATCGGAAGGTCCCTACTTTTCGGTAACCGGGTTGTTCTCCTTCCTCCTTCGCTCCCGTCTTCTTTACCGGTTGTGACTGCTAAATATTCCCCCCCCTCCTCCTCCTCCCCGTCTATCGTTCACTTCCGTTCGCTGTTTCATAGTCTTCGTCCTGGGTTCGCTCTGCTATCCACCTTTCTTTTGGTGGCCATATGAGCGGTCATACTTTGAAAAAAAAAAAATAAATAAAAAAAAAATTATATATATATATATTATATATATATATATATATATAATTTTGCCTTGCGTTGATTCTCGCGATAATGCGAAACACGCATTGCGATATTCAAATTTTTTGCTTTGAAACGAATTTGCGTTAAGGGAACTTGCGATAAGCGACGAGGATTGATTGTATTGTACTTCTGTTATTGTTTGAGGCTTTTTGAAGCTTTCGGCTGAAACAGGGACACCATCCGAAATATATTTGTTCGCATGAAGAAAGGTCGTCACGTTTAACGACACACTTATTTCGTTTATTTTGATTTCTTATGATGGTAAAATGTTAAATAACGGTAATAAATAATATAATAATTGGTCTTCTATAAAGAATATATGTACAGGGTGATTCAAAAGTCAGGTTACATAGGGCTTTTCTGTTTCTTTGCAGGTAAATGAGTTATGAGATGCTATCGAAGGAGGAGCGCATTCATGTGATATTCCTAGCTGGCTGCACGAGTGCATTGCCGTTAACGGTGGCCATATCGAACATGTGATGTGACTATTCCCCTGTATCATTACATAATACACTATTTCCCTATGTAACCTGACTTTTGAATCACCCTGTATAAAGTTTCATATAATTTAGATGTTAAACGCGTTCATTCTCCGATAATATTCAATTCTAGAGGAAGTGAATGAGGGAGAATCGGGTCTAAGGAATAAAATTTGCCTGTATAGCTTATAAATTAGTTTGATTTATTTATATAGAAAAAGTTAAATCATATTTGTTGAGAGAGAGCTGAGAGAGAGAGAGAGAGAGAGAGAGAGAGAGAGAGAGAGAGAGAGAGAGAGAGAGAGAGAGAGAGAGAGAGAGAGAGAGAGAGCAGCAATACAAAAATAAATATATTACTTGCCTTTTAATGATGGTTCACTCGAATATCTTCTTAGGGTTGATCTAGGAGGCCTTCCTGTCCTTGATCTGACAAAGAAAAAATATATAAACACATTCTATTTAGTTTTTAATTCAAAATGTTAGCGGAGAAAAGGCTGTTATTTGAATGTAAGACCTAATTTGTACAGTTCATCTGTTACATTGTTGTACTAAAAATCAGTTTATGGTAACCAAATGAGATAGTACAATTTTATGGCTTAGCTCTGCGCCTTCTGAATCATTGTTATCCGCCGTTGATAAGCCAGATACGGCTGGAAAGTGGACACCAAGTTGGCTGCAGCCTAGAGCCAGAGCGTATATTCAGATACTGCCCTAACAAAATCGCATTAATTTTGCTAATGTGGTTTTAATTTTTAAGTGTAGTAACATTTTTTACGCTGAGTCCTTGATTTGACAAACTTTATAATTAAAAGAATAGCGTAGAAATTCGTAATGGGTACCTATTTTCTCTATAAAGAGAAAAGGAATTTGGGATAAGAAATAAATAATTTGAAAAGGAAAAAGCAAAAACTAGGAATTTTTAAAATGCCCAAACCATCTTACATTACAGTTCGGGCTTCGTTAACACACTTAAACTTAATTAAAATGATAGCTTAACATAAGTTAAGACCTTTAACTAACATATATTTAAAAAACCAACCAAAGTTTTAGTTGTGAAATCAAAAATCAAACTTTAAAAATACACAAAATTCACTATTCCGTCCACCCGATTTTGTGGTACGCGGCTGAAGATTGACAACACAATTGGTCCGGAGCCGTAATCTGGTTGGTTTTTATTTAATTCATGGTCTGACTTTGTTTCACCACTAACTATGATAAAATAATTAAAAACATTTAACAAGAACAAAAAACAACTAACATTATAACATTTAACCAGAATGCCATAAACCTAAATATATTATCATTTTAAAAAAGTAAAAAATTATTCCAAGCTATTCTCTGGAAATAAATTAACTATTTCAATGAATAAGAACAATTGGGTTGTTTAAGAACAATTAAGAACAATTTGGTGTTCAATTAAGAACACCAAATTCAACCTCTTAAATAAATATCCAGTGAATAAGGTAATGCTCACTAATAAACCAAAATTAAAATAACATTTAAGAAACGTCTTTGAATTGGCTCAATTTATTGACGTTACCAACAGTAACATTTCCTTTCCAAGTATTTCGTAACGAATGGCGTCAATTTAATTAAACTTACGGACACGCGATACGTTACGAAGGAATATTATTACATTTATAAATCCATCTTCATCACTTCTAACAAACAGCTGTTAGAGTTAGACGATATGAATTAGAAAATATGTATGGTTGATTTAAAACGTCATGCGGTAAAACGGTTTCTTATCACTATTTATCAGTAAAAAACGTGAAGTTTCACCACAGGGTTCTCTTCGTACTGATTGTATATGATCCGCTAGCATGAAAGATTAACAAAAGCAGGCCATGAATGAAGAATTTATTGAAATACTTTGCATAATTTTACCAGCGGGTATTCTTGTAGACATTATCAAGCGAAGTGTCTTCATGGGTCAAGTGACAAACAAAAAGGCAGACAAAGCAATAAAGTTTGCGTACAAGTGAAATGACGAAACAGTTAAACACACTACTGTAACTGTGTCTACAAATCTGGGAAGGTCAAACTGTATGACCTTATATGTCCTTCATTGGTAAAAGTGTGTAGTTTAAATTATAAATGATTTGAAAAGGGCTTAATATCTGTGTTGCTGTTTTTTTCTTCTTTTTCATACGTAAACAACAAATCCAAAATCGTGCAACAAAGCAGTTTTTCTGCAATATTTTGGATGGGAACTGATCATGAATACAAAGCTGCCTCAGAAAATCATGAATCAATGATCATATGGGTGCGCATTCCATATTCTGTGACTTGTAGATAAAATGTCTGACTTTGTATGACTTTTTGTATGATCTCCCGAAATGTATGACTTTCTGTATGATCTCCCGAAATGTATGATAATGTATGACTTTGTATGACTATGACCGTGTAGACACCTTGAGGTCCGGGTGTTAGTATCCCCGATTCAGTTCAGTTACTGATATGATTTCAATATACCTTACCTTAAAATACCTTAAGATGATAACGACGGTTCAGACTCGACCTGCGATCGACCACTCCTCCGCATCTTCCCGCCTCACTTGCGGGATTTGGAGGAGGGAATTGGTTTTCGATCTCCTCCTGCCCTCGTAGTCAGACTATGCACAAGAATCTGTCCAGCTGGTTCTTGAACTTATTCAGGTTGGTGTGCTGGAGTTCCTCATCTCATTTGTAGGCCATTAAAAAGGTTCGAGTCCCTTATTCAGAGTATTTTTCGTCGTGTTTTCATGGCTCCCCGTCCCATCGCAGCTGGGACAGTACAAAAGCAGCTACTTCCATCATTCCAGTGTGTTTCTATTTCCTTTTTGAGGTTAGGGACACAATTGTCGAGCATTTTCCATATGTATATTAATGTGTACATCTCGCGTCTTCTTTCATCTCGTATGTACATCTTGCGTCTTCTGCAGGAACTGCAGCAGAGACCAGTAGTTTTCAGTTTTCGTTTGCTATCTTAGACGTAAAAGCCCTTTATATGGCTTCTATGTTTGCAGTCTCGTTTTCTATATGGGCTTGCGAGTACTGAGCAATACTGAATTACTGATAGGACTAGACTCTTCCAACATTTTAGTATGGTGTTTGCTTCTCTGATGTGGAAGCTCCTCCAAATAATTCTCATTACTTTTGTAGCCGTTGTGATTTTAATGTTATAGTGCTCTCTGAATTCTGCAGCCAAAGACATTTTTTCTCCAAGATCCCTGACTTGTGGATTTGGGTGTCACCTATTTGGCTTGCAGTGTTTTGTACCCTTCATTCCGTAACACGTTGTTACCATATCTATAAGTTAGAATTTTTCTTCGTTTAACTTCATATTGTTGTCCTCCTCACTTGAATAACGTTTCAATTTCGTTTTGTCATCCGCGAAACACGATACGATTCTCTTATTAATATCTGCATAAATTATTATAAACAGCAAAGGAACTAGTGCTGTACCTTGTGGAACATAACTGACGACTTCTAAGAACTCAGATTTGACTCCATTTGTTTATGGAACACTATTTGTGTTCTTTTGGTCAAAAAATTAAGTATCCATCGTCCTAGCTTCCAGTAATTCTTGTATTCTTAAATTTGTGCGCTATAGGCCTACTTCCATAATCACATTTATCGAAGGTTATAGCAAAATCAGTATATATTCCATCTATATTTTGACCTCGACACAATGTTTCCAGTTTTTTCTCTTGGTGGTCCAATAGCTGTGATAGGCAATATCTTCAAGACCTGAAGCCATGATGGTTCGGATCAAACAAATTCTTTTCTTGTAGGTAGTAATCAATTTTGCCTCTGATTACACGTTCAAAACTCTTTATAAAGTGGGAGGGAGAGCTACCGGCCGACAGTTCTTAGGCATTGCTTTCTTGCCTTTTTTGAATGAGGGTAATGTTCGCGTTCTTGAATGAAAGTGGAATTTGTCCTGTGGCAAGTGATTTTCTCCATAGCGGTTTCAGAAACGTGGCACTTGGCGTGTTTGGTTGGCCCTGATGCTGAATTTTCTCGTAAGGCCCTCTTTGTTTATCGACACAGCGCTTCGACCAGATGAAGATAGCTTTTTGAGAACGTTTCCATGGCGACCAGACGTCACACTATCCAGCTCAAGTTACCTCCATTAGTTCTTGCTGGCACGCGTTCAAGATGCCACATTTATTTAGGAGGTCTACGTTGGCCATATACATTCCTTAACTTAAATAACTCAAAATTCATTTAATAGCGAGCATTCTTTTAATTCATTTACTAAACTACTCTGCATTGTCCTTCGATGTAATAACATTTAATATCAACAATCTATTCATATTAACTGCTCAATTTATGCACCTTTCTTACTGCATAGTTAATCAAGCATTGTACGTTTTTCACACACACACACACACACACACACACACACACACGGTATATATGATCCTTTTAATGCTTTTACTTTAAGGGTTTTCAAACTTTTGTCATTGTTTTTAATACGAGTAAATACAAATGACAATCGTGTTGTTGAGCCCAGTCACCTTTTCCATCCTTTAAGATCTCGCCTTCTTCCCATTTTCTTTCATTCTTCACCGTATTTCACACACACACACACACACACACACACACGCACACACACACACACACACAATTATAAACAAAGAAAAAACAAAACCTAATAATGGCCAGTTTCATCCATGGACAGTGGTCACTCACTCACCTGATTTTGTTCTGACTAACGCCAGACGATTAAGCAAACTTGCAATTTAGTTTAAAGCTATTACTCATTTAGATGCTCTTCGTAAAGAGGATAGAAGAATCTTACTTGGAATTTCTCTTTCTCTTCGTCCTTCCTCCTGCGAGGAGTGGCACTGATTTCTGGAAGTGTCGAGGCTGAACTTGGCCTTGAGAGAGAGATACCATTGGCACTCAGCTTCTTCGATTTATCGTCCACGTTCGTCTTCACATGAAATGTATCAAAACTCGCGTAGTCGTTCTTGAACTGAGAGAAGCTTTTCACCTTTAAAAAATAAGATATCCAACGTCCAATCAATAAATTCGCCGAATTTATTGATACGACTTCATATATATATATATATATATATATATATATATATATACAGTATATGCTTTAATGTGTATATTGACGGATTAATTGCTTCACTTAATGAGGCAACAGTGGGATGTTGTATAGATAACAAGGATAAATAACTTAGTTTATACCGATGATATGGTGTTAATAAGTCCCTCTGTTAAAGGTCTGGATCGGCTACTAAAAGTCTGCGAAGTGTATTCGCAGAAACATGATATTCTTTTTAATGTGACAAAATCTAAGGTTATGCAATTTCATCCTAAAAGCTGTAATCAGCCAGCTGATATAAGGTTTAAAATGAATGGTGAAGTAATTGAGGAAGTACGAGAGTTTAAGTATTTGGGTCAAACTATTACTAGCTCCTTGAGTGATGACTCGGATATAAGAAAACAATCTCGAAGCCTGTGTACTAAAGCGAATATGACCATAAGGAACTTTCGTTTCTGTATAAGTGAAGCTAAAGAGAGACACTTTCGTACTTTCTGCAGTAATATATACGGACAGCAACTCTGGGTGAATTATAAAAAAGGTTGTGGCAGAACCCTAAATTTGCTGTACAACAGGTCTTTTAGACTCTTACATAAATTACCCCCGAGATGCTCAGCTTCGCAAATGTTTGCTACCCGCAATGTCCCAGGCTTCCCGGAGGTAACAAGACGTGTTCAACACAGTCTAATGCAAAGAATTAAAAAATCAACCAACGCGATCATCCAAGCTATCCACGAGTCCTGCCATTTATCCTCTAAGCCAGTGATTCCCGACGTGGGGCGCACGCCCAACAGGGGCAATTTGAATATTTTGGGGGGCAATTTGAAAATGCTACAATAAAATGAAATTTATGCATAATAAAATTATAAAATAATGAAATTTATACATAATAATTCAACTCGTTTGGCGAGAGAGCTACTGTTACCATTCCCATCTTCATATTTGGTGGAATGTGGTTTTAGTGCTGTAAGTGACTTACTACATAAAAAAAGAAACCGACTGGATATCACAAAACGAGGAGACTCAAGACAAGCTAACTAAGTTAGTGCCTGAAATCAAAACCATTTGTAGTAAACATCAAGCTCAAGGTCCTCACTAACTTGAGATTATCAAACTTTGATTTTGCTGTATTTTTACCTAATATTGTGAATTTAAAGTGGTATTATTGATTAAATTACTTTTTTGTGAATTTAAAATTGCAATTTTTCAACTGAGAAGTTTTATTTCAAGGAAATAATATAGTTAGCTTCAATCTCAAGTTTCTTGACTCATATTTAATGTAACTCATATTGAATGTACTCATATTATTGAAATTTAAAATTATAACTTTTCAACTGAGAAATTTATTTCAAGGTAATAATTTAGTTAGCTTCAACCTCAAGTTTATTTACTCATATTGAATGTACGGTAACTCATATTAAATGTACTCATATTATTGTAAATTTTAAATAATACCTTTTCAACACCAAATTTGTTTTTATATTAATGGGGGGAATCAAATTTTTTGAGGTGTCGAGGAGGGGCATGGCGCACAAAAGGTTGGGAACCACTGCTCTAAGCTATGGACTTCTTGGTACGAAAACGTCTGTCTGTAGCTCCACTTAACTTCGACAGTGCAGTATTATTTCTAATCAATTGTATATATTTCTATCCTTAGTATATGAACTGTCATTGTATTAATATTATTGTCATATGGACTATAGTCTGCCAATAAACCTTTTCATTTCATATATATATATATATATATATATATATATATATATATATATATATATATATATATATATATATATAGAGAGAGAGAGAGAGAGAGAGAGAGAGAGAGAGAGAGAGAGAGAGAGAGAGAGAGAGAAGAGAGAGAGAGAGAGAGAGAGAGGTCCGTTACCATAGATTATTTTCTATTTGTTATGAAGACGATAAATGTTCCATTTACATGCTATTACATGCAATACACGTTGATTCAGTCATGCAAGCTACATTGAATGTTACGTAGGGAATCCTTACTGATGTTGTTACGTTCTTGTTGTACGTTCTTTAAACTTCTGAATTCGTGATTTTGTCTGGTACACTTTAAATGTTCTACGTAAACGTTCAGTGTAGCTTAAGTGATCGAATTAATGTGTGTCGACACTGAATGGCATTCAATTTCAACATTTACCGTCTTCATAAAAAAAAAATTATCATGATGGTAGATTTTTTTTACACCCTGTCTGATATATATATACATATATATATATATATATATATATATATACAGTGCCCGCGAAAAGTATCCGATCACTCAAGAAAATACAATATTTTCCCTTAATATTCAGAGACACGTAATTCACTTTCTATTTGTTCTAGCGACATCTGGTAACTTTGAGGTTGCTCGCTGATATGAGAGCTATCCAACGCATTCTCAAATTAGTGTTCTGGTAGCCTTCGTTGCGGGTGGCTGTGTCTCAAATTTGTCAGATTTCACTGTTTGTGTAAATTTCTTGATATTTTTTTTTTTTTACAGAAAGTGGTGTAAATAAAATTTATATATAATGTGTGCTAAAAAACAACTTAAGAGTGATTGTCGAGGTGCTATTGTTGCTTTGCATGCATGTGGGAAATCACAGAGACAGATAGCTAAGGAATTAAACATATCCCAAAGTACCGTTAATTTATGGGTTTCACGGGCTAAGAACAATGGTGGCCTAACCACGCCAGTCCCTAAAAAACGATCTGGCAGACCGAGAAAAACAAATTCGCGAACAGACAAACTTATGAAACGTTTAGTATTGAAAAACCCAACAATAACTGCGAAAGAAATAAAATTTAATATGAATAATTTGTTATCTGGTGTTTCTGAACGAACTATCCAGGAGCGGCTCCAAAAAGAACTCGGATTACCATCTCGCCATGCTGCTAAGAAACCGTTCATTAATGAAAAAATGCGTAAAAACGTGTCGCATTTGTAAAAAATACATTCATTGGACTGTTGATGACTGGAAGAAGGTTTTATTTAGCGATGAGTCGACATTTTTGACATTCAGAAGTTGTCCAAAAAAGGTTCGCCGGCCTATTGGCTCAAATAGGATGGACCCTAAATACACCCTAAAGACAATGAAACACCCTCCAAGTGTGATGGTTTGGGGTTGTTTCGGTACTATGGCGTGGAAACTTATATTTCTTCCGAAGAACACAACTATGAATGGTGCACGGTATTTAGCAATGCTACAGGATAAACTTCCAATGGCAATGGCAATCCAAAGGACAAAAAACATACATGCATGATGGTGCACCATGTCACAGGGCCAAAATAGTGACAAAATGGATTACTGACAATAAATTTGATATTTTGGATTGGCCTGGTAATAGTCCAGATCTCAATCCGATAGAAAATCTGTGGCTAATAATAAAAAATAAGGTTGAATGCCACGACACTGGCTCAGTCGAAAAATTACAAGAGGCCATCAAAAAGGTATGGTGCAAGGAAATATCAGTGGAAGTTTGTCAAAACTTGATTAAATCCATGCCAAAACGTCTAGAACAAGTCATCCAAACCAAAGGACAGATGACAAAATACTAATATAAGGTTAGTATACATTTAAACATTGTTTTTTATGTAAAAAATACAAATTTCAAGGGTGATCGGATACTTTTCGCGGGCACTGTATATACCCTAGGTCATAGGGCGGAGGTGTGTGCGTGTGTGTGTGCGTGTGTGTCCCAAGTAAATAAACAATGGCTAAACCTCGAATCACTAAACTTGGACACAGGTGTTCGCTAGGTCAAAAAACTGGAAACCAGATTAAAGGCTTGTAAAAAGGTCAAAGGTAAAGGTCAAAGGGTCAGTAAATGCGTTATTCCCCCACTCCCTTCTCCACAAAATGAGTCTTATTGAGGACAAGGTTTCCCTCGTCATACCCTAATCATTCGATAACGTTTAAGTCCATCGGTCATAGGTCAAGGTCACAAAATCATTTAGCTCATATTAGTTCCCACTCAATAAACCGCAAATGGTTCAAGTTACTAAAAGATAACCAAACCTGTGTATCAGCTTACTATACAGGGTGGTCCAAAAGTCCCTATCTATTTTTGCTGAAATAATAGTATTTTAGGCTAAAAATGTAGTAACATAATTAGATGTAGAATTATTTAGCAAGCTTAGGTCTAAGATTCGACGTGAGCACCATCAGTGTCTGCAAATCTTAAATCTGTCCACTGCATTGCGGAACACATTATCAAACATCTCTGGGGTTATTTTAGCGACTGTCCCGACAATACACGTCTGTAACTCTTGTTTTGTAAACCTCAGACTTTATCTAATGGCGTTAAATCCGGAGATCGTGCTGCCCAAATCGCTGGATTGGACGTGGTGGAAACAGGTCCTGGGCAGCACGATCTCCTGACTTAACACCATTAGACTTCTTTACGTGAAGCTTTAGTAAATATGAGATTTACAGAAGAGTTACAGACCTGAAGGATCTGCCGGGGCAGTCGCTAAAATAACCCCAAAGATACTTGAGAACGTGTTCCGCAATGCAGTGGACAGATTTAAAATTTGCAGACATTGATGGTGCTCACGTTGAATCTTGGACCTAAGCTTGATGAATAACTATACATCTAATTATGTTACTATATTTTTATCCTAAAATACTATTATTTCAGCAAAATAGATAGGGACTTTTGGACCACGCTGTATTATAACGCTAGCCATCATAAACGTTTGAAGCCAAAAGTTCAAAGGTCAAGGTCGCAAAAACTACTAAGGTCACAAGACCACCAAGGCCACACACAGTTGGCACCGATTGGCATCTCGCTCGAGCGCAGTACAATTTGTTAGGTTAAATTACTGTAGGTCAGGTCAGGTCTATGTGAAAAGTGTGCGATGTCGTGGAATTCAAATCTGAACAAACGTGATATTTTGAGATTCTCTCCAAATGTGTGTGACCTACATACATATACGAGACATTTTATCTGGCGGAACGCGCCCAAACGGCGTTCCGGAACCTTTTATTTTCAACATACAGAACAAAATTTCAGGTTTTTAGTTTCATTCCCCAATTTTTTTTCTTGTTAAATGACAAAATTTTAGGAATCAGAAGGACGCTTTCGGGGGGGGGGGGGGGGATTGGGATGGTCACGGAGTGGGATGGGGTAACAAACAGCGAAGGTTATAGGAAATATATAGCAGAGTTCCGGAACTTTTCCTTCCAGAAAAAAAAGCACGGCATGATATATATATAAAATCCACTTTCACTAATTTTCGCCGAAACCACCACTCAAATACACAGAAGTCTTGGGGGGGGGGGGAGGTGATACACAAGTTGGCAGGTTACTGAAGAAAAATGGTTAAGCGTTTGCTTCGAAGTAAAATAATATTTGTTTAAATACTTATTCCGATTACTCACTTCTTGACCTTCAGATGTGAATAATTGCAGGTGACCTTTCAGTTTCAGCACTTGTCCTAAATCAGCTACAACATCTTCCCAACACTGAACAGTTTTCATGTTCACAAGAACACTCACCTGCAAAAACCATGAAAATTTTTCCTATATCAGTTATAACTTAACTCATTAGTGGCCATTGGTAGAATTTCCTACCACCAAAATTGTTTGTCTTTATTGCGTCACTTTTTCTCGTATTCACGCGATCTTCGGTATGAGTCATTGATATGACGCAATCTAAAAGAGAGTCATACCAATGACTCGTACCGAAGATCACGTGAATACGAGAAAAAGTGACGCAATAATGACAATTTTGACGGTAGCAAATTCTACCAGTGGCCACTAATGGGTTAAGAACATCCCATTATAACAGTTAATAATTACAGAATATTTCACATTAATTATATATGTGAGACGCATTCTTGCTTGACAACTATCCTTTTGGAAATAAGTTCGCAAAGAAACTATCTGCTGGTTAATTGAATGTTCCGTTGCCAGCACTGTAAATATGAGAAGAAATCCCCCGATAGAAATCCCCCAAAAGAAATCCATGGAAAAATACTGAAAATATCAATTTTGAAACATTCTGACGTAATATACTGTAAAATAACGATAATAGGCAAGAGCCTAGAAATTCATTTCTCTACTACGTGGGGGTTAGAGAGCCTGAAGGGTCACCTGAACCCAACACTGACATAGTGAGTGTCCGGCCCAACCCAACGAGCCAGCAGCAGGGAACGAACTCAAAGCCTCACCGCCCGGAGTCCGACAACGATACCACTGAGCTACCGGGAGCTCTTAAAATGGTGTAAGATTATTTTTTCCACCAATTAAGAACGTTTGTTGAATTTTGAAATTTTCAGTACTTTACCGTAGTTTTCTCTCCTCAATGACCCTCTTTCGCTATATATATATATAATATATATATATATATATATATATATATATATATATATATATATACACACACAGTACATATATATATATGCCAGCAAGTATATCACCAATTTAATTAATCATCACTGTACAACAAATTTCGGTTCAGAAAAAAACGGGAATAACATTCGGTCATTCTAATATTTCGTGTGTGCTGATTCCAAATCTGAAAATAATTTTTTTCTATCACGTCACGTTTTTTTGTAATGACTGCTTAAAATCTTCATACTAAAAAATAAGAATATATTGATAAACAGATAGGCTTTATCATATGGAAAAGTTTAATTATCGCTATACTTCAACATATATGTACAAAATTAACATAAAACTCTCGTATTATACTGTTTTCAACTCATTATTTGTATTTATGCTGGAGTTTGTGCGATGCTTCTGGTTGGTCACGTTTTAAATTTCAGCAGAAATCGGCCAGCATAGCGGGACTCCACTTCCCTTTGTATCGGCTCTCCATTGTGGCTATATCCTGGTGGAATCTCTCCCTGTGTTCGTCGCTAACAGCAGATGCGTTTTCCGGAAAGAATGAGAGATGTGAATGCAAAAAGTGAATTTTCAATGACATCTTACATCCGAGACGTTGGTATGAGTTGATAAGTTGATCCACAAGTGCAGCATAGTTGTCGTATTTAGTCTTTCCTAGTAGACCGCTGCTAACGTTTTTGAATGCATGCCAGGCTGCTAACTCAACCTCATCCATCACCGCTTCAAAATGTTCGTCTAGCATGAGTTGGCGAATTTGAGGGCCGACGAATATGCCTTCTTTAATCTTGGCATCACTTATTTTTGGGAATTTTTCCTTTAGATATTTGAAGGCAGGCTTATCCTGTTTCAACGCCTTTGCAAATGTTTCATCAGCCCTAGTTTTATGTGAAGTGGCGGCAAGATAACCTTTTCCTTCGTACTAGTGGTTCGTGAATAACATTGTGAGATCCAGGTGAGGAATTGTCTCGCGGCGGCCATACTGAGCGTGTGTAGTGTTCAGACCTTGCTCGGGTATCCCACTTGCATAGGAAACACGTGTATTTCGTATAGCCAGTTTGCAATCCATTGAGAAGAGCCACAACCTTCAAATCTGCGCAGATAAGCCATTCATGTTCGTTGTATTTTATACAGTCCAGAATAAAAGCAACTGTCATACGTTTCTCTCAAGACGACTGAATGAGCGATCGGAACAGAAGGCATTGTGTTCCCATTGTGTAGCAGTACAGCCTTAACGCTGTACAGAGATGCATCAATGAACAATCTCCACTGATTCGGTTCATAGCACAAACCCAGGGCATCGAACAGACCATGTATATCAATGCAATAACAAAGATTGTTCTTCATTGTGAAATATTCCTGCAAATCCAAGGAGCCCTTTCGGAATGCTGTAATTCGTACGTCTTCCGACAGCAGATTCTATTCTTGTAGACGTGAGGCCAGCAGTTCACTTTGTTGCTTGGTAAGTATTAAATCACGGACCAAATCATTGAGTTCAGGCTGCGTGATGAGATGTTCTTTCTTGGACTCGACTTGAGCTTCATAGCATTCGCCGTCTGATTCCGATTTGTCAGTCTGTGATATCGGTCGGCATTTCAGCTGGATGACGAGGGATGGGTATATCTGTAAAATGTTCCACAGGACGCATAGCAGAACGAAGATTTGGGTAGACTATAGCCTTTTTCCCTTTTCTGTTGCAACCTGTAATGTGAGACAATAGACATTGTTGACTACTTAAGAGAACATAATTGTGTAATACATTATGCAGAGCAGGATATGCTAAAATGTGCTAAAAACACCAAATTTGACGTATATTCAGAAAAATAAAAGATTCAAACCCGTGATGTTCGTTAAGCAGAAATAGCAATCATTTGAATGGTCAGCGGCTCTCTCCATACCATTAGGACACCGAATCCCAGACCAGGACCGGTGCCTTTGAACCATGCAGATAACGAGCTTGTACATCTCACACAGCAGATATGAGGCGCCCAGTGCTTGTCCTGATCACCAACTTTGCGTGCGAAGTATAATTCATAAAGCTTTTTCATGTGAGAAGTCAACTTCCTTTTATACTGTTTTAACGTTAATGTCCCACAAATATAACAAAAACTGTCTGGCGAATTTTTGCACTCTCTAGGCATTGTAACATAACCAATTAAAACCTGTAAAATAAGAAAATGATAGATTAATTTGCAATTTCACACAATATAGACGTTGTCGGTGAAATATACATAATTTGATAGATGTTATTCAATAATACTCACTTATAGCGCCGATTTATGATAAAATATGGCTGACAATTTTGTTTTAAATGATTAATGAAAGGATTTTTTCATAAAATCAAAGTGGAAACACAGAGCCGAACACCACCACCACAGCATATGCATGACTGAACAAAATGTGAAAGATGCGTTCAGAGAACCAGTGGTTCTCAAAATGATACAATGAAATAGGGTCATTTTCATAAAATCGGTGGGTGATACAAATAAATGAGTTATTTTCGCAATCTACGCATATAATTAGCCATAAAAATGACGATCTCATGTCCGGTTTTTTTTCACTGTTGTACAGTGTTATCAAAAGAAAAACTGGTTCAGAGCTACAACTTTTAATAAAGTAATGAAAATGTCGGCGAATTAATATGCAATGACAAACAAAACAACGTTAAAATATTAACATTATCCAATGATCTAAAATTAATTAACGCCTTATTTATAATTAACGTTAATTAACCTCGTTAGAAAACCTGAAACAAAATTGAATATGGTTATGAAGTGTGTCAGCGCGTGAGGTATGTGGAATATGACGTCATTTCAAGGTTAGAGGGCGCTTTTAACGACTTCAAAACATCGGTTATGATTAGAACAATACGTGTTAATGTCTTATATAAATCCAAAGAATCTTGCCAGCCATTTTGCTTCGAGGATAAATCTAAGATTAAAAACTACAAAATTATACATAATCCAAATTAGTTCTAGAGAACTATACTATAAATTAAACCTCGCGAATGGGAAATATAATTAAATCCAATTGTCACGTCCTTACAATGCAGATTTAAGCTTTGGATGTGATTTCAGAATTAGGGAATGACAAATTGACCCAAAATGACCTTGGATTCTCGATTCTCCGTATTGACCATGTTTCGGAGGGCCATTTGCGTGATTTGTGGTCTTGTCTGTGCACTGAAAGGAAAATCTTGTACTTAAGTGATCGATTGGAACCTACGTTTGTTTAAGCGTATAGAGAAAAATGAGAACTTGTCTCGGTTGTTTATGAAGTAAAAATTCGATACAATTATTTGGTTTCATTCGTCGTACATTTAAATGAATCAAAGTGAAAGAAAATCAAAGTGAAAGAAAATCAAAGCCTAAAAAAATTCACTGAAAGACGATATTTTACACCAGTTCCAGAAACTCTCAAAAATTTAAAATTTAACAGTCTAAATAAGCACACCGGACAAAAAATTAGTCACCCCTCTCAGAATGTACCTAATAACGTGTGACGGCGCCTCTGGCCTTGATAACCGCACGAATCCGGCGAGGCAGAGACTCTACGAGGTTGTGCATGTACTGAACATCGATTTGCTGCCACTCGTTCATCAGCCGGTCCCGAAGTTCCGCCAGAGTCCGTGGGTGTCTATTCCTGCGCTTCACATTCTGTTCCAAATAATCCCACAGATTTTCAATAGGATTTAAATCAGGGGATTTGGCGGGCCATTCGAGGTGAGACAGTGTTGCAGAATGTTCGTCGTGCCACTCAGAACACTTCTCGCCCTGTGCACACGGCAATTGTCGTCTTGGAAGACAGGAGTGGCAATGTGATGCTGCTCCTGGAGATGTAGGGCAAAGGGTACCAATTCATCATTTAGTATGCGGAGGTACGCCTGCTGGTTCAAATTCATCGTCACTGGAACGAGAGGGCCCATTTCGTGGTACGAAAAACATCCCCAGAAATCACGGAACCACCTCCAGCCTGAACAACACCTTCGACGCATTCAGGATTAAAGGCTTCATTGGACCTGCGATGTACTCGTCGCCTCCCATCATTGGAGAACAAACAAAAACGGGACTCATCGGACCAAATTACACGTTTCCAATCTGCCGCAGTCCAGTTTTTGTGCCTCTGAGCCCATTTATAACGTGCCAATGTGTGACCTGCTGTTAACAGCGGCCTCTTCCGTGGTACCCTGCTCCAGATGTCCATCGCATGCAGTTCTCGTCGCAATGTCCGTTCGGAAATTGGTCGCTGGAGAACCTCATTGGTTTGTTGGAGCAATTGTTCTCTGGTTTGAAAACGATTTGCAGTTACTAGACGAGAAACATGGCGGCGGTCCCTATTGTCGAGAATTGTTTTCCGGCCACAGTTACGCCGTCGATTTTCAGTTGATTGCGAACTACACCACTCTTTGTAAACTCGCTGGACAGTACGCGTTGACACACCAACAAATTGGGCTACTTCAGACATTTGTGTCCGTGGGCTCTGCCAAACACGATGGCTCCTTTTTGCCACTGAGTAACGTCTGCCTCACGACCCATTTTGCAGACTATATCCAACACAACTTTGTTCATCACCACCTCACGAAACAGATCTGATCCTGTGTGCTACGTCACCGCTACTTGTCACTTACCAATGCTACATCAGCGCCCTCTGTGTGACCTTGAATCCTACTATCGGTGCTATTAGGGGTGACTAATTTTTGTCCGTGTGCTTATATCACAACCTGTTCGTTTCATTAACTTTACGGACTGGTGAAGGCTCGTAGTAAGTATGGTACGGTATCCCATTCAATGCATTAACTGGGATGGTAACCCATTTCATTCCGCGCTCAAGAGTGAGAAACCGGCGAGTGAGAATTTAAAGGAGGCAATTCTCAAATCGATCTATTCCCATTTCAGAGACATTTTCATTCTCATCCACGGATTTCTCACTTTGGTCTAGGTTAAGTTAAATTAGGTTAAGTTAAATTAGGTTAAGTTTTAAAATTAGGTTAAGTTAAATTAGGTTAAGTTAAATTAGGTTAAGTTAAATTAGCCATTCTGATTCGACACCTTTACCGCGAATCTCAAATGAAGAAACTCTTCTCAAATTCTGACCGCGAATCGGAATGGAAATTATTTTCAGTGGGAGGTAACCGTAAGTCATCGGACTGTTAAAGGTCTCAGGTTCGAGTCTCCGCTTTGACTTCAAATTTCAGCGAATAAGAGTCTCTCTGGGTCTTCTTTGTTGGGGATTGTAGTTCGGACCCCATGTAAAGCTATAGGCCCCTCCGTTATAAGACCAAAGATGTCGCGAAGGCGGCTCTCCCCAAACTCTATACGTACAACATTAAACTGTAAAATTTAAAATAACTCAAATTCTAAATCTTCATTTACAGTTTTTACAGTTGCACTGTAGTGTGTGGCGTTACTGTATGAATACTTCAAATATATTTTATTTTTAAATATATTTTACTGTTTCCGTATCAACTGTAATTCAAGACGAAATAATTAATGCATAAATTTTACAGTTGACCTCTACATATATATTTAAATGGAAAAGTGGGTTAATTACAGTGGATTGATTTTTACCAATTCTTCAGAAAACCGAGTCCCGTCAATATATATATATATATATACATATATATATATACACAGGGTGTTCCATAAGTATATACACATACAGGGTGTTCCATAAGTCCGGTAAATTAAATTTACAAAATTAATACATTACAACTAAAACAAATGTTCAAATTGGTGTCTTGTTTTGGGACCTTTTTTTTTGTGCAGGTAGAATAACGCATTGGCTAATATAGGAGTGAGTTACACTCGAGGAAAGGACAAAAGACCAATTTGAACATTTGTTTTAGTTTTACTGTATAACTTTCGTAAATTTAATTTGAAATAAATTTTCCTATCAGACCGGACTTATGGGACACCCTATATATATATATATATATATATATATATATATATATATATATATATATATATACACAGACCGTGCATATATATATATATAATATATATATATATATATATATATATATGCCTCGTGGTGTAGTGGTTAGCGTCGCTGACTACAAATCCATCGGCCCCGGGATCGAAACCCAGTGACGGCAGGCGGCGCGCAGGAAAACCAAACCCAGCTGTTCATCCTTCCACACGCACAAAAAAATTAGTTGCTAGATAAATGGGTACCTCGCATTAAGATGCTGGGCTGCTGGTGGATCGTGGTTCGGATTTCCACGTTAAACTGTAGGTCTAAGGTGGAGTGACAAACTTGACCTTCATCAGAATGAACAATTCGAGCGGAACCAAAACCAAGGTTAACGAAGGTTATGTATTAAAGCATTTAAAGTAGGTTTGCATTATATTATCGCGTGTTAGAAATTTCTAACCTTTTATTTTAATTTCTAACCGATATTTCTTCACCTGTTCCTCACCCATGAATTTTGTTCCTTTTTAAGAAGAAGAAGAAAGAGTAGTCTTATTTTTAGATCGTTCTTTAAAACGAGACTTATTCCACCAGTTTAATCAAAGATTATATATATATATATATATATATAACTGCAATGACCACGCAGTATATTAATGTATAGAAACGACGTAAGTATAGAGGAGTGTTCTGCACACGAGGAAGAGAAATAACGAACAAATGAAAAATGAGGTGACCGCTGGGTTCGATTCCCGGGCAGTCACCTCATTTTTCATTTGTTCGTTATTTCTCTTCCTCGTGTGCAGAACACTCCTCTATACTTACGTCGTTTCTATACATATATATATATTTTATATATATATATATATATTTTATATATATATATATATATATATATATAATATATATATATATATTATATATATATATATATATATAATATATATATATATATAATATATATATAGTGTTAATAGATGTATGTTTGGGTAATCTTTGAGAAGGAAAGCGGGAAACCCAAATATCTCTAACTGTGACGTCGTAACTAGTATAATATAGTAATTTAGTTCTCACTAATGAATGCATCACTAAAGGATAATTATTATTAATGATGAACAAAGAAGGTAATATTAGAAACCTCCCTCTCTACCCCACACGGAGGGGGGATGAATGTGAACCTCTCTACCCAACACGGAGGGAGGATGAATGTGAATTTCAGAGTCACCTGGACCCGAGCGACCAAACGGTATAGGTGGCTGACCCAAATGTAACCGCGGCGACGATAGGAATCAAACCTGGACCTTCGCAGTCCGAATCCAGTCTCCAACCAATTGAACCACCCGGGAAACTTCAGAAAAACTAATAAAAATTTTACCTCTTGCGACTGGTCCCCATTGTTGAAAATTTTTATAGTTCTTCCTTCCCTAGAAGACGGTTTTCCGGTGCTACTTCCTGTACTATTTCCGCTGTCACTACTATCCCCTCTTTTACCGGCGAGCCGTACGACAGGTGACCCAGGACGCTCAGTTGTGTTGCTCATCGTTTTACGTTTGCTGTTCCAGCCTGGTCTTCTTTTGTTATAAGCCAAGTTCTGTTAATGAAGAAATAATCTTCGTTAAATTAACATTTAGGACACCCGTGAAGAGTACCTTGATCCAACTTAATTGCATTACCTGACCAACTCTTAAAGAAATATGCTGACAAAAATTCAATATTAACCCTTTTCCGTGACGAGCAATAAAGGCTTAACCCACAACGCCTCCCTCCACTTTTGCCTTTTACATATTATTTATTTTTTAAAATTAGTTAAATTAATTTTATAAGTACGTTCTAAAAAAAAAAGGTCAAAATCTTATATTCTCACTTATTCAACCTGATTAGTTTATATTTAGTTCACGAGGTGTAATAATAATTAATCAACGAGGAGGGGTTAGAGAAACTGGCACAGCGACTCGGGCCAGACTAATGCGGCCCGTTGTGCTAATTTCCCGATTTATTACCAACACCAACGGGAGCCGAATCCCCAACTTCAGTGACTTCACTTATATAAGGAAACGGTGTTATATCACCCGAGTTACTTCATAAATGGACGCGTGACTTCGGTTTATGCGCAAAATTTTATTTTATTTTTGTAAACGCTTTCAAAAATGACTTTACGACGCAATAAAGCTTTAAAATACTAAGAAAAGTCTAGTGAAAGTCATGCGTGGAAATTCCCTGATCTACAGTGTGGCCACAAAAAATCCCTTTGCGTTGAAATTACACCATATCTGTATGCTGCCGTTGTTTTTCACGCAAAGGGACTTTATGGCCACCCTGTAAAAATAAAATAATTGATTTTTATTTATTAATTGTAAAGATTTTAAATTTAGGTCTTACCGCAAACTTCCGATCAGACGATGCAACGTAGGAGTCCCCGTCTTCCAACTCTTCTAGCCTGTATTTCCTCGAACCATCAGTCCCAAAAATGAATCTGGCGCCACGCGGTAATCCTGCAAATGATTCGCATAAGCGTAACCTAACCGGGCATACTGTAACCCAACTTAAATAAGAATTAAACCGATCTACAAACTCTCAAATCGACCTTACACATGCTCTATTTAATTAAATCTATTTATACTTACATAAAAAATGCAAAAAACTTCTTTTTTTTCCTACGTGAAGGTCAAAATATGAAAATAAAAACCCACTCTAATAGACAGAGTTTATCCACCCGAGGAGGATGCCAGTGGGCGTCGAAACTGTTGTGGAAATAAACTCTGTCTATTAGAGTGGGGTTTTATTTTCATACTTACATAAAAATAGATAAAGTGGGAAGATAATTTCAACGCACAAGAGCTAATCAATAATTTCACTACACAAATTCAAAGCTATGAAAAAAAAAATCATACTTAATCCATTAGTGGCCATTGGTAGAATTTCCTACCGCCAAAATTGTTTGTCATTATTGCATCACTTTTTTTTGTATTCACGTGATCTCCGGTATGAGTAATTGTAATGTCACATTGTAATGACTCATACCGGAGATCACGTGAATACAAGAAAAAGTGATGCAACAATGACACAATTTTGGCGGTAGGAAATTCTACCAATTGGCACTAATGGGTTAATTTAAACAAATAATTTGGATCACCTGAAGATCAGGGTCCCCAGCCTCAATTACCAAATGATATCTTCGTTAAAACTAAAGAAAATATCACGACTTAACCTAACCAATCGTCAAGGGCGTACAATTGACCTAACTGGGCATTCAATTTATTATTATATTTGGTACTGTAAAGCAAAAAACAAGAATACATGGGGACCCTGATCAACAAGTGATCTAATAATTTGTTTGGAATTAAGACAAACAAAGTACCGTAGTGTGTTCAAAATTATGAGGTGAAGTTGGATTAAAATATAACTAAATAAATGTGTTACGTCAAGTTAAATTTGGTTTAGATTAAACACAAAAGATTTTATTTACTTGCAATTGGGACCGATTTCATGTAGGCCAATTTGAAAATGATTAATTCCAAGTAAATGTAAGCTTGTATGCATTTAATCTAAACCAAATTCATTTTGAATTTTGGACAAAACTGGACCGCAATTTTGAACACACTACTTTGTTAGTCTAAAATGTAAGCGAAGATTTTGGTTAAATAAGAGTTTGGCGTGTACAGGGTGTCCCATAAGTCCCAATCGGTTATAATTAAAGCAAAAATACCAGAATATCGAAGAAGTTAAAAGTTTGTAATTAAGTTTAGAAATATTTATTGGTTGTTGAAAGTGGAAAATATAATCATTTCCGACAAATATTCTTTCCTTGGTAATCGATTACGTCGGTGAGAATTCGGCTAGATGAATTTTCGCTTTAATTTTAAACGATTGGGACTTATGGGCTACCCTGTAGTACGACATCCTAATTTTACTTCTAACTAATTAACTTTGACAATATTAATTAACCTTATTGAATAAAAACTATGAAAAAGGGAGCTAATGATTGTTAAAAACAGGGATCACCTGAAGATCAGGGCCCCCAGCCTTCTCTAGTTAGCCTTATAAGGCTAACTAACGAAAATATCACGACCTAACCTAACCAATCGTTAGGTCAACTGTACGCCCTTGACGACTGGTTAGGTCGTGATATTTTCGTTAGTTAGCCTTATAAAGCTAACTAAAGAAGGCTGGGGGCCCTGATCTTCAGGTGATCCAAAAACACTTTATACTCTTAAAACCATTTTAAGAGGCGTTCATACAATCGACTCCTGTAGAAGGATTACTTACCTATCCTATCCGAGATTTTATCGCAAAGACCTTCCATATTTAGGACGTCCCTTCCAATACGAAACGTGTATTCCATTCCCGGAAAATGTCTATCGCCATTTCGGAATATCCGAATTTTTCTCGCTCTCCAAGGGTCGGGAATCCTCCGCGATGACCTAGAAAATGGTTTACAATATTTATTCTGTATTAAAAAGATAATTAAAAATTTTAATAAGTTTTTCGGTTACTTTAAAATGGCCTGAAGAATTTTACCGATTTTGTTCTGACCAAAGCCAAGTGATTTTTGAAAGACTTCTGGGCATCAGGGATGGCATACCGGTATAGGTTAGGTAGGCTTATAAAAATAACAGAGTATAGGTATAAAAATAAGCGAGACCATGAGGAATCAATCAACCACAAGTATTCTTTGCAAATTATATATATTATATATATATGTGTATATATAGTACTGTGCAAAAGTCTTAGGCCACATAGGAAATACGAGTTTTCTTGATGAAAATGTACATCTTTGATGACTAAAATACATTTTGAAGATAATATTTTATAAGTAAACAAAACAATAATTGTTATATACGATATCAATACATTATCTTTATATTTAGTGTGACCCCCTTTCTCATGAAGAACAGCAGAGATCCAGTTGGGAATTCTATCTTGCAATTTTTGCAGATAATCACAATTGGAATATTGTCCCAGGCATTCTGCAAGGTGTCCCATAGTTCCTCTTTTGATTTGGGTTACATTTAGTTCTGTTTTCTGTCTAAATAATCCCATACGGCTTCTACGATACTAAGTTAGGGACTCTGAGGCGGCCATTCTAATAACCATAACAGGAGGAGGAGGGAGGTCAGGGGGTGGTCAGTTGACTCCCCAAATTCAGCCCGACTGAATTTTTTCGGACAGTTACACCCGAAAATTTGGGCAAAAGCTCAGTACACATTTTCAATCATCACGATTTCACCCGAAACTTTTCTATGATTTTCATATAGGATATCATCTCTTTGCCCTAAAGCTGTGTCTTCAGATCTTGAACCATGCAATATTTGATTATAGAAAGGAAAACCTGTCGCAAAACGGCAGTATTTAAGTACCCCATTTGATATAACCTGTTACGACTCTTCTATTGTTGTAACTTGTTTGGCATTCAAGCCTTTGTACAGTTGCGTATACCTACAAATAGTGTTTAATAAAAAAAATTACAAATAGATTTTTGGTTTCACTTATTTTGTTTCCAACAAAATTTGCTTGCACCCCCCCCCCCCGGGGACAAAATAGGGCCCCTACGCTTATGCTAACAACTACATTGTTCCAGACTCTACTTTTCTACTTAGTTTTAAATAGAAAACGAAGTTTTACCCAATCAACCGCCTTCTAGAGGGAATGGCAAGAATTAGAATCTGCTCGTATTTTCGGCACTGATATTTCCTTCAATTCTCACCAAATCATCTACGCCAGCAGTAGAAATGCAACCGTCAGACTCGAATGGAGCCTCCACCATGCTTCACAGTTGGCTGCAGACACGCGTCTTTATATTTCTCACAGGCAGAGATGGGCACGATCTTGATCTTCAAGATCAGATCGTGATCTTGAAGATCAAGATCGTGATCTGATCTTCAAGATCTTTTATTATGGTGATCTTGATCTAAGATCACTTTATTTCTTGTGATCTTGATCTCACTTTAGACTTCAAGATCACTTAATTCAGATTCTTAAATATGCGCTATGCGAATGTCATTTGTTTTTTTGTCCAAGCGACATCTGGTGGCAACTTTGTTCAACACCGACTGTTTATGTTTTCTGTTAGTTGGGTGACTTGCGTCATGCGTGGGCTCATGGAAGGTGTAGTTGCTGTGGAATTTAGGCTCGTAAAAAGTGTAATTTACTGTGCAATTATGTTAAAAGTGTTCTATTAATATATTATTATATATAGGCATAAAATATAGCCTATAGGTCCGTATTCATAATAAATTAATTCTAAACATATTTTATTTACAGATTGAATTTTTTAATAATGAGTGCAATTTTACAACTTCAACAGGCTCCCAAGGGAACCAAATATTCTAGGTTGTCACCAGAACAGTATTCAATATATTTAGATAACAATGTTGGTAATAAGGATCAATCTGTGCTATTGAACGGAAAATATTTTCAAATTGTCGAAAAAACTGGAAACAGTATCAAAGTTATTTGTAGGCAGTGTACAAAGAAAACTACAATTCTGTCTGCTGGCCTCGACTCAACAAGCAATCTTCTGAGGCACCTCAGGGTTAGTACTACTTAGTAACTAAGTAGTAAGTAGCAACATTAACATAATGGTTCAAGTCATATTTAAGTGACTGGTGCCATACAAGACTAATGCTACATTTACATAGACGTCCATTTGAATATATTGTGCACTTCAGATATTAATAGATTATGGACTAGTAACCAGGGTTGTGGAGTCGGTCCAAAATTTTCCGACTCCGACTCCACACATTGTAAAAATTCGACTCCGACTCCGACTCCACACATTGTAAAAAATCTAAAAATCCGACTCCGACTCCTCACATTTTAAATATACGACTCCGACTCCTCTAGTGTTTCACTCTATAATTATCATAATAATAAGACATTTCATCACCACCACATGAATCTCAGGTTACTTTCTAGGATAAGGGAACATTCAAATATTAAGAAGGATATTGACTTGTAGATATTATCATATTAAGGGATTTTATTTTTTCCAATAATATATATATATATATATATATATATATATAAATGAAAAAGATTCTCTTAAACATAATTAAGGTCTAACCAGTAGTAGTCCTACTTAAAATTGAATAACCCTTCTTAACCTAGTGGCTATAACCAGGGTTGTGGAGTCGGTCCAAAATTTTCCGACTCCGACTCCACACATTGTAAAAATTCGACTCCGACTCCGACTCCGACTCCGCCCTGAAACGTGCGACTCCACGACTCCGACTCCACGACTCCGACTCCACAACCCTGCTAGTAACTACATTAAAAACTGCCGATATCCAACTATAATAAAACGCCAGGTGTATCTGTCTTTCTCTCTGTCTGATCCATGTCTGTAATTTCTCCTATTTAGTTACTGAAGGACGAAATTCGGCTTTCAATTTAACATAGGATAAAAATGCACTGATCATGGTGAAAATAATTTTAGTTAAAGATAACAAAATTTTAGAATCTTGTTAAGTATTAATTTCAACTAGAAGTTTGATACTCTGATAAATATTATACAGGGTGTTCAAGAAGTCTCTCCGCATGATAATAATTTATTTTCTTGTGCAGAAACTACATTCGGATCTTTTGGGTGAATATGAATCGGAGAAGAAATCTCGCAAGCGTCCAGCTAAAGAAGAAGATGCCAGCGGCAGCAATGCTGGCCCTGCCAAAATTGCCAAGCAGTCAACACTAAGCATGTTCCACATTTCCAAGCAAAAACCAGGACCACCAATATGCAAGGATATCCTTGAAAAGAAGATTCTCTCGCTTGTGGCTAATGGGCTCCTACCATTGAGCCTAGTTGAACTACATGAATTTAAGGATCTTCTTTCATGTTAGTATAACTCAAATATTTTTCTATTTTTCCATAGCTAATATCTGATTAAAATAATTAATCATATTATTTGTATGAACATTAGACTATCGCTAGCCTAGCTAAATATTTTGATATTTTTTCCATAGCTAATCTATTGTATTTGTTTTAATTTTTAAATATTTTTTTCAGACGTCAACCCGGCTGTTCAGGTGCCATCTAGACGCACCCTGGCTAGATCTCTTGCAACAACAACCAGTACAATGAAGGAAGACATACAAGCAAAACTGGCAGCAGTTGACCATGTGTGTGTTACATGCGACATATGGTCAACTAATCACCGCAGTTTCATGGGAGTCACTGCGCATTGGGTATGCTATTGATTTAGTGTATTATTTTTATATAATTGATAAATTGACCATTGGTGATAGACTGATAGTCTGATAGACTTATAGTATAATCTTTTCAATTATTCGACATGTGTTCCTCATTCATTAATTTGGTGAGTCTTCATTTTGCTGTGATTCACAGTAATTTCACACTAATTCACTGATTCTGTCATCTGTCATTGTGTCTGATTCACAGCAAAATGTGGAAGAGTCCATATTCACAGGCTGTGAATATGGACTCTTCCACATTTTGCTCTTATGGGATGGGTCACTGATGTGGTGGTATGGTAGGCGACTCATCGCTGAATTGCCTCCTTTATATCACATAGTTCTTCTCTTCAATGTTTGGTGGCACAGTTTAGCTGGTGCGTGTCTAACCAATATTATTAAATTAAGCTTAAAAAAATGTTCATACAAACATTGATTTTATATTCTTACATTACAGATCAATGATGACTTGTCGCGAGGATCAGCTGCACTGGCATGCCGAAGATTTCGTGGAACACATAGCTTTGATAAAATTGCTGGAATATTGGACAGGATCAACTCGGAGCATGGTTTATCTTATAGAAAAGTTGTATCTACAGTCACCGACAATGCATCGAACATGGTGAAATGCTTTAAAGAGTTCGGTGTTCGTGTTCAGAATCGTACTGACGACATTGATGAAGATGATGCAGATGAAGATGATGATGAAAAAGATGAAGATGAAGAGGTTATCATCAGCAACTTTCCTGAACATTCAGGAGAGCATGGAGAGGAGTCAGTGAAACTATCATCCCATATTCGATGTGCCTCCCACACATTGAACTTGGTAGCAACAACTGATGCAGATAAAGGACTGAATTCACCTGGACTAAAGAAGATAAAGCATTCTGCAATGGGAAAATGTTCGGCGCTGTGGAATGCTGCTGGTAAACCCAAGTCAGCAGAAAAAATACAGGAAATAACTGGCGTCCAATTTAGGTACCCATGCGTCACCCGATGGAACTCAATGTACGACTCATTAAGCCAAATATATAAACATAAGAACGACGTGAATGTAGCTCTTGAAGAACTGAATCTACCCATCCTCAAAGACAATGAATTGGAATTTATTTCAGAATATTTGTCTGTTCTAAAACCAATTGCAGCAGCCCTCAACAAATTACAGGCAGAGAAAGAATGCTACTACGGTTGTCTTCTTCCAACAGTCCTAGTGACTCAAGATGCCCTCGCAAGATTGGAGCCTATCCAACCAAACGACCTGCGCTTGAGACACTGCATGCCATTACTGGCAGCAGTCGTCTCTGGCTTCATTGCCAGATTTGGTCATTTTTTGTCGTTGAGCCCCGAGGTAACTGATGCCGTTTTGGCCTCAGTATCTCATCCGTATTTCAAACTTAGCTGGATATCATTGTTGCAAGGGCCTAATTTCGGCGATCATGAAGCAATCAAGTCTTAAGTAAAAGACGCTGCAAATGGCTGTAAGAAATTGTAATTCTGACAGCAGTGGTAATAGTTCGGTGAACTCAGACTCATCATCTGAAGACGATTTCTTCAGAACTATGGACGGCTCATTCTCTGCTCCTAACAACAAGGAAGACTTGGAAGTCCTCAATTATTTGCAGGACACCAGTAAGGCACTCGACTCTTTAGATAGGTATCCTGCTATAAAGAAGATCTTCAAGAGGTATAACACCAAGCTACCTTCCTCTGCACCAGTGGAACGGTTGTTTTCGTTTGCTGGCATGGTTCATAGCCCCAAACGAAGTCGTCTCTCGGATGGTAACTTTGAACAATTGGTTTTGCTGAAAGCAAATGTTTACAGCGGTTGAACATTAAATTAACACTCTTAACTTGCGGTTTTTACCCTTATATTGTCAGTAATTGCGTACTGCAGTAAAACTGTAAAATTAAATTCTATGTAAAAAATGTTTACTTATATATGCTGACCATTCATTGATATGGGTTATGGACCTGGTGAAATGAGAATTGAGAAAAATAGAACTAAAAACTATATGTAGGTAATTTAATAGTTTTTTCTTTGCTGATAAGTTATGATAATACTAAGTTTTAAGTTTACCACCTGAAAAACTGAAAGGGGAATCGTCAATCCCCGTGGTTTAGATCAGGTGACATGGGTAGGATGCGATGCTTGTATTGCCTCAGCCCTCAGGGGAGTATTAGGAGTGATACTTTTCAGGAGTGATTAACCAAATAATTTGTTTTTGTTTACTCTACAAGAGTACAACTTTTTTCAATTCATATAAAAGTGATCTTAAAAAGTGATCTTGAAAAGTGATCTTGAAAAGTGATCTTGAAAAGTGATCTTCAAGATCACGATCTTGATCTGGATCTTCAAGATCACATTTTTCTGGTGATCTGATCTTGATCTTCAAGATCACATTTTTCTGGTGATCTGATCTTGATCTTCAAGATCACCAAAGTTGGTGATCTTGCCCATCTCTGCTCACAGGTCGCTCTTCTGACATATTGCCTTCTCTTAGTGCCAAAAATTTCAAACCGACTCATCGCTCCAAAGTACTTTTCCCCACTGATCGGCATTCCAATAACGATGTTCTTGGGTATATTGTAGTCTCTTGCCAAGGCTTTATTACCTCTTCTGAGAAACGATTTTTTAATTGCAACTCTTCCATGGAGGCCAATTTTGATAAGAGACCTTCTTTACAGTTGATGAGTCCACTTGAACTCCTGATCTTTGTACCATTTTTTGCGCGACTTCGGCGCTTGATTTCTTTCTATTTTTGAGAGAAATTATCTTTAAATGTTGCTCATTTGATTTGCTTAGTTTTTTCGGGCTTCCAGTCCGTTTTCTGTTCCTAACTTCCCCCGTTTCATGATGCCTTCGTATTGTCGTTTGAGTGCCACACCGAGATATCTCCATTTTGCGTGATATTTCCCTGAGATTTGCCTTCCTGATATGAAACTATTACCATATGCCTCATAAAATTTGATATTTTAGGCATACTGTAGGTTTTTCTTCATTACCTAAAAAAAATAGAAAGTATTAACAATTTTTTCCCCCCAATTTCAGAGAGATTCTGCAGGTCTGTCAACTAAAAATAAGTGTACAGAAAACCAAATCAGAGTACAAATCAACTAGGCATTAGTCAATAGCATAGAAATCCTTCAGGCAGAAGGTTTCATCAGAAATAGCAATATATCACCCTAAGATAGAATGCCGTTTCTGTGAAGGAAAAGAAAAACAAAAAGATTATGAAAAAAATGTTTTTTTTCTTCAGAATTCCTGTGAAACAATTTTATTGTTATTTTTGGAAGTTTGTCATGATTATACGATTTACATATAACATTTTATTTAAATTATAAGTATGCCATGAAAATGGTCAAAATGTCAAAGTGGCCTAAGACGTTTGCACAGTACTGTATATATCTGAAAATAAGGCTACGCTTCCTACATGGTCTTCTACCTCCTACTTTATTTCTCAAATGGAATGGAGCAAAAAAATGAGAATGATCTAATTAACACCCTGTGTATTACTAATACTTTTATTACTTTATTTTAACCTTAGAAGGTTAGTGCGGGATCGCACACATAGAGATTAGTGTCGGGTTTACGTAACTTCATAATGAGACTTACATTTATAGGTTGAATTCAACAAGTTATTGTTAATAAACAATACAAAAAATTAACTCGTAAAATAAAAAAATAATTTGCAGGGAAACAATTTTGTTTTTCTTTAGAAGGTCACGTTGGACTTTCAGGGTTAAGTTGATGCATGATAGGAATTTGTACAAAAATTTCTTTTGAAGACGTATAGATATAGATTTTTTTTGTTCAAAGGGGCATCATACATATGGGTATAGAAATGAACTTAGATTGCCATCTCGGCGGGCATGGGAAAAGTAAATAAAACTAAGTTTGCTTACTTTACGGATGGCTGGGGAGTAACTTCGATGGGAAATTCGTACTGAATTCTGGAATCGTCTTTCGACCTCGAAGTTGCAGTCGACGGAAGCCTCGAAGATTTTGCGCTCGACGCCCCCGAGTCCACCGTTCGAGCGAGTCCGTGAATGTAAGGATAGAGGACAGAGTTTTTGTTCTTGCCGCTTTTTCTTTATTACTCATCCTACTTCGTCGACCTAAAAGTGTATGCATGAATCACGTTAGTGTCAAGAAACCGGATAGTCCGGTAGCACAGACCCTGATTTTACTGGAACCCTGCATTGTTTGTTATAAAGCAAATTTGTACATATTTTGAAAGCTTATACCACCCCATTCAAGAATCCATCGGGTGTACACCTGACCCCCGCTTGGCTTTTTCAATATGGCCGCCATTTTCCAAGATGGCCGGCGAAACTGAAAAATCCCATATCCTGGTCAATACTTGATGGATTTTGATGATATTGGTGTCATTTCTAGGGGTTTTTAGGATGATGAGTCGATCTGGAGGGGTTGCAGATACTTTGGGAGTCGTTTTGACCCACATTCGTCAATACTCAAGGTCATTGGAGGTCAAAAGCCCCCCGAAATAAGGAATATTTCATATCCCGGGCAGTCGTGGAGACATTTTGATGATCTTACTGTCGTTTTTATGGTTTTGGGCGAGACTGAGTAGTTCTATAGGGTTTAAAATGAAATCAGGGATTATTTTCCCCGTGGTAAGGTGAATTCCAATATGTGTAATTATTCCTCTTATTTTTTTCAGGTTGTTGAGATTATTGCTGATGGTGCTGCCCACCTGGTGGTTTGATGACGTCTTGGTTGTGCTGATTCCAAAATTGTTTTTTTGACTGCTGAATATGGAGAATATACCAGGTGAGCATTGTTTAGTTTTCATTTGCTGAGGATAAATTATTTCAATGCGATTTGTACTCTGAAGAATGGGTAAACAAAATTCTTATTTTTCAGGTTCTACAAAAGCTGCAGACGAATATTTCTTCAAGGATTTCCTGCGTAGCTGTCCTAGAGGTCAGAAAGGTCTTTCAAATTGTGGGAGGATTCAGAAAATCCAGCGACATCAGAGGGCAGCCAGATGTTCGAGCGAGACTAGAGCCTCTCTTGGAAGATGGAGCAAAAATTCTTTGTTGTCACAAGAACTGTTTCCACTTATGTGTCCAAGCGGAATTTATTAGCATTCATGAAAAAGAGAGGATGTGATACCCCTACAGTGGGGCCAAAAAGACTACGTAGTGCTGTTCTCAGTGAAGGCCCAGTATATGACCCTAAAAACAGTCTCTTTTGTTTGAAAGTCGAACATGGGGTCGACCAACAGTTATCATGGATGTGTCAGCTGTTTTGTGGACAGTCGACTGGCCTGCTAGTGGCACAGTTGCTACATTTATCCAAACCTTCAAAGTATGGCTACCGAAACATCTTTCTCACGCATCTGTAGTACTAGCTTTTGATCGCTACTATGATTTCTCTCCGAAATCAAGCACTCGGGCAATGAGAAGCAAGAGCAGCAGAGTTCACAAGTTGGACCTCAACACCCCATTGCCTACAGGAGACGCTGTTCTCACGTGCACCGCGAACAAGGAGCAACTACGTAAACAGGCTGCTCTGTGAGCAAATCCTTGCTGACAGTGAGTATCTCGCAACTGTAACCCAAGACCACGAGCTAGTGCTTGCAGGATGGCAGACCATACCGACTTCCATTGTGCGAGGCAGGAGTCGAGCAGCATTGGAGCTCTCATCATCTCATGAAGAGGCTGACGTGATAACAACACGCTATCGCACAAGCTGAGAAAGATTCTGATGCCCGCATCTCCATCATTTGTGATGACACAGATGTGTTTGCCATGCTGACTTACTACTTTGAATTTAAGAAACTAGGTTGTCCCAATGTCCCATGATTATGGAGTCTCCAGTGTGGGCAGAAAATCAGTGGACATCCGAGCAACTGTAACCCAGCACAAAGACATCATCCCACAAATCCTCAAACTACACGCTTTGATTGGTTGTGACACAGTTGCAGCAATACATGGCATCGACAAAGCCACTGCCATTGCCACAGCCAAGAAGGGTCGGAAGCTAGACAAGCTGGGGTCCCTTGATGCATGCTTTGACCAGTGGCGGCTCGTGACTTTCAGTTATGGGGGTGCTGCCTCAGAAATTGCGAACAATTGTGTCGATTATATATATTATATATATATTATATATATATATATTATATATATATATATTATATATATATATATATATATATATATATATAATATGAGAGAGAGAAAGTCGAATAGATAAATAGATAGATAACTACTCAGTCATAAAAATAAGTAAAATAGTATCATAAAATCAACTATAGGGTACTTACGCTTAACGGGTAATTTCGAATTTGCCAAAAATTTTATTTATAAACAAATTCCATTCTTCCGTTTTTATTCTGAGCGAAAAGGTCTATTACTTTTTCATTGAAATTCTGTGTACTGTTGATCAAATTTTTCTCTATTAAAATCATTGCAAGAGCATTTAGTCTTTCCTGATCCATAGTGCTCCTTAAGAACGTCTTTATTCTTTTTAATGTTGAATGGCAGCGTTCGGCCTTGAATGTAGTCATGGGGATGGTCAAAAGAATTTTTATGAGCTTAGCCAGTTCTCCAAGAACATCTACTAGATTATTTTCAGTGATAAATTTCAGCAGATCAATTAACCTGTCGTAATTGTGCATATCAGGTCTACTGTAGAAAACTTGTAGTTCAGTAAGAAGCTTTTCTTTTTCAATCATGGGATATGCCTCAGTGGTCACCGTTACCTCTTCCATAGGCATTTTCATATTATAGCTATCGAAGTTTTCCTTGGTAAACAGCTTAGCAGCTACTAATTGTTTGGTAAATGAATACCTCTCAGCTATGTCAACACATACGCAGTCGCACACTTCCTTTGCTTCAATCATGAGTGTTTTTGAAGGATTTTCACAGTACTCCGAATTTCTTATTTTTAAAATGGCATTGTTGAAGTTTGCTATATATTCCTGTACTTTACACGAGTCAATAGCTCGAGATTGCATTTGATTGTAAATGACTTCTACGTGAGGCATTATCTGATGAAAAAGTTTCAACCAAAAGATGAAGTTTTCTTTATTCAAAACGTGCAAAATTCCTGTTGCTTCTGAAATGGTTTGATCTGCATTTGCTGTCGACCGTATTTCTTCAAGGCATTTTTTTAAGGGTTCGAAATTTTCATAGACGCGGTTTACGGTGCGTATATGAAAATTCCATCTAGTAGGGGATGGACGAGGAATGCGGCTGGCCATATGTTTGCTTAAGATAGAGAGACGAAGTGGTGACCTGGAGAAAAATGTTGGTATAGCCAAGAGGTTAGAAAAGAATATTCTTTAATTTCGGGTAGTACTTGCTGCATTTTTCATAATCAGATTCAGTTGGTGGGCATAACAGTGAATGAAGTGTGCATTATTGTAAACTTCTTTAATTTTAGCCCGAACTCCCCCTTTTTTTTTTTCCCTTTCATGACATTTGCGCCATCAAATGTCTGAGCAATTAGTTTCTGCTTGTTTCCTTCGAGAAGAATATCTAGCTGATCTAGAATGTACTTAGTCCTTCTGCCGTTTGATTTTCCGGAGTAAAGAAACCCCAGAAACGCTCAAAGACTTCCTCATTCAGCTCGTATCTCAGAACAATAACCATTTGAGTGTGTTCAGAAACATCAGTTGTCATCAGCCATGACCGCCACAAACTAAGCTTCTTTAATTTTTTTTTAATTTGATTGCGGGATACCTGCAGCACACAGTCAAGAATATCATTCTGAATGGTTTTGGAAACGCCCTTGAAGACTGTGTTGCTTTCTAAATGTTTTTCAAATCGGGATCTAATTTTGATGCGAAATTAATTAATCCCCTGAATACACCTGGATTTGCCGAATCATCTTTTTCATCATGTCCACGTAAAGAAATCTCAAAATTTCCGCAGAATTTAATTAAGTCTATTATTTTCGACAATATTTCACGATTTTTGGTAACTTTGTTATTATGTTCGATAATCGAGAGTTTGTAAGCTCACTAAGTTTTTCTTTGATATTTACCGTTCCTAAAAGTGACAGGGAAATCACATTATCAATATGCTTCTTTGAACGCTCATGCTTTTCAGTTTTTTCTTTCATTTTGTTTATATTTGTAAAACCACTTTTTGTCCACGTCAAGTCACCACCGAGTAGTAGACACGGGAAACAAAATAATGCATTTTAACTTTACAACCACAAAGCCAACTTTTTCTTTGGTACATTCTGAATTAAAACTATGAATATATTTCTTATTGTTACTTATTCCGGGCTGAGATATTTTAATTTCTGGTGTAGGGCGTCCTTCAGTTTTAATAGCTATTTTTTCTTGAAGAGATAACTGTGAAAAATTAAGAGACTGAATTTTACTCACTGTCACCCGACTCACTTCTGGGGCTAGCGCAGCCATGATAATAGAATAGGCGCCTAGTTAAAATTTCAAAAAACAAAAAGTCACTTGCGAAAAAAATATTCTAAGAAATGAAAGCTATATATTGTAAATAATCCAATTATTATATAATTAACTTCAATCTCACGACAAAAAATAAATGATAACGAATCATTGATAAATGCAATTCGGAAATTAAATTTCGAATTAGCAAACGATACAGCAACACAACTACCACGTCAAACAAATCGGCACTGCTCTGTCCACAGTGCTTTGGATCCTCTTAAACCCGTGATTCTGACTCGCTCTTCGTACGTCCGCCACCGAGGTTTCAAGAGTTTCGAACAAAATCTGGAACTGTTAAGTACGCAGTTCCACGGGAAGGCTGAAGCTATTTTCGTGATTCATTCGTTCGGCATTGAAATAGTTTAAGGAAAAAAAGATATAATCTGATTTAAAAACTCAAAGTTCATTGAAAAAAAACAATCAGAGAGGCTATTTTAAATATTTAAATATAAAGATTATAAGATCATGGGAGTGCTGCAGTTCCACAGTGCCTACCTGCGAGCCGCTCCTGGCTTTGACCATATCGAGAAAGAGGCAACAGCGTTCATTGTTGCATGCTATGGGGATAAGAAATCCTCATCTCTTACTGAGTGTCTTAGCGAGTATGGGCTCAGAAGACAGGGAAGTCGGGAACTGCTGCACCCAAACTATGTTCTCTACCACCAACAACTGAAGCTTTCCATCAAAATGTGCTCAGAGCTCACTACACTGTGGCGAACTGGCTCGATGCACTAAAGTGTGACCCACCACCACTTGATCCTGTGCATTATGGGTGGGAGAGAGACGAAACAAACAGAGTTCTCATCCCAAAAACAGTTGGTGAAGGTGTGTGCTTAGCACCAGATGAAGTTCTGAAGTTAATCAGATGTGGGTGTGAATCACAATCAGTATGCAGGGGGAGTCGCTGCGGTTGCATGGGACGCGGAATCTCTTGCACAATGTTCTGTGCATGTGGCAGCGGCTTGGATTGCAACAATCCATTGACCCAAAACGCAAACGAAGAGCAGACTAATGATCCCTGACGATCCTGACACAACCATGTCTTTTGATATTTGACCCCAATAAATGGTTACCTAATGTGAATAACTGCATCAAAGTTGTCAATATCAATCCTCCAGCTAGGTGTGAGCTTTGTTTTGCTTACGAGGTCATATCTTATAGCTTTGCAACCTTCCATAGAATGCATGTGCCCTGCACTTCAGCATAAATTGTGGTTTATATCCGAATATCCATATCCATATCCATATAATGTGGGTTATGTCATTTAAGCATTATGATCTGGTTTTATCTGCAGAAAAGATGTTAAGTGCTCAGCAGTTAGCTAGATTGTAGAAATTGTCACTGAAATAAAGCAAATACAGTGATGTCAACTGTGGCATTATCATATTTCAAGGCCAAACTTTAACCTCAAATGACCTTGACTTGACCCATGGAGTTGCAAAATGATATCCTACTGTTATCATGTGCCTATAGAACTGCTCAGTCTCGCCCAAAATCATAAAAACGACAGTAAGATCAAAATATTTCCACGACTGCCTGGGATACGGGATATTCCTTATTTCGGAGGGCGTTTGACCCCCAATGACCTTGAGTATTGACGAATGTGGGTCAAAACGACTCCCAAAGTATCTTCAACCCCTTCAGATCGACTCGTCATCCTAAAAACCCCTAGAAATGACACCAAGATCATCAAAATCCATCAAGTATTGACCAGGATATGGGATTTTTCAGTTTCGCCGGCCATATTGAAAAAGCCAAGCGGGGGTCAGGTGTACACCCGATGGATTCTTGAATGGGGGTGGTATAAGCTTTCAAAATATGTCAAGATTTGCTTTATAACAAACAGTGCAGGGTTCCCACCCTGTGCAACCGGACTAGAAGGTTAACGATTGGTTCAGCCCAAGTACATTCAGCAGTCGGTAACTGCTACTTAGTTGGGTTCCCGTCAAAGGAAAGATGGAGACACCATAAAATCATTGACTCAGTTTCATTAAGCCCTTTTCCATTAATTAATCCTCTCCCCCAAAAACATTTTTACCAAACTGAAATAAAATGCAGTCTAAAGTTAATCGTATCTATAACTTCCATCCCAAAATTAAAAGTGGGGGCCGTTCGAAAGTGCCCAGTATGGGCATAAAATAGGCCGGTATCAGTCTCAAACCAGGTCTGAGAAATGGGAGCGAGCCTGCTGTTCGAAATTTTTTGAACCCGACCGGGGCTTACGCGGGCCACAACACACTTCCACGTTAGTTGCGCCCACTCACCGTTGATCGAAGGGAAACGGGTGTTAAACAATTTAACCAGAAAACCGTTACGACGGGTGAGCGGAGCGAGTTTCAGAATCTATACATTCTCTCTCTCCACCCCCGTCTCATCATCTATTCTTCCTTGTGAACACACGCGTTTATCGAGTGGCTACCGTCAATTATGCTGATAAATTGTTTTGCAGTGAAATTAACTCGCCAGTAGAGTGATATATTTATAGTAGTATTCGGTATTTTAACATCTATATTAACATATCTAATTTTCCTTGCTCTAGTATTTAATTATAGCCTAATTCACGTTATTTATTAAACGAAGTTACGGTTAAAGTAACCAACGTGGTACCATAATGCTATTTTTGCTGTCTTAAGAACTATTGGAGACGGATCGCAGATAGCGTTAAAACAGTTAAAGTAAAAAGTGGTCCCATAAGGCTGTTTTCCCTTTGCCTTGAAGATTGTATTCGAGGTATTGATCCCTTCCGAGATACGTGGGTCAGACAGCTAAGAAAAAGGTCGCCCTTTCAAAAACAGGTAACTTCTCTACTTTTGCCTTTCTTACTCAAATATTGTTAACCAATAAAAATAGACAAAACAAGACAGGGCCAAGTAAACAAAGCCGAATGCTTTAAATGTAAAGTTCTCTTGAAGGAAATTTTAGCGACATTACAACTTTGTGTGTTTTTTGTTTTGTAAACTTGGATAAAACCATGAAAAGGAAATTAAAGAGCTAAAGGAAATTCTAAAAAATCTCGAAGCTTGGACTGTAGCAGTGAAAGCAGCCAGATTGAAAACCCAACATCAGAGATAAACGCTAAGGCTGAACATTAAGAAGAAAGAATGGCCCGTTTGGAAACCATAGTGAGTAGTCCGAAAATTAGAACTAAGGAAGAAGAATTCAAGCTAGTTAAAAATAAGAGAACAACCTCAAAGCCGAAATATGAGGATTCTGAACCCATCACCATAAAAAATAGGTTTCATTTACTTTCTGGTCAGAAATCAAGTTAATTTTTTCGGAGCAAAATACGAGACCAAGAGAAAACTTAGATATTTTCCAGGTGCCACAAGTCACGTTAACGTCAAGAGTAAAAATTGTCCCATCATTGTACATGTTGGTAGCAATGACATTTTTCAGAGAGGGACAGGAAGGCAGACTGAGGCTATTGTAAACGAGTTTAAAACCCTAACTGATAAGATTAAAAAAAACAAAAAAAAAAACATGGAATGGTTGTAGGAATTCTCCCAAGAATGCATGCTAGTGGATGTACTTTAAGTAAAGCTATTAGCGTAAATAACAGAGTAAAACGCATTTGCGGAAATAAAGGAATAAAGTTTGTCGGTTTTTGGCCTACATTTTTCGATAGCAGAGAATACTTTGGCTCAGCTAGGATTCACTTTAACAAAGAGGGTAAGAAGAAATATAGCGATCTTCTGAATATTAACTTGTATAATCTTTTTAAATTAGGACTCCCCACCCAGTAATTGATCATGCTCGACCAGTAGTAAATCCTGCTCCATCAGTTGTTAATCCTACTAGTGCATTGTCTGATCAAATCAGTTGATTCACCTGCTTCGGGAAACGACCCAAGTCAAATAGGAGAAACAATTCAATCTCTTAAAATTATGGAATTCAGTGCCAGGTCAATTAGGAAAAAACTACTGGAATTTATAGCGCTAGTCAAAACTAAGAACTTCGCCATCATAGGAATAACTGAATCCTGGATTCATTCTGATTCTAGGGACTTTACAGGGGAATTTGAAAGGGTAGGTTACAAAATGTTTCACAAGAAACTAGGAACGGAAGGGAAGGTGGTGGAGTACTTTTATATGTTCATGATTTCCTGCACCCCATCCGGTAAATAGTAACATCGTTTCTGCTCATGAAATGGTAGGAATTGAACTAAATATAAACTGGGGAGACAAAACAGATGATGCCGAGGGCTCAGGACTATTGGGATTTGCAGGTAATAATTTATCGAGTCAGTGGGTTGATGGGTCTACTAGGAGTAATAGTATACTAGATCTTATATTCACGAGCGAAGATAATCTCGTCTCTAACCTGACTACTGGTGAAAATTTGAGTAACAGCGATCATAATTTGATTAGGTTTGACTTCGGGGTTCCAATTAATACTCGAGGAAAGACCTACAAAAGGTTAAATTTCTCCAGAGCAAATTTTGAAAGCTTTCGAATTAGTGTACACACTCTTGAAGTTCTAATAAGCGAGGATGTCAATGTCACCTGGAGCTCATATAGGGATCAATTTAGAATATTACAGGACACTTCTATACCTACTAAAATAGTTTCCTCCTTGTCAACTAAGACATCAAAATGGTACTTAAGTCGCATTTCAACCAGACTAATTCAGAAAATTATATAAACCTAGGTCGGAGTTAAATCCTTAATTAGATCAGCTAAACGTGATGAAGAAGCTAGTTACCTCATTCTATAAAGTAATCCAAGAGAGATTTTGCCCATGTTAGCAGTAAAAAGCCAATTAAAAACTATCTATGTCCCCTAAGAGATAGAAATGGCATACTAAAATTTAATGATATAGATATAGCTAATGCACTAAACGAATTTTTTGTAACAGTTTTCACGGTAGAAGACTTGCAGTAAATGAAGTACCAAATCTCCATATTATGTATGACGGTGACCATCCCTTAGATATCATAATTTTTACGAAAGATGAGGTGTAGCAACTAAGTGGCAAGATGAAAAAGTACAAATCACCCGGTCCTGACTTATTTCTTCCAAGGGTATTAAAGGAGGTTAGCCACAATATTATTGACGATTTAGTAACTATATTCCATCAATCATTCGAATTAGGGAAAGTTCCAGCCAACTGGAAATTAGCAAATGTAACATCAATCTTTAAAAAGGGGGATAGGCAAAATCCGTGTAATTACCACCCAATCAGTTTAACGTTAATTGTCGGCAAGCTGTCGGAATCCAGTATTACAATATCGCGTATCACCTTGAATCAAACAATTTAATTTTGATTCTCAACATGGATTCAGGCGACATGGATCTTGGCTAACAAACCTGCTAGAATAATTTTTCCATAATATGTATACTTTATACGACTCAACTAGAGAAATAGATATGTGTATATCGACTCTTAAAAAGCCTTTGACGAAGTCCCTCAACGCAAGATTGATGACAAGTTAGAGGACTAGGAATTACCGGACTCGTTTCCAACTCGATTGAAGATTGGTCAAGAGATAGAAAGCAGAGTGGTAATAAATGAACTGGCTTCGGAGTGGGGTTCCACAGGGTTCCAATGTGGGTCCTTTAATTTTTATCATCTACATTAACGATGTAGACATTGGACTCCGAGTACAATTTCTAAATTTGCAGACTATACCAAATTAGGAAATAGTGTAAGTAATGAGGCGGCGTAAGAACGCTTCAAAATGATCTTGAGAGGTTGGGAGAATGGTCTGGTACTTCGCAGATGCCACTCAACTTGGACAAATGTAAGGTAATACACATAGGTTACATGTACCCGAAGAACGATTTCTCGGTCTTGGGGAGGAACTTGACTGAGACTGATCTAGAGAAAGATTTAGGAGTTTATATTAGTAATGATCTCAAACCATCAAAACACTGTACAAAAGTCAAAAAGGGGAGCTTAAAAATACTAGGATGTATTAAAAGATAGTTCTAATTTAGAAACAAGAAGATTGTAACGTCTTTACAATTCACAAGTTACTCAACTCTAGTATTTTGTGCAGTTTTGGTCTTCTCTTAGGAAGGCTACAAAAAGGTTAGAAGGGGTGCAAACAAGGACCACAAAAGTGATCCCTTCAATGAAACTGCAAAACTACCAACGAAGATTAGACCGCTTAACTCTGTTTACCTTAGAGACCAGGAGGTCACGCAGTCAGCTTATTCAAGTTTTCAAGATGCTTAACAGAATAGACAAGGTAGACTACAGGAAATTATTCTCATTTAATACCAGTCCGACAAGAAATAGTGGTTTTAAATTAGAACTTAAAACATTTAGTACCTTCATCTGTAGTAATTTCTTTTCCTATGAAATAGTTAATATCTGGAACCAACTTCCCTCGGAGGTTGTTTCAAGCTCAAGTGTAAACATGTTCACAAATAGGCCGGACAAAGTTCTGAATACACTCAGGGTTCAAGACTGTCCTTACATATAATATAATTTAAGAAAATAGTATTACAACGTAACCCTGCGAGAGTTCGTTCAAACACTCCCTCCTACACTTAATTCCTACCCAATCCCACTTTAGAGAGACGTCTCTGGTTGATTGTGCCCCACATAGCATGATTAACCATAGAACAACTCACTTTTTTTATCACTTGCCTCATAAACACCTATAAGTGGAAGACTCTTGAATTCGTCATAGCAACAACGGGTGATCACCCAGGAAACACTTTCATTCTCCATAAGGGACAAGTACAAGGGAATAGATACAGGGACCTCCCACTGATATTCCTCACCGGAGATAGATTTTCTCTCCTCTCGTGTCGAAAGTCTGGTTGTGTATGCTCTCCTTAAAGGAGGAGGCATGCAGTTAGAGTGTTCAGAAGAGCATTGTTCTTTATAATAACGAGAGTAAAGAGCGAGCGAGGCAACACTGCGGCGAAGAAAAAGGGACTGAAGATAGTCTGTAAAAGGCGGGGAATTGAGACAAAAAGCCTTCGATTCCACCCGGTCAAGTAGAGCTGTGTGGGTCGAGCCACCCCATACACGAGAAGTGTACTCCATAGAGGGGCGGACAAGACCCCTATACAGAGACAGCAACTGAGTAGAGGAGAAGAAACTGCGGAGCAGGTACAGCACACCTAACCTCTTGGAAGCTGTTTTGGAAAGAGTATATGTGATCTTTCCAGGAAGGATCACGAGGAAAGAAAACACCAAGAATGTTAAGAGAAGAGGAAGGACTAAGTTGTGTATTGTTGAAGGTAAGGGGGTAGTTCTGTGGAAGATTGTGATGAGTGATGAAGGAACTGAGTTTTTGAGGTATTAAAAACTACAAGGTTTTCTCTGTCCCAATCTGAGATGACAGAAAGATCAGAGGTCAAGTAAACCATAGCCGTCCTACGCGAATCATGAAGCGACTGCTGTGAGGGACGCTTTGGGAAGCGGCTGGAAAAGAGAAGGGTGGAATCACCGGTATTGAAGTGGATAGGACAGAAAGTGCGATTTAATAGATCATTGATAAATGAAAGTAAAAAAGTGGGTGACAGGAGAGAGCCCTGAATAACACCACTATTAATAGCTTTAGGAGAACAACAGTGGCCATCTACAACCGCAGCTATAGATCGACCAGAAAGGAAATTAGAGATGAAGGCACAGATACAAGGATAGAAACTGAAGGGGGGGAGATCAGAAATTAAGGATTTGTGCTGGACTATCAAAAGCTTTCGATATACATCACAATAACAAAGGTTTCACCAAAATCCCGAAAGGAGGATGACCAAGAATTAGAGAGAAATGCAAGGAGATCGCCAGTAGAGCGTTCCTTGCGGAACCCATACTGACGATCTACTGTAAAAGAAGATTGTGGGAAAAGAGGTGTTTAAGAATCTTCCTATTAAGGATAGATTCAAAAACTTTGGAAAGGAAAGAAATCAAAACAATTGGACAATAGTTGAAGGGTTGAGAGTGGTCACCCTTCTTTGGGACAGGCTGAATGAAAGCGAACTTCCAGCAGAAAAGAAAAGTACCAGATGAAAGATGGAGACGAAAAAGTTTGCCTGGGCAAGATGTAACACAGAAGCACAGTTCTTGAGAACAACATAAGGGATACCATCAGGACCATACGCCTTCCTCGAGTTGAGCCCAGATAGGGAAGAAGAAACATTTTTGAAGGAGATTCTAATTTCAGACATAATTAAGTCAGAGAGAGGAGGAAATGGAAGAAGAGCACCAGAATCGTCCAGGGTTGAACTGGAGGCGAAAGTTTGAGCGAAGAGTTCATCTTTGTCAGGAGAAACGACAACTGAGCCGTCGGGTCGGAATGGAAAAGAGGGAAAGAAGTAGTAATAAAATTGTTGGAGAGGGTCTTGGCTAGATGCCAGAAAGAGCGCGAGTAATTACAATTGGATAAGTTTTCACATTTTTGTCTGATGAAGAACTACTTCGGGCGAGTTGAAGAACAGATTTCAACGATACAAAAATTAGATCAATAAGCAACATTAGTTGGACTGAGTGTTGCGCTAGTTTCTAATCCTTCCGAATGGTTAATACGTAGAATAAACTCCTTAAAAAAAATATATATATGGATGAGGTGTAGTAACAAAGTAATATAAAGCATATATTAAACATTATACACGAATCAAATTCCTTTTTTACAGCCATAACATTCTCGTTTAATGATCAAGTTCCTACAATCCATAAGGATTATCTGAAGTTAATGGGATCTTGGCATGTTTTGTCAGATAAGGATTACAGTATCAAAATGCGGTTTCTTCAAGTTAACACGTCTCTCTAATCTATTTTTAAAATTTATTTGTTTAACTGTATTTGCGGATCACGTTTTGTTTAGTATCGTCTACTTTGTAGATAGATAAAGAGGTTGGTCTAGCGTAGAAATAATTTTCTTATGCTGACGTTCGTTTTCCGAAAGAAAATTTAATTTCGTGTCTGTGTGTGTTGCTCCTAAGTATTCGTACAGAGAAATATTTCAATTATATTCGTCCTTATCTTTAGTACCGACCATAGAATAGTTACGAAAAGTTAACCGTTCGTTTGGAAAATATTAACAAAGAATTAGTTTAACTCCAACATATAATGTAAAATATCAAAGAATTTGAGGAAAAAAAAGTTTGAATGCAAACGTTTTTGTACATTTACAAAATTTAATACTTTGTGTGTCTAGCTTAGGCTTGAAGAATTTTAAAATTTATCAGTAGTTGGCTGTTTATTGATTAGAGACTGTTGGCAATTCTGAATTCTAGAATTTTCTCTTTGAATCTTCCTGGAAGACGGGTGACTGTAAAGCCATTAGTAAGCAATGAGTCGTTGATGTAAAGAGCCGTCTACGGATCTTAAGAAGTCTGTTATTGCTGCATACAAATCGGGAAGAGTTATAGGAAGATACGAGAAGAACTTCGAATTCATTTACCACGGTTGCTGCAGTTATAAAGAAATAAAAAGGCTTTGGCATAATCAAAACTGCACCAAGGTGTGGAGGACCTCGCAAGCTTTCAGAACGTACAGCTAGACTGATTGAAAGAATGGTTGCTGCAAGTCCATGAATGGCTACGGGTAATATTTGCTAAGCATTAAGATTAAGATCGATGTCCATCCCTCCACTGTACGTCGTACACTGAGAAACAATAGTCTGCGTGGTAAAGTTACACGAAAAAAACCTCCGCTACGAAAAGCGCACAAAGAAGCTCGTTTAAAGTACGCCAAGGATTATCAAAATGATGGATTTGCATTCTGGAAGAAAGTTCTCTGGACAGACGAGACCAAAATTGAATTATTCGGGAACAACGAGCAACGGTACGTTTTGCTAAAATCAAATACTGCATTCGAGAAAAAAAAATCATCCTTCCTACAGTCAAACATGGTGGTGGTAGTTTGCTTCTTTGGGGATACTTTAGTGCTTCTGGTCCAGGAAAGCTCGTTGTCATCGAATGGAATCTTGAATTCGATGAAATATCAGGAAATTTTAGAAGAAAATGTATTGCTTTCAGTTGGGGAGTTTCGAATGGGTCGCAACTGTTTGCTACAACAAATAATGATCCGAACCATTAAAAGTAAGAGCATCATGAATGGCTACAACAAAATAATGATCCAAACCATTAAAAGTAAGAGCATCATGAAATGGATACAACAAAATAATGATCCAAACCATTAAAAGTAAGAGCATCATGAAATGGATACAACAAAATAATGATCCAAACCATTAAAAGTAAGAGCATCATGAAATGGCTACAACAAAATAATGATCCAAACCATAAAAAAGTAAGGGCATCATGAAATGGCTACAACAAAATAATGATCCGAACCATTAAAAGTAAGAGCATCATGAAATGGCTACAACAAAATAATGATCCAAACCATTAAAAGTAAGATCATCATGAAATGGCTTCAACAAAGACTAAATCTCAATTTAATCGAGAATTTATAGTTTGATTTGAAACCTTCGAATCTGAATGAATTGCAACAATTTTCTTTAGAAGAATGAGCTAAAATTTCTACCGAGAGATGTCGAGACCTTGTAGAAAAATACCCAAAACGAACCATTGAATTCATTCAAGCAAATGTGGACACACAAAGTATTAAATAATTTTGTAAGTAAATGTACGGAAACTTTTGCATTTCAACTTTATTTCCCTCAAATTCTTCTTTGATGTTTTACGTTATATGCTGCAATTAAGCTAATTTCTATTTTGGTTAAATTTTTCCAAACGAATGATAAATTGTTCATGACTATCCTATGCATGGTACAAAAGAGAAGGACGAATATAACCGAAACATTTCTCTCTACGAATACTTATGAGCGCCACTATATAAGGATGATCAACGCCCGCGTCAACATTATCATATTAAATCTTTATAATATTAATGTGGGCGTTGTTCATCCTTTTTATCCTTAAATGTCGGTTCACTGAGAACATTCCTTTCTCTACTTATATATAAGTGTGTGTGTGTGTGTGTGTGTGTAAATTATTACGAATCCTCATAACAGAAACAGACAAAATGTTTAAAAAAAAAGCAAATATTATTTCAGTTGAAAGGTCAGCGTTCAAATGAATGCAGGAATCAAACAAAGGTAAAATACAGATCGATAAAATCGTCCTTGAGAATGTCGGCTCTCATATAATTTCTTCGCGTTAATTGGTTTTAATTATTGGCGCATTTCACGCATGAAATATTTAAGGCTTTTATTAAAATGTCATTATGACATTCTAATAAATTGAGTCGAAGTTAAAAAATAACTTGGGAGACTTTAATCCATTCAGAATTGCGATGAACGAGGGAGTTTAAGTCTGAGAAATGATTTGTTGATATAATGATAATGCTTGCGGTTGTTTAACCAATCTGTTTCCCAAAGGTTTTGCTTAAGACCTAAAGTAAGAGATTTATTATTATACAAGCCAAATATTTTACTAACTGGGCACTTAATTTGCATTCATTTATGGGCTCCTCCTTCGATAACGAAACGTGTATAAAAGCATTTGTAGAAAAGTTGCGTGTTAATATAATGTATATCATTGTTCGCGGTAGTACGTTATAGTACCAATGGTAATGTAACCGTTAACCTCTTTCGGAACTGCAAAGGCCATATGACGTAGGGGACTTACAGCTTTAAGCGGAATTCGAACGACTACCTCACCAAGGAAAACCTCAAAAAACGGTTAGGTTAACAATCAAAATAAATTTGAAAGACTTTGGAAGAAAATTAAAATTTTTCATTTCTGGTTTAATTTCAAATCTTTGGTAATAATTAAATTTTGCAAGTTACTAATCCCAAAATCATGCAGAACTCTGTCAACATTCCAGTTTGTTAATGTCATTGTGTACATTTTGGTCCTATATTGTTACCTCCACTATTCAAAGCGATAATGACATAAATGAAGTAATTAAAGTAATCAACGAGGTCCTTTGAAGGTTATTCAAGCTCCTAGATTAATTACCCGAAAACTCTTTATGCACAAAACCAATTTACATTCTTTGTTTCCATTATTTTTTGTATGCTGTTCTCGAGTTATAGCGCCAGACACTGTCTGTTTATATTTACATTTTCTGGATTCAGACTTAGGTATATACAGTACCTTAATATCCCTAAATTAAGTATAATAAAACATAAGTCGCTTTACATTCCACCATCGAATATCAGTGAAATTAGTCCTGGGTACTTTAATGCAGATGAAGGTTAGCATAAGAATTATAATGCGTTTATATTCCTCCGATTTTATGGTGGGCAACGCTCAGGCCAACTGATACGGCCCACTGCGCTAACTCCCGTATTATTATTATTAATATTACCATCATCATCGGGAGGCAAACCCCCAACTTCAGTGTCTTCACGCAGAGGTATTGTTACACAGTTTCAAAAACCGACAAAACCAACGGATCCACTGGAAGTTAACTGGAGGAAAAAGTGGGGGGAGAGAGAGAGAGAGAGAGACAGACAGACAGACAGACAGACAGACAGACAGACAGACAGACAGACAGACAGAGATATACTGAAGTTTGTCTTACCCGTGTGATGTTTTGCTTGTAATGGAGGCAAAGAAACGGGCCTCGAGTTCGGACGATACAAGTCATCTCCTTGAGGTCCAGTTACAACGTATTCACCACCATTCTGCAAGGAGGAGAGAACGAAATTAAATTACTTCGTAATTCTTTAAGAAAAGCTGAAATGACTTCGGCTATTGTACGTAACTTCTGCGATTTTATTTTATGGCCTTCTGTATGGAAAATAATTAAGTCAATTTGGCGTATTGCGATAATTCTATGTTTAGATTTAAGATACAGTAATGAAATACCGCATAGGCTGACGACACACTATACTCTGAAAGGTTAATAGTTTGCATCAATGGTAATTCGGTTCATGCTTATCAAGAGAGAATGAACTTTGGGAATCGCTACCAGATTATATTTACATTCTCAGCGCAACTTCACTGTTCATTCTTCAAAAGGAATATATCTCAGTGATGACGGTACATTATGAAGAAAAAAATCCATTCTCAGAACCTCGTCCATGATTTCGCTTTCTGCATCTTCAAGTCCCACCAGAGGGAAATGTTTAAAATTATGTACCCTTGTGTGAACATGAAACACCCTGTGGGTTTTCTTAAACACACGAAATACCTGGTTAAAAAAAAAGTAGCGTATGATTTTGTATAATGCAAAGTTAACTCCTATCATGATTTGATTCCAGAGATATATGAGCTCGAGTCGCGGTCACTACTGTTGAGCTGCGACATAAAGCTGACAACCTGGGGAAAACCACGTTTTTTTTTTCCCTCCAAACGTTTTTTTGGGTGTCAATCGCTTTGGCACTCAAACCAATGGTAGGATTTCAATTAAACCCCTCTGGCACTCTGGCATAATGTTCGGGTCCTTTAGATGGAAATCTCATGACTTAACGCGTGGTATTATGTATGATGCAAAAACTCTGACTTTAAAATATAAGAGGGGTTGTATCAACTTTTTAATCCTGTTGTAGCTCAGGGGTATCGCCCCCCCCCCAACTCAGTCAGAGTAATATATATATATATATATATATATAATATATATATAATATATATATATATATCTATCTTACTTTAATATATGAAAAATAATTCTTGCAAATACTTGCAACATTTTAATTCACTTTATGGTTTAAGGAATTGCATTATACGATCAAAAGCTCTATTATTCGTAATTATGAAGAAATTACGTGGAATTATCATAGCGGTTCGACGCGACAGCAAATCATGGCACTTGGTTTACTATTTAATGAAAAAATCTGGTTACGTCATGGTCACGTTCCAACTCCGTTTCTCGTTAGATCAGAGAGGTTAAGCGACGCTGTGTCTGTTCAGTAGTTTGATGGGTGTACCCCCTCCTCTTTCAGTGATGTAGCGATTTTTAGATGTCTATGATCCACATTAACCCCTTTCAGTACCAGTGGGACTGTAATGTCCCACCGGAAATATAATAATGATAATAAATAATATTGTACTAGAATGCATAACTGTTTCTATATGTTTATACAAGTTTAGTTGGTGTCGGAAAAGGAACCCAAAATACGTGTATTGTAATGACGAGTACGAAAATATATTTGGTTTGAGCAATAATTAATCTAAGAGTTTTTGTTTAAAGGAAAAATATTCGTGAACGAAAAGGTGAAAGTTTAACGATTCGGGGAATCGCGTCGTGATCGCTGCAGTGCGCGGGGCTCCCATTCTGTTAATGTAAAATCGCAAGCGACTAGAGTCGTCACGACCCAAGTCGTCAGTCGTAAAACGAATTTCAGTTAGTTTTACTCTTTCGATAATGCTTTGAAAGCAATTTAACGTCAAATACGAAAGTTCGAACCCCCGATAGCGCTGATAATAATAATAATAATAATAATAAGTAATAATATAATTGGGAAGTTAGCGCAGTAGGAGCATTTGTTGGCCTGAGCTAGTGTGCCAATTTCTGACCCTCGTCAGTAATCATTATTTTGTCATTTTCATTTGGCGGTTATATACATGGTTGAGATCTATAGAGGATAACTTAACATAGGAGATAACCTAACCTAACCTATGCTAAACTAACTTAATTTACCCCCCACAGAAAGCTTGTCGATACAATTTTGTCAACGAAATACCGTTAGCATGCGTGTGGATCGCCTGCGGGCAATTATGCGTATAGATAATGGAGTATCCTTCCATACGCCAAATAAGGCGTACACTTGCGTGAATGATGGAATGACATTCCTCCGAAATAAGACTAATCCTCCGTGAAGTTCACGATGTTCACGCAAGAGTTAGGTTGGGAGCAATTTTGGAGTAGTTTTGAAATGTTCAATATGAAAACAAACACTCATACTAAGGTTGGCAGTGCTCCGAGTTTGCTGGTTCCAGCTCCGGAGTGCTCCAGTGACTCCGCTCCTGATCCAGACCGACTCCAGAGGTGATAGTGATCCCCAGCTCCATCTCCGGAGCTGCTCCACTAACCCCAGCTTTATATCCTAAGTTGCTTCAGAGGACGGTGTTGTTCCGGACTGATACTTTAGCGTCTTTTTATTGCGTTACAGCTCTTAAGATACAAAAACTGAACGCACAATAGAATAGCAAAATCATTAAGGCTAGTAACGGTGATACATAGTTGTCAGTAGTTGTAATTTGCATAATTCTGAATTGCAAGTGTAAGTGTGTTTCTAATAAGTATTAAGTGCTTGCAGCATTATACAGCTTGAATTTTAGTTGGTCAGAGTAATGGTTTTAGGGTGCTCAACAGTACCTGTTTTTTATGACATTCTAATCTATTAATCTATTTTAATCTGACTTTTTAATCTAAAAAAAGTGTATTTATCTAGTAACCGCACATTTTACTAATCCATATCTGGCAAACTGGTACGGCCAGGACACTATATTACGATTAAAAAAATACTATACGCACATTCGTACACTCACCATACCATCAGCGGTCCGGTTTGTTTACAACTAGTGTTTTACATGCTCAAAAAAAACGTTTAATGTCAAATGGTTCAAAACACCAATCGCTAGTGATTGTCTCCCATCCCCTAAACTTGCCAACATTAGGTCTACTATAAGTGGAGCAGCTCCAGACTTCAGCTCCGAGTTCCGGAGCGCTCCGATAAGTCTGGCTCCAGCTCTGCTCCGACTCCACAATCCAAGCTCCAGCTCCGCTCCAACAATTGGCCTGCTCCACTCCTGCTCCGAATCTTGGAGCTGGCTCCTACCTCTGGAGTACTGCCAACCTTAACACACACACACAATGAAATTCAAGTTACTGTGGGATATTGATTTTAGATGAGTAAGAAAATTAATGCAACTTGTAATAAAATATACTCGTGTGTGTACATATGAAAGTTGCAACCAAAAAAATATTTTAACGAGTTAGAACCTCCAGATGCGGATCACTTATAGCTTAACACATCCAATCGCGCTACGTCGATCAGCGAAATTAAGCGACATTGGGTCTGGATAGTAATTGGATGGGAGGCCGTTCTCCGCGTTCGAATTATGTAGCGATCCGTGGTTCGGATCCCACGTTAAAGCTGTAGGTCCACTCCTTCATATGACCTTAGATGTTGTGAAGGACATTAAACAACCAACCAACCAACACACCCAGTCGGTACTCTCTCGACAAGTGTTTATCATCGTGTTCGGGGTGACGGTGGTAATTACAGCGACAATTCGGTCACGTAAAACTGTTACAGTGCCAATAGTATCCTGGTAAATACAGTCTTTCACACAAAGTCCCATTGGAAGAAATCTAATGTAGGTCAGGTGATCCTGGGACCAGACAATGGGGACACCTTTTCCAGTACGAGGGTTTGCGAATCGTTTGTCAAAAGACGTACGCACACTGTTGCCTAAGTTTGTACTGTTGTTGTATTGTTGACGATAGTGTAAATGTGGGTTTCATAAACTTGGCAGTATGTGATGTTGCACCATCTTGTTGAAAAATAAAGTAACCTTGACTAGCCAAGTTTCTCATTTCTGGAAGCATTTTCTCAAGCAGGGTATTTGAATAATATTGAGCATTAATTTTCACTCCTGGCTCAATAAAAAATATTGAAGTTTTTCCCAACTTGGACACTCCAACAGAAACCATGACGTTAGAAGAAAAGTGACTCCTTGTTGCGTACAGTCTTTCATCTTGGATTTCATTTTTCTTCGCAACATCAGAATAAACTCGGTCATTCTGCGAGTTTCTTGGTGGCTCTACCGTAAAACGTTTTTCATCCGTAAAAAATGTCTTGGAAAGTTTATCTTCAGTTATTATATGTAAAATACGTTTGGATTTCTCAACTCTTCCGACAGTTTACTTCTGACAATCTTTGTCCATACACTCTTTTAAATGGTTTAAATTGCAGATCAGATTTAATAATCCTCCTTACGCTTGATTCTGATATTTCTAGTTCTTTTGATATTTGAGCAGGTGTCATGTGGCTACCAGGTCGATCCTCTTGACTAAGGATACGTTCCTCCACTTTCTGAATATTTTCATCTACTCTAACTGATTTTGGTCGCCCACTACCAACCTTTCTTTCAGTGCTTCCTGTTTCATCGATAGTTCTCAATAAGTAATCTAAATCTGATCTAGTCCATCCTTTATAATCGAATTCAGAAAGTAATTTCCTTGCACTATAACCTTTTTCAACTCTATAATGCTTTATAATTATTTTATCTTTATGTGAGAATGGCATATTTAGAGGTATTCACGAAAAATTTTAAATCTAAAATTCTGAAAGAGAAAAAAGAAGATATTACATAATGAGAAAAAATGAAATTTTCGCAATCTGTAGAAATAACCGCATAACTCCTAAAATATTTAAAATAAAGTTATAAAATTATCACAGATTATTTATGAGCCTTTTATTTATTTAGTGTAAAAAAATATTTGAAATCTCTATCAAATTGTGCATTTTATAGAGATTTCAAATTGGCTTAGTTTTTTTTGACAGACCCGTTATACTGTATATGGCCGGGTCGAAATTTTATACTGAAAAGGTACATATTGTGAAGGGTTTGAATGGAACAGAGGAACCCCCTCATAAATTATTTTCGCTGTTTAAAGCCCCTCCTACCCCTGGCACAATTTTTCCTTTGACCTATATTGAAGAATATTCCATTTATACGAGACTTGCTCTACATTCAGGTTTTTTTATGACAAATCTTTACCGTATTAACGTATAATATTTTATTTAATAAATGTACAGTATTAGGAAATTAATTAAGTACAATAATATATTCAGAAGAAAAAATTAGAGGCATACTAAATGTGCTAAAATTCAATTCACTTTTTCATTGTTCCTTATCATATCAAAAGGGAAGAAATTTTCAATATCATTAGGAAATTTTATTTCATATGTTTCTTACTCATTCCATTGGGCCTTCCATTCAAACTTGGGCAGTTTTCGCCTGATTCTAACGAGCTCAAGATAAACTTTTGACTGTTCTCATATCCTATTCTTTCCTGACATGCCTTTGTTACTAGGTTCGCTGCCCTTTCCACACTTTGACTGTGGCATGGAAAAGAAGCTATCTCCAGTGGCTTACATCGAGCCTGTAGTAGCTCATCGTCGCTAAAATTGTTTAGCAGCAGTGTAGGAGTAATGATCTCTTTTTGCCAGTCGATCATCTCGGTGTAGTCAGTAGATTGGAAATTGAGGATTCGAGGCAACTCAAAGTTTCTGGTACCTGAAAATCCTGTTCTTGAAAGGATGATTTTCTGAATAGCTTGCTCCCTAATTTCTAGTCTCTTGTCAGTTACCATTGATATGAGTATATTTTCTGGGTGGGCAAAGTAGGCGTTATTATTTAATACTGGTTCTATGATTGATCTATGTTGTTCATCTAAATTTCGAAGCAAGCACATTAAGTACCAAAAGTTATAGGCATCATCAGTTGCATTAGGATGAGATTTTATCCAAAACCACCCTGGAGCATAGAACTGCATAATAATCTTGAGTATATCTTGAAGGTTTTTATCGGGATTTGGCGTTGAGATATATAATCGAAGGACCCTGTCGCCTAGAGTTAGCCAGCGAGCATGGCGAAGGATATCTGGGGATCGAGTGGACAGATCTTGGGAAGTGTCTCCAGTTTGCGCTGCCAGACACAGAGATATCTCTGATTACTGCTTAGCTCCTTCACAACATTTGCTGGAATTTCTTTAATGTTTCCCTTTACGCGAGAATATTTGACTACCTCCAATTTTGTTAAATCTGTTTTCAATTTATTCCCAATTGAACCCACAAAAGTATTTCGACCTGTTGTTTTACCATCAATAGCTTTGTAGTCGTGCATAAAAGGCACCTCATTCAAATGAAAGAGGCACACCAACCATTGCACTGCTGTTAAGATGAATTTTAACCAGTTTTATGGCTCCACCAATTTTTCCTGTATTTACAGGAGTACCATCACACAGTAAAACTTTGATAGTATCTGTGCTGTTCGAGTCTGTAATAATAGTTATCAACTCTTCTGCTATGCAGCGAGCAGTTCCATTATCTGGTGTGACATGGTCTACATAGATGCTTCCAGGTTCTTTCACAATAACAGTGTTCTTTTATCTTTCCACTTTTAGTTAATGTGTTATCTTTCCTTCCCTCAAATCCAAGGCACTCCATCTTCAGATTTTCAGATTTAGACCTAAAAGTATTTGTTTCACTCGTGCGATTTCTTTCTCTTTCTAATTTCTTTCTGTCAAGCATGTTGGTGTAGTTAAGGATTCCCATATCTTTTAAAGCTGCATTGACTATTGCAGCTGCAGCTCTACAACTTACACGATAACGATCTGCTGTTAATGCTAGGTTTTTATAGGAGTGCCTGTTCTGAATATTCTCAGTCAATTCTAAATCGGCCTCATAATCTACATCCTGACTCTCTCAATCTGCATTCATGTCTTCTTCGGTATTTCCTATAAATTCCGATGGTAAAACATTGGCGGCTTCAGTCATTTCTTCTTGTGCTTTTAGTTGACGGTTTTGTGCTTCTTGGGCTCTTGCTAAAGATCTCCTCTTTGTTGAACTAGCTATGCGATCAATTGGTCCTAACTGATTTTTTTTGTTTTTGACCCACAAAAGACTCCCATTCTGCCATTAGTATTTTATCCTTACACCTGCAAGATTTCCTATCAATTCCCTTATCATAGCATTCACAAGAAGACATATCCAACATTTCATCATACTTAGCTCTTTTAAGGCAAAACTTTAATTTCTTCGATGTAACGGCACCTTGTTCTATTAGTCGACTGACTTTTAGATAGATACCTTTGGTGTTAATCGTAGGAAAAGAATTTCATCCAAATGTCTTCAATATCTTTTACAACAACCCTGTAACAATCATTAGCAGTTGCTGATCCTTTTGATTTAGCTTCTTCACGACGGCGCACAAAAAAGTAGTGTCTCACAACATCTGCTTATGAAGGAGTCATGGCTGCTGGGAATTCCGTAGGATATCCAAAGGCTGCATTTGAGAACTTGCTTCTAGTAGTCATAGTTTATATTCAGAAGTAAAATCAAATTATATGTAATTTATAATAATTTCGATTATAATTAAAGCAAATGCAAATTATTTCTATTTATCTGAAAAATTATTTCTGTTTATCAGAAACAAAAATATCAAGCATTAAACAAACAACTTATCATGTAACAACATTAAACATATATGCAAATATGAAGGTCAAAAAGGGAGGAGGGGCATGTGATAGGGGGTAGTAGGGTAGCACATGCTTGATTTTTTTTAAATATTTTGTTGAATAAAAAAACCTCACATAGTTACTTTTTAAGAAATAAAAAAAATTCCCTTTTTCGACCCCCCCCCCCCCCCCACATATATATATACAGTGTGTCCGTAAAGTCATGGTGGGATTTTAAATAGCTATATTATTGCAACGAAACATGATAATGAGATGAAAAAAAGGCAAATTGAAGAACAACTCTAAAAGAATAACTTTATTTAACGTAGTTCGATATGGGCTCCTCTGGTAGCCCTGCAGACATCTAGGCGGTGATTCAATTCCAGCCACACACGCCCAAGAACATCAGGAGTGACGGATGCGATAGCTTCCGTGATTCGCTCGTGCAAGTGATGAATATCCCTAATGGGTACACTGTACACGCTTTGCTTGACGTAACCCCACAAATAAAAGTCCAAAGGTGTCAGGTTCGGAGAGCGTGGAGGCCATGGCTTCCATCCTCCTCTTCCTATCCATCTCTGTGGAAATTTTTCATTAAGGAATTCTCGAACAACGTTGGCATAGTGCGGAGGAGCACCATCTTGCTGAAAGATGACATTATTGTCAATAAATTGGGGTACTGCAAAATGTTCCAACATAGCGAAGTAGTTGTGTGACGTCACAGTGGGTTCCGCGAAGAAAAATGGGCCAATCACTCGATCTCGTGCTAGAGCACACCACACATTAACTTTCGGGCTATTACGCTCATGTTCAACATAGGCATGTGGACAGCCTAGACTAACTACGAGATAAAGGTTAAGCTTAGCCTAGACTAACTACAAGATACAACTGTGAGAGTTGTTCTTAAATTTGGCATTGTTTCATCTCATTATCATGTTTCGTTGCAATAATATAGCTATTTAAAATCCCACCATGACTTTACAGACACTATCTATCTATATATATATATATAGTGTCTGTAAAGTCATGGTGGGATTTTAAATAGCTATATTATTGCAACGAAACATACATATACATACACACACACACACACACACACACACACACACACACACACACACACACATACATACATACATATATATATATATATGTTAGACAAAATAATATGAACACCCGCCGATCGATTTCACCGGTTATCTTTACGGACTGCTCAGACACAAAGTAAACGGTCAAATGACTGGCAAACCTATTTAAATGCGTAACAGTGTGTATACGTCATGTTATAACCCTCACGTTGTTTTTACAGATCTGAGTGAATTATGAATTAGCAGTTATGAAAGACCTGTCCGACTTCCAAAGAGGGCAAATTGTCGGAGCGCGGATGGCTGGTGCATCGGTGACGAAAACCGCTCAGATGTTCAATGTATCCAGAGGAACTGTCTCTATGGTCATGTCTGCATATCAAAACCATGGAAAGCACCGACAAATGCAATAGTGGACGCAAGAAGAAGCTGTGTGATCGAGACCGCCGGGTGCTAAAGCGCATTGTGACAAAGAACCATAAGACCACAGCTCCAAAAGTGACTGCAGAGCTTAACCAGCATCTTGCAAGCCCGGTATCGACCAGAACTGTACGTCGCGAGCTCCATGGAGCTGGATACCATGGGAGGCCGCTGGGAGGGCTGCAATTGCCAAACCCTTCCTTTCGCACATCAACAGTGAGCGGCGCAGAAAATGGTGTAATGACCATAAGAATTGGTCAATGGACCGGTGGAAGAATGTAGTCTACTCCGACGAATCCTCCTTTACGCTATTTCCATGTTCCGGTCGAGTTTACGTCTGGAGACAGCCTAAAGATGCTTATGACCCCGACTGCCTGACCCCAACCGTTAAGCATGGAGGCGGATCTGTGATGGTTTGGGCAGCAATATCGTGGAATACTCTTGGCCCAACTGTAGTACTGCATGGTAGGTTAACGCCCAGGTCTATCTGTCAATATTGGCTGACCAGGTCCTCCCATGGTCCAAACGCTGTTTCCCAATGGCGGCGCCGTCTTCCATGATGATAATGCACCAATCCACACCGCTGGGGTCGTTAAAAACTGGTTTGAAGAGCATGTTAGTGAAGTAGAACGCCTGGATTGGCCTCCACAATCCCCGGATCTTAACATTATCGAGCATCTGTGGTGTCAGTTGGAGCAGCAGGTCAGAAGCCGATTCCCACCGCCGGCGTCTTTGGAGGAACTGGAGCAGGGTTTGCTCGAAGAATGGCTCAGGATTCCTCTAGCCACTGTCCAAAAGCTGTATGAATCAATTCCCCGACGCATTGCAGCTGTTATTGCCGCTAAAGGAGGACCAACTCCATATTAAGAATAAAAACCGCCATTTATCAAGGTGTTCATATTATTTTGTCCAATCCCTGTATATATATGATGAATTTCACAATTAGACACCTGAAATGAATGAATGATGCAAACTCATAAGGAAAAAAAATTATTCCAAGGCCTTTCGTGCATTCAGAATACATGAAAGGCCTTGGAATCTTGTTCTTTTTCCTTGTGAATTTGAATTATATATATATATATATATATATATATATCAATGCTCTTATTCAGATGTTAATAGATAAATTCAGCGGTAGAGGAAAGGCTTCACTGTATTTTACAAAGCATCGCTCCGCTCACACGTCCATTCATGGTACAAACAGCTCGCACCATCACTGTCACGTACATACAGGATCAACGTACAAAGGTTCCGTACGTGGTTCACCACGACTGAAAGCAACAATGCTTTATCTTAATTCAATGAAAGGTCAAATTCATTATCGATTCTTTGCCAGTGTCGTTAATCCTGAGTTTTCAGGTCCGGGTGCATGATTCATCAGGAGCAAGATGCCTCGCGAGTTTGTGCTTCTTCCAAAGGCAACACCAACGCCGAAAAAAGTTCGCCTACAGCAACAAACTTTCTCAAAAGCATAAAAAATTACTAATCAGAAATGATTAGATTTTGTCTTCGAAATTAACTATTAACAGTTAGTATTTTTTTATGCATTTAAAACGTTTTTAGGAGAACTTTTATACGGAATGTATGTCCACCTTACGTTAGTCTTGCTCTGCACAAACTGGACCAAGAAACCAGAATCTCCGCAATTTCAAATCTACCTTTTAGCCATAATTTTAGTTTATTTCGATGTAGTAACTAGAATAAGTCTTCATACGAACAATTCGAACCCATTAGTTAAAAACAATCCTAATTTAACCTAACCTATTATTTTATATATATACAGGGTGTTATCAAATTATGTTTCATAATTTAGTATACATATTCAGGACGTGAAAGTGAACAAAATGTTCCTATGAACAAATCCGCAATCGCTTCGTTCCCGAGGATGATCCAATTAAAATGAAAACCATTCAAGTTTATCAGTTTATTTACAGCAAGTGCTCAAAATGGTTCCTCCCCCCCCCCTTCATCTGAGTATATGCTTCAACGCGTCGTTGAAAATTTTGCCACATACTTCCGAAAACACCTACTGTACATGATTGCGTATTCGTTTCTGAACAATCCTAAAACGAGATGCGTATCAGCAAGTTCTTCAAAAGAATACTGCTCCATATCCATATCGCTCCGTAACATTACACGAGAGTGACGCATGAAATGTAGGAAATAATTTTTGGTTTCTAAAATGACAACTAACAAAATACTATCAAAACAAAAGAAAAATAGGTATCTAAACAACCAGACAAGTACGACTTTGATAAACTTCAATGGCTTTCATTTTAATTGGATCGTCCTCGGCAAAAGAGCAATGTAGACCCCTCTATCTCCGAAACGAAGCGATTGCAGATTTATGTTCATAGGAAGTTTTTTGTTCATTTTCACGTCCTGAATATGTATACTAATTTATGAAACAATTTGATAACATCCTGTGTGTATATATACTGTATATGCTTAACTCTTCATACTTCCACTTAAACTGTGCATGCATCGATGATATATATATATATATATTATGGGTAGTAAGATTTTAATACGAAATAAATCTAAAAGACAGTAATTGCCACGTAGGTCGATATCAACGTGCGGTGAACTTTGGGTCACGGGTTCCATTTTAACGTAGGAAAAAGGAAAGAATATGTCATTTTGTTGGATTACTTTGTTTGGTGGTGGTGGTGGTGGTGGTGGTGGTGGTGCATCACAGTGAGGAGTCATCCCCATGTACCACTTAAAACTATATAAAATGCAAACCCACAAGGAAAAAGAAGTGATTCCAAGGCCTTTCGTGTATTCAGAAGTACACCGCGTCAGGCGGTATTCCGTTAGGAGCCGTTCAAAAATTACGTAACGCTAGTTTTGCTAAGACTTGACACAGTGACACACCCCACCCCCTCATAACGTTCTGTAACAACGCTAGACCAGACACCCCTTATTAGGGGTTACATAACATCTTAGTGGGTGTTTGATCTAGCGTTACGGAACGTTACAAGGGGGTGGGGGTGCCACGTTTTAGCAAATATAGCCTTACATAATTTTTGAACGTTCCTTATACTTTAAATGTGAACGTCATTCCACCCGATTTGAGGTATATTGTATAGAGTGAATCAAAATAATGTAGACATTTTTTAATTATTTATTTTGGATACTCATTGCATTTCATAAACAAAATTTTACTATGTACATAAGCAAGTATGTAAATATAACATTTAATAGTCATTTTATATTAAAATGTTTGAAATGTCCACCATTTAGACGCAAGCATGCGACATTTTTCGATATAGAATTTCGTGGTCATGGATAGGTCGTCGTGGAACCACTACTGAATATCCTTCAAGGTCACCCGATCTTACATCTCTGAACTTCTATCTGTTGGGGGTACCCGAAGGATACAAGTGTATGGTACTAACCCTCAAAATATGAACACTTACAGGAAGCTATTGTTTGGGAAATACACACAATCTCAACTAATATGACCACAACTGTCTGCCGATCTGTTTCGGAACGTTGCGCCAAATGTTTGCGCGTAAATGGTGGACATTTTGGACATTTAACAAAATGACTTAATTAAATGTCTTTACATAGTGAATTAAATGTAATTAGTATCCAAAATAAATAAATTCAAGATGTGTAGAATATATTATTAGGAATAGTTCACCGTTTCGCGTAAATTGGACAAAACCTAAAAACAGTGAAAACGCACGACTCCCTCCCCTGACCCCCGCCCCCACAAATTCACTATAAAAAAGTGTCATGATCGCTTTGGCACTGATGCCAATAAGTAAAGCGTCACATTCCTCAATGCCAATTTATTTATAATTTTGTACTTCTCACTCACCTCCATAATTAAATCCAATTTTGGCAGGGACAATGGCGACATATTCCCTCATACGAACGGCATCATTGGGTATTTCTCTGGGTAGGCGTTGTTTCCACGGTAAGAACAGTCAGGGCATTTTCAGATTAAGAATCAAACCATAAAATTTTAAGTTTTTTGTTTTTATGCGAATCTAAAATTGGCACTCAACTTTAAAAAACCTCCCCAATCATATATATATACACACCCCACCATCGTTCACTACGACTCCACCAGCTCCCGGTTCGATTCCCGGCAAGGGCAGATGGCGCTTAACTCATCCAGCAGTTTATCCTTCTTTACAAAAGAAATTAGTTGGTAGATAAATGGGTACTCTGAGTAGCCTAATGGTGAAGACGCTTACGCCTAGCCGCTGCTCGGGAGGTCGTGAGATCGAATCCGGGCGAGGACTGTAATTTCTGACTTTCGTGGTGGGTCTTGGTTCGGATTCCACGTTAAGGTATAGGTCTAAGGTTGGGCAACAAACTTTACCTTCGTAAATTTTATAATATAAAAAAAAAAAGTTTTTCAATAATATTTAATTATACATAACAGAATTTATAAGAAAGGTATTTGACCCACCCACCCCAATTTTTATTTTGGTCGGGGTCTCAATACGAATTAGCAACAACAACAATGAAGGAACCAGAAAGATTCTCAAATTATTTACATTTTGCTAAAAAAATTAAAGAAATTTTGGTTCGTTAACAAGAAAGGATTTTTGAGCCAAAAAGTAAACAAAATTGAAGCGAGATACGACATATTTTAATAAAAAAAAAAAATTTGTTTCGTTTGGAGTGCTTTGGAATAAATAATAATAATAAACCCTAAAAAATCTTGTAAATATGTATTTTATCAAAAACTTCTCTAAATGTATCTTTTTAATATTAAGAGGGTTTCTTTTTTTTTATAAAAAAATAATTTTCTTTTAGTAATGAAATATGAAAACGTTCTCTTAAAATAACACACACACGTGATTCGCCTTGAATTTCAATCCTTTAATATTTGTATACAATTCGTTTATATTACAACAGTTATCATATGACCACAACGTTATTCTCCAGAGTGCAACGTACAGTAATCTCGAAAATGTTTCGCGTAAGACTGCACCACCGCTTCGAGCGTCCTTTGGTGAACTAATACCCTCGTCAGTGAGGACGTCATTTTACACGCAATATCCTACGATAGTCAAAAAATTATATCTAAAAAAAATATTCTGAAGGACAAACGAACTTACACGAACATTGATTTTTAATCTTCGCGAGTTGATTTCATTTATACTTGGCGTCATGACTCCTTTTCGCCACGACACGTTTCGCGGTCGGTCGAGTTTCGCTTTTGGCTGTGCGCGATAAATTATCGCTGAACGTGCCGAAAGGGGGACGCCAAGAGAGAAAGAATACGACGCCAAAGCAGACGTAATTTAGGAGATACGAGGGCACTGAATTTTGTTTAGTTAAGACTTGCTTACTTGTGTGTGTGTGTGTGTGTGTGTGTGTGTGTAAACATCAAGAAGCTCTATCTAATTCCATAAATAAATGTATTTTCCGTCGGGTAATTCTAATTTTTATACACACTTATAAATGTGGGTGTGTATAACTCGCAAAAAAATAAAAAATATCGATGTTTGGAATCCAGTTTCAAACGTTTGCAAAAGTATGACCACTTCGATTGCGCCTTTGTAGTATTCGCATAAGGACTACCTCTAATAGGTGTAGAATTGACTCACGCGTATACCACTGATAAATAACGTTGCTGTTTATCATTATTCAGATTCGTTATCGCTGCTCGAGTATATTAGATTTTTTAAACAATATATATTATACACGCAAATTAATACCCACAAAAGTAAAATGGGGAAGTACCAATCTACAGGAAGGAGAAGGGATGGGGGGGGGACCATTGAAGGGCCACTATTTTACAGTAGAACACAATATGTTCGCGGAGTTAAGTTCCCGAGATCCTTGCAAACTTACGAATTCGCGATCTTCCGACCTCACAAATCTTATGAGGAAAATAGGAATCAGCTACCCTGCTACTCCACGTACTCGCCTACTGTACAGTACACTTATCAAGAAACACCATACACTAGAGACGTTGTCGAACAAGAATTAAAATAAGAATAACATTAAAAAATACGAAAGTAAAACGTATTAAAGCATTAAATAACATGAAAAATAATGAAAAATAACTGAAATCAAGTCATTATTGATTGGCAGGATGCGGGTTACGTAACGCCAACCTTAGTGTAGGAGTACATAAAGGTCACCAAAGAGTACAAACATATTACGCATAGTACGCACAATTTACCCCCAGCAATATTGCAAAAGTACGTAAGGGTCAAAATACATTTACTTTTTTTTCCTCCTCCTCACCCTATAGTTTACACTGTACTGAGCTTAAATGAAAATGTGTGATTGAATCACACTTACTCCAAGAATTTTAGGTGATTATGGTTTGACAAGCGTATTCTATGTAAAAATGGGTGCCGATTCCAAAAAAAACTTATTGACCCCAGTTATGACAAAATGGCCATTTTGGACACTTTTTGGCCACTTATGGCCAAAATCAGAGATTTTCAGAATTTTAGGTGATTATGGTTTATTAACATTTAACAAGAACATTAACAACATTTAATTAATTATTTCCATCATCATCTCTGTCTTCTTCGTCCTCTGAATCAGTATCGGAAATACTATCATTGTCTTCGTCCTCAACACCCTCCTCTCCAGCTGCGACATCCTCCGGTTCCATGGTCTCAGAAAGCATGGTTGGCATTTGATTGCCGGTAAACCAGACTGGTTGAAAAATTCCATTAACCTCTTTCCAGCCATGGTCTGTGGGTCGCATGTTCTCTAGTGGATCTCTTAGATGCGCATGCTTTCAGATATATGCCGCATAGTTGCACCTAGCTAACTTTTGATCCAGAACATCTTTGCAGGGAGGAAGCATGCCTACATCAATACCTTTAATTTTCAGTAAAGGAGAGTCTGGGTCATTTGGCTTGTATCTTTGCTGGAATATCTTCAGTCTGGCCTTATTCACCGATGAAATGGTTCCCTGGCTTTATAGAGTACTCTCATATATTTGTACGTGGTTTCCTTCATCAACAAAGGTTGTCTTCTCTCCAAGGCTGCCGTGGCCTTCAAGATGTAACGGATTCTTTTCAGCCTACTTTAGTGGATTCATTTTTCCCTTACTAAAGAAGGATGATGTGTAATCACATCCTGTCAGAGCATGATAATCTGGCAATGCCTTGCAGAGAACTGGACCCAGGTGATTTTCTAGATCAGTGATGTGTACATATCTCGGTGTTGTTACTAGCATGCCCAAGGTCCATCCACACGTTGGCTTTGAGTTCTCTCTCATGGTGCAGAAGAATAACCATGATATCAGTGTCCGTTGCACGGACAAGAACAATCTATCTTGGTCTTGTTTATGACAGCACGCTGAGATGGTACACCAGCATGGTATCGGCCTCCACGTGTGAGCATACATACTCAGGTGCCTCATTGTGTTCTACATTTCCTGATAGAGTTGCTGTATATTGCAGACACTGCTCCTCATGTGCAACAAGAACTCGTTTGTTTTATGATAGGTTCGTACTTATCTTCTTTCCATTCATCCATGAAGAACTTCATAAGTGCAGTTTTGAAATTTGGTGATCTCAAGGCATGTCTGAAATTTTTAGGACGTAACTGATCTGATCCAGTTATGCGAAATAATCCATCATTTGCACCTCTTGCCCGTTGTTCAACATTCTTTATACTTTTCACATACTTGTCACAGACAAAGTGTACTTCACTTGCCCTTGCAGTGCATATAATCTTCAGGACCAGCATTGCTACAGTCCCAAGAGTAAGAGGCAAGTCTGAGGGAAGTGACTGAATTATAAACATTGCATCATAGAAAACTAAATCAACTGTTGGCGGCTCTGTGTGTGTAATCAAATCTTCAAGATGTTTGGACAGTTGATACTTTGGTGTTTTCTTCATCGTGCCATAGAGAGGGGAACAGGAGTAAGTGGAAAAGGAAACATTTTTAAGCTCGATCTTTCTGGTACAAGCAAGATAGAGTAATCTGCCGAGCAAGTCCCGTGTTGTCTTCAGCACCAAAACGTTTTCATCTTTACCTCGTACTTTGCTCTTGACAGCAGCACTGGCAAAGTTTTTCACTTTTCTTCTTTGCAGTGGCTTTCAAACCTTGTGGGGTCATTTAAGCATTCCTGGAGGAAGTCATCTTTCCACTTCTCCCCCAAAACCAAGAGATTTAACATCTTTTACTTCATCTGGCATTTTCTTGCCGTCTGCTAGGCAGTACAGATTGGTATCTTCAAGCAGAGACTCGACGAAAGGATTCATTTTGGATATGCTTTCCAGGTCTATTTGGAATTTACTCACCTTCGACTTTTAGTTCATGGCTTGAATTAGTGTCCTTCCTTATTGCTGCTTCTTCAAACAGATGCCTCACTATGGTGCTTCTAGCTGATCTCGTCACTGTCCAGCGCCTGGTTGGTCCTTGATTTTGATGGAAAGCAGTGATACCAGTTTGTCGCGAAGGTGCATCTGCATTGATCGTTCTTTCCAGTGCTTGATCTACTGGTTGTCTGGCAAAGGAATTGGATGACAACCTCACATATAAACCACCTCTTTCAAGTTGTTTCATGCCAGGATGGGTGGTATCCATGTTCAAGAGTCTTAGATAGTATAAGCACATGTAGCGTGCATAATTGTGGCGATTTGCAGCAAAGAAAATGTCAATCGTTTTCCCAAGCATGAAGATGAAAAGGTACACATCATTTGTTCGTACGGCTCTGGTGATGAGCATGTAGATGTCAACCATGTCAATGTAATTCATCCAGAACTGTGCATTTACACAATGTTTGCCAGCTCTGTTGTTATCGCAGAAGCTTTCATAGGCCATCATGAATGCTATGTACTCATCTGTCTCCTGCAAAGATGTCATCTTCTCAGGGGATGGTGATTCGTGAAGAGTCTTCAGGGCTTCAACCAAATGTCCATAACTGTCATTTGCCTCTTCCAATTCCAAAAAAAAACCATATGGTTGCTCCACATAGCAGATGCTAGGAGCACATGCATTCTTCTAGCCCGATTATAGTGTTTTCCTGTCAAAAAGGCATTGCGCGAACCCTTGGTGAGGGCACCACTTTCAATTAAAATGTTGGCCATAATTGGCCAAAAAGTGTCCAAAATGGCCATTTTGTCGTAACTGGGGTCATTAAGACTGCTTTTGTTTTTTTTAAATCAGTACTTTTTCACATAGAATAGGCTTGTCAAACTAAGATCACCTAAAATTCCGATTAAAGCCATCTACCTCTTAGGGTAAATCGCAAACTTACGATTGTATGCTCGCGAACTCTCGAATTTTGTCCTATATTATTTACTAGAGAGTTTGCGAATTCACGAACTTAAAAAAACGAATGTGCGTGTTCTATTGTATTGTTAATTTAGACAAACTCTTTCGATGTGAATTTTAGAGGAAAATACACCCTAATTTGCAGAATAAAAACCAATTCGTAATTGGGGGGGGGGGGGATCGCCAATCGGTGCTTCACGCAATGAAAAAGTAAGAAATATCAGAGGGATCCGCTACACGGCTGCATATTCAACAAGACTCGGAATGTCAACATTATTTACGTCATAATGAGTTAAGACGTGCGATAGCGTTTCGTCCTGTATCCTGTTTTGTTTTCAATAGTTCAATATGAATTTTCATTTTTTGCAAAAAGATTCGTCTCTAATAAAAATTAGATTAGTATCGTAAGGTAAAGTTGGCAATGGTCGCCCATCGGTCCTATTAATATGTCGCGCATTTGACTTCAAAAAACTCCCCACAAACTGCTGTTACAGTGAACGAAATAATAGAAGTTACGAAAAGTAATGTTTCAATTTTTTTCCTTTACTGTAACAGTATTTGGGGGGGGGGGGGTTAAGTCAAATGCGCGACATTTTGACCGATGCGTGACCATTGCCACCTTTACCGTATTCGAAATTGAAATATTAAAAATTTTCACCATACTTTATTAATATAAGTGATAGTATTGTAAATATTCATAATATTAGTACCGAAATATATGTATATTAGATTCATAACAAAATAAATCTATGCTGAAAATGTGTATTGCAACGGAAAAGTATCATGTCTTGGAATACTATATTTTGGGATCAGCGTACGGATTATGCGACTTCCTATAGCTGCATACCACGTTTTTGTGGTAAGGAATTTAGCGACCAAATTAAAAACTATTTACGTCACAATGAACCGATTTTACCATCCGAGTATAAGGTCTACAGGGTGTTTCATTTAAATGGAATCATAGGAGTACTAAATATGGAAAGTATATTGGTACCTTTATTCAAAGTATTTGTTCGATGTGTTCGCCATTATTATTCATACACGTTTGTAAACTATTTATCCAATTACGGTATAGTGAACTCAGATCACCATCACAGATCACCATCACAGATCCAGTCATTTTAAATTTCGACAGCAACTTCATCACGCAACTGTGATTAATGATCGGTTCACGATTTGGATTGGCTTCGTTAAAGTCCGCAGCTGTCTGCCTCGCAGGACGTGAGCACATTAAGAGGATTTTCATTCTTTCGCCTTTGGATAATCGCATTCTCTTCACCTAGCTCTCACAAATAGGAAAAAAGTTAATTACTCCCTATGGTACCGTCATCTGGGGATACTTGGGACAGTGGGAGTAACTTGGGACATTTAGTTTTTGAGGCTTCAATAGCATTTTTAAATTTAAAAGGGCTGAATTTGGGGGCATTTTTATTGTTTTACATAAAGTATCTAAAGTATCTAAAGTATCTAAGTATCTAACTATAAATACCAAGAAGGTCAATATGTCCCAAGTTACCCCCCCAACTGTCCCAAGTATCCCCAGTTGACGGTACCATCTAAACAAAACACCCTGCAGAAGATTTGGTGCATAATTTAAATTGAAATCAAATAAGGTCCTTCTAGGAAGAAGTGGCTAAGCGACAGAAATAAAAACGTCGGAAAACGCAGTTAAAAGTTATACTAATTTGAAAGTGACGCAACTTTTGAAGTTATTCCCACGAAATATTCTCAAAAGTTGTCACTTTCAAATTGGTACAACTTTAACTGCATTTTTCTGACGTTTTTTTTTTTACCTTTGTCGTTTAGCCACTTCTTCCTAGGAGGGCCTCAAATATCCATTATGAAATTACAGCGTGTTCGAAAAGTGCTTCTCCAATGGAAATTACACTAATTTAGTATACATTAAAGTACTTTGAACCGAATGATGAATATTTTGAACACTTATGATATGGTTCCATATCTGGAATTATTATTGAAATAGCAACACGGAATCTTTCTTCATTCAAATATTTCCAAAAACTTTTATTTATTTACTTTTTCCAATTTCAGATCATTATTTCACCAAAATCGTGTCTTCATCATTAATATACAACACTAATATAATACTGAAAAACATGTACATACGTAATTATGGATCATATTAGGATTAGATTTGAAATCAATAGGATTTAGTTTCTCAAAAATAACGAATCTTTATAAGCACACCGGACAAAAAATTAGTCACCCCTAATAGCACCGATAGTAGGAAGTTCAAGGTCACACAGAGGGCGCTGATGTAGCATTGGTAAGTGACAAGTAGCGGTGACGTAGCACACAGGATCAGATCTGTTTCGTGAGGTGGTGAAGAACAAAGTGTGTGTTGGATATAGTCTGCAAAATGGGTCGTGAGGCAGACGTTACTCAGTGGCAAAAAGGAGCCATCGTGTTTGGCAGAGCCCACGGACACAAATGTCTGAAGTAAGTAGCCCAATTTGTTGGTGTGTCAACGCGTACTGTCCAGCGAGTTTACAAAGAGTGGTGTAGTTCGCAATCAACTGACAATCGACGGCGTAACTGTGGCCGGAAAACAATTCTCGACAATAGGGGCCGCCGCCATGTTTCTCGTCTAGTAACAGCAAATCGTTTTCAAACCAGAGAACAATTGCTCCAAGAAACCAATGAGGTTCTCCAGCGACCAATTTCCGAACGGACATTGCGACGAGAACTGCATGCGATGGACATCTGGAGCAGGGTACCACGGAAGAGGCCGCTGTTAACAGCAAGTCACAAATTGGCACGTTATAAATGGGCTCAGAGGCACAAAAACTGGACTGCGGCAGATTGGAAACGTGTAATTTGGTCCGATGAGTCCCGTTTTTGTTTGTTCTCCAATGATGGGAGGCGACGAGTACATCGCAGGTCCAATGAAGCCTTTAATCCTGAATGCGTCGGTGTTGTTCAGGCTGGAAACAGAAAGTGAAGCGCAGGAATAGACACCCACGGACTCTGGCGGAACTTCGGGACCGGCTGATGAACGAGTGGCAGCAAATCGATGTTCAGTACATGCACAACCTCGTAGAGTCTCTGCCTCGCCGGATTCGTGCGGTTATCAAGGCCAGAGGCGCCGTCACACGTTATTAGGTACATTCTGAGAGGGTTGACTAATTCTTTGTCCGGTGTGCTTATATGTATGAAGTTGCATACATTGATCCTACCGAGGTCGGAGACTGGGTTGGGTCGAAGAAAGTGCAATTAGTAATTTTTTTTGTAAAATGAAGTCATTAAAGCGTTAAAGTTTCGGAAAAAGTATACCGAAAATATAAACACGGATGAAGTTCAGCTGACGCATAAATTGTGTCGCCGAAGGTTACCCCTAAACACGCATCGTAGACGATGACTTTCACCGACACGCTTAAAACCTAAGTTAACCCGACCCAAACCCCGAAAAGTTCGTCGATAGGATGTTGTCGGTGAAATGCGTTTATGGTGTACTTACGCAGGCCGCACGCGGGATCGTCTCGCGACACACGATGACGACTCGTGTGTCGCGAGACGAACCTGTGCGCGGCCGGCCTTAAAGTATTATACTTAAAAACAGACTTCGTCCACGGATGAAAAAAAAAAAATGGATTGTAAACTTTAATTACTTTGTAAAAAACTTAAAATTAATTTTAATATTTAAAAGAAAATGCACGAAACTTGCGAGTCAACGTAATGCGGTGATGAAATCCATTTAGTTTGGGGGTTTCCTTACAAATACAAAGGTTTTTCTATGAACACAAACCCACAATTATAAGAAGAAAGAGTGGATTGCATTCAAGTAAATGCGTGGGTCCATTATTAGAACCGTGACCTTGTTTGAGTTTTAATAGGGACATTTATTATTAATTGCCATGCGTTTCCACATTACAAAATCTTATAGTGAGCGTAGTGCGCGCAAATTTGCGATTTCACACGCTTATCGAGTAACCATAACAACGGGCGTTCCTGCCGTTCGGACAATTTATTCACTGCTTTTATATACAAATGAGATTACTTTACGAGCCTATTTTATTCGTTGTCTATTGGTGACACCTTGGACACCATATAAAATTCACTATGAATAAAAACACTATAAAATGAATCATAAAATGCGAAGTAAATTTTTTTATAAATAACTTTTTTTTAAATAGATACATCAATTTTATCAATAGACAAACGCTTACAGTATGTTCAACATTTGCTTCTATAATAATTTTACATGCGAATGTGTCGTGTACATATTTGATAGCGGGTTTTCCCGCGTGACGATCGTCCCGTGTATTTCCCAAAATTTGACCTTGCAATTTTGAGGTCTTTGATCGTTATGTATTAGTGAGAACACCTTGAACTTGGTTCATTTCTGAATGCATTTTCTTATACATCGCTGAGCGATTTCTTCCACTAATGTGGCGCGGGCCTGATTCCAAAAATAACAACAATGTTTGGGTTCGTTTCGCCGCCTTCGTAGTACGAAGGTTATTTGACCGAGGGGAACTACAAAGGGTTCAATTATTCGGTCAATAAAAATATAGAAAAGGCAGCAGCTATGAAATTTTAAGCTTCACATCCGAACCCATTGTATTAGGATTCGTGAAGCTTAAACTTTTCATGGCTGTGTTCTTTTCTAGCCGTACAATTTGGAGAGATGTCTAATAAATTTGTCATATATATATATATATATATATATATATATATACACACACACACACATACATTTCAACTGCAAACAACACACAGTATAATTAACGTAAAGAACGACGCTTGTATAGAAGAACATTCCGCGCAAGATGAGGAGGGAGAACGAACAAATGAAAAAACGAGGTAACCACCCCATGGTGTAGTGGTTATCATATCTGACCGGCAATCGGAAGATCTCGGGTTCGATTCCCGGGTGGTTACCTCATTTGTTCGTTCTCCCTCCTCATCTTGCGCGGAATGTTCTTCTATACAAGCGTCGTTCTCTACGATATATATATATATATATAATATATATATATGACGATTGGTTAGGTTAAATCGTAATATTTTCGTTAGTTTTAACGAACATATCACTACTAAACGAATTTCTAAACCTGACCAATCGTCAATTTGCGGGGGTATACCGCGTCTCCTTTTCTTATAGAAAACTGGAAAAAGTGCAGCAAATGCCCATCAAAGCTATTTGTAACATTAATTTACAAAGTGTCTCCATCTTAATAATGCTATTCGTAATCTACATTAACGACATACAGTAGATGTAGGCTTCACCAGTAACGTGTCAAAATTCGCGGACGATACTAAAATAGGCGGTAAAGTTCTTAACGTGGACTAGAAATAGGCTCCAAGACGATGTAAATAGAATTATGAACTGGACGGATAAAGTGCCAGATGCAATTTAACTTAGACAAATGTAAAGTTTTACATATAAGTTCCCGTAACAATAATTACACGTACACGATGGACGATAGACAATTAGTGAGCGTTGACGAGGAAGTAGATTTAGACGTACGCGTATCGAAGGATTTAAAAGTTAGGAACCAGTGCTGGAGTCTGCGCAAAAGCTAATAGGATGTTAGGCTTCAGAGCGCGTAATTTCGAATTTAAATCGAAGATTATAATATTGCCCCTTTACAAGTCACCAAGTCAGGCCTCACTTAGAATATGCCGTTCAGTTTTGGTGCCCGTATTTGCGTGAGGATATTGATAGGTTGGAAAGGGTTCAGCGACGCGCCACGAAACTAATTCCGTCACTACGCAAAAAGTCTTACGAAGATAGGATTAAAGAGTTAGACTTGCATTCACTCGAGACTAGGAGATTAAGGGGGAAGCTTATTGAAGTTTTCAAAATCGTTAATAACATCGATAACGTAAATTTTGACAAATTGTTCATTTTCGATAATAGCAATACTCGTAATAACGGATTTAAATTACGTGGTAGGCGTTTCATTACCAACATCGTTAAAATCTTTACGTTTAAAGTAATTGATAAGTGGAATAATCTTCCCGCGTCCGTCATGAACTCTACCAGCGTTAATAAGTTTAAAAACCGTTTAGATGGGCATTTTAAAATATTAACGTCGTTTAAAATAATAAAACAGCAACAGGAGCTCTAGGGGTGATAGTCGAGGTTTGAGTCTGTTGACGATTGATGCCAGGTTGTGACATGCGAGCGTTAAATTTATATTAAAAAAAAAATAGACTAACACGAACGTAGATGTAGCTCGTAGCGTAAACTAACCCACTTTTTGATATACTCTTCATACTTTTCCCCCCCCTTCTCTCATCCTCTTTAATTGCATGTCTGTACTTTGCATGGCATGACTTTCTTTGAGTTAAGACCGTGTTCGCATGGTTTTATGAGCGTTTTTATTTTACTTCTTTTCATCTTTCACCCCTTTCCTATTCTCTTCGACTATTTTTCCGACTTGTCTGCAGTGGCCGGAGGATAATTAATGTTAACCCACAAATGATAGGTTTTGCTACTTACTTAACCCCTTATTCTCTTCTTTTATCCCCCTACTCTCTTTCTCTCGGGCTAACCTTAAGAGTGGATCTTAGGGTCTTTATTAGCCTTAGCGCTAAAACTTTACAAGACACCCGCATTGCCATGAAACATGCTACAGTAACGAAACTTATATCAATCGATAGAGCAGAAAAAAATGGTGCAAGCAGCTACCGTATGTATCATTTTGAAAATATTTGAAAATAAAGTTATGACATTATGATGTTACTAGGCCTATCATAGCTTACACCATTTGGATCTTTTCTGTTTCATGTACTGTTTCCGATTTTGTTGAAAACAAGATATTTGATAGGTTAACGGAATGCCCGGTTAGGTCAACTGTACGCCCTTGATGATTGGTTAGGTTAAGTTATGATATTTTCGTTAAAACTAACGAAAACATCACGACTTAACCTAACCAATCATCAAGGGCGTTCAGTTGACCTAACCGGGCATTCAGTTGACCTACATTACATCTTATGTTCAGCAAAATTGGAAACAGTACATGAAACGGAAAAGATCCAAATGGTGTAAACTATGATAGGCCTATTAACATCATCATAGTGTCATTAACTTATTTTCTAATATTTTCAAAATGATATATACGGTAGCTGCTTGCACCATTTTTTCTGCTCTATCGATTGATATAGGTTTCGTTACTGTAACATTCGCTCAATAGTAACTTCTGTTCAACACAAAATTTAAATACCGTATTTCCCGGCGTATAACGCGCACCCTAATTTTGAAGAGAAAATTTAGGAAAATAAAATTTTTGGAAAAAATATACCTCCTACCTCACTTCATATGTACAATTTTAACGAGTTAATTTTAACGCAGGGTGATTTTTGGAGTATTTTGGGGGAAAAAAAAGTGCGCGTTATATGCCGGGAAATACGGTAGCTCCTTATCCTTAGAGCGAAACTTATCAAAAAGAATAGTAACTGACATGTCACAAGTCACAACAATCCATCTTTACGTCTCAACAACAAAACACACTGACCAGATCTGACCTAATGGAGTAATTGAACGGTGTGGCCATCAAGGGGTTGCCAAATGTCGCTAGATATACCAATAATCAGAGCTGGGCAGTATTTAAATACATTTGTATTTAAATACGTATTTAAATACATTTGTGTATTTAGAACTGTATTTATAAATACATTGTTTTTCATGTATTTAAATACAGTATTTAAATACTTTAATGAGTATTTAAATACAATGTATTTAAATACTCAAAATATAAAAATGTAAATACTTTTACTGGTTTAATACACGTTCTGTACTAGCACAGTACGACGCGTCGACAGTGTAGTACAGCATGGTTCATGTTTCAACGTGTCAGTTCAATCAGTTGTGTGCCACTCTTAGTCGAAAGCGGTTGATTTCTTTATCGTGTGCGTGTCATGCTTCAACAAGCAAATCCGGTGAATCAAACAGTGATATATCTGCAGATAACAATTTAGTGCACCCTCTGTTTGATGGAAAATACTTTAAAATTAAATCTAAAGACGGTAATAAGGTAAAGTGCACCTGCTTGCTGTGTAAACATGAAGTCTCTGCTGCAAGCAATGCTACAACGAATCTGTACACTCATCCTTTATCAAGCATTTATATTGTTGTTACTCATGAATTAGTGAATGCATATGTTAAAATTTGTATGTATTTAAAATGTATTTACAAATGTATTTAAATACAATTGATGTATTTTGTATTTAGTATCTAAATACATTCGTAAAATGTATTTAGTATTTAGTATTTAAATACATTTCTCCCATGTATTTAGTATTTAGTATTTAAATACATTCAATGTATTTATTGCCCAGCTCTGCCAATAATTATTGCTAAAAATATTGGCAGATGTTGCTTGATATATCTCAAACTGTCGCTAAATGTCGCTAAAAATGACATTGCTTCAAAGTATCAACTTATTTTCTAATATTTTCAAAATGATACACAGCTGCTTTCACCATTTTTTCTGCTCTATCGATCGATATATGTTTCGTTACTGTAGCATGTTTCGTGGCAATGCGAGTGTCTTGTAAAGTTTTACCGCCTTAGCTTCTGTAGATCTTGACAACTTGCTCAAAAATTACTAAATTTAAACTGCAATTTGCGAAAATACGTTATATAGGTTACATAATTTGAGACTGTAAAAGGTACCTGAATTTGCACACATTAATTTAGGACCGTAAAAGGGAGGATACCCGACAAAACTATAGGGGCATACAGCCTGTCATACTTTCTGTAAGATACGAGCATTAGTTAAACTTACTTTGCATTTTTCCATTAATACTTTAAGTCCACAAAACCCTCTAATGGGAATAAAAGACAATCAAAATCGACAAAATTCCAGATCCTAGACAGTTCGGAAGACGGTTCATAACTTGCAAATATATTAAATTAGGTTAAGCTAAGTTAGGTTGGTTGAGTTAAACTAGGTTAGGTTAATAATTATGGCCTGTGGACAGTCTCCAAACTGCGTCTGGCATCTGGAATATTACCTCAAAATCTTCTGACGAATCATACTAAATACACTAATTTGGTTTTATTTCAGAATACGGCTCCCAATTTTGAACAAAATAAAATTGCCCCTGGAAAAGAATTTAAAAAAGTGGTCACCCTACTAAAAGTAGGCCTAGGATAATCCCAAACTGGGCACAAGAAGACTACGGATCAGCTGAAGATCAGGGTCCCCAGCCTCAATTACCAAATATCTTCGTTAAAACTAAGGAAAATATCACGACTTAACCTGACCAATCGTCAAGGGCGTACAGTTGACCTAACCGGGCATTCAACTTCATTTATTATTATATTTGGTACTGTAAAGCAAAAAACAAGAATACATGGGGGCCCTGATCTTCAGGTGATCCCAAGACTACTACTGACGTTTAATTATTAATTTACCTAGCCTATTCTAAACTAATTTAGTTACTTTAGCCAATACACGAGAGGCGGCATCACTAAGGCGTGGCTTAGCCAAGTCGAATTCCTAGGCCATAGCAGGCCCAGGCTTAGCCTTAACAAGTCTGAAACTCAAAATATCGACAACTCACACTCTACGTAGAAATTTTTTTGTCATCTTCGAAGATAGACTAACGCCAAGTATAACCTGTTTAAAAATTCATTTAGACTAGTTTAAATCCACTTAATCGATATTGAAACAGCAACTCAGCGATCGTATTATGAGGTAACTAAAGATCTAACTCAAATTACAGTTGGATGGTTGATCTTTTTTACGTCCTTCGTCTAACCAAAGCTTAACTATATCTAGTTGGTCCACGCGCGCATTTTAACGTGGAAACAATGCCATAGTGCCATACCAACAATTTTGAACAGAAACTTTTAAACTTTTGAGAGTATAACATTTACTTTAAGTTTACGAACCACTTACACGTTGAGTGTAGCTCACTGATCTCTATAAATTATTGGATAGCACATTAGCTTAAAATGTTGACGTCCCAAGTCCGTCATATTGGTACTTCTAAAACAAAATTATTTTGTTTTAATTTCCTTCGTAGTTATTTTCAACATACATATTATTCACGTGTTACTTTGTGAAATAATTTATATATATATATATATATATATTTTTTTTGGGGGGGGGGGGAGAATGGGGACTATCCTGTTATCTCCCCACCAAGTTTTGATATGGTTAACTGTACGCCCTTTACGATTGGTTAGGTTAAGTCGTGATACTTTCGTTAGTTTTAACGAAAATATCACGACTTAACCTAACCAGTCGTCAAGGACGTACAGTTGACCTAACCGGGCACATTAAAACTTGGTGGGGAGATAACAAAATAGTACTATTTCTTTTGTTTGTTTGTTTGACACCACCATGACCATATTACATATATATATATGCGCCTCGGTGGTGTAGTGGTTAGCGTCGCTAATTCCATCGGCCCCGGAATCGAGACCTGGTGACGGCAGCCGGCAGGCAGCAAAACCCAGCTGTTCATCCTTCCACACAATAAAGAGTGGGGTTCGTAGATAAATGGGTACCCTGGGTGGCCTAGTGGCTAAGACGCTGGGCTGCTAGTGGGGCGTGGTTCGGATTCCACGTTAAACTGTAGGTCTAAGGTGGAGTGAAAAGCTTGATCTTCGTCCGTCAGAATGAACAATTCGGGTGGAAGATAACCAAAGTGTATATATATATATTTATTTGTTTGATTGAAACCAACATGAACTTGTATATATATTCTTGAAATGAATGTAAAATTAGGAGATTCTAGCTTCTCTGAATTTGTGTCCATTGCAAAAAATATTAGATTAAAGTTAAAATGTAAACTGAAATTGAACTTAAAAATTAAATTTACTTCGATTTAAGTATCCATAATAATGTATAACACTCTGACCCAGCTGTGACCTTGACCTTGAAGATATGACCCAGGAAGTGAGCGATTACAAATCACCTGTTGTTGAGTAATATTTGTGTAAAGTATTATCGTAATCCCTTCATTTATTCAAAAGTTATGAAGCAGACAAGAAAATACCATGAGCCCTTCTGTGACCTTGACCTACGAGAAATACCATTACCTCTGCTGTGACCTTGATACTGAAGATATGACCCATAGGGTGGGCGATTGCAAATCATCTTGTGGCGAGTAACATTTGTGTAAAGTATTATTTCAATCCCTTCACTTATTCAAGAGGTATGGAGCAAACGCGAAAAAATTCTGACCCATGCTGTGACCTTGACCTTGAAAGTATGACCCCGGGAGTGGGCGATTACAAATCATCTGGGGATGAGTAACAAGTGTGCAAAGTATCATCCCAATCCTTTCATTTGTTCTAAAGATATGGAGCGGACAAATATTGGAATTCTTCATTGTGGGAGTACCAATATGGCGGGCCGATGGCTTCAATTCATTATATACAAATATAGGCTGATCCGCTATTAAGTAATTTATAGAGATCAGTGGTGTAGCTTTACAAATTTAGACTCGCTGGCTTTGGATGTGAAGCTCAAAATTTTGATACCTGTGGTATTTTCGTAAATATATGGTCTCACTGGCTTTTCCTCAATTTTACAAAAGTGTATGGAATTTTGTGTGAGCGGGGCCTAACTTGATATAAGTAGTCTTTGATTATATCATTCTATAACACTGAAAATTTGGTGATTGTATACAACATCCCCCTCACCTCAATTTTATGAAATTGACTTCACAATCGATGTAAAACCTTTATTTATAGCATGTAATTACTTTATTTATTTTTGGAAACCAACCTAATCTAACCTAACCTAGAAAAATGTATTTGACTAAAAAAGTGCATAACTTAACATGTTATTACATTATCATTTGTATAATTTAGGTCTCGGGGGTACGGGGGCGGAGCCCCCGTAAAGATCACGCATCACAAAATGAACCATATACCGATCAATTTGTGATGCGTGATCTTTACGGGGGCGGAGCCCCCGTATCCCCGAGACATGACGAATCAAGTTCTCAAAGTCGAAACCACACGAACAGCACGTCATAATTCTATCACAAACACGATCAAACTGAGGTATTACCCAAACTGAATCCAATTAGAAAAAAAAAAATAGCCAGAACAGAAACCAACCAACTAATTAAGTCGCAGAGTAGCGAGAAAATAGCCCAATCAGAAAAACGTCACGTCAAATGGATATCGTTAATTAAATAATATCTCCATAAATATGATCGACCGAAATTTTTTTTACTTAAAGGAAAGGTTTTATTTATTATTTTCTACGCATTGCAATAATTTTTATTAGAAACTGAGGTGAGGGGGATATTGTATACAATTACCGAAAATTTATTTGACCTCATTGCTTAAATATGAACAATCTCATTAATAATGATCTTACCCATCCATTCATCGTGTTCTGCCTATCAGGCAGGTCCAACTCATGTGTCCCGCCAAAGTGTTTTACCCTAAGCTATCCTTTCCATCTCATGGTAGCTCCTGCCTGCCTTTAAATCATCCAGCATTGCTTTCCTTTTCCTTCCCCTCGGCCTTCTACCTTCATATCTACCCTCTATCACCTCCTTCAACAATCCTTCTGCTCTCAACACATGTTCGATCCATTTCTTGTCTTTCTCTTATCACCTCAATGAGTCTTCTTTCCTCCCTCACCTGTTACAGTACTTCCTCGTTACTTTGGTGTTCCCTCCAGCTTATCTTTAGCATTCTTCTCCAATCCACATTTCAAAACTTTCCAGGAGTTTCTTTTCAGTTGTTTTCAGTGTCCATGTTTCTGCTCCATACAGTACCACACTCCATATCAAGCTTTTACTAACCTTTTCTTCAGCTTCAAGTTGAGTTTACCTGTAAGTAGTCTTTTTGTTTCTCAAAAGTTACCCTTACCAATTCTAGATCTTACTTCCTTATTGCAATTTCCATTGTTAGTTAATAAACTTCCCAGTATTTAAACTGCTCAGCTTCTTCTAAGGTCCGATTTCCTATCGTTAGGTTCATTTGTGCTCCTTTCCTTCTTGCAATTTTCATTACCTTTGTCTTGGTCTCATTAATTCTCATTCCGAATTCTTCCGCCGTTGTTGTCAAGCTATTGACCATTCTTTGCAGTCCTTCCTCAGTACTACAAACAAATGCCTTGTCATCCGCAAACCTTACAGATTTAACCAATTTACCTCCCGCTCTGATTCCCTCTTCCAGATCTGAGAGTGCTTCTATTGTCATTGCTTCCGCATATATGTTAAATAACACGGGGGACAGGGAGCATCCTTGCCTGACCCCTCGCCCAACCAATCCAGGCTCCGATTCTCCTTCTGCAACTCTAACATTCACAGTCTGGCCAAGATATAGATTTTTTATCAGCCTACGGTCCCTCCAGTCAATATTAATATTCTTCACTATTTCCATTAGTTTCCTCCATTGGACTCTGTCAAAAGCTTTTTCAAAGTCAATAAAACAAACAAACATTTCCTGATCATGTTCCAGCACTCTCTCTCCCATCATTCTCATAATACCAATAGCTTCTCTTGTTCCGCATTTTGACCTAAATCCAAACTGATCCTCTCCAATGTACTTCTTAGCTCTCTGTTCGTTAGTCTTCTGGTTAGTATCCTTAGCATTATTTTTGATGCGTGGCTGACCAAGCTTATGGTTCGAAATTCTTCTTATAATGAAGTACAATTAATAGTCAAAAGTCTAAATGGTATAGACCTATGAAACATAATCTATTGCTCATCTAAAAATCTTCTGACGCTTATTTGTTTATTTATTTATCATCTGCGAAAGATTCACTAAAAATATTTTTATTCTGTGATAAATCTACAGTATATCTATATCTAAATTCTGTGATAAATCTATATCTACTTTCCATGTTTTGTTCGGATACGATAAGAATAAGAAAAGTTCAGCAATCACTCCTTTATTTGATAGCTATATTTATTCCACATTAAATATTTTCTATCTGTGAATATAGTGGGAGTAATATAGCCTATAGTTTAGGTTACATGTGAGCCGACCGAAGGTCGAAGCTAACCTTGATTTTGACTTTCTTCTTCCTCTATGAGAGGAGGGGCGTTTTTGAGGGCATTCGCCCTTGGCCCCTCCTTCCTGTATATAAAAAAAAGAGAGAATTGACAACACAAATTAGAAAACGAACAAAAATTTCCGGTTTTCAGTTAAATTAACTATCCACTAATCAGAAATAGGGATGTTGCAAATCCGAATCCGCATATGTCAGTTTTTTACATCCTCATCCGCATCCCCGGATGTCAATTTTTTGACATCCGTAGCATCCCTAATCAAAAATATATTCAGAAAAAAATAATTATAAATCACTGTTGTAAACGATCAATTTACCATTTTTAATAGAAGTTTTCAGACAGTGATTTTGGTTCCTGAAATAAATTGCTTGAAGATACTAAAAACTTTATAATAAATTAGTTTGCCATACAATAGTCGTGAAATTAAAGAAAACAAGATTTAAAGGTTAGCTAAAATTTAACATTTAAGAATTTTTAAACACTCCAATACTGTGTATGTTTGCTTTTAAATGCAAGGGTGGATCTAGGCATTTCAGTAAAAGGGGGGGGGGGGAAAAAAAAAAGGGCACCCCCCTAAAATAAAAAAGGCACAGTACTAATTTTTTTTTCTTTAAACAGACCACCCATTAGCGAGTGTAAAATCAATTGTTTTGTTTTATTAGATGAGTTTCATTCAAATATGATACAAAATAAAATAAAATTTGGTACAATACAACAGTTATTACAGAAAATTTTCAAACAATTACAAATATCTTTTTAATTAAAAGAACTACCAGAAAAAGAGGAAGATAAAAATAGTGATATGGCTGCACCAGTACTAAGGACACCTATGAAACCCATTACAACTGCAAATTTGGAAGTACAATGTACAGTATACGGATAAAGACTCAAAATAGAATTTGAATAAAATAAAATAACCATGATCTATTTACAAAAACAAAATTTGTTTTCAGAGGCATACACATCGTTCATATGTATCACTGCCAACTTGTTTCACGTATGTATGAATAATTTTATTGTGTACTTTTGGTGGTACACATACAGTACACATAGAATTGGCGCTGTTTAATAATTTTAAATGTTAAATTTTATTTAGCCTTTATATTTATTGCTTTGTTTGTTTTTAGTAATTTTAGGCAGTTTATTTAAGCTTTTTCCTTGCAACCCCCACAATTCTTGTGAAGTGTTCTCAGTGTTTTCAGTGAAGTGTTCACTGAGGTATTTGCTGCTTCAAGTGACGATTGGAGGTACTTGGCAGTAAGTTGAAGGTTGTCAGCGACATCTCTGACACTCTTTTTCGTAGCAGTGGAAGAGATTTTTGCTGACGTTCCTGATCTTGGTAAGGATGAAGTAATACCAACTGCTTTCATTTCTTTATGACCTCCCGGATCGTAGTGACAGGTAGCCGAGACGCTTGGAAATTTTCTCGTAGCCTTTTCAAGACTTGGTACGTCGACAGTCTTCCGTTTTAGGTCTTCCGACAGCTCTTAAAGAATGGAGAAAATCGATAGTTTCATGTATGTGATACCTATTTCTAAGTGTAAACTTTGCACGAAAGTGTATAAAAGTTAAATTATGATGCTGACAATATACCGTATTTGTCGGCTTATAAGACCCACTTTTTTTCCTTATAAATACCTTAAAAAATCGCCCTGCGTCTTAGAAGCCGATGATGGGAATAATGATGATAATGTCAGTAATGAATCTGAAGTTGATTAATAACAAATAATAAGAGTAATAATCATATTATCTTTCTTTATTGGCTTTTGGGTTTTCTTTTTATTGAATTTTACATATCCATTCTATTAACAATAAAGTGCATCAAAAACTTTTTTTTTTCAATTTACCTTTCCAAAATTAAGGTGCGTCTTTCACGGCGCAGCGTCTTGTAAGCCGTCAAATACGATACCTTTCTGATGTATTCATACGTATTATAAGTTCTTAGAGTTACTCATTTGAAAGGTACCTAAATTTTTGTGTTGTAGTCATCAGAAATAAACATCATTAGGTGCTCCTTTAGTATGCGGTCTACAGACAAATTCACACTTTAGTATGCGGTCTACACCAATTTGTTTTTTAAATGTAGTTAAAGAAGGTTGAAATGACAATCTTACTTGAAAAAAATTTATTGAAAAGTTAAAAACACAAAAAGTTTAAATGTAAGTATACCTTCTTAGCTTGTTTACTAATTGCTTGTTTACATCACAATGTCAGTCGCCCTTGACGATTGGTTAGGTTTAGTCATGATATTTTCGTTAGTTTTAACGAAAATATCTTGACTAAACCTAACCAATCGTAGGTAGACCGCATACTATAGTAGCACCGGCAATTGAATTGTTTACAACTTTACTGCTTCAAATTTCTCAAGCTACTGATGTTAAACAATCATTTTGAATTTCAAGGTCAAATAGGGTCTAAGTCATGTGACTGAGTCATTTAGCGAAAAAAAAAGAGCGGCAGAATGCGTGAGCAGGCACAAATTTAACGGAAAAAACCTGTAGACTGCACTTTGAAAAAAGTAGAGCGCGGCAGAATTTGTAGACCGCATACTAAAGGAGCACCCATCATTATCTATTTTTATATGATCTCAATTTAGCTTTATTTTATATATATATATATATATATATATATACAGGGTGGCGCAAAAGGTACCTACCAAGTTTAAGCATTTATTTCACCAAAACTATTGAAAGTACAAAGATAGTTCAAACGCCATTCAAATCAGCATCTCAAGCCATTTATATGACAATGTGTTCGATGTGCTGTCCCTCCACTTCGACAATTTTTTTCAACTTCATCCCAAAATTCGATACCACGCTGTGGAGAACCTTTGCGGAATGTCGACGATTTGACGTTCAATCGATGATTTCAGCTCCTCTAAAGTGTTTGGGTTGGTCTGGTAAACTCTATCTTGGAGTTATCCAGACAAAAAGAAGTCACACGGGTTGAGATCAGGCGAATAGGAAGGCCAATCAATGCCGCTTCCATAGTGCTTCCGACAGTCCAAACCAATGACATTCTCTCCAAACTGATGTTAAACAAATGGCGTGAGTAGTATAGTGTGTCAGCAAATTTTCATCGAATTCTATTCATTCGTTTCGGAGAAATGTAATTTAATGTTGGTAGATACTTTTCGGACCACCAAATTCAAACATTTTCAAGAATTTAGTAGGAGGTGCCCAAATTTTCGTGCAAATATACAAATATACGGTATAGATATATATATATATATATATATATATATATATATATATATATATAAAATACTGATTATTAAGACTTTAATTCGTATCCAAAAGCAATGGTGGGCACCGTTAACCAAAAAGTTAACTTCGATAACGATAATCCGTTAACCCCAATTTTTAACTCCGATAACGATAATCCGATAATTTTACTACAAAGTTAACGGAAGTTAACGATAATCCGTTAACGATAACTATTTCTTTACTAACATTTTAAAAAATCAAGGAAAAAAGCTTTAAAACCCATAGAAAATGTTTATTTATGCAAAATCCAACAATAAATAGGTATTTAAATGTATTTTTATCAAGTTTTGCAACTTTTTTGCTTAATAACTTTTTTTTTTATTTTTAATAAAAAATGTACTGATTACATGTTTTGAAACCCGTTACCCTTGTAACCACTAACCATTAACCAAATTTTAATTTACCAGAGAATTATTATGGCGGGAACTGAAAGGTAAAATTAAATTTTAGGCACATTTATTAAAGACTATGACACAATGTGCTGGTTGCCCTTCAGAAAGACCAACTTCTCAAAGTTAGGCCCAACTGCCAGTCTTGACCTCTTGGGCCTCAGGATGTCCTTGCCGAGAGAGAAGAGCCGTTCCACTGCGGCAGAGGACGGAATTGGCAGACTGAAGTTATGGCGGTTTGAATTCATTCGCGGAGCGGTGATCTTCCGTGAATGACTCCTCGCAGTTAACGTGTTAACGGACTTTAACGGACTAAATATCGAGTTATCGGAAGTTAACTGGTCCGATAACGATAAATGGAAATTAACTTCCGTTAATAGTCCGTTAAAAAAAGTTAACTTCGTTAATTAACTGTTATCGGATTAACGCTTTAGTGCCCAACACTGTCCAAAAGTAACTAAAGCTTCAAATTTATTTCAATGAATCGTTTCCAATGCTAAAGAAAAATATATAATTTGAACATGGCCGTACGGGAAGGTTTAAAAAACATGGCTACCGTATGCACCTTCTCGGATTTTAATAGACTGTTCTATTCTCACTCGCATGAAGTCCTCCACGAGTAAAGCTTCTGACATTTGTCAGGTATGATAAACGTGAGTGATGAACATAACGAGTATTTTCGACAAATAAATGAAAGAAATTTAAGGATGAAACTTGAAGCAATGTATCTCAAGTGTAACTATACATACATTATGAAGAAAAAAATGGGATCACCTGAAGATCAAGGCCCCCAGCCTTCTCTAGTTAGCCTTATAAGGCTAACTAACGAAAATATCACGACCTAACCTAACCAATCGTTAGGTCAGCTGTACGCCCTTGACGATTGGTTAGGTTAGGTCGTGATATTTTCGTTAGTTAGCCTTATAAAGCTAACTAAAGAAGGGTGGGGGGCCCTGATCTTCAGATGATCCAAAAGATGCACTTTTGACAGTATGAAAAATAAGGTTTAGTCTTCATTTGGAATCTGCTTTAGAGAATTGGATGTTTTTCTCTATTTCTCCGTTTACCAAAGGAATCAATAATCCAGTCCATATCGCTTACTCGAACTTTGTTGGCAACATCTTTATTGCAATAAAAATAAATTTTAAATAGAAATTTTCAAATACATTTTTAAATAAATTTAAAATAGAAAATAAATTTGAAAAAAAAATTTGAAATTGAATTTTAAGTACGGATTGTTTTAAAGAGCTTTCTACTCACACGAACATATTTGCCCACATTTTCATAATTATCTGCTCGGATTAGCCATGTTTTAACCATGTTAGCCATATATTATAGGTCCGGACGGCCATGAATTTAAATAAATTGTCCAAAAATTCTTAGAAGAAAAATAGGTTATATTTCATATGAATTTATGTGTGTTTAGATTCTTTTCTGTAATGTCACGATAAATAAATCATTATTAATGAGATCATTATTTAATTAATGAGTTTTAATAAATTCTGAATAGCAATATTCCAGAGCGTACCTCTTATCTAATTAGTTACACTGATAACATTAAATATCAAAGATTTTAATGAAAAATTTGAGCCAGTGAGAGCTTAACATTTACTCTAAGCTCACGAAACACTTAAATTTTAACTGCAGCTTCACAATTTTGACCCAATCAATGGCTTTGGATATAAACTCAAAATTTTAGTGGCTAAGGTATTTTGTAAGTTTATTGACCGGCCTTTTTGTTCAATTTCACAAAAGTGTATGAAATTTTGGAGAAACTTGGAGGGACTAAGTTAATCTGTAAACTTCATTGGCAGGTCTAGCCTCCACATTTGGGGGAGGGGGGCAAATCTAATGCAACGCAAGCTAACCTTAACCCATCTCGCCATATATACAGTATATATATGTATACCAAGTGTCCCCCCCCAAAATGCCCCTATTCCTAAATAAATGTTTTAAGCTAAAAAAAAAGCGAATCTAGACATTGACAAATGCAGTAGGTACGTAAAACATAGTTTATTGATCTTAATCAAACATGTTCGTTCTAATCGCCAATTTTTTTTAACAAAATATTCAACCTGAAAATCGCTACATTCACAAGAAATGGTCTAAAATATTGGCACATAAAGACATCCACGCAAACGCAAGTGACCAATGTATGGGTTTCTGGTATAAAAAAAAAAGCAGGTCGATATAACCTTTCGTTAGCTTCCGACTGAATTGTTCATTCTGACGAAGGTCAAGCTTTTCACTCCACCGTAGACCTACAGTTTAACCTTTAACGTGGAATCCGAACCACGCCCCACCGCAGCAGCCAAGGGTCTTAACCTCTAGGCTACCTAGGGTACCCATTTATCTACCAACCACTTTCTTTATTGTGTTGAAGGATGAACAGCTGGGTTTTGCTGCGCGCCAGCTGCCGTCACCGGGTCTCGAACCCGGGGCCAATGGATTCGTAGTCAGCGACGCTAACCACTACACCATCGAGGCGCATATTGAACACTTTTGTAGGCAATATGAAGAAAAAGGGTAAGAAAAAATATTTTACGTGGCCTTTAGGAGGGGGGACAAAAGTGGTGTTAGCCCCACCTTTATCAGCTTTGGTGGGGCCATCATCATCCCTTTGGCTCCCACTTGGATCTAAAAATTTAGAATATTCTAAAGTTTAGCTAAAGTTTCTGAGCCTTGATGAAAAGAACGCGTTTGCTAAATTTCGTTTAAACTTTTGTCAGTTGATTTAGTTAAAAAACAAAATGGTATATTATTTAATTAATTAGGCAAAAAACTAGCCTATGCCACAGGCTCTTGCTAGGCTAGGCTTTTGTATGCTTAATTGAATTGTTTTTAAGCCTAGGCTACCAAACTTACCCTATAATTAGCCTTCAAATTTGGGAGAATAGACTTCAAAATGCCTAGTTAGGCCTAAATCACTGTTAAAACTCTATTTATTCCTTCAAAAATTAATAATATGCATCTAATTTTATTTATACTCGCAATTGTTGAGCAGCTTGCTCTATAATTAACAACAGTCATGAATAATGTTGTTGTATGCAAAAAATTGTTATACAACCTGGCCCTAGGCTACAGTCCGTTTGTTTGTAGACAAAAAACTTGCTAAACTTTACAGCGTGAAAAACTGCATCAGTGACGAATTTAGGACAAAAATCGGAGAACGTGCACCAAACAAAAGATTCGAAAATCATCAGTATTCTACAATATGATCTCTAATTCTTCATACCTAAGGTTTAAAATCTCGTCCAGAGCGAGGGCAACAATTTGGGAATGATTCACCTAATTCAGTCAGACATGTAAAAAAAAAAAAAAAAAAAAGATTAATTTTCAACGCACTTAAAATTTAAGTGTTACCAAAAATGGCAGTGTGTGTTGTCGCAACCTGCAACAACATCAAATATGTTAAAAGTGAAGATGATGTGTAATCATTATTTTTCAGAAGACAAGACAATATAAAGATTTAAAATGAAAAGGAAGTACAAAAAAGTGTATACCCAAAATACTCTTATAAGCCTTATGTGTATTCTAAACATACTTCCTAGAGAACATGTTATGGACTTGAAAACTAATTGCTTAGGTTAGACCACTACCACTATTATTACTCTATGCCATAGAGTAATAATAGGTAGTGGCCTAACCTAAGCAATTAGTTTTTTAAGTCCATAACATGCTCTCTAGGAAATATTTAGAATACACATAAGGCTTATAAGAGTATTTTGGGTATACACTTTTTTGTACTTCCTTTTCATTTTAAATCTTTATATTGTCTTGTCTTCTGAAAAATAATGATTACACATCATCTTCACTTTTAACATATTTGATGTTGTTGCAGGTTGCGACAACACAAACTGCCATTTTTGGTAACACTTAAATTTTAAGTGCGTTGAAAATTAATCTCTTTTTTTTTTTTTTTTACATGTCTGACTGAATTAGGTGAATCATTCCCCAAAATTGTTACCCTCGCCTCTGGACGAGATTTTAAACCTTAGGCATGAAGAATTAGAGATCATATTGCAGAGTACTGATGATTTTTCGGATCTTTTGTTTGGTTCACGTTCTCCGATTTTTTCCTAAATTTCGTCACTGATGCAGTTTTTCACGTTGTAAAGTTTAGCAAGTTTTTTGTCTACAAACAAACGGACTGTAGAGTCTGCCTATGTTATGAGTCATTGATGGTAACCCGCCTCCCTATCAGTTTGAACCACTGATCTCTATAAATTACTGGATAGCGCACTAGCTTAAAATGTTGACGTCACAAGTCCGCCATATTGGTACTCCCAAAATAAAGGATTTTGCGTTTTAATTTCGTGTTTTGTTTTATTTTCCTTCGTGGTTATCTTCATCATAAATATTATTCATGTGTTACTTTCATGAAATAATTTTCATATATATATATTTATTTTATTGACACCATCATAACCAATATATATATATATCTATATATATTCTTGAAACGAATGTAAAATTAAGAAGGTTCGAGCCTCTCTCTGAATTGGTGTCCATGTCAAAAAATGTTAAAATAAAGTTAAAATGTAAACTGAAATTGAACTTAAAAACTATATTTACTATTATTTAATGATCTATAATTATATTAATTATATATATAACTGACCCTGCTGTGACCTTGACCATAAAGGTATGACCCAGGGAGTGGGCGATTACAAATCACCTGTTAGTAGGTAATATTTATGTGCAGTATTATCCTAATCCCTTCATTTATTCGTAAGTTATGAAGCAGACAAGAAAATACCATGATCTGTTCCGTGACTTTGACCTACGAAAAATACCATTATCCGTGCTGTAACCTTGACCTTGAAGATATGACCCATAGGGTGGGCGATTACAAATCATCTAGTGGTGGGTAACATTTGTGTAAAGTATCATCCTAATCCTTTCACTTATTCAAAAGTTATGAACAGAGAAGAAAATGCCATGACTTCTGCTGTGACCTTGACCTTGACCTTGAAAGTATAACTCAAGGGGTCGACGATTACAAATTATCTGGTGGTGGGTAACATTGTGCAAAATATTTAATCCAGTGAGAGTTTACTACTAATTTAAAATTTAGATTTTAAATGCAGCTTCGCAAATTTTAACGCCCTAGCTTTAAGTGTACAGGGTGTCTCATAAGTGCCTTTAACTTCACCCTCTTTTAGTACGAAAAGGTTCAGGAGTAAAGGGAATTATGGGACACCCTATAGAACTCAATTTTGATGGCTGCTTATTTTGTAAACTCAGTGACCGACAAGCTTTCCTGGATTTCATAAAAAATGTGTTAAATTTTGTAGAAGCGTGGATATATTTCGGTTAATAAGTTAACATAGCCTAGCCTTTTTTCAGCTAAACTAGAGCCTTAAACTACTAGGGCTAGTTAAATAAGAGTATATTGTAATTATCTGTAATTAAGGTAATTTAGATCATTCTAGAGCTTATATGTATGAAAAACATATTACCGCAATCGTTTCTCGTAATTGAAATATGTATAAATTAGCGAGGACGAACACGCCATATTTTAATTACAAATTGTAGCATTTGACTGAGCAAATTTGAAACATTTCAGTCACTCATGATTGCGTAGTGGATATTCCGACTTAACCTGGTTAATTTACTATATACGGGCTTTGCACGACCCTTATAAAAGTAACAGCCTCAAAATTTTATTTTCAGAGGAATAAATCGTATACTGGTACAAAGAAATAGATTACTATATGCCATGTTTCACTTTAATAATAGAAATTGTGACAAAAATAGTATAAATCCTTTCACAGTATAGTGTTTTAAAGGACATCAAGATATTGTTCTAGGTAGAACTAAAGATCTTCTCTATTCAGTCCTAAATTTTGTAGATTTGCCTATTTTTGTAGGCTTTTACGACTATACTCATTAGCATCATTTTAGATGAACTACCAAGTCATTAACTTTTAACAGGATTGGTAGCATGAAACTCCAAAAACTCCACGAAACTTACGCAGTGAAATTTTAAACACCGATCTCCAGAATTTTCGTTCTTGCCTTAACAACTACTTAAATAATTCGAATGTATTCTGTTAATTACACCAAGGTTATCAGATCTGTTTTTGAATAGACGCTACTCAAAAATGGCTGTCAAGCTTCTGGCAAAAATCGCTGTATATTGTTTTTGTCCATAATTTTTATGGTTAACCTAACATCATCCAACTTAAAAGGATTAAAGGCTGCAGGGAAGAAATGAGTATACATTTATAACTCGTATGGATACATAGATTTTAGAAGTATATTTTTAGTCATTTTATGACGACACAGTTCTATTAGACACCAATACTTAATTATGTTACTATGACGTAACGGTGTTAAGTCTAAGCCCTGTGACAACCCCAGTTCGGCCACCATATCTGGCATAACAAAACCTCTGGTTCCGGGGAATGATCCAATAATCCTTATTCTGAATGAGCCAGCCCTAAACAATACTTACCCATCTCTTTGGTTTAAGAGTCTTTTCCTTGAGGCAGGTAGAGAAAGGATGTTTTGTCTTTGGAATGTTAGTGTCCTGGTTTCTCAAATTTAAAATTTCATCCACATCTTTGAAGTTCACTTTTTTCGTCCGTGACAAAGTTTCCATCACGTCACCAAGACTACGCCTTCTCAAAGACTTACTTTTTTTACTCTCTCGTTTGTCGAGTTTATATTGTTTGTAGGTCGTAATGGAAGAAGAAGGTCTCGTTCTTGACTTGGAAGTACCTTTCTTTTCTTGGCTTCCACCAGAATTCTCAATCGGCTTTACTACTTCTTTCCCTTCTTCTGCTTCCGCTTCCGCTTCTTCTTCGGGGCCCTCGTCGTCATGCAGTTCCTGAGACCCATACGGAGAATTGTTTTGGTCAAACCGATCGTCATATTTGGCATCTTCACCATAGTACTCCACGTTTCCATCATCGAAGTCTGTGATTTTGATGATGGGGAGGCTTTGGCTCTTCTGAGGAATGGAGGGGGAGACGCTGACGGCGGAGAGACGGGAGAGTTATTTCCGCGAGTTGCTCTTTTGGATTCTCTTGAGAGGAGGAGGGCGAACGAAGGACGTGGATGAAGACCTAATCATCCCCTTCTCCGAAATCTTCTTCGTCTTTTCTTTTCGAGCAGTTGGTCTGCTGAAGGGGAGTTTTCGCCCCTCTTTCTTCTTCTCCTTATCGAAGGGGGTCGTTTCCTCATTTTCAGGATCATTTTCGCTATCGTTTTTGCCCTGCGTCACTTCAAGTTCATCTTCAATCTTTGGTTCGATCACCATTTTGCGTTGTAACAGGTCATATTAATAATAGTAATATTTGGAATTCTTTAACGAAAGGACCTTACAGCTTTACTCGTGATCTGAATCATCTACGGATCACATCTAAATGCGGAGGACGATCACCCATCCAACAATTAAGCAGACCCAACGTCTCTCAACCTCGCTGATTTAACAAAAAGCGGTGTTGCAACTAGCTACGTCGTAGCTCACACCAAGAGGACGAGATTAACTTATTTTACACAAAATATCACGTGACCCGAATGATGCAATATTTATTAATCCTAAAGATACAATAATGGTCACATCACACTTCATTATTCACCAATTTTACACGTCAAATTTATTCCTTTTTCAACTAAAAACAGGCAAGATTAAAGTTTATTTATAAACAAACACACGTGCACATTTATTATAAAAAGCACAAATATAATTACAGTATTTATACGATGTAAACAGCACCGATTAAATAAAATCTAGGAAGTATCGTAGGCGCAGATCACTCAGACAAAGCGATCGTTTATAACTACGAAAATTCAACCATTCTTATAAATGAATTTGTTTACTTGACAACGCGTACACACATGGAAACTCTATTGGAAATCGAATACTAAATTAACGTATCTGCCATAACGACTGTACGTAGTTAATACAAATGGGGACCGAGTAAAACAAGAACGGTGAGCGATAGCAGCCGTTCGTTGCTCCTACATCGTTACTCAATTTGACTTTACGAATGATATTGAAAAGACAAATGTCTGAAATGAAAAAATTAGAGTACAAAAGAATCAATCAATAATTTTTATAAGCGTTAAGTTCAGTGGCAAACTTAATAAAAATATAGAACGCGGGAAGCTATTGTATAGTCCGTATAATTTATTCAACACCTATATGGATATACAGTAATTAGGCTTGCCTACATATTACATTTAATTTGTATCCTTTCATATGCATAAAAATTAGAGGCATTTTGGGGAAATTTTACTTTCAATTTTCTTAAAATATTACCATAATTTTTTTAACTATTTCAGTATTAAAAATGCTATTCAATTAATCTATTTAAGTACTGCAGAAATTCTGTATTAAAGTAGTTACGTAAACTAGTGTAGCAAAGTATCATCCTAGTCCTTCCGCACCTAAGAAAGAAATCTACCACCAAGCGAGAATATCAGAGGAGGCAATTCTCGTATCTATTACTACCACTTCATGCCATTCTTATGCTCGCCTACAGTCTTCCAATTTTTATCCTAACTTAACCTGGGCCAGTTGAGTTTAATAATTGTAAACGACAAACTATTTTTTTTTAATCTCACACACACACACACACCACACACACATATATATTATATATATATAGAGGGGTAAATGTGATAAATTGGTAATTATGCATAATTGAAAATATCATGACTTAACCTAACCAATTGTCAAGGGCGTACAGTTGACCTAACAGGGCATTCAAGGTGCCCGGTTAGGTCAACTGTACGCCCTTGACAATTGGTTAGGTTAAGTCATGATATTTTCAATTATGCATAATTACCAATTTATCACGTTTACCCCCAACATATATATATATATATATAAATAATGGATACAAAAATAAGCCAGGACTAGAGGCGGGGCCCACGAGCTTGGACCGTGTGAAGAGACCTACGCACGGAACCCAAAACGAGGTATAGATATATATACACACTGTATATTAAAATACGAACAAAAATTATATAAACTTTCTTAAAATATATATATACAATTTTAATCAATAATCTTCATAAATTATGAATATATACATACTATAAACTTTTAAAATATATACAGAATGTACAGTATACAACGTACTGCATACAAAAATATATCTAAGCTAGAAATATTCACGTACAGTCAATTCAAAAAAGTACCAAAATTTTTTTTTTAGATAAAAATAAGTAAGAAAAAGGGGTATTTCACTACATATCTTTTTTTAATCGACTGTACATTTTGTGCAGGATTAATAATTACAAAAATTATACAAAAAAAAAAAAAAAAAAAAAAAAAAACGTGACTATAAATAATCCTTCGCACAAAAGTTCTGCAGTATCTACAGTCAATTACAAAAGTCAGGAGAGACTGGGCCGTAAAGTAGGCGTGCTTCAGTGTATCCTGAGACTTTGGTAACCGATGATAAAAGCTTAGCACCAATTTTTAAATTTTAAATTATTTTACAGACATCAGAACAGTAAAAGGAACAGGATTTTTGTCACAGTTGTTGATCTGTAAAAATAAATTATCTTAACACGTGTACGTACGAGTAACACACTTGTACGTTTCCACGAATTTGTAATGCTGAAAGGGTTTACGAAAACTGAAGTATAATTTACTATATGGCCTCATTATACAGGGTCCCGCAACTCCCTTTACCCCTGAACCTTAGTTATACAAGGTTCATGGGTAAAGGGACTTATGGGACACTGTACATTAATATTAACCAAGTTCGAAGGGGGGGGGGGTAAGAAAACTATTACTGGAGTGATTGATGATAGAAACTACGTTACTACGCCAATTTTATAGAGAAATTGCGATTGCCACCGGGGATTTCTTTCTGCGTGACATTTTACGTATGACGGTGCCTCTTCGCATCCAGTTATTACGGTGAAAATTACCTTCCGAAAAGTACGACTCCGTTACGTCATCAACGAAGTTCTCAACACCTTCAGGATGACTCATCACTCGCTTTAGAAAGTTTGACGGGTATCTGTCATGGATGTCGTCATCGTCATCGCAAGAATATATTCCCGAATCTTGACTTAAATTAATTTTAGACATTTTTCTGTTTTGGGTCAACGATCCCGAGTGAAAAAGACGAGCAGCCTTCGTCACGCTGTTCCTCCGACCCGTTGAGAACTGATGTGCGCAGGAAACTGCTTTCCAAATACTTTCTTTGATGACGAAAGACTTAATTCTTCGAGAGAGTAAAATATCATTCAAAGCGATATGGTCGTCCTCTCCAAATATTGATAGAAAGTTATCAATCATGAATTCAATCGTCCCCGAAACGTTGGAATTGTAATCGAAATCCAAGGTTGAAGAGCTTAAAATAGAAGGCCCGACGCACACGGCAAGATTCAAAGGTGTCATCAGGTTTGTATCCGCACTGGCGGCGATTTTGTGGAGAACATAAAGGAACATAATAAGTAGAGTAAGGTGAAACGTTGGGATACGAGAGCACAACCGAAGAATTGTGGATATTTTCTCTCCCAATCCCGATAACGAGTGAACTTCTAACCATTCCTCGTAAAGTCCTTTACAAAATAGACAATCGGGAAGGGAGCGGAGAAAGTCCTTGAGAAGAGAAGCGACGGCGGATATAGGAATTTCAGCAGGATACTCTATTTCCTCCCCTTTATCTAACTTCTCCTTCAGCTCGCGAACTATTCGAACATTCGCAGACTTGCGGAAAATGCCGATTTCGGAGGGTCCTCTCTGCAACAGTTCTTGAAGTAATATCTGCAGTTCAAAATACCATTCATTATTTTCCCATAATATTAGTGGTGTTTGGCAAGGTGTACACTTAAAACCGCTATTATTGTAAACTATTTTTAAAGTTTATTCCATAGTTTGGTGTATAGGTTCAAATAATTTCGGAAAACTAACAAGAGGGGTACTGTCAAAATTTCATAATCCAGACGCAGTACGGGAGACAAGAGTTATTAACCGAACACGAGTTAACCTAATCTAACAACGTTGTACCAAGCTATTACGAGATATCCTCAAACTGCAAATGGATTCTGGAATTTTGCCGATATATCTGATACTGATAACAGTTTCCTTCAAATCGGAATATTTGAAACTATTTTAGCTGTATAAAAACCACCCCATTTTTTGACATCTTAATTACAAAATGAATTAATTTTATACTATTATAATTTTTAGTTTCTACCAGTATTAGTTTTAGGAGACTAGTATTAGTAACTCACCAATATAGAATTAGGTGGAAGGCCAGTGACGTCACAAATCTCCTCCAATGGTCTTCCGAAGAAATTTCCCGCTTGAGTCTTCCTCGAGACGCCATCTACGACGTCACTGTTGCTGAGAGACTTTTTAAGCACCTTCAGTTTTATTTTTGGAGACTGAATCGTTCTTGCCTTCCGTCCAGATACTCTTCTTTTATCCTGTCTTAAGGTCTTTCGTCCAGGAATCCGCTTAAATCTGCCACTCCTCAGCAACAATTGGTCTTTCCTCGAGATTCGATGGAAAATATCTGGCTTTGTCACACTTCGATTTCTTCTTTCCTGAAGGATTAAAAAAGTCCTACATTTTATTTCCTGCATTTCAATTACTAAAAAGTAGTTAAAAACTATTATTAAATGAGACTAAGATGAAAATATAATGTGCAAGTATTTTAAGGCTATAAAGCATATACATATTAAAGTTACAGCTGTGAAGACTTTTGTAATAAAATGAAAACCACAGTTAGGAAGGCGAATGATCAGTGAGGAAAGTTTGATTTTTATTCTGGGTTCTCTAACTTGTCTCGATGCAGACCCGTAGCCAAGGGGGGTGGGTCGAACGACCGCCCACCTCGACAGGAAAGGTCCACTTTTGTAACCATAGTTATAACTTGTGATGTGATGTGATATAATATATATATATATATATATATATATATATATATCAGCATTTAGTAAATAAACACCTGTATTTTTTTTCTTTTGAAACATTACACAAACTACTCTAAACCCCTTCCGCAGTGACTAGGTCGTTGCACCAAAGGTCCGCCTTTCTACAATTTCGACCGTACCCCACTTAGGAAATCCTGGCTACGGGACTGCGATGTTATATTTTATACTTCCTCATTATGACGTAATTGTGGTTTTATTGGCACCAAAGTTTACGTTTTTAGGAATAAACTAGTTTTATCATGAATCTTTGTAATCATCGTAAATTATGGTCAACTCTAATAAATATAATCGAGGTGAAATGAACCTAAAATATTTGAACCATGTTGCCAAGCAACCACGACAGTTTATCTTCTTTTAAAACTATATACAATATACTTTAAAAGGCAATAACAATAATACATTATAAAAGTTATATTATTGAGAAAAATCTATAGCTAAGAGTTTATATCAATTTATAGGGCCTATTTCATTTTTATGAATACCTTTCTTAACTGCAAAAGAATTAAGAACATTTTAGTATATGTATATATACAGTGTTCGGAATACAGGGGGTTTTGACCCCCAACAAATCTACGTGGGACCCATGGAAATGTGCTGGCCAAGGGGATCCAAGGTGAGTCCTGTAAAAACTCTTGTAAACTAAAGCTTTCAAGTTTTAATTCATAAAAATTTATATGAAACCTCCCTCACCCCCCTGTATTTCGAACACTAATATATATATATATAACCTTAATAGGCAACCTTTATAGTATAAGCAGGGCCGGATTAAGGCTGTGAGGGGTCTAAGGCTAATAAGACGGAAGGGCCTATATATGTACTATAGACTATACAGGATGGTCCAAAAGTCCTTATCTATTTTGCTGAAATAATAGTATTTTAGGATAAAAATGTAATGATAATTATTAGATATATATTTATTTATCAAGCTTAGGTCTATGATTCTACGTGAACACCATCAGTTTCTCTGCAAATCTCAAATCTGTCCACTGCACTGCGGAACACATTCTCTAGCATCTCTGGGGTTAATTTTAGTGACTGTCGCGACGATGCGGTTCGCAGATCCTGCAAATCTTGTTTTGTAAACCTCAGACTTTTATAAAGTCACACGCAAAGAAGTCTAAGGGTGTTAATCCGGAGATCGTGCTGCCCAGGGCCTATTTTCACCACGTCCAATCCAGCGATTTGGCAAGAGCTCAAGGTACACCCGAACGATGTTTGCATAGTGATATGGAGCTCCATCTTGTTGAAAGACACCAGTGTTAAGAATGCCATCTGAACGAAGCTGGGGTTCAAGAAACTGCTGAAGCATGTCAAGATAAATTGGCCCCGTTACCGTAGCTTCTGCAAAGAAAAAAAAGGTTCGTAAATCTTCGCTCTTGTCATACCAAACCAGATAAACTTTAGGAGAATCTCTACCCTATTCGTAGAACTCTGTTTTTTCACTATCCCAGATACGGCAGTTATGTCGATTAACCTTTCCGCATGTGTGTAGAATGTTGCTTCATCGTTGAAGGTGGTGGTGGTGGTTGTTTAATAAATTTTTGGTATGAACTTTTTCAATCAATTCTGTGTACATGGCGGCTCGTCTTGGATGATCCTCTTCATGCAACTCATATAGCACTTTAAAAAAGAGAAGTTACATATTCATGTTGATTTTAAAATCCTTAGAACAGACGTTTTCGTTATGCTCAGTCGACGTGATGCTGTGCAAATTGACATTCTATGATTGTTTCAAAGGCCTCTCTTACCAATTCGACATTTTCCCGAGAGGTAACCTGAGCGTCCAGAGCTTGCTTCATCATGAACAGATCCTGTTCTTTTAAATTTATTGACCAGCTCACTAATTGCTTTGTCTGTAGGTCCTGATTTGCGAAATCTTTCAAATTTTTCTCGAATTTCTTTGCACTTCCCTTGAATACAGTGTTCCTACCATCCAGGGGCGTTTTTAAGATTTTGAATTGGTCAGGGCAAGTTATGCTACAGGGGGCCCGGGCCCCGTTTACCAATTTTCCTTTATGGAAGTTCTCGAAAAACTAATGTTTTCACTGATCACTACATATTTAAGTGATGTTATTTTAACCAAAGTAAAAAAATACAAACTGCACTGATTTTTGTAAACTTTATTCAGGATGCAAATATATGGAGCATATAGGGCCCGGGGTACAGGCCCGCAACTACGGGTAGGGCGAGAGGGGGCTTCGCCACCCCTGGCAATTTTTTAGCCCCCCCCTCTACCTGGATCCCAGACTGCCAGCCAAGTTTGGCTAGAAGGGTGACAAGTGATCGGAAAGCAGAACTTGCTCTTGCTCTGCTTGCCTTTGAAGCCAAACGCGCGAACAGCATCAATATTTATTTATGCAGATTTGCTAAAAAAAACAGCAAAATTTGCAATTGTTTATAAGTAATTTTACATAAAGTCATGCACTAATGTACATTTTCTAAAGACGACTATCCATATTAGCTGTATTAAAATTTTTCCTATTAAATTCTTTTCTATTCTATATATGTATTTATCTTATTGTATATATTTACTGTAATTACATCATGTAACTGATACAATAAAAAAGATTGCTATTATCATTACTATAGTGTGACTCAATTAGTGATCGGCACTCCCTGTTCCCTTCCTTGCCACCCCTGTACTCCGATCCTTGTTGCGGGCCTGCCGGGGTAATGGGGAACCATCGGGGCCGTGCTCCGATTGCCCCTATGTTAAAAACGCCCCTGCTCCCATCACACATTTTTGCACATGCATCATCTATGGCCTGCAGAAAAAATAGAAATATTTCAGCAAAATAGATAGGGACTTTTGAACCACCTTGTATAATTCAAAATCTTCAAATAGAAGTGTACTAGGGGCACTCAATATATTTTGCCCGACCCTTTTTCTCAGCTAAATAATAGGCCATGGGGCTGAAATGCCTTTTGGGCCGTAAGTTTGAACTTTCTGCGCTTCACATAACTGGATTTTTCCAGTTTGAACCTCCCCTCATAAAACCGCTTTTAGACGCCCTTGTATAAAACCGATGGTTAACGCAGTTTCGAAAATGGCGTCTGACAGTGATGCGCTTCGTAAACAGAGCGCCGTTATAGAGTTCTTAACCACAGAGAAGGAAACAGTTGGAAATATTCAAACGTCTAGAAAACGTTTACGGAGATGATGCTGTTGATTGAAGCACAGTTGGACGCTGGTTTAAACGTGCGAGATCATCGGAGAGAGGGGAGCCAGCCTCGATGATGAGCCACGCAGCGATCGCCTGGCATCGGCTGTGACATCTCGCACTGTGCAACGTACTAACAGCATCATTCGCTCAAATCGGCGCGTCACATACAAGGAGCTATCACTGGAGCTAGGAATTAGTGAAGGAAGTGTGAATACGATAATTCAGCAGCTGGGATACTCAAAAGTGTGTTCACGGTTTGTTCCTCGCGAACTGACTGACAAGATCACAAAGCCCAAAGAAAAGAAATTGCTTCCGAGTAGTTGGTTCGATACGAGACAGAAGGGGATGACTTCCTTTCACGAATTGTGACTGGGGATGAGACTTTGGTACACCACTTTGAACCTGAAACAAAACTCAAATCCATGGAGTGGCATATCACAGACTCCCCACGCAAGAAAGTTCAAAATGGCTCCCTCTGCAGGAAAGGTTATGATCATCTTCTGGGACATGAAAGGGGTGATTCTGGTGGACATTATGAAGAAAGGACAATCAATCAACTCGGAGGCATATATTGCTACCGTACAGACTCGTAGAGACGTATAAAGCGAGTTCGACTGGAGAGAAAACTGAAAGACGTCCTCCTTTTGCACGATAACGAAAGACCACACAACAGTTTGCAAACAAGAGAGGCCATTACAAAAATGCATTGACTGTTACCCCACTCTCCATACAGCCCGGATCTGGCACCTTCAGACTTCCATTTGTTTGGGAAGAAAGTTTCAGAGTGACGATGAGGTTGAGGAGGTTAAGAGGTTGCTCCAGCAGAACCCAGCGGACTTTTACCAGCAAGGAATAAAGGCCCTTGTTTCGAGGTGGAGGAAAGCCGTAGACAAGGATGGAGACTATGTGGAAAAATAAAAACTTGTAAAAAAAGGTATGTAACTACTTGTGTACAAAATTTCTGGAACTTACAAGGAAACTTGGAAAGAAAAAAAAGGTGGGGCAAAATATATTGAGTGGCCCTCGTATATTTATCCAAATTTAACAACTAACAAAAATCAAAACTATGTACATTAAAAAAAACAGCAAAAACAGCATACAATTCAAATAGAGAATGATTATTTCTTTTCTGGCTTTAAACTGATATCAAAAAACATCCCTCTTTCTTCGACATGTTGAATGATCATTACACTAGGTCCAAATTCTCAACGTCTGAAACACAATTTCCTAAACAGATTAACCCTTTGAAGCCAATCATACAAAAATGGATGAAAATCATGCATAGGCCTACATATCGACAATAATACACCATCAGATATAATTACAAAAATCCTCTTAACTTTTATTTTCCACTTCTGAAGATCTAATTATGCAGTTATATATGATATTTATACATGATATTACTTAATCAACTTTGTGACAAAGATTTAGGGTTCATGATATAAAAATTAGGGCCTAAGGCTACACAGCCTTATTAGCGGCCTGAGTACAGTATACGTCCTGAATAACCATATATAATTTACTGAAGTTACTGTTACCTAAAAGTCAAACGCGTGTACAACTTCATACACCATTTATTTAACATTTTGATTATTCTTAGTATGTGAACTAATATGGTAGTAGTCCAGGAAGGTTGAAAACATTCTTCCTCGCCTGTATAATAAAAAAACTACGTCCCCCCTCAAATTTTATAGATTTTCTATGACTACATTGTAAATTATAGAAAATTAACAAAATGAGTAACTAGTGTAAATTGCCAGTAACCTTATCATATATACAATTGAAAATGATAACAGTTCCAATAGCTTTTATTAAGGCCTTGAGAGTCATAGATATAAGGTTTATTATAGTGCGATTAGCAGTTTTAATAAAACTGTAGTCAATCACCAATGAGACAAAAACAAAACAGGTGAATTTTTTTTATTACGTAAAGTCGATCAATGGTGTATTTACTTGGTTTGTATATTAATAGTCTGGTATAATCAAGACTCGAATTGAGGGGGGGATGGCATCACTCTTGTTAACTCAAAATTAAATTATTATCCCCCTCGTTGTCTAGATAAGGGGATGGCATCCCCCCTTTTTAACTCAATATCAAATAACCACCCTCTTATTAACTACATAAAATACACTTTAACGTCAACTTAATATATATTTATTAGTAAATCCTCGCTAATCCAACTTAATACATGGTCGGAGTCAGAATAACCGAAAAGTTTCAAGTTACCGATATTTTTATTCTAAACCATCTAATATTACTATTATAATAAAAAAATGATATACAGTATATAAAATGTATAAAATAAGTACTTGTAAAATAAGAATTATTGAGGGGATTAAGGTGATGGCATCCCTCTTGTTAACTACCCTACCCACCCTCGCCACCATCCCCCTTGTTAAACTTTTACAATTTGACCACTGGGTATAATCACCTACAATGATTGTAAGAGGGTGGGCAGTGTTCGAAATAGGTACAATGTATTTGGGGTGGTCAGAATTTGATTCAGAGACTCGCCGTGTCACTCGCGCACATGTAACCCAACAATATAGGCTTATAATTGAGGATTTAACCATTACGAAGGAAGTAACAGCAGGTGACAGTCCACTGTAATAGTTGTGAAAAGTAAGGATATTACCAAAAAAAAAATTTCGTATGGTAGCCAAGACGGGCTACTTCTAAGATAGTTTTAGGTGGGTGGTACAGAAAGATTTCTCCCACGTACCAAAATAAATAAAAGCATATATACGACTAATACGAGTATATATGCATCAACTTATACATTTGCTTTATTTGTGATCAAATACAAATTAAAAGAACGTTTAACCAACCCACTAAAATTGCCTTGGAAGTAGCCCTGCCCAGAAAACACACACACACAATAATGATCAAATACTATTTTCTAAAACTTTTTAATCACTAATCCACGGATAATCTGTAAGGAATCTCCATATACCTTTACTTTCATATGTGACTGAGAAACACGTGCTAAGTTTACTTCCACAAGTCATTCAGTAAAGAGTTTAAAATTATTAATAAATATATCTATTCGTAAGTAGAAATTTTACCGAAATTGAAATTCAATTTATCAAACAATTTTGGCTTTCGTAACTTCAAACTTACACGTTGATAAAGAAATGATTTCAATGTTAATAAAAGAAAAGCTTTTCTGAAAGATAAAATTTGATAAAAAAAATGATTTAATTTAATAGGGTCATTTACCTTTTTACATCGTAGGTCATATGACGAAGGGGTGTGGGGTATGGGGTGTATGGGGGACCTACAGTTTTACGCAGGATCAAAATCAAAATCACCACCAAGGAAGATCTAACAAATCTGAGGTTCATACCGAGACTCGAACCCGGGATTTTTAGGTTCATAGTCTGGCGTTTTTACCGTTAGGTTACCCTGGCTAGTTTGATGATACAAGTATATTAAATGTAAACTTAAACCACTTCCTACTTTGCTGTGATAGTTCAAGATAACTTACCAGTCTATCTCCTGAAGAGGAATTAAATTTTTCCCGTGAAGGAGAGTAAGTGATAACGAAGGAGGAGCTTTCAGTCGATTTCGCTTTACTAACGATGGAGGACTTTGGTTCGAGAGGTCCCTTTTTGATCGTAAAAGTTTTTATTTTTTCTTGCAAGAGTTTTTGAACTCCTGAAGGAGAGCTGAAAAAGTTTTTCAGAGAACCAAAATTTTTTAATTTGCTCGAAGATTTCGGCGAAAATCCACTTTGGTTCATTTTCGTTCCTAGAATTCCTTCTTCCCGCAGAAAACTATTTGAAGATGAAATCGGATCATCGCTGCTGCAATAAGGACTGGAACCAGTTCCGATATTCACGAAGGAAAGCGAATTAGTACCAACGGTAGAGTAATCCGGAAGTTTCTTCATTAAACAAGATTTATTACGTTCTCTCATCGAATTATTTCGGACGTTTTGTTTAAAAGAAGTTAACGAAACGTAAGAATTATCGAAATTACAGTAAAGAGTGTCCGAAATGGCGTGAAGTTCGTCAATTTTTAAACTTTTGAAATAATTTAATAAGAAACTTTGGTGTTTCATATCGAATAAAATAAATACAAAAAATTCTGAAAATCTATTAAACGAAAGTCGTTTTTCACTTTTTCCACATAACTTCAAATACCACAAAAGCTTATAGGGATTAAGAGATAAACAAATCTTTCACGTAACAATTTATAAGGTATGTTAAATGACGCAATTATGAAACTGTTGTACGATTACGATAACGCTTGTCGCGAGCTTTAACTTATCCACCTGAACAGAATTGAATATCAGAGTAAACTGAGTGTAGTAAACTCACCCAAACCACAACCATACAATTTTTTGTTTTTCTTAATCTCTCTGAATATTCTGACCAATAAGGAAGTGTGGATGATTTGGAGGGAGGGAGGAGGTTTGGGGAAGGCAAAAATGGCCAAGGTATGTTGGGCAGAACCCAACGTAGTTTACAACCTACGTCATTTTAAATGGGAATGAAACAATATAAACAAACATTAATTATTTTGAAAGAATACATTACATCACATCCAAAATATGTCTACGGAATTTTGAATTTTAGATTTTAGTGGGAATTAATCTTTGGTTTGGTTAGCTTCCGCCCGAATTGTTCATTCTGACGAAGGTCAAGCATTTCACTCCACCTTAGACCTACAGTTTAACGTGGAATCCGAACCACGCCCCATCAGCAGCCCAGCGTCTTAACCACTAGGCCACCTAATCTAATCAAAATATTCTTATCCGAATATGCCGTTGGAAAGTATGACGACAGATTTTCAGGCAAAAATCTTGGAGATTCATTTCAATTATTACGATACAAAATGAGCAAATAATGAAATAATGAAACGTCAAAAAAGGCATTAAATTAATTGGATCACCTGAAGATCAGGGCCCCCAGCCTTCTTTAGTTAGCTTTATAAGGTTAACTAACGAAAATATCACGACCTAACCTAACAATCGTCAAGGGCGTACAGTTGACCTAACGAGTGGTTAGGTTAGGTCGTGATATTTTTGTTAGTTAGCCTTATAAGGCTAACTAAAGAAGGCTGGGGGCCCTGATCTTCAGGTGATCCAATTAATTCTATAAATACAAATGAAAATTAAGATAACCTCAAAAATAATAAAAAAACGCAGTAAATATTGAAGTAAAAATAATGGTACTTTCCTTTGATACCCCCACAATTTCTTCTTACCCGGTTAGGTCAACTGTACGCCCTTGACAATTCGTTAGTTTAAGTCGTGATATTTTCGTTAAAACTAACGAATATTTTAACGAAAAATATCACGACTTAACCTAACCAAATGTCAAGGACGTACAGTTGACCTAACCGGGAAAGAAGAAATTGCGGAGTATAACGGAAATGTATCAAAATAATAATTAATTCCTATTATTACAAATAAAAAATAATTCAATATTAAAATAATAGAAATACAGACAAATGACGTACATTATAACTATGACGTAATATAATGGAAACTTTCAAAATATAATTTATAAATAACTTGTGATTGCACCCGATTTAGGACTGTGAATTTTGCATATAGTAATTTTTTTTGTTTCTGTAATTTCGGAAAAAGAATTGCTACTTTTTTATTATTATTATTAATATTATTATTATTAATAATAATATTTTCAATGTTTTGCTATAGATTCTCGCTTTAAACTTTACTAAATGAGAAATAATTGGATCACCTGAAGATCAGGGCCCCCAGCCGCCTTTAGTTAGCTTTATAAGGCTAACTAACGAAAATATCATGACCTAACCTAACCAATCGTCAAGGGCGTACAGTTGATCTAACGATTGGTTAGGTTAGGTCGTAATATTTTCGTTAGTTAGCTTTATAAGGCTAAAAGGCTAACTAAAGAAGGCTGGGTGCCCTGATCTTCAGGTGATCCAAATAATTTTGAGGGGAAGAAAAAAAGGGTCACTCCCAGAATAGGCACCTGACGTACCTCAATCCCAGATGAAGCACCTGCGTTCAACCTCAATCCCAGAATAGGCACGTTGCAAGGAATTAAATAAAAAAAACCTGATGATTACAAAATTTATTGTTTATACAAAGTTTATTACAAATGTAATAAAGACAAAGTTATAAAAGGGTTAAAGTGGTTTAATGAATAAAGAAAAATTTTAGATATTATAAATTCCTGCAATATGAGCCCGAATGTTTCTGAATCCATCTGAAGCAAATCTATCTTGCCACATAAATTGGTATAGATATAGGTTAGGTTAGGTTAGGTTAGGTTAGGTTAGAGTTGATTTTTTCAAATATTGATAAAAACAATGAAATTATATCTCTAAAAACTGTTTATATTTTTTTCTCCTCAATCCCAGATTAAGCACCTGTGTTTTGCCTCAATCCCAGATTAAGCACCTAAAAATGATTTCAGGTGCCTATTCTGGGATTGATCCGAAAAAAATTTGTAAACAAGTCAGGTAAATAATTTGGAGTCTTTTTCCAACAAATTTCATAACCATTCACACGGTCATAATTACCCACAATGAAAGTGTGAGAAGCACAAAATAAATCGATGTAATATAATGATAGGGTTGTTTACCCTCCTTCGCAACAACATCTAAGGTCATATGAAGGAGGGGACTTACAGCTTTACGTGGGATCCGTACCACTCAGAAAACGGTCTCCCATCCAACTACTACCAGACTCAATAATATCGTTTAACTTCGCTCATCGGCGGGAAGCGGTGCACTCACTGGCCACGAACCAATCGATGTAAAACTAATTGCAGTTGTAATGATCAATAATTAAAAAGCTTATAAAGGTGGTTGTAATATTAATTTTGGATTTTAACATGATTTAAATGAGTGTAAACACATTTAACTCTTCATACTTCCATATATATATATATATATATATATATATGATGAAAATAACCACGAAGGAAAAAGGAAACACAGAATGGTGCTGAAGCGCTTTCGTGTTCCTGAGGATGTCATTAGACGAAAACGTTTGAGCACCATTCTGTTTCCTTTTTCCTTCGTGGTTATTTTCGTCATAAATATTATTCACGTGTTACTTTCGTGAAATAATTTTCACACACACACACACACATTATACTATATATATATATATATATATATATATATATATATATATATATATATATACCTTACCTTATGAACCTTATGTTGTTTCGTGCGTTGGTCTCTCTTCACACGGAGGTCAAGCTGGTGGCCCCGCCTCTAGGTCTGGCCTGGTGGAGGAGCGAGTTGCTTTCTTGCGCTCTCCACCGTACATAGCCAGGCACGCCCAGCTCATCTGGTACTGTCCTGAGCCAGGCATCCAGTCTTTTCTTGAAGACTTCAACTTTGACCCCCGTTACGTTTCTGAGGTCCTTAGGAAGCTGGTTGAAAAGTCTTGGCCCCCTGACAACCAAGCTATTTTCCTTCAGGGTTGAGGAGGTCCCTTGTCGGGCCTTTAATTTGGGAACACTACACATTCTGCCTTTCCTATTTTCCAGTGTTGTTTGAATGGTAATTGGGTTTAGTTTTAGGTTTGGTACCAGTTTTTCGATCATTTTCCATATGTAGATTATGATGTACCTATCTCTTCTTCTTTCCAGTGAGTACAGATTTAGTTTACGTAGTCTTTCCCAGTAGTTGAGTTCTTTCAGCCATCAATCTTGGCTGTGAAATGCCTATGCGTTTCTTCTAGTTTATTAGTTTCTTCCTTTTTATATGGGGACGTCAAAACTGAGCACTATTCAAGTTTTGGTATAATCAGTGTTTTTAGCAGGGGAATCATTATTGTTTTGTCTCTTCTTTTGAACGTTCTTAGTACCTGTCCAGCGACTCTTTTTGTTTTATTTATCGCTATCTGATTTTGTGTTTCGAATTTCGCATCATCGGTCATTATTATCCCGAGATCGATCGCTTTCGTGCTTCTCTGAATTTCTTGTCTATCTGGAGCATAATATGCAGTCTGTTTAAGTTCCTCTTTTCTACCGTATCTCAAGAGCTGAAATTTCTCGGTGTTAAATGTCATGTTGTTGTCTTCTGACCATTTGTATATTTTGTTCGTGTCCCTCTGCAAGGCCTCCACGTCATGTACATCGCTGATTTTTCTGCTGATCTTTGTATCGTCTGCAAATGTTACTATACTATTGCTGTTTACTCCGCTGTCTATGTCTGTTAGCATGATAATGAACAGGAGTGGGGCCAGTACTGTCCCTTGTGGTACTGAGCTGCGTACTTCCGATTCTGATGATGATATACCTTGAATTTTGACGACTTGCAGACGATCTCTAAGGAAGTTGTAGATCCATTTTCTCACTTTGCCTGTTATTCCCATATATTTAATTTTATGTGCTATTATACCATGGTCACATTTATCGAAAGCTTTAGCAAAATCTGTGTATATAACATCGTAGTTGTCATTGCCTTCCAATGCATCTAGGATATTGTTGTAGTGTTCTATTAGTTGTGATAGGCATGATCTACCTGATCGGAATCCATGCTGATTTTCGTTGAATCTTTCCCGTGTCTCCAGGAAATCATAAATTTTCTCTCTAACTACTCTTTCAAATACTTTGGTGAGGTGGGACGTCAATGACACTAGTCTATAGTTCTTTGCTTGAGATCTGTCCCCTCCTTTATATATAGGGACAATGTTTGCTCTTTTCAAGATGCTCGGTATTTCTCCAGTGTCTAGGGATCTTCTCCATATCCTATAAAGGTGTAGCTATTTCATTTTTACAGTTTTTAATCAATAATGCGTTCCAATTGTCCGGACCTGCAGCTGAATGTGGTTTCATTTGTCCTATAGCTCTCGCTACATCTTCTGGTGTAAAATCAAAGTCTGTTATATACTCTCTTTGCAATTCCTCTCCAAAGAATGCATTTATGTCAGGTATCGCTTTGTCACTTTTTGGGGTACTGAAAACTGATTCATATTGAGCTCTCAATGTATCAGATATTTCTTTTGGATCGTCGGTTAGTTCATTATTTCCCGTCCTTAAGGGCCCAATAGCGGCGCGCGTTTTTGTTTTCCTTTTTGGCATAGCTATAGAAGTATTTTGGATTTTCCTTTATTGCTTCTACCGCCTTTTCCTCTTCCCTCTCTGTATGGTCCTTAATCAGGGCTTGTATTTCCCTATCGATACCCTCCAGTTTTTCTTTTATTGCTTTCCTGTCATTATCTCTGCAGTTACCTAACTTCGCCTCCACTCTCTTTCTTTTGCGGATTAGTCTTCTCTTTTGCCTCTCCAGCCAGCTCCTCTTTCCTTTTGGCTGTGATTTCGGAGCATATTTTTCTAAAATTCTCAACGTTTTTTCTTCCAAGGTTGTTAGCATTTCTTCAGTTGTTTTATTCTCGAAAATTGTTCTCCATTCTATTTGGGCCATGTGCGATCTGATTGCTTCCCAATTTATAGTCTTCGAGTTTAAGTTAAAGGCCCCGAATTTACTTCTTTCCACAATATGTGTATTGTCTTTTAATGCTGTCGTCATATTTGTTGATATCTCGATTAAGTTGTGGTCTGAGATAATGGTTGGGGTTATTTTTATATCAGCAATCAAGTTCGTGTTATTCGTGAATACCAGATCCAGGCAGTTATTATTTGTGAGAGCCATCAGCATTTTTGCTTGCTCCTGGTCTTCTCTTGTGCCCCCCTTGTCCTGGTGGATATATATATTCCTATCCACCTTTTTGTATTTTATAAATGGGAAGTTAAAGTCTCCGCAGATCATTATATTGGGGGATGGAGGGTTTATGGCCTTTATTAGCTTTCTGATGTCATCAATGGCCTCCGAGAATTTTTCGGTTGGGGTGCTTGGAGGTCTATAGATGACTATTACTATCAAGTTTAGTTTTTCTATTTTCACTGCTAGGAGTTCCACATAGCTGTTTGATTTACTATTATCGTCTCTGTCATATGACCTTCCTGTACATATATAGCACAGCCACCTTTCCGTCTCGTCGTTCTATCCGCTCTTAGTAAGTTGAAGCTCTCTATATTTATCTCTTTCTTATCAATACAATGTTCGCAGTTTTCACAGTTTCCTTGGCAATCTTTAAGATGAGTTTCTGTGAGGCATGCGATGTCCGCCCTTGTTTCGTCCATAAATCCTTTAAGGCACGAAACCTTATTGAGTGATTGGTTTGGTCTTATTCCTTGAATATTAGCCAGGACAATTTTTATGTTCTCTGTTTTTCGTTGCCCCTTGTGCATTTCAAGTTCGTTTTCCTTCGATATCGCTTGATTCGTTGCCTATGATCCTCCGAAAGAGATCCATTTCCGCCTACTTGTATTGGTAGCTTCTTGCCCGGTAGCGATTTGGCTCGGGGGTTTCCAGCTGTGTCAACTGCATGTGGATAACATTTAGCATCCGTAAGGTGTCCGCGATGTTGAAAAAAATTTCTTGTTCGCTTATTGTGTTCCTATTGTTGTTCCTATTGTTATTTTTATTCCTATTGTCATTTAAACTTTTTCCTTTGTTCGTTGAGTCCGTCGGGAGATGTTGATAGTAGCATTTTTTTCCGAATTTGCAGGTTCCATATTTTGCGTAAGTCCTGCAAATGTCCGGGTGGTAGAATTTACATCCGTCTCCAAATTTACAATGACCATTATTCCTTCCTCATATTTACTCTTGGCTTTTGTTTTTTGCTCCTTATTGGGGGACAGTTTTACTTTGTTTTCTTGACTGCCCTCTTGTCTTGTCCTATTTGTGCTATTTGTGCTAGTTGTGTTTGTGTCCTTCGTTGCCCTTATGCTGTGTGTTGTCTTTACACTCTTTGTCGCCTGTGTGTTTTCGGCCTCGTTTTGTGACGGTATTTGATTTTTTTTCTATTTCGCCTTTCTCCGTTTCTTCCGTTTTCCACTGTTCTTTGTTTCCACTTTCCTCTTTCATTCTCTTCTTGTAGTCTCTTCTGCTTTAAATACTGTAAAAGAGTTTAATTCGGTCAAGCAGTTTTCGCAGAATTTTTTTAGCCCATTAAACTGCTTTGCGTTCGTGATAAGGGAGATTTTTTCATCTCCCCATTCTAGGCATTTAAAATCAAAAAGTAGCTGACAGAAATCACACCTCATCGCCCCTTTCTCATCCGTTGCATCCTTACAGATACCACAGAGTTGCAGGTATGCATTAATTTCCATGTTGGTGAAGTGACTCAAAAAGGGGGTATTATGGGAGGTATTGGGTCGGGGATGACTCAGGCTGTGTGAGGGAAAGAATTTTCCGTTACTCCGTGATGGGGGATGGGGGATGTGGCACGCTGTATACTTCTCACTGATTGGTCCTCTCGACTGTGGCTGCGGGGGATAATGGGGGGATATTTGCGGGCACTTCAAAAACAAAACTTTCCTCACAAAGAGACTCGGAAAAAAAACAAATGCTGTATATATTAATTCACTTTGTTTTTATTTACTTTTTTGGTATACGCCGCGATTTTTACTTTTTTTAAAAGAAATACCACTATGCACTATCAATTAACTCAATATCGGCACAGTTTGAAACTGATTAACTGAAGGATTTTTACTGTAATACCGCTTTTATTCGGACTTCGATCAAAACACGTGTAACCGCCACAACAGCAAAACACACACACACACACATACATATATACTTTTGTTTACTTTTGTTGAGTTTGAACGACGGTTCAGGATCGACCTGCGGTCGACCCCTCTGCAGCATCCCGCCTCATTTGCGGGACTTGGTGAAGGAGGGAATTGCTCTCTGATCGCCTCCTGCCCTCGTAGCCAGCCACGCATGGCTGGTCAGGGACTTTGCACAAGAATCTGTCCAGCTGGTTCTTGAAGTTATTCAGGTTGGTGTGCTGGAGATTCCTCACTTCTTTTGGAAGGACATTGAAAAGCTTTGGGCCCCGTATTCTGAGGGTATTTTCCATCCTCGTTTTCATGGCTCCTTGTCCCACCGCAGCTGGGACCGTACAAAATCTGCCTCTTCTCTCATTCCAGTTTGTTTCTATTTCATTTCTTAGGTTAGGGACAGAGCCCTCAAGTATGTTCCATATGTATATTATTGTGTACCGCTCTCGACTTCTTTCAAGAGAGTAGAGTTCCAGGAATTGTAGTCGAGACCAGTAGTCTTCACCTTCCGTTTCCTCTATCTTAGACGTAAAAGTCCTTTGTATAGCTTCAATGCTCGCAATGTCTCTTTTTCTGTGTGGGCTTGTGAGTACTGAGCAATACTCAATTATTGGTAGGACTAGACTCTTCGATAATTTGAGCATGATGTTTGCTTTTCTGCTGCGGAAGCTCCTCCAGATGATTCCCATTATTTTTCTAGCCGTTGTGATTTTGATTTTATAGTGCTCTCTGAATTCTGCATCCGACGACATTATTACTCCAAGATCCCTGACTTGTGGATTTGGTGTTATCTGTTTGGCTTGCGGAGTTTTGTACCCTTTTTTCTGTAGCTCTTTGTTATTACCATATCTTAGAATATATATATATATATATATATATAATATATAATATATATATAATATATATTATTTTAATGCGCCTTGATGGTGTAGTGGTTAACGTCGCTGACTACCAATCCATCGGCCCCGGGATCGAGATCCGATGACGTCAGCCAGCGCGCAGCAAAACCCAGCTGTTCATTCTTCCACACAATAAAGAAAGTGGTTGGTAGATAAATGGGTACCCTGCGTAGCCTAGTGGTTAAAACGCTGGGCTGCTAGTTGGGCGTGGTTCGGATTCCACGATAAACTGTAGGTCTAAGGTGGAGTGAAAAGCTTGACCTTCGTTAAAATAAACAATTCAGGCGGAAGCAAACCAAAGGTGCTATATATATATATATATATATATATATATATATATATATATATAGAGAGAGAGAGAGAGAGAGAGAGAGAGAGAGAGAGAGAGAGAGAGAGAGAGAGAGAGAGAGAGAGAGAGTTGTATGAAAACTGATGATAGCTACTGTTAACTTTAAGTTAGTTTTACATAGAAATAAGCTCAAGGCATAAACAGAAGATTTGAAATTGCAGAACTTTTGAGTTCTTGGTCCAGTTTGTGTAGAGCAAACCTAAAGGGATATGAATCATAATGAATGTATTTGATTGGTACGGCTGCATTTATGTTTCCCGTGGGAGGAAAACACAAATTTTGTGGCGCATCTTGTTCCTGGTAAATCATGCACCTGAACCTATAAAGCCACGAGTTTCGACAATGAAAACTAACAACACAACCAAGTAAATAATTATGAATTTGCTAATTCATTCTTTTATGATAACACAAAGTGTCGTTGCTTCCAGTCGTGATGAACCACGTACAAAAGTCTCATTAGCACATTGACCTTCTATGTGCTTGACAATGATGGTGCGAGCTACTCGTATCCTAAACATTGGGTGTATGGGCGGAGTTGTGCTTTGTAAAATTCATTAAACTCTATGACTTTATTAACATGTGTCCAAACAATTGATTATATATATATATATATATATATATATATATATCTGCGCGATTTGGTGGAGGAGGGAATTGGTTTGCGCTCTCGTATATATACAGGGTTGGTCAAAAAATTTTAAGACTTAAATGGGATAATAATATTTTGATATTTCCTTACAGAAAATGGGAATAATTTTGTTATCACACTTCAGAGTGTCGCACTTTCCACCTGTGCACCCGCGTTTTCAACCTGGGCATGCATTCGTTTAAATGTTATATTAAACTCTCTCATAAATAAAGTTTATTGTTCCATTTAAGTGGTAACTTTTTTAACCACCCTGTATATATATATATATATATATATATATATATATATATACATATATATATATGATGAAAATAACCACAAAGGAAAAAGGAAACACAGAATGGTGCTCAAGCGCCTTCGTCTAATGACAGCCTCAGGAACACTCATTAGACGAAAGCGCTTGGGCACCATTCTGTTTCCTTTTTCCTTCGTGGTTATTTTCATCATAAATATTATTCACGTGTTACTTTCGCGAAATAATTTTCATATATATATAATATATATATATATATATATTATATATATATATATATATAGCAGCCTTGAACCTATGATGACGTCAAAGTAGAGGCCATTATTGCACGCAAATATTTAAAAACTTTAATATTTATTTCTTTTAATCTTTTACGATTTTAATTTTAATATCTATAATTTTTCAGGATTTGCATATTCATGGTTGCGCGCCCGTGTTTTGTGCAGGATTATCTTCGCGATAAAATGATAAAAATGTTAATATATTTAACATAAATGAAATGTAATTCAGCTGCCAAAAATACAAAGTATTTACCGTCTCTCTCTCTCTCTCTCACACACACACACACACACACACACACACACACACACACACACACACAGGTTTGACTACCTTACAAAAGCGTAACATTGTTCATAGTTGTGGATGGTGAAATTTAACCAAGTTGAATTTAACGAAACTTCCTTAATATCTCGTTATTGCATGAGAATTTAATGATTTTCAACAAAAAAATTGTTTGAAACCTATAGCGACACCTCTATAATGTCGCTACCCGCACGCTCGTATCACGATGTGCTTCATGTATATCCTAAAGATTGTTACGAAAATGTAAGGTGACCAAGAGCACACACACGCACACACTCAAAACTTCTCTATCGAAGGGGGCGCTTTTTGCGGCATTCGGCCCTGGCCCCTCCTTCCTGCATAAACACACACACACACACACACACACACACACAAAGAAACTTATTAACATTATTCCGTTAAGTTTATTAACATTAATTTTTTACAAAAGTGAAACTTCTCCGCCATGTTAAATCAGGAAGAAAGCCGAGACTAACCCTCTCCTTCATCATATTCCGTCGTAATAAAAAGGACTCACCGATTGTGAAAGGCTTCCGCGCAAAACTGCCAAAATGTAAACATATGCAGTGAATATGCTAATAAAAACCCACTCTAATAGACAGAGTTTATTTCCACAACAGTTTCGATGCCCACTGGCATCCTTTTCGGGTGGATACAGAAAAATGAATGAACCAAAAACACCCGAGGAGGATGCCAGTGGGCATCGAAACTGTTGTGGAAATAAACTGTCTATTAGAGTGGGTTTTTATTATCATATTTTGACCTTCACGTTGAAAAGTGAATTTTTTTGCATTTAATATGCAGTGAAACTAATCCTCCTTAAAGAATGTTGGGATCTTGGCACTAATGTCATGCATAGGAGGCATCAGAGCGGGTAATTTAAGGCCGGCCGCACGCAGGATCGTCTCGCGACTCGCGACTGACGACTTGGGTCGTGACGATTCGAGTCGCGTGTGATTTTACATTAACAGAATGGAAGCCCCGCACACTGCAGCGGTCGTGCAGTGTGCGGGGCTCCCATTATGTCGTGAGTCGCGAGACGATGCAAAAGGCGCTCTATTAATGTCCAATATGAACAACCAACAAAATTTGGGTTAACAACATTTCGTTGGCAATATATTCCATCCACAACTTTCACCAGCGTTCGTAACTCAGTGGATAAAACTGTCTCCATATAAGTGAAGTGAAAATCCTGATGTCGTGGGTTCGAATCCCGATAGTGCTGGTAATAGTAATTCAAGAATTAGCCCATTAATGGGCCGCGTTCGGCTGCTCTGGGCGCTGTACCCAGTTTCTGTCCCTCTTATCTGATATTTATTCACAGATTTCTTTGGGGTTAGATCAAATTGAGCGAAGTTATAGGTTAGGTTAGGGCGTTAGATTAGGTTATTAGGACGTTACATTAGGTTAGACCTGTTGGTTAGACTACGTTATGTTGAATTAAGTCGGGTGAGGTTAAGTTATTAGAGCATCGATGCGAAATTTCCAGTCGATGCAAAATGTCCAAATCCATTTAATTTCGCCGAAATTTGCTTTTATGACGTCACAACAATACGTCACGACAAAAATTACGTGTAATGAAAGACACATTTTGAATTGGCACTTTATGGAGCCACTTTTGCGAAAAACAAAAACGAAGCGATCTATTCTCTTGAACGCAAAAAAAAGAAAAAAGTTTTAAAAAGTTATGATACGAATCTCTAAAATATGAATCTCTAAAATATGCATATTAATTTCCGTTGTCAGTTCATATATGTTCTGGTAGCTCGTTCGGATGACATTTAAGCAGATTTCATTGAAGCGGAAGAAGGTCACAGGGATGACCTTTAGGGAGCCCTGACCCTTGACCTTCATCATCAGCATTAAGCATCTTCTCTGACACCAATCAAACAGGTTTTAATGGGGCGTTCTTATGATATATTGAAGAAACCGTTAATCAAAATCAGTCTCACGTGACGATGTTATTGTAGCTTCAACCTTTCTCAATTCATTTTGATTAGGCTCTCTCTCTCTCTCTCTCTCTCTCTCTCTCTCTCTCTCTCTCTCTCTCTCTCTCTCATTCATATTGGATGACTTCCACTTAATCCTCTCCCAAACTCCTCAGATTCTCATTCATCACTTTTAAGTATGAATTTTTTCGATTTCTTTCATCAATAATTTAAATTTCATCACCTTTCATTTTTTCAAGAACTTTCGAAAACCAATAATTTATCACGAAAAACTATATATATATATATATATATACACACACACACACACACACACACGCACACACACACACACACACGCACACACACACCACACACTCGTATATGACAAAAGGTAAAACACAAAATATGAACACATTTAACGTCATTAACCTGTTGAGTCTTCAGTGATTGAAACTTTTCAAAATTAGCATCATTTTTCTCGAAATTGTTGTTGGATATCATTGAACAAACGTTCATTTACACTAAAATTATATCAAAATGTATTTGAAAATATTATACTAAGTTAATGAACAGCCTATAAACGGCTTTGATTTGGAATTAAAACCAACTGAATTCATATTTTTTTACTCTTCTTTATGGAACATGGTTACAGTTTCTACAGAATTTTTTTCCTCTGGTTATATTCAATGATGAGTTCCATTTCGAAGTTGTTGGTGTTCGTTTAAGTATATGTGAGTAAAGTGAGGGGATGCAAGAAGACGCCAGTTAATCAGGTATCCGTTACAAAGCACCCATACAAAGTTATGGTGTGGGCTTGATTTTAATAAACTGTGGACTTGGGGATTTATATACTTTGTGGACAGCATGATGAATAGTGTTGGGAAAAGTTGCTGTCTTTTGCTTCTAAGTGGTCCAAAGACGAAAAAAATTGATCTCCCAAAACAAGATTTGGCCTTGGTCATATGTCCAAAGTTGTCTAAAGTACGAGAGTATGTTAAAACAATAATACTGAAGTGACAAACTGACCAGGGAATTCTCCTGATTAACCGCTACAGAGAATCTATGCGTTGTCTTCTAGCATCGGATGCAAAACAATCCTTCAACGAACATAAACTTGTGGGACGTCTGATGAACTACTACTGTCTCAGAGATTCCGAAATCACGAATGTCTTTACCCCTTTACCGCACAGAGGTCTTTCCCGAGACTGAATAAATTCGTCTGACGTTAGCCAGAACAAAATCAGTAAAGTTAACACTGCGCGTTAAAGGGTTAAGTCCCTCAAGTATTGTTTCAGTTATGAAAGAAAAGGGAGGTCACTATATGAAGTACCGAGACAATTTTTCTCAATATTTTTTTTTGTTTAATTTACACATGCAAATTTTAAGGACATAAGAAAAACAGCCAGTGTTCCATTCGCTTTGGACACACACACACACACACACACACACACATGCACACACACACACACATCTTCATCATCATCATGAGTTGGGGTAAGAAGGCAGACATTGTTCAGATATAAAAAATTAAAGAAACTAAGACATACATATTTATAAACACCGACATCCTGGCGGAACGATACCCTCCCACATCGCTAAATTCCATACCTGCGGCGCTTCATACGCCATGTGTAATGGTGCTTCCAGGTTTTGACAAAAAATAAAAGCGACAGCGTTCAGACCTTACATAACTCTAACAAATCTCCTCCATTCCAACCTACTTACAGCCATTTCTCGTGCATCACCCAAATAAAGTCCACTTTTCCTCATGCAGTCATTCACCGTGCGCATTCACCTTCTCGGCCTCTCTCCCCTCCCTCTACCTTTGCAAATACACATGCAATATATATATATATCGGGTGGGAAAAAAAAGGGGAGACCTTGAACTTGGCTGTAAAATCCAAAGTTATGGTCAGATTTCAGTATTTTTTTCACACCCCACAACTAAGTACATTTCCTATACGATGAGCGGATTTCAAATAAAACTAATGAAAATTACGGATTTATTGAACATTTCTTTATGCCACTGGAAATTCTCCATTTACACTACTACTGCATTGCATGTGCAGATAAAAAGTTACAAAGTACCCACATATGATGCTACCTTGATGTTAAAAAAACTGCTCGATATGTTTACCACGAACTTCTACAACCTTTTTCAGTCTAGGACGGAACTCATCTATGGCTTTATTGATTTGTTCTTGTGGTAGCTCAGCCCATTTTCCAGAAGAAGCTGTCGTAAATGAGCGACATTTCTTACTTTGACCCCATAAATAATCGGTGACAAATTTTCCCAAAGGCCGTAATCGACAGGATTTAAATCAGGACTGTTTGGTGGCCAAATTTAATTCCACTAACTGGTATTCTTTTGATATCTCCCGTTTTATCGATTTTCTTGAGAAGCTTGTCCAAACCTCCCGCAGTTGGCTTACGTTAATTAAAATCGCTTTAATTATCAACTTGAACCTATGATTAGCAAGATTTTTCTGGAATATTCGCCATAAATCCAATTTCTCAGCTAAAATGCTAAAAGATGGCATACAAACCATAAAATTACCTAGTACTAACATACTAAAAAATTTCATGGTTCTATGTACCGTATTTGCCGAGATATGAAGGATTTAAAACGTCTCCCTTTTTTTTTGCCGACTCGATATATATTAATATATATATATATATATATATATACATACACACTCGTATATATATATATATATATATATATATATATATAAGATCGACGAGGAAAATTACTATCGGCCGAGCCCCTTCGTGTGTATTTAATAATACATATTAGTTTATGCGCGTGTTTAAAATAATAATAATAATTAATGATCAGTCAGGAGAGCCAGTAAGTGGCACAACATCCAGGTTAATTTATGCCGGCTATTGCTCCAGCTCTTGTATTATTAACAGCATTATAGGGATTCAAACCCACGATTTCAGTGTCCTCGCTTCGCTTATAGGAAAAGGTGTTACCCACTGAGTTACGAATGCTGTCATGCACGCGTTTAAGTGAATATTTTGCACGCGCGTGTGTGTGTTGGTGAGAGTCAAGGATGCGTGATGTTTCCGTGGCTGTTCAATCTGTTTATGGACGGAGTCATGAGAGAGGTAAAAGTGCGACTGCTAGAAAGAAAATTGAATTTGGTGTGTGATGTGAACAGGGTCTGTCAAACCTGTTGTATGCGGATGATGTTGTACTATTTGTCCAGAGTGTGAGTGTAATATGCGAGTGGTTAAGTATCTTGTGGCGGTGTGTGAGAGAAGATTATTGAAAGTGAATGTAAGAACAAGCTATTGGCTGTGAAGAGTGAGGGAAATTTGGCCTATCCTGTGATGCTGAGTGGTGAAACACTGAAGGTGGTAGAGTCCTTTAAATATCTAATATATGTATAAAAGAGGTACGAATGCGAAGTTAATACGTAGTAGAGTAAATAGAGGAAGAAAAGTGGTAGTTGTACTGAAAGTGGTTGTTAAAAAGCGGAGACTGGATTGAGATTCTGCGACATGTTCACATGAAAGTGTGCTAGTACCGACTCTTTTGTATGGGTGTGAAACACTGGCTTGGCGTAAAAGAGAACAGTCAAGAATAAGAGAGGTTGAGATGAATAACCTGAGAAGTATGTGTGGCGCGCGTTGATAGAGTAAGAAATCGTGTGGTTGTGGAAAGATGTGACGTTTAGTGGTCAGTGTAAGAGAAAATTGAGGAAAGTGTATTAAGGTGGTTTGGTCATGTTGGAAGAATGGAAGATGACAGAGTTGTGGAAAGAGTGTACATTCAGAAGAAGGTGGTGAGTCAACACCAAATCCAAAACCATGTTTCGAAGCTAAAAAGGAGTGGAAGGTCAAGAAGATGGATGGACACGGTGAATGATTGCGTGAGGAAACGTGAACTTGATGTAGATGATGCGCGAGAAATGGCTGCAAGTAAGTTGGAATGGAGGAGGTTTGTTAGAACTTATATGAATGCAAGCATGCTTATAAGTTAGTCAATGAGTGACTCCTAAACCATCTTTCTTGTTCGTAGGAGTTTATGTAATTAAAAGTACATAATTAATTTTTACTTTTGCCTTGCCTTTTACAATCTCTCTCTCTCTCTCTCTCTCTCTCTCTCTCCTCTCTCCTCTCTCTCTCTTCACAAGAAAGCGCCAAGACGCGTCGGTTGAGATACCTACAAAACATCTGCACCTGGATTCTAATCTTTTGAACAGGTCATTTTATTCCTGAGGGACTTAAAAGGTAATTTCACCCGTTACTGACCATTTTGTGTGCATCATTTGAAGTCCTTTTCAGACAATCCGTGAAACTCTCAAAATAGTATATATATATATATATATATATATATATATATATATATATATATATATATATATATATATATATATATATATATATATATATATATAGATATATATATATATATATATATATATATATATTAATGACAATCCCAATTTTTAATATTAATTACTGATTAATATTGAAAACTGGGAACTCATTTTCTCTATGAAAAGGCAATGAAATAATTAGTTTAAAAATGAAGGCGTCATTTCACCCGAAATGAAGCTTGTGTTTCTCTTATTATTTAATAGTTAGTCTACAGAGTGAGTGAGATCTTTCTCGTGTATTGTGTGTAAACTGCTATCTTCGCACGCAACATGCCCCGCCCATTTCGATGCATGACTTTCGTTCTGATTAAGTGGAACCACTGTTATATACTAGGGATTTACTCCTTTTCAAAGCCACTGAGTATATATATATATATATATATATATGGATGAAGCTTGTGTGATTCCCTGACGGGGTGTAGCTCTGAATACACGAAAGGCCTTGGAATCGTTTTTCTTTTTCCTTGTGGGTTTGCAGCATATATATATATATATACATATATATATATATATATATTATATATATATATATATATATATATATATATATATGGGATTGAACTCAGAATGGTCCCCTGAGGTTTTTTCATGATACACACAGACTATAGTCCAAATAAGTAATGGTAAATGACAAACACTATAGTTTTTTCTTTTTCATGATGTTAGCCCGACCTGGGCAACGGGTCACTCGCAAAGAGGCCTCAAAAATATAGCTTCCCTCACCAGCTATCTGCAAAGCAGATAGGATCCACCTTTCGGACAGGATCTAGGGGTTAACCCCTAATATCCTGTCCCAAAGCTGGATCCTATCTGCTTTGCAGATAGCTGGTGAGGGAAGCTACGTCCCTGTATATATATATATGATCAATCCCAGAATAGGCACCTGAAATCATTTTTAGGTGCTTAATCTGGGATTGAGGCAAAACACAGGTGCTTAATCTGAGATTGAGGAGAAAAAAATATAAACAGTTTTTAGAGATATAATTTCATTGTTTTTATCAATATTTGAAAAAATCAACCCTAACCTAACCTAACCTAACCTAACCTAATCTTTTGCTATATCTTCTGCTTTTTTGGTTAGTTTTGCTATTTTTACCAGTTTGATTTTTACCTGATTTTCACATTTAATATTTTATTAATAATATTATTCGATATCTAAAATTTTTCTTTATTCATTAAACCACTTTAAACCTTTTATAACTTTGCCTTTATTACATTTGTAATAAACTTTGTATAAACAATAAATTTTGTAATCATCAGGTTTTTTTTATTTAATTCCTTGCAAGGTGCCTATTCTGGGATTGAGGTTGAACGCAGGTGCTTCATCTGGGATTGAGGTACATCAGGTGCCTATTCTGGGATTGACCCTATATCAGTGATGTAGGTCTCGAGACCGGTCTCGGTCTCGAGACCGATCTCGAGACCCAATTTGCAGATCTCGATCTCGATCTCGGTCTCCGCTATTTAGATCTCGGTCTCGATCTCGGTCTCGACAGACGCGGTCTCGGTTTTTCTCCCCGAGACCTTTCGAGACCTCTCGAGACCGTAATGAAAAATACATGTTATTGGCATACTCATGATGGTGGCTTGGTTGAACAGACACAATTCAGAATGTTTATGAAAGTTTGTAAAAGTAAGGGACTCTAGGTATTCACTAATCAGTCACCCTGTTTTGAGTTGCCACGTTTGTCTTGCGGGGGTATGTGGGTCTGGATTTTTTTAGGTTAGCGCTACAAAAAAATTTGCCCCCCCCGCCCCCGTCAGATTAATTTTATTGAAAATAGAAACACTAAATAGAGAATTATATATATATTATAAAAGTATATTTATAAGGCCACTTAGTGTTGCCAAACGGCGTGTCAACCTCTGTGGCGTGATAAAAACGATTATCCTCCCATCCAATATGTATTTGAAAAAAAAAAATGCTTCACACAAAAATAATGCAAGAAATACAGCATAAAGAAAACAGTACCGATAAATTCAATAAAGCATAGAATAACTCGACAACCCTTCACATTTCCATAGTAGTGTAAAACAAATTGGAAGGGTATGAGCTTGGTCTCGATCTCGATCTCGGTCTCGAATTTTAAGGGTCTCGAACCTTTGATCTCGGTCTCGATCTTGGTCTCACAGGATCAGGTCTCGGTCTCGGTCTCAGTCTCGGACTTGGTGGTCTCGACTACATCACTGATATATATATATATATATATATATATATTAGTGATGTAGCGGATGTCATTTTTTTCACATCCGCGGATGCGGATGAGGATGTTTGATTTCAACATCCGCGGATGCGGATGTCTATATTTTCGTTATTTTTTAGGATATATTCGAGATTTGTTGTGTTTAACGTATATAATAGTTATTATATAGAGAGAGCTGTAGCTATAATGTAGTATAATTGATTAATTGTACAATAATTGCTGTACTTTTCCCTGAACATATAAATAATAGCAAGCATCTAACTAATATAGAAATCAATTAGTGAATTCGTCTGCAAATAAATTCGTTATATTTTGTTGAGTTTCAGCCACAATTAGAAACCATAATTGTGTTACCCGACCTCTTTCCCCAACCTCCACCCTTATAGAAAGAGATCTTTAATTAGCTTGATAACTATTTATATTAAGTTTAAAGTTTTATTAGGCATATTTATAAATGAGTAATTAAAATAAAGTAAACTAAGATGTTCATCGTTTAATATTCAAACTTAATTATAGGAAGGTTATGCTTAAGGAACATTAATTTTTCTGCCTTTTCTGCTGCCAGTCTGTTTCTCTCTTCATCATATATTAATCCAGCACTGCTAAATAATCTCTCGCTTGGTACGTTTGTTGGAGGACAGGCTAAATGTTTCCTTGCAAGTTTACTCAAGTATGGATAGATATTCTGCGTATTTTTCCACCAACTAATAGGATTGTCACATGCAGCCAGGCGTTTTTCTTGGTGATAGCTCTCGATCATTTTTACTACATCTTTTGACATCGTGTAGGTCTCGTCATTGCTGCTTGACTCAAGAAACTGAGAGACAGATTCTGTGATAGATTTGCTTGTTGAAGGTGTTGGTTCTGTCACTGAAACTTTTATTCTTTTGGTGGGTGGCGAAGCGACAGATTCAAGAGATTGAAGCTCTTCAACTGCTTTGCCAAGTGATGATTTAACTCGTTCTAGTGTACTAGGTGAAAATAACTTAGCTTTGTAACGTGGATCTAAGTAGGTTGCAAGAGAGTAACTTCATACAAGAACAGCCTCTCGTCTTGTCGCTTGCATCACTTTTGCGCACAATGAACTAGTTCTATTAATATAGTAGAATTTGATAATTTCCGCTTATTAATGACGTTTTATCTCAACGGTCCACATCCGCACGACATCCGCAGTCCAAAGTGCGGATGCGGACGCGGATGCGAGAAAATGTGCGGATGTTCCGCGGATGCGGATGCGGATGTGACCTACATCACTAATATATATATATATATATATATATATATATATATATATACAGGGACGTAGACTGGGAATACGGGAGATTCAGCCCCCTCCCCCCGAAATCAAGATAACCCCCCACCAGGATTTTAACCGAGAACCTATGACTCCAAGTAGCGGACACTAACTATTAAAGCTACGATAGAGGTCCTGGGTTCGAACTTTGGTGGGGAAAATTTTGTTTTGCAAAAAGTGGGTTGCTCATGCACTTTAACATTGCCATCCATTTGATACCCTTATGTTTAGTCACATAGATTGGATTTAAACGCTGTCCATTGAATTGATTGCAAGGGGGTTAATACGTAAAAACACTTCTGGGCGTGAAACCGCGTATTTCCCTGGGGTGAAGTGAAATATTGGTCAGGTTGCATAGCCTAATAGTCAGTGTCCATTGCGACTCCGAATCAGAGGTCTCGGGTTCGAATCCTGGTGGGGATATTTCACACACACACACACATATATATATATATATATATATATATATATATATATATATATATAAGAGAGAGAAAAAAAAAATATATATATATATGATACACACAGACCGTGCATTGGAACAAGGAACTCTTCTAGGAAAATTAAATCCTATAGTCCGAATAAGTATATATAGAGAAGTATATATATATACATATATATATATATATATATATATATATATATATATATATATAATATATGGTAAAATATAGGATAAATATAAGGAGCTTGTAAAGGGAAGTGACAGTAATAAAAACGATGAGGAGTGATAAGAGGCTTAGGCCTTTCGACGTCTTCTCCGTAATGAGACCCTAATCTCTCGTTTCGTGGAACTCTAAGTTTAGACCCTTCAGCTTTTGCGCCATCAGAGTTGATTGAATTCAGAACGTGAGTGAAACGCCATACATACAACTCTTTTAACACGAATAGGATGTTAACTTTTTTCTAAGTTAAATCACACGCTTTGCGTGAAAAATTTCCCATTATTGTTAATGAAATGTATCCGTGAAAAAAACACCACAGTATCATTGCTGTTTGTTGTTTTTAACTGTCGTGACTGTTTGGCGTGGTAATAAATTTTCAAAGGAATTATTATTATTATTATCATTATTATTAATATTATTATTATTATTATTATTAAAGCTTAGAAATAAAAAGAAATCTCCAAGTACTTATCCTTGAAGTATTCCATTATGGGGTTAATTCCTCGGACACCATTTTTTGTTTTGATGAAATCGAAATTTGTCAAAAAGAATGAGATTGGCCGAAATTGGTCACGTGGGAAATAACTAACCAATCTAAAACGACTACCTAACCTAGTATAATATGATCTCGTAAAACTTAATATCAGCCAAAATACGATATTCATTGCCCTTGTTGGGGAAAAATATATCAATGGAGATATTCCAAAAACCGCTTAGAAGCAACTTCTTCAATTTAATTTTTCAATATCATCACATAATATAAAAAAATATACTTTTCCACCAAAACGATAAAGTTTAAAACGCCCGTAAACTTTCAGTACATTAGATATTAGTGAGGTTTTTATTTACCTTTTCATATAAAACTGTGGGTTTAATACTTAAGAGGTTTTGACGTACCAACAACCATCTTCAGTGTCATGATATTTTTATATACGACATTTTGTCCAAATTTATTTCTATCTTAAGTCATCCGATTATATATATATATATATACACACTAAGTCTAAAGTAAATAACCATTTTCCGATAATTAAAATAAACCAGTGGGTCCTTCTTCATTATCTCCTTATCGCCAAACCCTCCCTCTTTATTACCTGTGTTTGAAAATAGATCATGGAAACCATAACATCGAATTTACGGTACACTCACGAATCGGATTTGGAAATTTCTAAGTGCTAAACTCGTAATTAATGTACAGGGTGAGCGAAAAGTCCCTGTGCACCTGTCCACTTCCAACACAGTGAAGTGCAGGTATAGGTTCACTAAACTTCTTGCAGGTGCACGGGGACTTTTCACTCACCCTGTAGTTGTATGGAAACCATTCCGTAATTTAATATTTGTTATGGAGTTTGGCCGAAAGAATGTTATTTTTAATTCATCGTAGCTTCAGTAATACTTATATTGGCTAAAACCCACGATAGAAAATTTATTAGAAACTAAGATGTTTCGGACTTCACACTGAGATCCTCATCAGTTAACTACTTTCTCACTGTCTGAAGAGGCCTTTGAAAAAAAAGATCGGCGACTGTTTCGTTTCGCGATTTCTTTAAACAACTGATGATTTTTCCCTTCCTGCGCCATCTAGAATCCTACTTCATTACCTTTTCTCTGTTCATCTTATTTTAGTACAGTTATTGCACTTAAAACGCGTTTATGAGTTGGGTCTATCTGGGTTATGGGCTGGATTTGGCATTGTTGCAGTGGGGAGTAATTGAGCCATATATATATATATATATATATATATATATATATATATATATATATATTATATATATATATATATATATATTACACACAAACCGTGCATGGAACAAGGAACTCTTCTGGGAAAATGAAATTCACTTAGTCCGAATAAGTAATGGTAGACGACAAATACTATAGTTTTTCTTTTTTATAATGTTAGCCCGACGTGGGCAACGGGTCGCTCGCAAAGAGGCCCCAAAGTATAGCTTCCCTCACCAGCTATCTGCGAAGCAGATAGGATCCAGCTTTGGGACAAGTATATTGAGGTTCTGAATATAGTAGGCTAGGTGTAGCTGTCCTGTTCCAAAGCTGTTGAGGGAAGCTATATTTTGGGGCCTCTTTGCGAGTGACCCGTTGCCCATGTCGGGCTAACATTATGAAAAAAAAAAAACCTGTAGTATTTGTCATCTACCATTATTTATTCGAACTGTAGTAGATTTAATTTTCCCAGAAGAGTTTCTTATTTCATGCATGGTCTGTGTGTAGCATAGAAGATCTCAGGGGATCATTCTGAGTTCAATCATATATACAGTATATATATGTATATATATATATTAGTGATGTAGCGGATGTCATTTTTTTCACATCCGCGGATAAGGATAAGGATAAGGATGTTTGATTTCAACATCCGCGGATGCGGATGCGGATGTCTACATTTTCGTTATTTTTTAGGATATATTCGAGATTTGTTGTGTTTAACGTATATAATAAGTTATTATATAGAGAGAGCTGTAGCTATAATGTAGTATAATTGATTAATTGTACAATAATTGCTGTACTTTTCTCTGAACATATAAAATAATATCAAGCATCTAACTAATATAGAAATCAATTAGTGAATTCGTCTGCAAATAAATTCGTTATATTTTGTTGAGTTTCAGCCACAATTAGAAACCATAATTGTGTTACCAGGATGCGGGACGTGAACCCAACTCAAATGCAAGCCACCGACCTCTTTCACCAACCTCCACCCTTATAGAAAGAGATCTTTAATTAGCTTGATAACTATTTATATTAAGTTTAAAGTTTTATTAGGCATATTTATAAATGAGTAATTAAAATAAAGTAAACTAAGATGTTCATCGTTTAATGTTCAAACTTAATTATAGGAAGGTTATGCTTAAGGAACATTAATTTTTCTGCCTTTTCTGCTGCCAGTCTGTTTCTCTCTTCATCATATATTAATCCAGCACTGCTAAATAATCTCTCGCTTGGTACGTTTGTTGGAGGACAGGCTAAATGTTTCCTCGCAAGTTTACTCAAGTATGGATAGATATTCTGCGTATTTTTCCACCAACTAATAGGATTGTCACATGCAGCCAGGCGTTTTTCTTGGTGATAGCTCTCGATCATTTTTACTACATCTTTTGACATCGCGTAGGTCTCGTCATTGTTGCTTGACTCAAGAAACTGAGAGACAGATTCTGTGATAGATTTGCTTGTTGAAGGTGTTGGTTCTGTCACTGAAACTTTTATTCTTTTGGTGGGTGGCGAAGCGACAGATTCAAGAGATTGAAGCTCTTCAACTGCTTTGCCAAGTGATGATTTAACTCGTTCTAATGTACTAGGTGAAAATAACTTAGCTTTGTAACGTGGATCTAAGTAGGTTGCAAGAGAGTAACTTCATACAAGAACAGCCTCTCGTCTTGTCGCTTGCATCACTTTTGCGCACAATGAACTAGTTCTATTAATATAGTAGAATTTGATAATTTCCGCTTATTAATGACGTTTTATCTCAACGGTCCACATCCGCACGACATCCGCAGTCCAAAGTGCGGATGCGGATGCGGATGCGAGAAAATGTGCGGATGTTCCGCGGATGCGGATGCGGATGCGTATGTGACCTACATCACTAATATATATATTATATATTAATATTATACTGTATATATATAGTGTACCAAAAGTCGGTCGCAAATTGTTCACTCTTTACGAGAAACAGATGGGGACTTTTGGGACACCCTGTATATACCTGTAGAGGCTGGAGTCCATAATTGCATTACAAGCCAGCGTTTATAGCTCAGTGGGTAACTCCGTTTCCCTATAAGCAAAATGAAGATAGTGAGGTCGGGGGTTCGAATCCCGATGCTGCCTCTAATAATCGCAATGGGCCGCATTCGTCTGGCCTGAGCGCAGTACCAGTTTGTGGCCCTCCTCACTGATTTATTAGATCGGCGTCAATGCAACAAGTATTCTTATAGTATCACAGACATAAAAGGAGAAGAGAGTGGGGGGGGGGGACTAGGGGGGCGAGGGAGGCGGAAATGTAAATGTAGAAATGAAGAAACATTTCACTTTTGATACTCGCTTAATTTTATTAAAAAATTCTTCTTTAGAAATTAATCTTTGACTCGAGTTTAATTGGATTAAAAATGTCTGGAAAAAAAGTTTTTGTTTCGCGTTCAAATGTGATTAAAAGAATTTCTTTTATTCTCTTATTGACTAACAAGAGACAAACAATATGCGATGCTCAAATTACGTGTTGCGTGTGATCGTGTATATAAGGAATTAATTACTCTATCGTTTGATTGATGCAAATAGATTTTTCAGTAAAGTCTCTCTCGAAAATCAATACAAAGAAAATTCAGTTTCCATAGCAACGCGAGTCTTGTCAACTCGCGCATGCGTATTTGCTTCTTTAAGCAGAATTTTGGAAACTGCTTTGTCAAGACTGAAAGAAGTCGTTTCTTCGAAGTTTCTGTTCAATATTTACGTATGAAAAACAGTCCTTTCGATTTGTATAGTTTGTTTCAGTTCAATATTTCAATGGTTACTGTTGTAAGTTGAACTAAATCGTGGAAATAGTTTTGATGTATTGAAATTCTGACGCCATATTGTAAATCATTATTTTGCGATTGACCGAAAGGAGTTTGAGGTAAGCGGTTGTCCTGTTCCATTTTGTTTATATAACTTTGTTGAGAAACTTAAAGAAATTACGCTAAGTGAAGATGTACGACAATTAAGTCAATTGTTCAGTAACGTACCTCAATCTTAAATGAGTTACCAAATTACGGCGTTACGGTTGTATATTGCTTCGAGTCAGTGAAGAGGTTTTATTCCTAATTTTAAGTTTCCTGTTCCCAGAATCGGCAGATACTATTCAGGAGTGAGGGTGTAGGTCTATCGTATTAGTTTACTATCTATTATTATTTTTATTAAAAAAAGCTCGTATAAAGGTGCTGAAAATGTGTTTATTTGCGTTTCTGAAAGAGGAAATCGAATTAAACCGATTTGACGAACTTTTGTGGACATAATTTCCAAATAAAAACATGAAATGAAATCGTAAAAAATAGTAAAATTATGTACAAATTACTAGTAGTAGTATTATTAGTAATAGTAGTCGTAGTAGTAATAGTAGTAATAGTTGTAGTAGTGACTAAAAATATGGTCTAATTCAAATACATATTTGTACCTTGGTCTATATACTGTAGATAAAACTATACCCCGTGAGTGATTTCTCTGCACTTCTTTTTCGAGTGATATATATATATTATATATATATATATATATATATATATATATATATATATATATATATATATATATACAGGGTGTCCCGTAAGTCTGGACCCATAGGGATTTATAATATATTTTTTTATTATGTTATTATTATTATTTTATTATTATTATTTTTTTATTATTTTTTATTATGATTTTTATTTGTGGGGCCACTTGAAAGCCAAAGTGTACGAGGTCAAACTTCAGAACATTTTCCACCTTAAAGCACGCATTGTGGAGGCGTGTCAAGAAATTTCTGCGACTGTGATTCAGAAAGTGCTGTCGCAGTGGAGATTACGTCTTCAACTATGTGTGCGACACAACGGCGGACACTTTGAACAGATTATGTAATAAATTTTTGGACTATTTTGTAATTTTATTATTTTTCCCTATGGGTCCAGACTTACGGGACACCCTGTACATATATATATATATAACCTTGTTAACCTTGTTAGGGTTCCGTGCATCGGTCTTTCTTCACAAGAAGGTCAAGTTGCTGGCCCGCCTCTAGTTCTGGCTTGGTGGAGGGTCGAGTTGCTCTCTTGCGCTCTCCACCGTACATAACCAGTACACCCGGCTCATCTGGTACCGTCCTGAGCCAGGCATCTAGTCTTCTCTTGAATACTTCAACTTTGACCCCTGTAATGTTTGTGAGGTCCTTTGGAAGCTAGTTGAAAATTCTTGGCTCCCTGACGACCAAGATATTTTCCTTCAGAGTTGAGGAGGTCCCTTGTTAGACCTTTAATTTCGGAACACTACACATTCTGCCTTTCCTATTGTCCAGCGTTGTTTGGATGGGTTCTTTCCAGCCATCAGTTTTTGCTGTGAAATGTCTCTGCGTTTCTTCTAGTTTATTAATTTCTTCCTTTTTATATGGGGACGTCAAAACTGAGCAGTATTCAAGTTTTGGTATGATCAGTGTTCTCAGCAGGGGAATCATTACTGTCTTGTCCCTCCTTTTGAAAGTTCTTAGTACCTGTCCCGCGACTCTTTTTGCTTTGTTCATTGCTATCTGATTTTGTGTCTCGAATTTGGCATTATCGGTCATTATTACCCGCAAGTCGACCGCTTTCGTGCTTCTCTGAATTTCTTGTCTATCTGGAGCATAATATGCAGTCTGTTTAAGTTCCTCATTTCTACCATATCTCAAGAGCTGAAATTTCTCGGTGTTAAATGTCATGTTGTCGTCTTCTGACCATGCGTATATTTTGTTCGTGTCCCTCTGCAAGGCCTCCACTTCATTCGCGTCGTTGATTTTTCTGCTGATCTTTGTATCGTCCGCAAATGATGTTACTATACTGTTGCTGTTTACTCCACTGTCTATGTCTGTTAGCATGATAATGAACAGGAGTGGAGCCAGCCAGCACTGTACCTTGTGGTAATGAGCTGCGTACTTCTGATTCTGATGATGATACACCTTGAATTTTAACCACCTGTAGTCGTTTTTTGAGGAAGTTGTAGATCCATTTTCCCACTTTGCCTGTTGTTATTCCCATATGTTTCATTTTATGTGCTATTATACCATGGTCGCATTTGTCGAAAGCTTTAGCAAAATCCGTCTATATGACATCATAGTTTTTATTGCCTTCAAGTGCATCTATCTATCTATCTATCTACCTATATATATATATATATATATATATTCAGGAAGGCTGAGGAATATAAAAAAGTGAGAACAAGAGGAAGACATTTATTATATGGACGGGCTTTCAGTGAAAGCTGTTAGGTTATCCTCAATTACGAGTAAAATAACTCACTATCTATAGTCTGATAAATACCGGGTGTTCCACTTAAAACCGGCCCGCTGGAGTACTCCAGCGTACTCCAGCGGGCCGGTTTTAAGTGGAACACCCGGTATAACTGAATACGTCAATTTTTAAACTTTTACCTGCGTGTTCTATACAAGAGAGAGAGAGAGAGAGAGAGAGAGAGAGAGAGAGAGAGAGAGAGAGAGAGAGGAAGCCTCAAAGACCTTCCGGTCCACTCTGGGAGGTTCCTGTTATGAAACAAGTTTATTTTTCTTTCAACTAATCTAGCAGTAGTAGAAAACTAGATAGAAAAGTATAAGGCTCTCTCTCCACCCTCCGCTTCCTCCCTGCCAGCAGCAGGTACGGAAAAAGGTTGAAGAAAATATCTTGACCCTGGAAAAGTAGCCAAGGAAATTTTACAGGAAAGTGGAGAATATATATAAAGCTCTATAATTAGCATGCCCACAAAGACAACGTGCAAGCGAACTCCTGCAGAGTTACGTTATGTCTTAGTCTTAAACCATGAGAATATTCAGTACTTTGTCTAGCCTATTTTTAAACACATTTACACTTTGACTTGAAACAACTTGTGAGGGAAGTTGGTTCCAGATACTAACTATTTTATAGGAAAAGAAATTGCCGCAGACAGAGATCCTAAATGTCTTTAGTTCCAGTTTAAACCCATTATTTCTTGTCGGATTGGCATTAAGTGAGAATAAGTTTCTGTAATCTACTCTGTCTATTCCATTGAGAGCAACCTCCTCGTCTCTAAGTTAAACAGATTTAAGCGCTCCAATCTCCGTTGGTAGTTTTGCATTCTCATTGAAGGGATCAATTTTGTAGCCCTTGCTTGTACCCTTTCTAACCTTTCTATATCCTTCCTAAGGGACGGAGACCAAAACTGCGCACAGTATTCCAGTTGAGGTCTGACTAATGAATTATAAAGAGACATTACAGTCTCCTTGTTCCGAAACTGGAACTGTCTTTTAATATAACCCAATATTTTTAAGGCCCTCTTTTCGACTTCTGCACAGTGCTTCGACGGTTTCAGATCATTGCTGATATAGACTCCTAAGTTTTTCTCTAGATCGGTCTCAGAGAGAGAGAGAGAGAGAGAGAGAGAGAGAGAGAGTTACAAGGAGTTACAAGGAAAAGAAGTACCCCAAAAGGCCTTGCGGCCCATACCGAGGAGGTACCAATGGCAACAGGTGCCAGGGAAAATTTTCTACACACTCAAATAATGTGCAAGATTTGGTCTAACCTTTTCTTGAAATGATCCACAGAGGAACTGTTCACAACTTCTGAAGGTAAACTATTCCACGTGTCACAGAGCTTATACGTAAAGTAATTCCCACACACGCTAGTCCTAAACCGTTTCAAATCCAACTTCCAACCATTGTTGTGAGTTGGGTTATCATTTAAACTAAACATGCTTCTAAAATCGACATCATTGAACCCGCGTAAAAGCTTAAAAACCTCGATGAGTTGACCGCGCAGCCTCCGAGTTTGCAGCGAAAACAAGTCCAGGGCGCGTAAGCGTCGATTGTAGCCCATATGCCTAACGGAAGGGATTAACTTTGTGGCCCTCGCCTTCACTCGCTCCAGCCTCTCCATATCTTTCCTGAGGGTGGGCGACCAGAACTGCACAGCATACTCCAGGTGCGGCCGAACCAGGGAATTGTACAGAGAGAGCACAATCTTCTTGTTCCGAAATTGAAATTGCCTCCTGATATAACCCAACAGCTTCTGGGCTTTCTTTTCCACCTCTACGCACTGTTTAGTAAACTTAAGGTCGCTGCTAATTAGCACATCCAAGTCCTTTTCCAAATCAGTGGCCTCAATATTACTCCCCAACATAGAGTAATCCGACTTGGGATTGGCGTAGCCAATGTGCATGACCTCGCATTTACTCAAGTTAAACGGCATTTGCCATTTTTCGGACCACTCTTCTATCCTACGTAGGTCCGCACGCAGTTGCTCGATCGCTTCGGGCGTCCCAACATTGGCCCCAAGCTTGGTGTCATCAGCGAATTTGGCAATCCTACTGACGATGCCAGCGTCGATATCATTTATGTAAATGATAAACAACGGTGACCCCAAAACGGAACCCTTAGGAACCCCGCTAGTGACCGAGGCCCAATCCGAACTAGCCCCTTTAATTACAACCTTCTGCCGCCTATTCTTCAGCCAGTTTCTAATCCAGCTACCTACTTCCCCATCGATACCCAGCGCGCGGAGTTTGGCCATTAGCCGGCGGTGAGGTACCTTATCAAAGGCTTTCTGAAAGTCGAGATAAAGTATATCAATCACCCTACTCCTATCGTACTCACTCCACATGACGTGGAAAAACTCGAGCAGGTTAGTGAGACACGACTTATGCCGCCTAAACCATGTTGGAAGTCCTCAAGCAGCTTGTAGGAATCCAAATGTCAACGATCCTATCCGCTATTATCCCCTCTAATAATTTACCTACAACCGAAGTGAGACTAATGGGACGATAGTTCCCTGGACTTTCGTGATCCCGTTTCTTAAAGATAGGGGTCATATTGGCTTCCCTCCAGTCACCAGGCACCTGGCCCGTCTCTAACGATTTGTTGAAGACTGTAGCCAGCTGGTGAGCCACCTGGTCGCGCACTTCTCGCAAGACTCTGGGGAGGAACTGGTCCGGCCCAGGAGCCTTAAACACGTTCAGTTTTTCTATTCTATCGGTAACGTCTGTCGCGGTACACCGAACACTATCTAGGCGAGCGCCGTCGTGCCTGACGCCTGGCTTGGGGATGACGCGGGTGTCCTCCCTGGTGAACACTCCTTCAAAGTACTGATTGAGCACATTAGCGATGTCCGCGTCCGAGGTCCACAGCGCGCCACTGGGGTCCTTTAACGATCCTATCATGCTTCTAATGGGGCTTTCTACTATTACTATTAACGTAACTGAAGAATTCCTTAGGGTTCGCCTTGCAGAGGCTTGCTACTTGGAGTTCTTCGTTACGTTTGACTAGCCTAACCTTCGCCTTGACTTCCCTGAACAGGCGGACATATACCTCAGTGTTCTCGTGGGAACGATTGGCCTTCGCCTTCCTATACGCAGCTTTCCTATTTCGGATAGCCGAAGCGATGTCCCGACTGAACCACTTAGGCTGCGTTGAAGCAGGGGTGACCAGTTTTGAGGGTCTGGTAGCAGACTGCAGCACCATAAACTGGTCCCGGAATGCACTCCACACTCCCTCAACATCGCCGCCGACCTCTAACCCCATCTCATCTACGCTATCCCGGAGGCCAACAAAGTCCGCCCGCCGTAGATCGAGCTTACTGCCTCTCGAGTTACTACGCTTCACCCGAGGGACACAGACACAGAACCTAATCAGACCGTGATCACTCCCGCCCAACGATTCGTCAACGCTGAGGCCAGTGACGAGGTTGTCTTCGGTCGTGAATACTAAGTCTAGAACGCTTTCGCCTCGTGTAGGCCCATTGACCCACTGAGCCAGGAAGTTCTCATCAGCAAAGTCAACTAGCCTCCTCCCCTCGACATCAGCAGTCCTGTCTTCCCACTTTATGCCGCGACAGTTGAAGTCTCCTAAAACTACACAAACCCTGTCCCCTATCAGGCTACGGAATTCGGTGTACAGGGCTCTATCCTCCTCCAGGAGGAGATGCGGAGGTCTGTACACCAAGATTAACCTATAGTTCGTCCCTCCCACGTTCAGATCGACGCCAAGCAGCTCCCGTTCGAATCGGAACTGGCAGTCAACCGGACTCAACGTGTCCCTGACGTATATTAGTACCCCTCCCCACTCCCCACGGGTGTGGTCCTTGTGAAACATTCCATACCCGGGACTCTCGAACTCCCCAAAGTAGTCCCTACGATCAGTATGAATCCAGGACTCGGTGATAGCAACGATATCCTGGTATTCTGATGCTAAGAGCGCACGTAGCTCGCAAAACTTATTCCCAATCGACCTAGCATTAAAAAGCACTGCGCGGAGGTAGCCTTCCCTATTCTGATCGCCCCCTAGCACGATCCGTTTCCCGAACAGCCAGGGCTGTCGGGAGTTGAAGAGCACCTCACCAACGAAACGAGGGGGCAACTTCCGCAGGAGCCTGAGCCCCCGACAACGGGGAAGGAGGGTCACCCACCTGTACATGGACGCACCCTTCAATTGAAGGTGCGTCCGCCAGCGGCTCAAGATCATCCCCCCTGGTGGAGGCCCGTCATCAATCCCCGGGCTTGACCTCAGCATACAGTATAGGTGCCGGTCGAGCAGCGTGCCCAGCACACCTTTACCCTTGTACCCTTGTCATTGAGGTGGACACCATCTCTGATAAAAGTCCTACCTACCCGAAAACGCGTCGAAGGGGTGAACAAACCTCACGCCCAGTGGGACGCACAAGTCTTGCACCCCCTCGTTGATGCTAATGACCTTACTGAACGCGTGGTCGCTGGCATTCATCCGCCGTAAAATAACCATCAACATTCCACTGTCTGTTTTAAGCTTTAGATCATCCGCAAGAGACATGATCTCGGTGATGATCCCTTCCGGCGAACCTATCCTACCGGCTTTGAGGAACAGATCGTTGCCACCAGCGTTGACAACGCTCGCAGTCCTCCGACTAGCAACGCGCAGCTTCTCTAACTCCTTCCTTAAGTGCGCAGTTCCCCGCCCGGGTAAGCACCTTACCTCCCTCCTGTCCCAGTTTGCCAAAAGAAAGTACTTCTCCTGGCCCCTGATTTGTGAGTCCCCAATCAAAACGGTGTCTTCCTACTTCGCGCACAGGAGACTAAAGCGGTTGGAGGTCCTGACAGCGGCAACCGGGGTCTCAGGCTTCGGCTTCGCAGCCTTCTTGCCCGAGACCTTTCGGTACCCGTCGCCACCCGTAGACCTAGCCGCACTTACAGCACCCGACCCACCTCGACCGGCAGCTTCATCCTTCGGCTTCTTTGGGCCATCAATAGGCCCCTTGCCACCTTTTTCTTTATCGGCCCTTTCCCACCCTCTTTCTTTATCGGCCCCTTCCCACCTCTTTCTTTATCGGCCCCTTCCCACCCTTCTCTATCGGCCCCTTCTTTGCGCCCTCCCCTCCCTCCACCTTACGTAGAGAGAGAGAGAGAGAGAGAGAGAGAGAGAGAGAGAGAGAGAGAGAATTTTATTTCTGTAGGGATTAATTTAGGATTAAGGCGTGTGTTCTTTTCACTTTGCGAATCGAAGCCCACATTGAAAGCAATTCTGAATCACTTTCCACTTGGAAGTATTTTAAAATTCAAAACAAAATTTTATGTATTCGTACCTAATTAAGGGAAATTTCTAAATTATGATTTACTTTCCATTCGTAATATATTTCATCGTTCGTTATCAATTAAATATTTCGTGGACACACACACACACACACACACACACACACACACACACACACACACACATGCGCGCATCTGCGCATAAACGAGGTACTAGGGTTTCTTTCCCGGGATCCCAGCTGTTTTTATTGGATTTGAAAATCCCAGGAATTGGACAAATATCCGGGAAATCCCGGAATTTTAAAATGATTTAATTTTTAGCCAAATTATGTTAAACCTGCTAAATTATGCTAAATCGCCTAAAATTATGCTAAACCGTTTCCATTTTATGCTAAAAATATGCTAAATAATTATTTTAATTTTATGGGCTATTTTTAGGGAAGAAAATACATAAAAATGCTAATTTTCTTCATTTTAGTCAGTTTAGCTACTTTTATAATAAATTCTGAATCAAAAAAGAAGACAAAAATGGGGTTAAAAAATTGCGGAGAAAGATATAATTTTCAGTATTCTTTCTACATCAAAAATAAAAAGGTATACTAATGTCACTCACTAAATCATCATAATGCATGAAACCATTTTTATTTCCCGAGTACGCATGATAAATATTATGTTAAATAAATAATAAATAGCTACCATTGATTGGTAAACTCAATTCAAGTATTACAATGCAAAAGTGGTCATCTAGGCATAAGTAATTGGTTATCCCAATTCTAAAAGGGTATTTTATCACTGAACAATACAAAAAATTACCGTTCTCTTAAATATATAACCATTTCCTGGATTTCCCGGGATCCCGGGAATTGGCTTCATTTTTCCGGTAATTCCCGGGATTTCCCGGGATGAAGAAATCTGCATATAAGGAGAAGCCCTACGAGGTACCGACTTCTTAAAATCCATATATAGTACTTAAAAAGTAACTAACTGTGGGCTCGAAGAGAGTTTTCGGATCACCTGAAGATCAGGGCCCCCAGCCTTCTTTAGTTAGTGTTATAAGGCTAACTAACGAAAATATTACGACCTAACCTAACCAATCGCCAAGGGCGTACAGTTGACCTAACGATTGGTTAGGTTAGGTCGTGATATTTTCGTTAGTTAGCCTTATAAGGATAACTAAAGAAGGCTGGGGGCCCTGATCTTCAGGTGATCCGAGTTTTCTGTTGCTCCTAAATAGTAAAATACTAGTTAATCTAATTTAAACTAACTTTAGCTAATCTAACTTAGCGTAACCTAACCTAACCAGGACTAACATCTTTTTTCCAAAAATAAAAATATTTCAACACTCGCGTTTTCGAGTCTGAGAGACCGGGTTTGAATCTAGGTAAGGGATAAATTTTGCATATGCAAAATTGCGCAGTTATGCCTTTATATATATATATATATATATATATATATATATATATATATATACAGGGTGTTTCAGCTCGACCCTACAAATAGGAAATTGGGGGAATTTGTGGTTTTTATTTGGTATTTGGTATTTGAAGTTTGTCATAGTAATTCCATAACTAATATGAAGTGTTTCTTCATATTAGTTACGAAATTACTATGACAAACTTCAAATACCAAATACCAACGACAAATTCCGCCAATTTCCATATTTGTAGGGTCGACCTGGAACACCCTGTATAAAAGTGACAGTGTATATACAGTATAACACTTCTTGCTGGTTAAAAATTCTATTTTCGAGCTAATGAATGCAAAAACTCCTCAGATTATACCATAGTCTAATTTTACCGTAGTCACCTCATTCCATTCATGAAGTTTCACCCAAATTTAAATTTGAAATATGATAAATTTACTCCAATTTGTGGTAACGTTAAGAAAATGGGAACCGAAGAATAAGTAAGAACATTGTAAGCGGAAGAGGCCTTTGTACGCATTATGGTCCTTATGTCATTTGATACTAGGGATGAATATCGAAAACACTCTTAAAATATTATGGTTTTATTCCAAGGAAAATTTGAAACATCAGCCTAGCATGGTCTAGACTTGAAAATTATAATGAATGAGACTCATAAATGAAATTCTTAGTTTTGTAATTTGAAATATTCACCTAGAGGGTGCTACGAACTGATTTTAGTATGAATGAAACTTGAACTTATGAGTTGACTTATATTAGATTAGACTATGATTTTACTCAAATGACGTCATCACCCGTTGGAAATATTGCCATTTTCTATAAAAATAATGAATGAGAAACTAAATTAAAACTGCCTTATTATTTTTACTGAATTTTGAAACAGTATTTCAGTGAACTCGGAAGACCAACATTAACTATTAGAGAATATCATGCAAAAAATCTTTGATTTCTATAAAGCGTAAATTTATTTTCTTCGGTGCACTTACTATCTTCTCTTACTCGTGCAGTGAACCCGCCAGGATAACCTAGTGTCATGGAAGCTCCTAGTCAGTTCCTGCACTATGGGCGGACCTGAGGGAGCCTGGCCCGCCCACTTATGATTCTGTGGCTCCCCCAGTTACTTAAGTTTTTCTTATATCTTACATTTAGATATTATCCTAATTAATATATTTAAGTTTTTAATTAATTGAAAGGCAAAAAGTAAAGATTACTTAGTGAATATCCTGTTATAACCGGATCGTATTTTTGAACGTGTACTAAGTTTTTTATGTTCTCTATTGATATTAGTTGAAACTTAAAAGTAAACATTACTCGAATTTAAAAAGGAAAAATACATAATTAGAAAGTACGTAATTAGAAACACAAGTCTGAATTATAATATGTATTTCGTGTATTATGTATATACATACAGTATGTCTCACAAATGTACTGATCATTTAATGGATTTACAGTATTGGGTTTTGTAGTTTGCGTGTCACGTAAATTATCTGGGGGAACGCCTCGAATTACTCACGCGCTCGTTAATGTTGCTCAGTTATTGTTAGGACAGTAAAGTAAAATAGCCTAAAATAATTAATTGTTTTAGGTTTTCTAAAATGTGCCTACCTCCCGCAAACATTATGCTGCCGCCGGGTCTGCGCCTAGTTATCAATATGAAGGTCCTGGATACGAGTCTCGCCTCGGACTTAAGATTCCATTGATTAAGGTGCTTCTGTGGGTCTTCCTTGGTGTGGATCCCGCATAAAGCTGTAGCTCTCCTCCGTCACATGACCTTAGAAGTTACAAACGAGGTTGAACAGCCTCAGACATTATTATTTAGTCCTACCCAGTGAATAGTTTTGTGGAAAATCGAATTGTTTCCTCTTGTATCGAGAGGAAGCTTTCAGTATAAAATAGCTACAAGACTGGACACTTTTTTCTTCAAGAGAGTTTTATTGACACATCTAGCTGCAAGTTTGAGCTACAATATCCGACATATTTAGAAATAGGAGAGTAGCTTAACATAAATTTCTCTAGCTTTATATACGAAAGTACTTAGAATTATTTGTTTTTCTGTGTGTGTGTGTGTGTGTGTGTGTTAATGAGAGGACAACGAAACTAAAAGATTAATTTTGAATTCATGATGTAGACAGATGTTGTTGGTGAAAGATATGAAAAAAGTGAATTAAAGCAAAAATGATCAATATTCGTGACGAAATAAAATATATATTTTATTTTATTTTAAAAATAAATATTTTATTTTTAAATTCATTTTTCAGATGATTTCCTTCAAGATTTTTGTGTGCATTTTTTCGCTTTTGGTTGGGGAGGCTCTCTCCTCTTCTTTTGCAGCCCATGAGGTAAGTAATTTATGTATCTATTCACTTATCTATCTATTTATCCAGAGTTTACCCAAGAATTACGTCCGTCGACATTTAAAGCTTACGACTTTTTTAATATTAACAACTGGTAGGTCTTATTATAGGGTTTAAAGGTATTGTTTTGAGTGACATACACAACATTTTCACCACAGTCTGATTTTTCCTCTTGGCAAATAATCATGACAAGGTCACGATAAGAAATATGGGGAACGCCGGTAGGGATACAAAATCATTCTTGCCGATACAGAACGCAAACCTTTGTGTCAACCTTGAAACACGTATCATTTGCCAAGGACATTTACAGATTCAAAAGCGCGTGAGTGCCAACATGCGCCAATGTGTCTATCTATGCATTACACTGCCCAACAAAAAAAAGGTTTTGCTGGTGATTTAATTCTAAGACCTGTTTCTGGATAATATTGATGTGCTGATTTCAAAAATCACCTTAGATTTTGTCCATCACATCAGGTTTTCGTGCAATGTGCGATGCAATATGCCTATTTTGGGTGATCCATGAAGGGCACTTATGAAAATTGATGATTTTTGAGACCTGTTAACAGCTGTTTTGCTGTTAAAATTTTATCTGTGGAATATGCAAATCTGTGCATTAAATCTAAAAGTCATGTACAACATATTAAAATCTTGGGTATCTGTGATTTCCCCAGGTGTGAGCGTGATGTCATGATCATGGATTCATTTTTTGCTTATTTAAACACTTTTAATGACTTTATGTGTCAATATTACCATTGTATATTAAAGTTCATTCCCGGCACAATTGTTTACTTTTCCATGCTGATTCTGAGTATGTAAAAACTTATTTTTTGAAAAGAAAAAAAATTGGGCATAACCCTGCCAAAATGCGATATCTCCGTATTTGATTGCTCGAAAACCTGACGTGATAGGCAAAAACTAAGGTGATTTTTGAAATCAGCACACCAAAGTTACCTAAAAACAGGTGTTAGAATTAAATCAGCAAAATTGGTGTTGGGCAGTGTTATGGAAGGTGATGGCCACTTCCAGCATTTGCTGTAGGCCTAGGTATTCAGGAGTTATATGTATTGTACGCTTTCTCGTCTCCTACTGTCATTTCCCAGATTTTTTATTGCAATTCTGTCGTGATTATTTGCTAAAATTAGGGATACATCAAAGTTTGGTAAAAGACATCCTGTATACCACTCGAAAACGTAAGCTCCTAACTTTAAAATAGGACCATCCAGTTGATATGTAACGACACAATGTTCAAAATACTAATTTTCTAATGTAGACGTGAGTAACATTTGGGATATACTCTATAGATACGAAATAATGTTTTTGTTTTGAGGTAATGACCAGTTATTTAAAACTCGTAAATAAAAGTGGAATTTGAATATAGTAAAATGGTGAAATTACTCTTATTTTGACCGGTCAAAACGCATCAATTCGTCCATTTTTCTCTCAAAACATAAACAAAAAAATTGTACAAAAACTCACTAAAGTTTTGCATTCGATTGTATTGTATTATTTGTTATAAAAAAACAAATACTTTTTCACCTGTAAATATTATTTTGGAGAGTTGTACAACCATTTTCAACATCATCAATTCTAGATGACGAAAGAATATTGATTTGTTTCAGGGCCTCAGCGATGTACTCTTAAGGGAAATGGTGGCCAGGATGGGAAATGACTTGGTTGATCCTGAAAGAGATTACATAGACTTACCATCACAAAGGTATACTATCATATGAAAAACTTTTGGGATCAATAAATGGGATCAATATATTAACGAAGGGAAGTCAATAGACGCATCTAATTTTACTTTAAAACTTTAAGTCTTTTCACTCCTCAGAAACTGTTATCAATCATTTTGCTTCCAAGTTCAATTTAGTCTGTCTCTGACCTCCACCAGTCTTTCAAACGCAGAGTGTCCAGGCATCTCGAAAACCCTGAACCTCGATTTTGGCTCTCTTCTTCTTCCACTTGGGGGGGGGGCGTCTTTACGTGCTTTCGCCCTTGGCCCTTCTTTCCTACATAAACAAAAAAGTCACACCTGTTCAAATGACTACGGTATCTTTTCGTTCAGGGATGAATCGTCCAATAAGTATTTTGACACCAAATGAAATTATTCCTTTTACTTGGTGCTTTCATCCCCTGTTGGTAATATTATTTACGTTTAAAACCAACAACTGCATCAGCTTTTCAGCTTGAAAATTAATTAAATGACGAAAAGCCAAGCTATTTGAATGTGAGCGCCATCTATTGGTGCAAATGTCAATTAAATCGCCCTTCCGTAAATCTTAATTTGTGGATGGCTTAGATAGATATTTTAGTTCTTACATATATATATATATATATATATATACACTTCTTAAGTGTTAACTTATAACAATATATTAACAGTAACTTAATTTTTAACGCTATATATGTTACATATAAAGAATTCTCGGTCTTACCTGGGTGAGATTCGAAGCTGCTATATTTTCCATGTTGGAAAGATGACAAGTTTTTATATATTCTTTCGTTCCTTTTCCTTGTATCTGCAACAGTATTTACATTACTGATATACAGGAAGATTGTGAAACTAGTGAGTTCATGAAATTCCTGAAATTTTCAGTAATTTCGCGTAATTACTGCTTCACTCAGGGACTTCAGGAAGTTACTAACCTCACCTAACCTGAAGTCCCTGAGTGAAATCACTAGTCCACAATCTTACTAGTCCACTATAATATATATATATATTATATATATATATATATATATATATATAATATATATATATACAAAAACGCGCGCCGCTATTGGGCCCTTAAGGAAGAGAAATCATGAACTAACCGACGATCCAAAAGAAATATTTAAAACATTGAGAGCCCAGTATGAGTCAGTTTTTAGTACCCCAAAAATTGACAAAGCGATACCTGACATAGATGCATTCTTTGAAGAGAAATTGCAAGGACAATGTATAACAGACTTTGATTTTATACCAGAAGATGTAGCGAGAGCTATAGGATAAATGAAACCACATTCAGCTGTAGGTCCGGACAATTGGAACGCATTATTGATTAAAAACTATAAAAATGAAATAGCTACACCTTTATACTGGATATGGAGAAGATCCCTAGACACTGGAGAAATACGAGCACCTTGAAAAGAGCAAACATGGTCCCTATATATAAAAGAGGGGACAGATCTCAAGCAAAGAACTATAGACCAGTGTCACTGACGTCCCAACTCACCAAAGTATTTGAAAAAATAGTTAGAAAAAAAATTTATGATTTCTTGGAGACACTGGAAAGATTCAACGAAAATCAGCATGGATTCCGATCAGGTAGATCATGCCTATCACAACTAATAGAACACTACGACAATATCCTAGATGCACTGGAAGGCAATGACAACTACGATGTCATATAGACGGATTTTGCTAAAGCTTTCGACAAATGTGATCACGGTATAATAATACATAAAGTGAAATATATGGGAATAACAGGCAAAGTGGGAAAATGGAGCTACAACTTCCTCAGAGAACGTCAACAGGTCGTCAAAATTCAAGGTATATCATCATCAGAAACGGAAGTACGCAGCTCAGTACCACAAGGTACAGTACTGGCCCCACTCCTGTGCATTACCATGCTAACAGACATAGACAGCGGAGTAAACAGCAACAGTATAGTAACATCTTTTGTGGACGATACAAAGATCAGCAGAAAAATCAGCGAAGCAAATGAAGTGGAGGCCTTGCAGAGGGACACGAACAAAATATAGAAAGGGTCAAAAGACAACAACATGACATTTAACACCGAGAAATTTCAGTACTTGAGATATGGTAGGAAAGAAGAACTTAAACAGACTGCATATTATGCTCTACATAGGCAGGAAATTCAGAGAAGCACGAAAGCGATCGATCTGGCGATAATAATGACCGATGATGCGAAATTCGAAACACAAAATCAGATAGTGATAAATAAAGCAAAAAGAATATCGGGACAGGTTCTAAGAACGTTCAAAAGGAGGGACAGGACAGTAATGATTCCCCTGCTAAAAACACTGATTATACCAAAACTTGAATACTGCTCAGTTTTGACGTCCCCATACAAAAAGGAAGAAACTAATAAGCTAGAAGAAACTCAGAGACATTTCACAGCAAAGATTGATGGCTGCAAAGAACTCAACTACTGGGAAAGACTACGTAAACTAAATCTGTACTTCCTGGAAAGAAGAAAGAGGTACCATAATCTTCATATGGAAAATGACCGAAAAACTGGTACCAAACCTAAACTAAACCCAATAACCATCCAAACAACACTGAAAAATAGGAAAGGCAGAATGTGTAGTGTTCCCAAATTAAAGGCCTGACAAGGGCTACTCAACACTGAAGAAAAAGCTTGGTTGTCAGGGGGACATGACTTTTTAACAGCTTCCTAGGACCTCAGAAACGTTACAGGGGTCAAAGTTGAAGTCTCTCAAGAGAAGACTAGATGCCTGGTTTATATATATATATATATATATATATATATATATATATAATATATATATATAATATATATATAATATATATATATCACCAACTCGCCTACACTTACTTGAGAGTGATTAATTTGGATTGAATTAGCAGTTAATTAAATTAATTGATCCTACACACGAAGAAGTACAAACTTCTAAAAGATGAGTTTTTACTGAAAATGTACAGTAATCCAAATATTTGCCTGTCAACTTTACTTACTACACTAATCAAATGCACAATTCACATTTGGGTACACATAGTTACAGTAAGTGGCTCTCTTCGATAGTCTGTACAGTCGCTAGGTTGATAGTCATGATATTACTATTTAACTGATGAATTGACTAGTTCATAGCGAAAAGGATTACGGCGAATTTGAAGAAATCTTGACGCAATTTGACAAGTCCGAGAGTCTACCATAGCCGTACATAACACCATAGAAAATTTCTTCTATTAGATTAGGTTAGGTTGGTAGGCTTGGCTTTCCGACTTTGCCTCCAAGTCGCGTCTGATTTTCAGTTAAAACAGGGTTACGCAGAATTTGGGGATGATTAAAATTGGTCAGTCCAGTAATGATTTTGTGACAATTTTTTTCCTTTCTTCCAATCAACTTTATTACGAATTTATTCCTTGTCCAAGAGTAAGATCATTTGCGAGTGAAAATCTGAAAGGAGGAAATTCGGATCACCTGAAGATCAGGGCCCCCAGCCTTCGTTAGTTAGGTTTATAAAGCTAACTAACGAAAAATATCACGACCTAACGTAACCAATCGTCAAGAGCGTACAGTTGACATAACGATTGGTTAGGTTACTTCGTGATATTTTCGTTAGTTAGCCTTATAAGTCTAACTAAAGAAGGCTGGGGGCCCTGATCTTCAGGTGATCCGGAAATTCCTTAGATGAAGAAATACTCCCGCATATGATAGCAACGAAAGCACACAAAGATTATGAAACCACTGAGTAGGGGAGAATTGGTATCAGAACAAAGGAATGCTATTTTCCGTACTTACTACGCTAATATTTATGGGCAACAAATGTCCACTAATGTCCTTGCAAAACCCTAAATTTCATTTATAACAGATCGTTTAGACTGCTGCATAATAAGTTACCTCCAAGATGCTCAGCTTCACAAATGTTCGCTAACCACAACGTCTCGAGCTTCCCTGAGCTAACAAGACGTGCTCAGTACAGTCTAAGCGAAGAATTAAAAACCCAAACAACCCATTTGTCCGAGCTATTCATCAGTCCTGCTTTATGTCTTCTAGACTGTGAACTTCTTAGTATGAAAGTGTTTGTCCGTAACTTGTCCATAACCTTCAATGATTTTTCTATTATATGTACTTTATATTTTTAGTTCTTTTTGGTCCACTTTTTCAGTTTTTAATATATTGTTTAATAATAATAATAATATATATATATATATATATATATATATATTATATATATAATTTAACATTAAACTATGTATTTAGTTTGTTACAACTTCAATTGTAATTGCCCTTTACAGGATCCCCATGCCACTTTCCGAGGGGATTTCCCCTCGGGGTATGAATGACCTCCCAAGCGGTCTCGACTACGACGATTTGGCACTGAGCCCTTCTCTTAGGGATAGAGAATACCTCGCTCACTCGTCGTTGCTTGGCACCATGCTTGGCCCTTATGGAGGTAAATTAGTTCGTCACACACAACGCCAAATATCTGCATTTTTCTCCTCTTTATATTGAAGAAAAGTAAGAAGTTAAAAAAATAACTAAAAATTAACTTTATTTAAATGTGTGTAAAAAATGTCTAAGGCTTCTTGCTCAAAAGTGGAGCTAGTAGTATGGTAGCATCAGTCGGGTATCTGAAATTATAAAAATGTTCTAGTTTATGGAAGAAAACTTGTACTCTGGTCGAAAATTCTACATCTGAAAGCATTTGACATGAATAATTGAAGGAAGATTCAGTTATGATAAACTTAAAAAGTTAATAAGCTTGTTTAGTTAGTTAAAATGATGCTAAAATGCGCGGCAGCAAAAATACAACTTCTACTCGAGTAGATTCATGCTTTTATTGTTCCACTTGAAATGTGTTGATGCCATTATTGTGTTAACAGGAAGCAGTAAGAGCATGCAGAGACTGAAGCCAACATCAACCGGAAGTAAGACTGACGGCGTACTTCCGGCCTACTGCAACCCTCCCAACCCTTGTCCTCTTGGTTACACAGGTAAAACGTTTAAAAATAAGTTCAACATAAATGTGTAGTACTAACGGGCTTCTCTCTAAATTTGGTCCTTGTTTGGTTGTTTGTACTCTTGGCACCTAACGTTCACATATTGCACTTTCATTATTTTATGCGTATGCTATATATATATATATATATATATATTATATATATATATATATATATATATATATATATATATATTATATATATATATATATATATATATATATATATACACACACAGGTTATCCATATATTGGATATTAATCCATTTATAGAGATAAAACAACGGACGTACTTTAGGTGCCAAAAGTACAATTAAACTACATTTACACGTATTATTTGAAACGGATCTACTTTGAATGACCAGATTTAAAGTGTAAAATGGTCTAAATTAAGGTATGTTTTTATTCCAACACTCGCCCTTTTTTCATTGCTTTAGAAAACGCGTGATACTCATTGGTTTTATTCACTGAGCGTGACTCTCTTTAAGGAAACAAATTTCTAATTTTTTTTCAATTTGCAATTTTCATTGAAATTATCTAGTTTAATTCACTTTTTGAAGTAGCATCAGACCCTTTATTATGGTGGATTGTTTAGAGTAAATTTGCTAAAAATAATAAAATCGTAGTTAACCAACAAAATAAATAAAAATAGGACTTTGATTATAACGTGTATAGTAGGAATTAATTAAAGAAATTTTAAAAATATTTGCTATGAAAAGAGTTAGTTAAATACGGGTTGCAAACTCCCTAGACTTTTTTAAACCCAATTTTCGCGAACAATGCTAAAAATTAGTGTAAACATGTTCGCAATGGACCTATTACACATTTGGTCGACAACACAACATCGACACTTTAAAAAATTGTCTTAACTTAACCCAACCTAGCGTAACTTAACCTATGCTAACCTAACTTAACCTAACTTAATCTAAACCACAATGCCAGTGCATCAACATGGAATAAGGTGAACTCATGTTAAGTGTTGAACATAACTGTACAAATTTACTTTATTTGAAGTGGACTTTGTACGATTCTTTTGTGGACACCCTGTATATTATATTCATAAAATAAGGGAAATTTAGTACTTCAATTGCCAGGTGTGTGTGTGTGTGTGTTGTACAGCACCACACGAAATATAATTAAATAATTAATAATTAGAACTACAGTATACAGAGTATTCCAAAAAGATCTGACGGATTTGTATTAACTACATATTGTAATCCGTCAGATCTTCTTGGAACACCTTGTATTATAGAACAGAGAGAGAGAGAGAGAGAGAGAGAGAGAGAGAGAGAGAGAGAGAGAGAGAGTTCATGCATTTGACCACAATTAGTGCTCAGGGAGAGAAATGGTTTAATTACTGCAATTCTAAGGCCAAGACCTTCCTACTTTTCTGACTTCAGTTGGAGAGATAAATTGGCGTGAGACATTTTGTTCGTAAATGGGAACTTATTAAGATCGATTGGAAGAAAAATTGCTAAGAGAGAGAGGTGTAATGGGGAAAATGTAGCGTTTAATTTCAATACATATAAGTCATAAATTATTTACAATTTCATGAGCTTCAGAACTGCGTATATAGGGTGTCCCATAAATCCGGTTTCGTAAGACACCTTGTATATTTCGACGCACATTTAGAACCAAGTGATAGTTGGAATGAATTAATATTTTTTTCTATATATATTTTTCAGCTGAAGACGGTTGCCTTGAGGAGTTTGAGAACACAGCTGGATTCTCCAGGGACTATCAGGCTATGCAAGACTGCATGTGTGATACGGAACACATGTTTCAGTGTTCCGATTCCTCCAGGGATTCTGAAATTACTGCACTCGCTCGATCCATCCAGAACGAAGGGGTCTTGGATTCTACTCTCGACAAAATTATGTCTCATTTGGTTAGTTAACAATGTTTGTTTGATTGAGTTGTTCAGCCTCTTTAGCAACATTTAAGGTCATATGAGGAGGGAACCTACAGCTTTACGTGGGATCCAAACCACGGGTCGCTCATATATTAGCAGAGAACCCGCCCTTCGTGCGGGTGGCAAAAATATCCCAGCAGACGGGGGGGAAATTTTTTGTAGTTCGAAGGCTGTTATTAGCTATTATTAGTTAGGTTAATTGAATGCCAGGTTAGGTTAATTGAATGCCCGGTTAGGTCAAGTGAATGCCCGATTAGGTTAAATAAATGCCCGGTTAGGTCAACTAAATGCCCGATTAGATTAATTGAATGCTCGGGTATGTTAATTTAATGACCGGTTAGGTTAATTGTACGCACTTGACGATTGATTAGGTTAAGTCGTGATATTTTCGTTGAAGCTAACGAAAATATCACGACTTAAACTAACAAATCGTCAAGGGCGTACAGTTGACCTAACCGGGCATTTAATTAACCTAACCGGGCATTCAACACCCAGGTGCACAACCTGGGGACCTAATCACTATTGTGTGAAGTTTCATGTTGTAACTGCTTCCATTTTGGTTACACACACACACACACACACATATATATATATATATAATATTGGTAATTTATAGAGGATATTTAAGATAACACCTTACTGTATAAGTAATTTCTAGTATTTATACTCTTATAAATTAAACAGAAGCAATGAAAGCACCATAACACATAAAAATAACAATTTTATATACAAAAAAATTGTCAGCTATTGCATGTAAATATAGAATTGTTTCACCAGTGTAAAAATTTGTGGGTAAATAATTTGGTGTAGCTTACTTTATTTGTATCTACTGTATAACTGCAAAAGTGCGTACATTTTAGATTCAAACAAGGCTGTATATACATTCAACGGTGTAAATATCATTAGGTGGTATCATTATCTTATATTTTCGGTAGATTTTCCGTGTTGGTTTATAATTTTGGTAGATTCTTAACTTTTATCAAAGATTTTCTGATTTTTTGTATCACCTCGTAATATTGGTAAAAATTCCAAACTGTTGTCGATAATGACAACTGTTTTTTTGTTTCTGTGCATTTCATGTATACAGGTTGAGTCAAAAGTCTGGAAACATAGGAACTATGCTTTTCAATGCAAATATACATTATATATTTGCATTGAAAAGCGTAGTTCCTATTTTTCCAAACTTTTGACTTACCCTGTATATCTGCTTATAAGAAAAAGTTTCCTACGAGTACATATAATAGCAATATTTATATATATATTATGGACGACAGGGGAGGCACGTGTCCAAGTGCCCTTCCCCCCTGCGGGCGCTGCTCGAAGCGGTGTTACGTCATAGGTCACGACGTAACCTCTCAAGTGTTCGTTATTCGGTTGAAGAAATAGTTTGAATGTGTAACATACAGGGTGTCCCGTAAGTCTGGACCCATAGGAAAAAATAATAAAATTACAAAATAGTCCAAAAATTTATTTATAATATATTTTTTAATTATTTTTATTATTATTTTTATTATTTTTTTATTATGATCTTACTCCGCTGGAGTTTTATTTGTGGGGCCACTTGAAAGCCAAAGTGTACGAGGTCAAACTTCAGAACATTTTCCACCTTAAAGCACGCATTGTGGAGGCGTGTCAAGAAATTTCTGCGACTGTGATTCAGAAAGTGCTGTCGCAGTGGAGATTGCGTCTTCAACTATGTGTGCGATACAACGGCGGACACTTTGAACAGATTATGTAATAAATTTTTGGACTATTTTGTAATTTTATTATTTTTCCCTATGGGTCCAGACTTACGGGACACCCTGTAGAATAAGGTCGTTGTTTTTACAAATTTCTGCGTGACCCCTGGAGGTGTCATGGGGGAGAGGGGTGGGGGCAATGGGGGAGGGGATTATGCAACAAGGGGGTTGGAGTTAGCCCCCCAAGTTGCATAAAGGAGGTGAGAGGATTATGGGGGAGATGGAGAATGACCCCCCCAAAGGGGTAACTCTAACGTGCTCTCGTCGTAGGCGAGTTTGCGAAGTACAAGCCCCGCCCATAGGGCAGGGAGCCGAATGCTCTGCTTGTAGCTTATTATTATTATTATAATTGCCATTATTTATTATACAAAAATTATAATTTAATTTGTATAATAAATCGGTTGCTAAAATATAAAATCAAAGTATATTTCTAACGAAAATATCACGACTTAACCTAACCAATCGTCAAGGTCGTACAGTTGATCTAACCTGGCATTCAATTAGCCTTATTTCAATATTTTATTTTAATTATGTTGTTCTAATTTTGGAGCAAGTGTAGTTTACGTCCCCCTGTGGTGCCTAGTGTAGTTTACGTCCCCCTGTGGTGCCTAGTGTAGTTTACGTCCCCCTGTGGTGCCTAGTGTAGTTTACGTCCCCCTGTGGTGCCTAGTATAGTTTACGTCCCCCTGTGGTGCATAGTGTAGTTTACGTCCCCCTGTGGTGCATAGTGTAGTTTGCGTTCCCCAACTTTGTCTGCGTATACCTAATCAAATAAAACGTTAAAACTAACGAAAATATTACGACTTAACCTAACCAATCGTCATGGGCGTACAATTAACCTAACCGGGCATTCAATTAACCTACCCGGGTATTCAATTAATCTAATCTGGCATTCAGTTGACCTAACCGGGTCAATTTTCGGTTAAAAGAACGCAGCCATGAAAATCTTAAACTTCACAAATCTTGATAAAATTGGTTTTGATGTGAAGCTTAAGATTTTTATTGCTGCGTCCTTTTTTATAATTTTATTGACCAAATAATTGAACCTTCAATAATTTGGGGTGGTCAATTATTCGGTCAATAAAACTACAGAAAAGAACACAGCAATGAAAATATTAAGCTTCACATTCGAACCCATTGTATCAAGCAATGAAAATCTTGAGAATTTGAAACAAAGCAAAGCGCATTTATTTCTATGTTCAGAATCGCTTAATGGTTCATACATAGTGTCTACAGACGGACGGAATGACAGGACTGTCTTTTTATAGTATATATATATATATATATTCCTCTCTGTCCGTCTGTAGACACCATGTACAGTATAATCTATACTATTCAGCGATTCTGAACATAGAAATAAATGTGATTTGCTTTGTTTCAATTTTTACTCTAGCGCGTGTTTTTCATTCTATTCATTTATAATTATAATTAAATTATAATTAAATTATAATTTTTTTGATTAGACAAAAATTTTAATTTTTAAAAATCTATATATGTGCTGTTTGTCTGTCTGTCTGCCTCTGTCTGTCTGCCTGTCTGTCTGTCCCACCGTAAAACATAGAAACGGCTCCTCGAGAGAAAAAATTATTAGGTAAAATTTGCTTAAAATTAATCGAAACCTACGGGAAAATTATTGAATGCCCGGTTAGGTCAACTGTATGCCCTTGACGATTGGTTAGGTTAAGTCATGAATGATATTTTCGTTAGTTTTAACGAAAATATCACGACTTAACCAGTCGTCAAGGCGTACAGTTGACCTAACCGGGCATTCAGTTGACCTAACCGGGTTTTCAATTAACCTAACCAGTAGGAAATTTTTATATTCATGTCTCATTCTGAAGTTGCTTATAATTAATCGAAACCCTACGGGAAATTATTAAATGCCAGGTTAAGTGAATAGTAGGGGGGGGGGGGATATTTTTGCTACCCGCAGGAAGGGGGGTTCTCTGCTAGTAATAAATATAACTAATTTGCTCCACCAATGCGAAACGAAATAGTGTCGGACGTCCTGCGCAAAAACTAGGAGTGGGGGGGGGTCTGAAGAAATGAAACAGTCCCTGATTGAACAATATATAATCTCTAACCGACCATAATCTAAATACATGTTAAA